>OX458323.1:41454679-42054679 GCA_949768715.1 Dascillus cervinus | reverse complement strand
ATAAATTATTATGATTGTTACAATTTGTTTTTTTAGGAAGTTGCTACTTTCCAAAAAACCCATTTAGTGAAGTTACTTCAGAAAACAATTCATAAATAATTCCCAGTTTGAGATTTTGCCTCGAAATTAAAAACTGTCATAAAGTATAGCTAAATTTGCATCATTTACTGAACCAGTTCTGTAAACGTGACTTGCATATAAATATTTTTGCACTTTGTTTATATTTTCAATAAATTATTATGATTGTTACAATTTGTTTTTTTAGGAAGTTGCTACTTTCCAAAAAACCCATTTAGTGAAGTTACTTCAGAAAACAATTCATAAATAATTCCCAGTTTGAGATTTTGCCTCGAAATTAAAAACTGTCATAAAGTATAGCTAAATTTGCATCATTTACTGAACCAGTTCTGTAAACGTGACTTGCATATAAATATTTTTGCACTTTGTTTATATTTTCAATAAATTATTATGATTGTTACAATTTGTTTTTTTAGGAAGTTGCTACTTTCCAAAAAACCCATTTAGTGAAGTTACTTCAGAAAACAATTCATAAATAATTCCCAGTTTGAGATTTTGACTCGAAATTAAAAACTGTCATAAAGTATAGCTAAATTTGCATCATTTACTGAACCAGTTCTGTAAACGTGACTTGCATATAAATATTTTTGCACTTTGTTTATATTTTCAATAAATTATTATGATTGTTACAATTTGTTTTTTTAGGAAGTTGCTACTTTCCAAAAAACCCATTTAGTGAAGTTACTTCAGAAAACAATTCATAAATAATTCCCAGTTTGAGATTTTGCCTCGAAATTAAAAACTGTCATAAAGTATAGCTAAATTTGCATCATTTACTGAACCAGTTCTGTAAACGTGACTTGCATATAAATATTTTTGCACTTTGTTTATATTTTCAATAAATTATTATGATTGTTACAATTTGTTTTTTTAGGAAGTTGCTACTTTCCAAAAAACCCATTTAGTGAAGTTACTTCAGAAAACAATTCATAAATAATTCCCAGTTTGAAATTTTGCCTCGAAATTAAAAACTGTCATAAAGTATAGCTAAATTTGCATCATTTACTGAACCAGTTCTGTAAACGTGACTTGCATATAAATATTTTTGCACTTTGTTTATATTTTCAATAAATTATTATGATTGTTACAATTTGTTTTTTTAGGAAGTTGCTACTTTCCAAAAAACCCATTTAGTGAAGTTACTTCAGAAAACAATTCATAAATAATTCCCAGTTTGAGATTTTGCCTCGAAATTAAAAACTGTCATAAAGTATAGCTAAATTTGCATCATTTACTGAACCAGTTCTGTAAACGTGACTTGCATATAAATATTTTTGCACTTTGTTTATATTTTCAATAAATTATTATGATTGTTACAATTTGTTTTTTTAGGAAGTTGCTACTTTCCAAAAAACCCATTTAGTGAAGTTACTTCAGAAAACAATTCATAAATAATTCCCAGTTTGAGATTTTGCCTCGAAATTAAAAACTGTCATAAAGTATAGCTAAATTTGCATCATTTACTGAACCAGTTCTGTAAACGTGACTTGCATATAAATATTTTTGCACTTTGTTTATATTTTCAATAAATTATTATGATTGTTACAATTTGTTTTTTTAGGAAGTTGCTACTTTCCAAAAAACCCATTTAGTGAAGTTACTTCAGAAAACAATTCATAAATAATTCCCAGTTTGAGATTTTGCCTCGAAATTAAAAACTGTCATAAAGTATAGCTAAATTTGCATCATTTACTGAACCAGTTCTGTAAACGTGACTTGCATATAAATATTTTTGCACTTTGTTTATATTTTCAATAAATTATTATGATTGTTACAATTTGTTTTTTTAGGAAGTTGCTACTTTCCAAAAAACCCATTTAGTGAAGTTACTTCAGAAAACAATTCATAAATAATTCCCAGTTTGAGATTTTGCCTCGAAATTAAAAACTGTCATAAAGTATAGCTAAATTTGCATCATTTACTGAACCAGTTCTGTAAACGTGACTTGCATATAAATATTTTTGCACTTTGTTTATATTTTCAATAAATTATTATGATTGTTACAATTTGTTTTTTTAGGAAGTTGCTACTTTCCAAAAAACCCATTTAGTGAAGTTACTTCAGAAAACAATTCATAAATAATTCCCAGTTTGAGATTTTGCCTCGAAATTAAAAACTGTCATAAAGTATAGCTAAATTTGCATCATTTACTGAACCAGTTCTGTAAACGTGACTTGCATATAAATATTTTTGCACTTTGTTTATATTTTCAATAAATTATTATGATTGTTACAATTTGTTTTTTTAGGAAGTTGCTACTTTCCAAAAAACCCATTTAGTGAAGTTACTTCAGAAAACAATTCATAAATAATTCCCAGTTTGAGATTTTGCCTCGAAATTAAAAACTGTCATAAAGTATAGCTAAATTTGCATCATTTACTGAACCAGTTCTGTAAACGTGACTTGCATATAAATATTTTTGCACTTTGTTTATATTTTCAATAAATTATTATGATTGTTACAATTTGTTTTTTTAGGAAGTTGCTACTTTCCAAAAAACCCATTTAGTGAAGTTACTTCAGAAAACAATTCATAAATAATTCCCAGTTTGAGATTTTGCCTCGAAATTAAAAACTGTCATAAAGTATAGCTAAATTTGCATCATTTACTGAACCAGTTCTGTAAACGTGACTTGCATATAAATATTTTTGCACTTTGTTTATATTTTCAATAAATTATTATGATTGTTACAATTTGTTTTTTAGGAAGTTACTACTTTCCAAAAAACCCATTTAGTGAAGTTACTTCAGAAAACAATTCATAAACAATTCACAGTTTGAGATTTTGACTCGAAATTAAAAACTGTCATAAAGTATAGCTAAATTTGCATCATTTACTGAACCAGTTCTGTAAACGTGACTTGCATATAAATATTTTTGCACTTTGTTTATATTTTCAATAAATTATTATGATTGTTACAATTTGTTTTTTTAGGAAGTTGCTACTTTCCAAAAAACCCATTTAGTGAAGTTACTTCAGAAAACAATTCATAAATAATTCCCAGTTTGAGATTTTGCCTCGAAATTAAAAACTGTCATAAAGTATAGCTAAATTTGCATCATTTACTGAACCAGTTCTGTAAACGTGACTTGCATATAAATATTTTTGCACTTTGTTTATATTTTCAATAAATTATTATGATTGTTACAATTTGTTTTTTTAGGAAGTTGCTACTTTCCAAAAAACCCATTTAGTGAAGTTACTTCAGAAAACAATTCATAAATAATTCCCAGTTTGAGATTTTGCCTCGAAATTAAAAACTGTCATAAAGTATAGCTAAATTTGCATCATTTACTGAACCAGTTCTGTAAACGTGACTTGCATATAAATATTTTTGCACTTTGTTTATATTTTCAATAAATTATTATGATTGTTACAATTTGTTTTTTTAGGAAGTTGCTACTTTCCAAAAAACCCATTTAGTGAAGTTACTTCAGAAAACAATTCATAAATAATTCCCAGTTTGAGATTTTGCCTCGAAATTAAAAACTGTCATAAAGTATAGCTAAATTTGCATCATTTACTGAACCAGTTCTGTAAACGTGACTTGCATATAAATATTTTTGCACTTTGTTTATATTTTCAATAAATTATTATGATTGTTACAATTTGTTTTTTTAGGAAGTTGCTACTTTCCAAAAAACCCATTTAGTGAAGTTACTTCAGAAAACAATTCATAAATAATTCCCAGTTTGAGATTTTGCCTCGAAATTAAAAACTGTCATAAAGTATAGCTAAATTTGCATCATTTACTGAACCAGTTCTGTAAACGTGACTTGCATATAAATATTTTTGCACTTTGTTTATATTTTCAATAAATTATTATGATTGTTACAATTTGTTTTTTTAGGAAGTTGCTACTTTCCAAAAAACCCATTTAGTGAAGTTACTTCAGAAAACAATTCATAAATAATTCCCAGTTTGAGATTTTGACTCGAAATTAAAAACTGTCATAAAGTATAGCTAAATTTGCATCATTTACTGAACCAGTTCTGTAAACGTGACTTGCATATAAATATTTTTGCACTTTGTTTATATTTTCAATAAATTATTATGATTGTTACAATTTGTTTTTTTAGGAAGTTGCTACTTTCCAAAAAACCCATTTAGTGAAGTTACTTCAGAAAACAATTCATAAATAATTCCCAGTTTGAGATTTTGCCTCGAAATTAAAAACTGTCATAAAGTATAGCTAAATTTGCATCATTTACTGAACCAGTTCTGTAAACGTGACTTGCATATAAATATTTTTGCACTTTGTTTATATTTTCAATAAATTATTATGATTGTTACAATTTGTTTTTTTAGGAAGTTGCTACTTTCCAAAAAACCCATTTAGTGAAGTTACTTCAGAAAACAATTCATAAATAATTCCCAGTTTGAGATTTTGCCTCGAAATTAAAAACTGTCATAAAGTATAGCTAAATTTGCATCATTTACTGAACCAGTTCTGTAAACGTGACTTGCATATAAATATTTTTGCACTTTGTTTATATTTTCAATAAATTATTATGATTGTTACAATTTGTTTTTTTAGGAAGTTGCTACTTTCCAAAAAACCCATTTAGTGAAGTTACTTCAGAAAACAATTCATAAATAATTCCCAGTTTGAGATTTTGCCTCGAAATTAAAAACTGTCATAAAGTATAGCTAAATTTGCATCATTTACTGAACCAGTTCTGTAAACGTGACTTGCATATAAATATTTTTGCACTTTGTTTATATTTTCAATAAATTATTATGATTGTTACAATTTGTTTTTTTTAGGAAGTTACTACTTTCCAATAGTGAAGTTACTTCAGAAAACAATTCATAAATAATTCCCAGTTTGAGATTTTGCCTCGAAATTAAAAACTGTCATAAAGTATAGCTAAATTTGCATCATTTACTGAACCAGTTCTTTAAACGTGACTTGCATATAAATATTTTTGCACTTTGTTTATATTTTCAATAAATTATTATGATTGTTACAATTTGTTTTTTTTAGGAAGTTACTACTTTCCAATAGTGAAGTTACTTCAGAAAACAATTCATAAATAATTCCCAGTTTGAGATTTTGACTCGAAATTAAAAACTGTCATAAAGTATAGCTAAATTTGCATCATTTACTGAACCAGTTCTGTAAACGTGACTTGCATATAAATATTTTTGCACTTTGTTTATATTTTCAATAAATTATTATGATTGTTACAATTTGTTTTTTTTAGGAAGTTACTACTTTCCAATAGTGAAGTTACTTCAGAAAACAATTCATAAATAATTCCCAGTTTGAGATTTTGACTCGAAATTAAAAACTGTCATAAAGTATAGCTAAATTTGCATCATTTACTGAACCAGTTCTGTAAACGTGACTTGCATATAAATATTTTTGCACTTTGTTTATATTTTCAATAAATTATTATGATTGTTACAATTTGTTTTTTTTAGGAAGTTACTACTTTCCAATAGTGAAGTTACTTCAGAAAACAATTCATAAATAATTCCCAGTTTGAGATTTTGACTCGAAATTAAAAACTGTCATAAAGTATAGCTAAATTTGCATCATTTACTGAACCAGTTCCGTAAACGCATTGCATATAAATATTTTTGCACTTTCTTGATACTTTTAATAAATTATTGCGATTATTACAATGTGTTTTTTTAGGTTAGGTTAATTTTTAAATTGATTTAATTCCGTCCAACTGTTTAGACACCAAAATGTACATCCTTCACCGAACCAGTTCTGTAACGCACTTCTTCCTCCTCGTACCACTTATCAATATTAAATTCAGGAAAGAACAGGTTTATTTCTTTTCGTGCAGACTCCACGGAATCTAAACAAATCTTCAATTACAAAGCAATCCAATCACTCCTCGATAGTTACCTGAGCCGTGCGTCGCATTCCGAGTGTCCGACAACCCAAACGTGCCTCTGATCGTCTCAGGATGCAGAAACTGCGTCTGAAAGACTTTCGTAGGTCCCATAAGGTTCCTCCAATGCAGAATTGCGTTTTCGCGCGCCAAGATGGCGGCTTCGCAAGGGCCACTGTGATCAATTTTGAAATCGAGATTTTCCCAGGCGATTAGTCTCTCATTTACCTGCACATAGATGTCACTAATCGATTGTAAAAGAATTTGTTTTCATG
Organism: Dascillus cervinus; assembly: GCA_949768715.1. NCBI lineage: Eukaryota > Metazoa > Arthropoda > Insecta > Coleoptera > Dascillidae > Dascillus > Dascillus cervinus. The sequence continues at coordinate 42,048,477 of OX458323.1, read as the reverse complement.
TTCGCTGTAAAATTGTTGTGCGTCGTATCTTGTCATGTGAAGCTGTTTGGAACTGACTGTTAAAAACTGCGCACTTTTAATTAAATTCTTTATTGATTTTAACGCGAAAGGATGCGAAACTACGTGGGGTTTCAATATTATTAACGTCAACTGCAAAACTTTGGCCATTTCTGTGTTTATTTTGACGTTTCACTGTTGCCAACTTCAGTTTTAAGTTCTTGCGTTGGTAATAACTCTCGATATTGAAGGTAACAAGATATGATCTTTCGCTCGTGACGTCACTGCGGACCGACGAATTTCGAAGTAACGTTGATTTATTTATTTATTTATTTATGAGAGAAATAATTTCCAATAAAATAATATTTTGTTCAACTAGCGGCATTGGCTGGAAAAGTAACATAATTATGCCATTCGTTGTAAGAAACGTCAAAATTGGAAAAAACGTTTGTCTTAAATCGAAGAAATAAGCGAAAAAACTAAAAGCTGGTTTTTATTAAGTTTGTCGAATTTCATTTTTTAGGATCGGGGCGAAAAAAATAATTCCAAAAGCTGTAATAAGTCTAAAACGTTTTTAAAATTCCTTTTAGAAATATTTCTGAAATCTTAACAAATGTGTCATAAAAAAAGTTTTTTACTCTTTTTCAGAAATATTATTTAAACGTTTTAAAAACATATTTTTGAAATACCTTTTGGAAATATTTCGAAACTATCAACAAAAGTGCCACAAAAATATTTTTTTACTCTTTTTAAGAAATATTATTTAAATGTCTTAAAAAGAAATTTTTGAAAAATATGACTAAAATATGAACAAAAGTGCCACAAAGAAAAATTTAAAATCTTTTTAAGAAATACTTTTTAAATGTTTTGAGGAAATATTTTTTAAATGGTTTTTTCGTAATATTTCTAAAAAGTAGCAAAAGTGCCATAAAAATATTTTTTAAATCTTTTTAAGAAATATTATTAAAATGTTTTAAAAAGATGCTTTTAAGATTCCTTTTAGAAATATTTCGAAAATATTAACAAAAGTGTCATAAAAATATTTTTTAAATCTTCTTAAGAAATATTATTTAAACGTTTTAAAAAAATATTTTTGAAATTCCTTTTAGAAATATTTCGAAAATAATTTGTTATTGTTATTTGTTAAGTGCCACAAAAATATTTTTTAAATCTTTTTAAGAAATATTTTTTAAACTCCTTTTAGAAATATTTCCAAAATATTAACAAAGGTGTCGTAAATTTTTTTGCTTAATCTTCTTTGAGAAATACTTTTTAAATATTTTGAAGAAATATTTTGTAAATGTTTTGAGGAAATATTTTTTAAATGGTTTTTTAGAAATATTTCTAAAATAATAACAAAATTGTCATAAAAATATTTTTTAAATGTTTTGAAGAAATTTGTTTTAAACGTTTTTTAGAAATATTTCTAGAAGTGTCATAAAAATATTTTTTAAATCTTTTTAAAGAATATTATTTAAATGTTTTAAAGCGATATTTAAAAATATATTTCTAAAATATTAACAAAAGTTTCGTAAAAATATTTTTTTAATCTTTTTAAGAACTACGTTTTTAATGTTTTGAAGAAATATTTTGTAAATGTTTTGAGGAAATATCTTTTAAATGTTTTTTAAAATCATTTCCACAATATTCTTTAAATATTCAATAACGAATATTTTTTGCCGCTAGGGAACCATATTTATTGAAATTATTACAAAAATATATGAAGTATATAATAATATACTAAAATAATAAAAAATAATAATAGTCTTGAGATGTCGATATAAGGAAATTTTAGACCAATTACAGATTTTGGATGTTTTCTTACTTTGTACATTCTGAAAAGTGAAATTTGACGAATTTCGGAAATAGAATTTTTATAAAAAAAGTTTCGCTCGTGTATACTCGAATCACTCGGCTGCGCTTCGCATCGCCTCGTTCGTCAAAATTCACACTTGCCTTAGTTTTTTTTTTTTTTTAACATTTTCTACAAGCCAATTCGTAGAATTTGATTAATTTGTGAATATCAGTTTGATTGAGACAGCTCGTTAAAATAAGCGAGTTATTTGGCCTACGTTACATTAGAACTCCCATAAGAGAATAAAATTGACAGGCTGACGTCACACTGCCGCCATCATCGGTTTGAAGTTCTGACGTCATCGTTTAATCGATATACGATTGGTTCAGCAAAAGTGCTAAGCAAACAAAACGCCAATAAGTTCCCAATTGAAATTAGTTTATTTTTACAAAAGAAAGTTCGCTCGAATACCTAGAAAGCAATATTACAACAGATAGACAGACTAATTAGCGTCGTTTTTAGTATCCAAGCGAGGCCCAGTAAATATTAGGTGGGACAAACAGCTGAGCTTTCTTCACTGCCGTCTTATCCACCTGCTCCAACGAACCAAAAGATTGTCTGAAAATGTCACATATAAATTACAATGCGACGTTGCTGTTATTATTGCATATACATCTGTTGATTCATGGCGGAAACTGGAAAGTTTTTGTCGATGTTTTTCTTGAAGTTGTGCACCGAATAGCGATTGTACAGGCCCCAGATGCTGTTCATTAATTTGCTGCTGTACTTCATCGGCGACATTTCCATGTCTGCGAACAAAACGGCGCGTAATCGCGGCAATTGACAGAAATAAAATAGTTACATTTTTGGTAGTAAAACTTTTCGTGCTCCAGCTTGCCGCAATGGGGCCTGGATACGGCCCTGGTTTCGTTCTCTCGCATTTTTTTTATCATGTGAACCGATTGCGGTATCGTAGACATGATTGATTCACAGCCGCAATCTGCAAAAAATATTTGTTTCGATTTTAATTTTTTTTTGTTTTTTTTTTACTTTTTTGACTATTTGTTTTTGTTTGACTTTTTTGACTATTTGTTTTTGTTTGACTTCTTTGACTATTTGTTTTTTTGACTATTTGTTTTTGTTTGACTTTTTTTGACTATTTGTTTTTTTACTTTTTTGACTATTTGTTTTTTTGACTATTTGTTTGACTTTTTTTGACTATTTGTTTTTGTTTGACTTTTTGTTTTTGTTTGACTTTTTTGACTATTTGTTTTTTTTTACTTTTTTTGACTATTTGTTTTTGTTTGACTTTTTTGACTATTTGTTTTTTTGACTTTTTGTTTCTTTTTTTGTCTTTCTGTATAGGTTTTTTCATTTATTGCGGTAGAAGATTTTTTTCTAAATCCAATGATATCGAATAATTTGACCTTACAATAATATTAAGAACAATAAAATATTTATAAAAATAAGTCTAGTAAAAAAATTTAGCATGCCTTGGAAAACAAGATCCTCACGTCATAAATGTCATTCAAGTGTCAATAAAACAGTTTCGTTAAAATTTTCAACCATTTTGTTTTGTTTTCCTTGAACTGGTTACTTGAATAAAATATTTCAGTCAATTCATTATTATTGATCACTGTGTTATTTCATACAAAAATTATAAATTCGAATAAAACTATTTAGAACTTATTCCTTCATCGAAAAACAAATTTCGATCATCGAATTTATCTTCAAAGTTCTAAAATAATTCAATCAGATTGTCAGAACTTTACAAACATTCTTCAGATCGCCGAATCTGTCTCCAAATTGATGAAAAAGTTAAATTAGCTGTAAACTTTCATTACAACTGTGTGGTTTATTGGAAAAACATTTCTAATCACCGAATTTGTTTTTAAAGATTACAAAACAAATTAAATTAAATTGTCAAGTGTCATTAGAACTTGTCGCTTGCGATTCGTTCATATTTTCGATTGGTTCCTTTTTATAGCTAGTAAGTGCTCAACTTAAGCCATTCTTAAGTCGAGCGCTTAACTAAGCGGTTGTGTGTACTTAACTAAGGGTATCTACCCCAACATGCATTGGACGGTGGATACAGTTGGTAAGTGGCACTTAATTATTATTATTATTATTTTCGTCGTAACTTACAGGAACAATAAGTCTTTTCGATCGCTGGTGGCTCTGACGTCATACAATTTTTCTTTGACGACAAAATCATAAATTTTCTTTCGTTCACTTTTAAACACTTTTAAACACTGTCAACACTGTCCAAGTCCAGTTTTACACTGATAAATCGAAGCACACACAGCGTCAGAGTTGTTTTAATAATATGTTTGTCGTTGCACAAAGAGATAAGCGAAAAGCGACGGAAAAACGGGACGCTTGCGGTCAGAGAGAGACGGGCGACTCGTCAAATGGGGGCCATAGGGTAAAAGTTATCGACTGTACCCCCAATGTTTTTCGCAACGACCCGATTAAATCGCATTTAGAGAATTTGGAGAAATCGCATTTACAAAATCGATAATAAACACTAAAACAAATTTTCGATGAAAATAGGTGTAATCTTAGTAGGCCGTGCAAAAAAAAACAGCATTTGTTTATTTGAGGTGAAACAGCCGCAAAACAGTTCAGGCGTTGTATTTTCGTGCGTTCCTGTTCTGAACCAGATTTTCATTATCTCGTTCTATGTGACTTACAGAATAACAATCGCAAGCGGTTTGGAATTCAAATTAGTTTTACTGCGTGCTGTTGATAATGCAGGTCGCGCCGTGACGTCACAGACAGGAGAGAGAAATTTTTGACGCCCAAAGTGACTTTTCGTGTGAATATGTTGCGTTGTGTGCATATGGATTAATAAAAATTGGGAACAATTATACAAATGGGTGAGAATTACGACACGAGCCGGAAGTGAGTGTCGTGGTGAATACGAGTGTCTTAATAGGCATTAAATGTGAGTTGCATGCACGCTATTTTTTCTACGAGCGAGATATTAAAAATCGAGCGTTTTATTTTCGAAATGTATTAAACTTGTAATGAAATTAAATTAGCTGTAAACTTTCATTACAACTGAAAAAATTTCCAATCACTGAATTTGTTTTTAAAGATTGCAAAAAAATTAAATTAAATTGTCAAGTGTCATTAGAGCTTGTAGTTTCATCGAAAAACAAATTTAGATCATCGAATTTGTCTTCAAAGTTCTAAAATAATTCAATCAGATTGTCAGAACTTTAGAAACATCCTTCAGATCACTAAATTTTGTTTTCAAATTGATGAAAAAATTAAATTAGCCGCAAACTTCTAATGAAACTGTGCTGTTTATTGGAAAAACAATTTCCAATCACCGAATGTGTTCAAATATTACAAAAAATTAAATTAAATTGTGATTTAGATCACTTATTCCTTAATGGAAAAACAAAATTCGTCTTAAAAATTCTAAAATAATTCAATCAGTCGGAACTGTTTACAAACAAAAAATGTCCGTATAGAATCGGGTCGCACAATTACACCGAAATTCAAAAAACAATCGAACTAAACAACTTCTTTTTTATTCGCACAACGTACAACATATCGGCACTAACAACGCGCGTCAAAAGATCAAAAATAAAAGAGTAGTGAAACAATATAAATAAATGAAAAACAAAAATAAATTCGCCACGAAAAAGAACAAACAACAAAACGTGTGCGCGTTTTTCAAGCGACAACTTATTTCTTCCTCTCTCAATAAATATATATATATATATATATATCAAATTACAGCTCTGTCATCTGCCATCATCAACATAATCGTCCAATACAGGTCCCCCCGAATCAAATCTGCGCTTAAATTTCAATCAGTCCGACGACACACAAGACAAAAACAAATCACCCGAACCGAGACAACAACAAAAAGGAAAAAGAAAAACCTGCGCGCGCGTTAATAGCTTCTGATCATCGGTGCGACGGTCGCGCATTCCTTGGCGTCCAGCGTCGCGTCTATGACCGGCCGGTAAGTGATGCACACTTCGCCGCTGTCCAGATCGATGCTGGTCAACGTGTGTTTCCTCCAGTGCTGCTCCACCGGCACCCGCTTCTGCCCCTTGATCGGCTTGCTGTAATCGAACTCGTCCACTCGCACCTTGTAATCCTCCCTCGCGTGAGCCCCCCTCGACTCCTTGCGGTTCTCCGCTCCGACTATCGTCTGCAACGCGTTCAACATCAGATTTTGCAGCTCTAACGTTTCGATGATGTCCGAGTTCCAGATCAGGCTGCGATCTGTCACTTTTAGGTCGTGTCGCTGCCCGTAGATGGCCTCCATCAGTTTGCAACCTTCCTGCAGCGTTTGTTCGGTTCTGAACACGGCCGCGTATGATTGCATCGTTTTTTGCATTTTCAGGCGCAGATCGGCCGTGGAAATGGAACCGCTGGCGTTCCTCACCCAATCCAGGTTGGCGATGGATTCCTCGCCGGCGTTCTGCGCATGACATAACGAAACATAAGGTATGATATTCTCGCATGATATAATGAAATATAAGTATTGATATAACGAAACATAAGATATGATATTCTCGCATGATATAACGAAATAAACGGTATGATGTTCCCGCATGATACAACGAAACATAAGATATGAAATTTCCGCATGATATAACGAAACATAAGATATGACATTCCCGCATGATATAACGAAACATAAGATATGACATTCCCGCATGATATGAGCCGTTCATTTTGAAAGTGGGGCAAGTCTATTTTTGGAAAAAACGAAAATAATGACAATTATATATAAAACTTAATATGATCTTGTTATCTGTAAACAATTTATAATAAAAAAAAAAAACAAATTCCCTAATATTTGGGAGATGGCAGTTTTAGCTACTAACGGTATTGTAAATATGTCCATTTTTCTATCAGAATCGCCAAAAAAAAAATCGATTTTTTCGGACGATAGGTCCCTTTTCACTGTCCAATGAACATATAACGAAACATAAGACATGATATTCCCTCATGATATAATGAAATATAAGATATGATATAACGAAACATAAGATATGATATTCTCGCATGATATAACGAAATAAACGGTATGATCTTCCCGTATGATACAACGAAACATAAGATGTGACATTCTCGCATGATATAACGAAACATAAGATATGATATTCCCTCACGATATAACGAAACAATATGAAATTTCCGCATGATATAGCGAAACGTAAGATAGGACATTCCCGCATAACAGTTGGACAGTTAAAAGGGACCTATCGCCCAAAAACAAGATTTCGAGAAAACTCTTTCCATTTATTGATTTTTTAACGTATTTTAGTTCTAGTGCTCTCTTTTAAAGTGCATTTGTAAAATAAATAATACAAAAAAAAAATTAAAGTTTGTTTCATTAAAAGAAGGGTTTACTCTTTTCTATCAAAATCGCCAAAAAAGTAAAAATCGATTTTTTCAGACGATAGGTCCCTTTTCACTGTCCAATGAACATATAACGAAACATAAGACATGATATTCCCTCATGATATAATGAAATATAAGATATGATATAACGAAACATAAGATATGATATTCTCGCATGATATAACGAAATAAACGGTATGATGTTCCCGTATGATACAACGAAACATAAGATGTGACATTCTCGCATGATATAACGAAACATAAGATATGATATTCCCTCACGATATAACGAAACAATATGAAATTTCCGCATGATATAGCGAAACGTAAGATAGGACATTCCCGCATAACAGTTGGACAGTTAAAAGGGACCTATCGCCCAAAAACAAGATTTCGAGAAAACTCTTTCCATTTATTGATTTTTTAACGTATTTTAGTTCTAGTGCTCTCTTTTAAAGTGCATTTGTAAAATAAATAATACAAAAAAAAAATTAAAGTTTGTTTCATTAAAAGAAGGGTTTACTCTTTTCTATCAAAATCGCCAAAAAAGTAAAAATCGATTTTTTCAGACGATAGGTCCCTTTTCACTGTCCAATGAACATATAACGAAACATAAGATATGATATTCCCTCATGATATAACGAAACAATATGAAATTTCCGCATGATATAACAAAACATTAGATGTGATATAACGAAACATAACATATTAAATTCCCGCATGATATAACGAAACATAAGATACGATATATGATATTTCCGCATGATATAACGAAACATAATATATGAAATTCCCGCATGATATAACGAAACATAAGATATAACATTCCCGCATGATATGTGCCTTGGACAGTTAAAAAGAACCTATCGTCCGAAAGCAAGATTTCGAGAAAACTCTTTCCACCTATTGATTTTTTACCGTTTTTAAGTTGTAGCGCTCTCTTTTAAAGTGCATTCGTAAAATAAATAATAAAAATCTACGGTTTGTTTTATTAAAAAGAGTTTTTTTTGTTTCTGTCAGAATCGCCAAAAAAGTAAAAATCGTTTTTGTTTCGGACGATAGGTCCCTTTTAATTGTCTAAGACACATATAACGAAACATAATATATGACATTCTCGCATGATATAACGAAACATAAAAGATGATATTGCTGCATGATATAACGAAACATAAGATACGATATATGATATTTCCGCATGATATAACGAAACATAAGATATGACATTCTCGCATGATATAACGAAACATTTGCATCATATACTTACGGGTTTCATGTCAGGCACTGTTTCTCCGGGTTTGTTCTCTTTGGCGATGGTTTTGGCGCAGGCGCGGCCGAAAACGACTATGTCCAGCAGGGAATTGGCGCCGAGTCGATTGGCCCCGTGGACGCTGGTGGAAGCGCCCTCGCCGCACGCGTAAAGTCCAGGAACCGTCTTGTCGCCTCGGCCCTCGCCATCGTTCGTAATTACCTGTGAAAAAAAAACAGTCTGAAGAATATATATATATATATATATATATTATTCCGACATTGTTTGTGATCTGTTTTGAAACCCATCAAGTACCAGCGTCCCATTTATAGGACAGTTTTTTTGAATCATTACATTTTTTTTCAAATTTTACAGTAATTAGTTAACCCCTTAAGTACCAGCGTCATATTTATAGGACATAATTTTTTTAATCGTTAAAATTTGTTGAAATTTTACAGTAATTAGTTAACCCCTTAAGTACCAGCGTCCCATTTATAGGACATAATTTTTAAATCGTTAAAATTTGTTGAAATTTTACAGTAATTAGTTAACCCCTTAAGTACCAGCGTCCCATTTATATAACTTGTTTTTTTGAATCATTCAAATTAGTTCAAATTTTACAGTAATTAGTTAACCCCTTAAGTACCAGCGTCCCATTTATAGGACATAATTTTTTAACTCGTTAAAATTTGTTGAAATTTTACAGTAATTAGTTAACCCCTTAAGTACCAGCGTCATATTTATAGGACATAATTTTTTTAATCGTTAAAATTTGTTGAAATTTTACACAATTTTTACAGTAATTAGTTAACCCATCAAGTACCAGCTTTCCATTTATAGGAGGTTTTTTTTTTGGAATCATTAAAATTTGTTCAAATTTTACACAATTTTTACAGTAATTAGTTAACCCATCAAGTACCAGCTTTCCATTTATAGGAGGTTTTTTTTTTTGGAATCATTAAAATTTGTTCAAATTTTACACAATTTTTACAGTAATTAGTTAACCCCTCAAGTACCAGCGTCCCATTTATAGGACTTATTTTTTTTGGAATCAACAAAATTTGCTCAAATTTTACTTTCCGCCTGATTGGCACGCAACACACCCCATACCTGTCCCTTGTAGTTGGTGGGTATCCCACCCATATTGTAGTGGACCGTCGGCAGCACGGGAATGGGCACCCGGGTCACATCGACCCCCGCAAAAATCATCGCAGTTTCCGATATGCCGGGCAACCGGGAAGCCAAATGCTCGGCTGGAAGATGATGCAGCTGCAGATGGATGTGATCCTTGTCGGGTCCGACGCCCCTGCCCTCTCTGATTTCGATGGTCATGGCGCGCGACACGACGTCCCTCGACGCCAGATCCTTAGCCACCGGCGCGTACCGTTCCATGAAACGTTCGCCCTCCGAATTGACGAGGAAGCCGCCTTCGCCGCGACAGCCTTCGGTCATTAGACAGCCGGCGCCGTAGATGCCGGTCGGATGGAACTGGACGAATTCGAGGTCTTGATTTTGGAGGCCGGCCCTGGACACCATCGCGGTGCCGTCGCCGGTGCAGGTGTGCGCCGACGTGCAGGAGAAGAAGGCCCTTCCGTAACCGCCAGTTGCAAGAACCTGCGCAAACACACACGATGAAAAGGTTCAACTACGCCTATCCCTCGATTTACACGGTTTCGCTTTTACACTGTTTTCAAAATACACCTATTACACGATTTTGCTTTTACACTGTTTTCCAAATACACCCATCCCTCGATTTACACGGTACTTTTTCTACACGATTTTCAAAATACACCTATCCCCCGGTTGACACGATTTTCAAAATACCCCTATTCTCGATTTACACGGTTTTTAAAATACACCTATTCCCCGGTTGACACGATTTATTCAAAATACCTATCCCTCGATTTACGCGGTACTTCTTTTACACGGTTTTCAAAATACACCTATCCTCGATTTACAAGATTTCGCTTTTACACCATTTTTAAAGTACACCCGATTTACAAAATTTCGCTTTTACAGTTTTCAAAATACATCTATCCCCCGATTTACACGGTAGTGTTTTTACAACGATTTTCAAAATATCCCTATCCCCGATTTACAAGGTTTCGCTTTTACACAGTTTTCAAGATACATTTATCCCCCGATTTAAACGATTTCAATTTTGCACGGTTATCAAAATACACCTATGCCCTGATTTACACGATTTGGCTTTTACACGGGTTTCAAAATACACCTATCCTCGATTTACAAGACTTGGCTTTTACAGTTTTCAAAAAAACATCCATGTCCCGACTAACACGGCAATTTTTTTACACGATTTCGCTTTTACACGGTTTTTAAAACACACCTATTTTTGATTTACACAATTTCGCTTTTACACTGTTCAAAATATTTATCCCCCGATTTACACGGTTTTCAAAATACACTTATCCCCCGATTTACACAATTTCGCTTTTACACGATTATAAAAATACATTCTTCCCCTGATTTACATGATTTCGCTTTTACACGGTTTTTAAAATACACCTATCGCCCGGTTGACACGGTTTAGGTTTTACACGGTTTCGGTTTTACACGGTTTTCAAAATATACCTATCCGCCCATTTACACGGTCCTTTTTTTACACGATTTCGCTTTTGCACGATTTCCAAATATACCTATAACCCGAATTGCACGGAATTTTTTTAACACGATTTTTAAAATACACCTATCTTCGATTTACAAGATTGCGCTGTTACACAGTTTTCAAAATAAACCTATCCCCCGATTTACACGGTACTTTTTTCCACGATTTCGCTTTTACACGGTTTTCAAAATAAACCTATCCCCTGATTTACACGATTTTGCTTTTACATGGTTTTCAACACACTTATTCCCCGATTTAGACGGTTTTCAATATACACCTATCTCCCGATTTACGCGGTACTTTTTTACACGATTTCACTTGTACACGGTTACCAAAATACACATATCTCCTGATTCACACGATTTCGCTTTTACACGGTTTTCAAAACACACTTATCCTCCGATTTACACGGTTTTCAATATACACCTATCTCCCGATTTACACGATTTCGCTTTTACACGGTTATCAAAATATACTTATCCCCCGATTTCGCTTTTACACGGTTTTCAAAACATACTTATTCCCCGATTTATAGGATTTCGCTTTTACACGGTTTTTACAACTCTTATCCCCCGATTTACACGATTTCCATTTTACACGGTTTTCAAAACACTTATTTTCCGATCTACAGGATTTCGCTTTTACGCGGTTTTTAAAACACACTTAATCCCCGATTTACAGGATTTCGCTTTTACAGGGTTTTTAAAACTTTTATCCCCCGATTTACAGGATTTCGATTTTACACGGTTTTCAAAACTCTTATCCCCCGATTTACACGATTTCCATTTTACACGGTTTTTAAAACATAGTTATCCCCCGATCTACAGGACTTCGCTTTTACACGGTTTTTAAAACACACTTATTCCCCGATTTACAGAGATTTCGCTTTTACACGGATTTCAAAATATACCGACTTGAAGTTTCGCCTATTCCAAAAAAGTTGAAATTTCGCTTTTTCTAGAAAACTTGAAATCTCGCCTTTTTAACGACTTGAAATTTCAATTTTTTTTAAAAAACTTGAAATTTCAATTTTTTTTTAAAAAAGTGAATTTCTGAGTTATTTTTAAAAGGGTGAAATTTAAAATTGCTTTTAACCATGGAATATTTAAAAAATACTTTTGACTTGTTTTTGTTAATATTTTAGAAATATTGAAATTCACCTTTAAAAAAATTGAAAAAATTTCATCTTTTTTAAAAGAAACTTTAAATTTCAACTTTAAAATAAAAAAATAAAAAATCAATTTTTTTTTCTTCAAAAAAGGTAAAATTTCAAGTTCACACGTTTAGACTCACATTCGACAAAAAGCCTCAACTACATTCATCCCCCGATTTGCACGATTTCGTTTCTACGCGGTTTCACAATACACTTATCCCCCGATTTACACGGTTTTCAAAATATATATTTAAAAAATCACGTTAAACGACTGAATTGTGCACATTTTAAGTTGTTTTCGCTTTACACGGTTTCGCGCCTATAAAAATCAAAAAATTTCGTTTCACACGGTTTTCCTTACGGTGTTTTTGCTGCGGAACCGATGGACGGTGCCGTCGTCGAGACAGAGCGCCGTGACGCCCTTGCAGACGCCGTCCTCCATGATCAGATCGAGCGCGAAATATTCGATGAAATAATTGCAGTTGTAGCTCAGCGATTGGCCGTATAAAGTGTGCAGCAGGCTGTGTCCGGTTCTGTCCGCTACGCAGCAGCACCTGTGCGCCTGGCCGCCTTTGCCGAACTTGAGCGACTGTCCGCCGAAGGCGCGCTGATATATTTTGCCGTCTGTGGTGCGGGAAAACGGCATTCCGAAATTTTCCAATTCCACCACGGCGTGGGGAGCTTCCTTGGTCATGTAATGGATGGCGTCCTGGTCGCCGAGCCAATCGGAACCCTTCACAGTGTCGTACATGTGCCATCGCCAATCGTCTTCTTCCATGTTGCCTGGGATATAAGAAAAATAAAAAATTTCGAAAATAAAATTATGAAAAGTTAAAAAAACTTGAAATTTCACACCTTTTGTTAAACAACTTGAAATTTCAACTTTTCTAAAAACAAGTTGAAATTTCAACTTTTCTAAAAAAAAAGTTGAAATTTCAACTTTCTAAAAAAAAAGTTGAAATTTCAACTTTTCTAAAAAAAATGTTGATATTTCAACTTTCTAAAAAAAAAGTTGAAATCTCACCTTTTTTAAAAAAAGTTGAAATCTCACCTTTTTTAAACAACTTGAAATTTCAAAATTTTAAAACGAAAATAGAAATTTCAACATTTTTCTTGAAATTTCATCTTTTTAAAATGAAAATAGACATTTCAACTTTTTTAAACAAAACTTAAAATTTCACTATTTTAAAATGCAAATAGGCATTTTAACATTTTCAAAATGAAAATAGAAATTTATACATTTCTCTTCAAATTTCACCTTTTTTAAACAGCTTCAAATTTCATTTTTTCTAAAAAAACTTGAAATTTAACAATTTAAAAATGAAAATAGAAATTTCAACATTTCAATTTTTTTAAACAAAACTTAAAATTTCATTATTTTATAATGAAAATAGACATTTCAACATTTTAAAAATAAAAATAGAAATTTCAAAATTTCAATTTTTTTAAACAAAACTTCAAATTTCACTATTTTAAAATGAAAATAGGCATTTCAACATTTTTAATATGAAAATAGATATTTCTACAATTTTCTTGAAATTTCATCTTTTTAAGAAATTTGAAATTTCAGCTTTTTTAAACAAAACTTCAAATTTCACTATTTTAAAATGAAAATAGGCATTTCAACATTTTTAAAATGAAAATAGAATTTCAACATTTTTCTTGAAATTTCACCTATTCTGAAAAAGTTAAAATTTCATCTTTTTAAAATGAAAATAGAGTTTTACATTTTTAAAATGAAAATAGAAATTTCATCTTTTTAAGAATAGGTGAAATTTCACCTTTTTTAAACAATATCAAATTTCACGTATTCTAAAAAACTTAAAATTTCACCTTTTTAAAATGAAAATAGACATTTCAACTTTTTTAAACAAAACTTAAAATTTCACTATTTTAAAATGCAAATAGGCATTTTAACATTTTCAAAATGAAAATAGAAATTTATACATTTCTCTTCAAATTTCACCTTTTTTAAACAGCTTCAAATTTCATTTTTTCTAAAAACTTGAAATTTAACAATTTAAAAATGAAAATAGAAATTTCAACATTTCAATTTTTTTAAACAAAACTTAAAATTTCACTATTTTAAAATGCAAATAGGCATTTTAACATTTTCAAAATGAAAATAGAAATTTATACATTTCTCTTCAAATTTCACCTTTTTTAAACAGCTTCAAATTTCATTTTTTCTAAAAAAACTTGAAATTTAACAATTTAAAAGGAAAATAGAAATTTCAACATTTCAATTTTTTTAAACAAAACTTAAAATTTCATTATTTTATAATGAAAATAGACATTTCAACATTTTAAAAATAAAAATAGAAATTTCAAAATTTCAATTTTTTTAAACAAAACTTCAAATTTCACTATTTTAAAATGAAAATAGGCATTTCAACATTTTTAATATGAAAATAGATATTTCTACAATTTTCTTGAAATTTCATCTTTTTAAGAAATTTGAAATTTCAGCTTTTTTAAACAAAACTTCAAATTTCACTATTTTAAAATGAAAATAGGCATTTCAACATTTTTAAAATGAAAATAGAAATTTCGACATTTTTCTTGAAATTTCACCTTTTTTAAACAACTTGAAATTTCACCTTTTCCAAAACAAACTTGAAGTTTCACCTTTTTTAAACTTGAAATTTAACTTTTTAAAATAAAAATTGAAATTTCAAATTTTTAAAATGAAAATAGAATTTCAACATTTTTCTTGAAATTTCACCTATTCTGAAAAAGTTAAAATTTCATCTTTTTAAAATGAAAATAGAGTTTTACATTTTTAAAATGAAAATAGAAATTTCATCTTTTTAAGAATAGGTGAAATTTCACCTTTTTTAAACAATATCAAATTTCACGTATTCTAAAAAACTTAAAATTTCACCTTTTTAAAATGAAAATAGACATTTCAACTTTTTTAAACAAAACTTAAAATTTCACTATTTTAAAATGCAAATAGGCATTTTAACATTTTCAAAATGAAAATAGAAATTTATACATTTCTCTTCAAATTTCACCTTTTTTAAACAGCTTCAAATTTCATTTTTTCTAAAAACTTGAAATTTAACAATTTAAAAATGAAAATAGAAATTTCAACATTTCAATTTTTTTAAACAAAACTTAAAATTTCACTATTTTAAAATGCAAATAGGCATTTTAACATTTTCAAAATGAAAATAGAAATTTATACATTTCTCTTCAAATTTCACCTTTTTTAAACAGCTTCAAATTTCATTTTTTCTAAAAAAACTTGAAATTTAACAATTTAAAAATGAAAATAGAAATTTCAACATTTCAATTTTTTTAAACAAAACTTAAAATTTCATTATTTTATAATGAAAATAGACATTTCAACATTTTAAAAATAAAAATAGAAATTTCAAAATTTCAATTTTTTTAAACAAAACTTCAAATTTCACTATTTTAAAATGAAAATAGGCATTTCAACATTTTTAATATGAAAATAGATATTTCTACAATTTTCTTGAAATTTCATCTTTTTAAGAAATTTGAAATTTCAGCTTTTTTAAACAAAACTTCAAATTTCACTATTTTAAAATGAAAATAGGCATTTCAACATTTTTAAAATGAAAATAGAAATTTCGACATTTTTCTTGAAATTTCACCTTTTTTAAACAACTTGAAATTTCACATTTTCTAAAAAAACTTGAAATTTAACATTTTTAAAATGAAAATAGATATTTCAACATTTTTAAAATGAAAATGGAAATTTCAACATTTCAACTTTTTTAAACAAAACTTCAAATTTCACTATTTTAAAATGAAAATAGGCATTTCAACATTTTTAAAATGAAAATAGATATTTCTACATTTTTCTTGAATTTTTTTTTTTAAATTTGAAATTTCCGCTTTTTTAAACAAAACTTCAAATTTCACTATTCTAAAATGAAAATAGACATTTCAACATTTTAAAAATGAAAATAGATATTTCTACATTTTTCTTGAATTTTTTTTTTTTAAATTTGAAATTTCTGCTTTTTTAAACAAAACTTCAAATTTCACTATTCTAAAATGAAAATAGGCATTTCAACATTTTTAAAATGAAAATAGAAATTTCGACATTTTTCTTGAAATTTCACCTTTTTTAAACAACTTGAAATTTCACATTTTCTAAAAAAACTTGAAATTTAACATTTTTAAAATGAAAATAGTAATTTCAGCATTTTTCTTGAAATTTCATCTTTTTAAAACAACTTGAAATCTCACCTTTTTTAAACAAAATGAAATTTCACCTTTTAAAAAAAATATGGAAATTTCAACATTTTTCTTGAAAATTCGTCTTTTTAAAACAACTTGAAATTTCACCTTTTTAAACAACTTGAAATTTCACATTTTCTAAAAAAACTTGAAATTTAACATTTTTAAAATGCAAATAGACATTTCAACATTTTAAAAATGAAAATAGATATTTCTACATTTTCTTAATTTTTTTTTTTTTTTTTTTAATTTGAAATTTCAGCTTTTTCAAACAAAACTTCAAATTTCACTATTTTAAAATGAAAATAGGCATTTCAACATTTTTAAAATGAAAATAGATATTTCTACATTTTTCTTGAATTTTTTTTTTTTAAATTTGAAATTTCCGCTTTTTTAAACAAAACTTCAAATTTCACTATTCTAAAATGAAAATAGGCATTTCAACATTTTTAAAATGAAAATAGAAATTTCGACATTTTTCTTGAAATTTCATCTTTTTAAGAAATTTGAAATTTCCGCTTTTTTAAACAAAACTTCAAATTTCACTATTCTAAAATGAAAATAGACATTTCAACATTTTAAAAATGAAAATAGATATTTCTACATTTTTCTTGAATTTTTTTTTTTTAAATTTGAAATTTCTGCTTTTTTAAACAAAACTTCAAATTTCACTATTCTAAAATGAAAATAGACATTTCAACATTTTAAAAATGAAAATAGATATTTCTACATTTTTCTTGAATTTTTTTTTTTAAATTTGAAATTTCTGCTTTTTTAAACAAAACTTCAAATTTCACTATTCTAAAATGAAAATAGACATTTCAACATTTTAAAAATGAAAATAGATATTTCTACATTTTTCTTGAATTTTTTTTTTTTAAATTTGAAATTTCTGCTTTTTTAAACAAAACTTCAAATTTCACTATTCTAAAATGAAAATAGACATTTCAACATTTTAAAAATGAAAATAGATATTTCTACATTTTTCTTGAATTTTTTTTTTTAAATTTGAAATTTCTGCTTTTTTAAACAAAACTTCAAATTTCACTATTCTAAAATGAAAATAGACATTTCAACATTTTAAAAATGAAAATAGAAATTTCGACATTTTTCTTGAAATTTCACCTTTTTTAAACAACTTGAAATTTCACATTTTCTAAAAAAACTTGAAATTTAACATTTTTAAAATGAAAATAGACATTTCAACATTTTTAAAATGAAAATAGTAATTTCAGCATTTTTCTTGAAATTTCATCTTTTTAAAACAACTTGAAATCTCACCTTTTTTAAACAAAATGAAATTTCACCTTTTAAAAAAAATATGGAAATTTCAACATTTTTCTTGAAAATTCGTCTTTTTAAAACAACTTGAAATTTCACCTTTTTAAACAACTTGAAATTTCACATTTTCTAAAAAAACTTGAAATTTAACATTTTTAAAATGCAAATAGACATTTCAACATTTTAAAAATGAAAATAGATATTTCTACATTTTCTTAATTTTTTTTTTTTTTTTTTTAATTTGAAATTTCAGCTTTTTCAAACAAAACTTCAAATTTCACTATTTTAAAATGAAAATAGGCATTTCAACATTTTTAAAATGAAAATAGAAATTTCGACATTTTTCTTGAAATTTCATCTTTTTAAGAAATTTGAAATTTCCGCTTTTTTAAACAAAACTTCAAATTTCACTATTCTAAAATGAAAATAGACATTTCAACATTTTAAAAATGAAAATAGATATTTCTACATTTTTCTTGAATTTTTTTTTTTAAATTTGAAATTTCTGCTTTTTTAAACAAAACTTCAAATTTCACTGTTCTAAAATGAAAATAGGCATTTCAACATTTTTAAAATGAAAATAGAAATTTCGACATTTTTCTTGAAATTTCACCTTTTTTAAACAACTTGAAATTTCACATTTTCTAAAAAAACTTGAAATTTAACATTTTTAAAATGAAAATAGTAATTTCAGCATTTTTCTTGAAATTTCATCTTTTTAAAACAACTTGAAATCTCACCTTTTTTAAACAAAATGAAATTTCACCTTTTAAAAAAAATATGGAAATTTCAACATTTTTCTTGAAAATTCGTCTTTTTAAAACAACTTGAAATTTCACCTTTTTAAACAACTTGAAATTTCACATTTTCTAAAAAAACTTGAAATTTAACATTTTTAAAATGCAAATAGACATTTCAACATTTTAAAAATGAAAATAGATATTTCTACATTTTCTTAATTTTTTTTTTTTTTTTTTTTAATTTGAAATTTCAGCTTTTTCAAACAAAACCTCAAATTTCACTATTTTAAAATAAAAATAGACATTTCAACATTTTTAAAATGAAAATAGAAATTTCAGCATTTTTCTTGAAATTTCATCTTTTTAAAACAACTTAAAATCTCACCTTTTTTAAACAACTTGAAATTTCACCTTTTTTAAAAAAAAATAATAGAAATTTCAACATTTCTCTTGAAATTTCGTCTTTTTAAGAAACTTGAAATTTCACCTTTTTAAAATGAAAATAGAGATTTCAACATTTTAAAAATGAAAATAGAAATTTCACCTTTTTAAAAAGAAAACCGGGAAAATTCACCTTTTTTAGAAAAGGTAAAATTTCAACTTTTTTTAAAACATGTGAAAGTTTAAGCTGCTCGAAAAAGGTGAAATTTCAAGTTTTTCTTTTTATTTTAGTGACCAATAGCGACAAATCACTAAATAGTGACCTCACTACGATCCCTGCCGACACAAGTGAACCGCGCAATTGCATCGCACGCCGCCAGAGGCGCTACAATCACCCGTCATTCCGTCAACAGTGTGAAAATTTGCACTATTAATCCAACATTGATTTAATATTTACGTTTCAGATCGCAAAACGTGCGTGTGGAAAATCAAGCGTGCGGCGACAACAACTGCGAGGGTTCCCCGCCGCGCGGCGCTGCCTCTACTCACCGAGGGCGGCGTTGATCCCCCCTTGCGCCGCCACCGTGTGCGACCTGGTGGGAAACAGCTTCGTGATGACGGCGGTCTTGAAGCCCTCCGCCACGAGGCCGAACGCCGCCCGCAGCCCGGCGCCGCCGGCCCCCACCACCACCGCGTCGAACGTGTGGTCCACGATCGGGTACTCCTTGGAGACGGCGTCGCCGGCCGCCTTGGCGTCCCGGCGGTCGACTGAAAAGTGCAGACCGCGCAACAATCCAACCTGCACACAACACAAACACAAAATCGGCGTTTTAAAGCACTGGTAAAGCAAAAGGGGGTTATGTAACGCCTTCGCACGAAATGTACCAGACTGATAGTTTTGGCGCGTTTCGGCGGTTCTTACCCTTGTCGACTCGTTGAGGGCGCTTTTGGCCAGCGCCGCCGGTATCTTCAGCAACCCGCTCATAATTATTAGGGGTGGAAGCGGCGTCGAAATGTGAAATAACGACGAACTGTCAACTGTCGGAATTTTCGGTCAGACTGGCGAACTCACGACTGAGTTTCGGCCAATCGCGTGGTCGAATTCGGCGAATTGTGGCGGAAGCGCACGAACGGGCGCAAAAACATGGCCGCCGCGCTGTGACGTCACATTGGCGGGAAAAATTCGGTTCAAATTGTGAATTTTTATTAAAAATTCAAATCGCGGTATTACAGAAATCAGTCTTGTTGATTCTTTTTGGAATGGTGACTAAATCGATGAATAACGGGAATAATTCACGTATAAATGGACGGATTTGTACCAAAGCGGCACAGGCGGCGAAAATTCGAATTTGGTATCACTTGCAAGAGAATTTTAAATGGTATAAGCGACAAAAAATTGCCTTAAATGAATTCTAATGTGTGACACACTGTTGGATTCGGATTCAGAACAAAAACCGAAAAATACGCCGATTAATTCCATTTTTACAAAAAAAATAAATCAGTTGTCGATATTCCTAACATTTCCAGTTATGACATTAAATTACAGCGAAAAAAACATTCAGATGGAAGAAATTTTTAGACACCGATTAATATCGAGCCAAAATGTTGATATGAAAAAGTTTTTCATGTATCAAATAAAACCAAATTGTACTTAAAAAAATTATGCCATATTGTCAATCGTAAAATTACATCTAAATATCAAGGTTTGCTTCTTCTGCAGTGGTTGCAGTTGATGTTGTTGCAGAAGAATAATTATAATAACAGATTTATGAAATTTTTTTTTTTTTAAAGTCTGACTTACATGTCGATTTTGTCCTTTGTTCCATATCTTCTTTTTTCTTGTTTGGAATGTTAATTCCTCGTCACAATTTTATAAACATATTACACATATACACATTTAACACAAACATTTTAAAAAACCCTTGAAAAACTTCAAAACATTTTAAAAACTATTTATTGTCATTATGTGCATTTTTGCTATTACTTTATTTCCTAGAACTTGTAAATTTAATTTAAAAATATTACATAAGTTTTCGTTTTCATCGTCAGTAGGAAACTAACTATAATTTTGGCTTAAATATGTTGGCAACGAGTGGCAACCAAGAATCATTAACCTTACGAATATGCCCCTCAACAAAAAAGATATGGAAATGCTAAGCCTAGGTTTTAACTATAGTTTGAATAGTCAAAACAATAAACAAAGCATAGAAAACATGATAATAGACTGTGAATCTGCTATCACAAAAATTGAATTAGAAAACCAAGATATTGTAAGATCGCATTGCGTCTCTGTAATAGATAACATAATAAAAACCTATAATAACGAAAAAAGGAATAAAGGAAACAACAGCAACAACAAAAAAATAAATAATCAACATAAAACATTACAAAATATAAAGAGGAAAATAAAAAACACCATTATTACAAAAGCAGACAAGTCAAAAACAATGGTATTAATGAATAAAGAAGAATACGTTGAAAAAACTATAACATTCATAAAAAATAATAATTTCAACAGGATAAGTAAGGACCCAACCACAAAATTTCAAGCAATAATAAGGAACACTATAAAAGCCTCAAACAGAATTATTCCCAAAGAACATCAATGGAAACAAATAGATATGAATCCAACGGCTCCAAAACTAATATCATTGCCTAAAATTCATAAAATAAATATGCCTATTAGACCAATAATAAACTATACAACAGCACCTGCTTATAAAATTTCAAAAACTATCGCAACAGAACTAAAAAACGCTATAGAATTAAAACACGAATACACGATAAAAAATAGTTTAGAATTGATCAATAAATTAAAAACTACACAAGTCAACAAAAACTCAAAATTATTATCGTTTGACATTGTCAACATGTACACAAATATCCCAATTAGAGAAACAATAGATATAATTAAAAATAATTTAAAAAAGAAATCATTTCATGAAGAATACACCGAACAAATAATCAACCAAAATTACTTCCAATTTTGTGACGAATATTATACACAGCATGACGGATTGGCAATGGGTTCACCAATATCAGCCATATTGTCTGAAATATTTTTGCAAACATTTGAAGAAAAAATAATGCAAACATTGAAAGAAAAATTTAAAGTCAAAGAATGGTTTCGATACGTAGATGACACGTTGGTTATTACAGACCATGCTAACCCAACAGAAATATTAGACTACTTAAATTCAATACGTCAAAAAATAAAATTCACATTAGAAATGGGAAAAAATAACTGTATAAACTTCTTGGACTTAAACATCACAAACGAAAATAATAATTTGCATTATAACATTTACCGAAAAAACACCCAAACAGATCAAGTAATCCATAACGATTCAAACCACCCGTTTCGGCAAAAAATGGCAGCTTTCCAACACCTCATACATAGGCTATACAATGTACCAATGGATAAACATAACTTCGGTAAAGAGCCAGAAACGATAAAACAAATTGCCATCAACAATGGATATAATATGAAAACTATATACAAGTTAATCAACAAATTCAAATTTAACCGAACTAAACATAAAAACGTAAACAAAAACTTGAACCAAAATTTACAAAACAACAATACGTATAAGGAAGGAAGTTGGGTAAAATTCAGTTATTACGGACATGAAACAAATAAAATAACAAAAATATTCAAGAATCAAAATTTAAAAATAGCACTAAAAACAAATAACCAATTACAAAAAATTCTAAAAACCACAACTGAAACACAAGACATATACAAAAGTAACGGGATATATTCATTAAAGTGTAATACATGCGATAAAAAATATAGTGGCCAAACAGGCAGAAGTTTCCATACGAGATATAAAGAACATATTAATAAAAACAATACGACGTCTAATTACACGAAACACCTGCAACAAGAAAAGCACCAATATGGGCCTATTACGGACACTTTAAAAGTGGAAAAAATAATAGAAAAAGGAGCAAGAATGAATATCGCAGAAAAGCTGTACATTTACAAACATAAGCAGAAACAGCCAATAATAAACGAACAAACAAGTGTTACGAAAGATGTCATGTTTAAATTGTTAAATAAAATAAAATAAATAAAATAAAAATATCACAAATAACTAGTAAGATAAATAAATTCCATCACACCTAGATTTAAGCCAAAATTATAGTTAGTTTCCTACTGACGATGAAAACGAAAACTTATGTAACATTTTTTAAATTAAATTTACAAGTTCTAGGAAATAAAGTAATAGCAAAAATGCACATAATGACAATAAATAGTTTTTAAAATGTTTTGAAGGTTTTCAAGGGTTTTTTAAAATGTTTGTGTTAAATGTGTATATGTGTAATATGTTTATAAAATTGTGACGGGGAATTAACATTCCAAACAAGAAAAAAGAAGATATGGAACAAAGGACAAAATCGACATGTAAGTCAGACTTAAAATAAAATAATTAATTCCATATCGGGGAAAAACATTAGAAAATTTAAAATAAAAAATTTAAATTTACTATTATTATTATAGATTTATGAAAATAATCAATTAATTGACAAATATGACTGTATCTTTCAGATCAAAAAAATACATTTTTGTTTATTAACAAAAACCGGAACTTTGATACTACAAACAACAAAACACAAAAACAAGAATGACCCTGAACCCGTTAAAGCAACTGGACAAAAAAAATCCATCATAACTTTTAAGCTAATAATTGTTAGCAAGAAGTAAATACAAACTGGAAAGCGTTACAATAGTGAATCTATGGCGTAGGATTATTATTTTATTATTTTTTTGGTACAATTTGTATTTAATAGCACCGATTATAAACTACACATGCAAATTAATCAATGGGTAAAGTTTTTTTTAATTAATCTGCATCCTATCATAACCAAACTATTTTTTTGGGAAAAGATGTAGTTTAAAACTCCCAGGAATGGTATTAATGAAATTTAATTATAAAAATTCTATCAGTCAGTCTCAAACTGTTCTTTTCATAAAAATAATTTTATTGTCTATTGTATCAATTATTAGATAATTGAAATAACTATCATACAATTACTTCAATTGAATATTTCATTTCTAACAACGCTAATTTATATCGAGAAAGGCAATCATTGTTCAAAAATGTAAATGCAAAGTGCAGAATTCAGTATTCTGCAGAATGTCTGGGAATTCCATGCAATTCCTCATTGAATTTGGCAATGTATGAAAAGTAACGATTTTCTATACATTGCCTAGTCATTGTGAAATGTCGGTTGTTAAATAGGTAAAGTGGATAATAAGAAAATTTGAAACAAATTTAAAAACTTTTGTATTTTTTCACATTGTAGTAATAATACTTTTACCAGAATCGCTTATTTGTTACAGCAAGTGGCACTTGAATGGCATTTGGAATTGCACATGATTTTATTTTTAACACAAGCACATTAATTGTTTTGGCACTTCTTTGCACATTTAATAAAACCTTGTTTGACGTTTGTTGATTGCATATCGCAACATATTTTTGCATAAATATCTCTGCTTAGAAGCACGGAGTTCTCTTTTAATGTTCCAATCTATATTTAAAAACATTGTTGCTTCAAGTGTTTGGCTCTTTTAATTTTTTATGAAAATAATCACGGTTTTTATCGAGCTGTAATCGTCCACACTTATTCAACCATTCAATGCTGTAATAATATCAAATTTAAAAATTAGAACAAGTTTTTCTTAATAAACTCTATTTATTTATTTTATTTCCTGTTTAAATCCGCTCGAGGAAATTTATAAAAACCGCCATCGTCTCTCGTGCCACAGTTTGCACAACGAGAAACGAGTTTTTCCATTGTTTCGTGTTAAACACTGCACAGTTTTTAATTTTTCTGTTCTCGAACGACCAAATGTGGAGAAAAGGCGCCAACTTTAGGACTCGACTGATCTGTGAGAGAGTTTCGCCAAGGAGGTTTTCGGTGGCTCTGCCAACTACTACGTAGTCACACTAATAAATAATTGTCTATCACAAACAATTAATAAATTCCAGTCAATTTACATCATAAAAGTTGAAATTGAGTCCTAAATCTTTACCTTTAAGAAATATGTGTTACGGTTTACATTGTTCCTTTAAATGAAATGAATTTGGATGTTGTACATTTCGACCATACTTGTGAATAATCAATTTATACTTCTTTTCGGTTATCATCTGGCAAACTTTACTATTCCATTAATTCATATTGAAAATCTTGATCGATTTGATCTGCACTTAACCTGCAAATAAATTGTTACTTGTATTTTTACTATTACGAATTAATTTAATTACCTGATATAATAATATTATGTTTAGAACGCAAATTTGTATCCTTGATCTTTTTAGTAGTCTGATTTGTAGATATAATGGCATTTAATCATCTTTTTTTGCCAGAAACAGATAATTCGGTTTGAACATTAATATTACACATATTAAACATCATCTTTATTACCACTAACACCGCAACTTATAACACAACACAAATCTGATATTGCCAATGATTAATAACGTTTTCAAATAGTAAATTATCTTGAAAAACCAACTTTCTCCTATGTAAACTGTGGGATTGTTTGCCATTTTTTAAAGAGCTGCTAACTTCTCGACTGATTACATTTTTAGACTTGGCAACTTTCATTTATTGAATGATCTGGCAGAATATCTTCTTCATTTCATTTGGGAGCTAATAAAAATTAAAATTGTTTTTGATAATTATTTATGTCATAAAGATGATCTAATTTAATTTTTGTTGGCAAAGCGCACTTATATTTAATTGTATCTGATATGCAAATGATTTTGCTATCAACCAACACACTTTTAATATTTTTGAATAAATGCACCGGTTTGTAAATGACTATTTCCTGATTGGAGAATATGCATTCCAAATTTAGTCGCAACTAATTTCTTCAGCGGAATTTATTTTGAAACATTTTCCAAATTCAATAAAACAAAAGTAAAACAGTTGCGTTTAAAAAATTTATTTAATCATTTTCGACCTTTTATTTAACCTCCAAACAATACATATTTAAATAAAAACAAATTTATACAATTGAAAAAAAAGATAAAGCAATTACGCCAAGTTACATTTTCAAATTCTCGATTTTTAACATTCTCAATGCGTTCTTATCCATCTCGTCCAGCGGGTTATTCTCCAGATACAGCCACCACAAATTGTGCAAACTATCAAAAATAGTTTTTTTCAACTGTGCGATTTTATTATTGGAAAGATAAACTTTTTCCAACTTAACACAATCTCCAAACAAGTTTTCGGGAATGCTTGTGACTTTATTATTATACGCACTAAAATAAGTGAGTCGATTCAACCCCACCAAGTCTTCATCAAGCACGGAAATTTTATTTAAACCCAAATCGAGAAACTCCAAACTTTCCAACCCTTTAAACAATTGGGGAGGAATCTTGGTGATGTTGTTGCCGTACAAATTGATACTCTTCAATTTCTTCAAACCCGCGAAGACGCTTCCTTCCAAACATGTAAGATAGTTGCGACGCAGGTCCAAAGTAATCAGATTGGTCAAGTTGTTGAAAACCCCGTTTTCGAGGAACGTCAGACCGCTTTCACTTAAATCCAATTTGATGAGTGAAGAGAGGTCGTCAAAGGTGCCAGGTGCCACGTAATTAATCATACTGTTTTGTATAAGGAGGTAGGTCGAATCTTTACTTAGGTTCCGTCGCAGGTCCACTTCACTCAATTTTCTATGAAAAGTATCACTCACAAGATGTTTTTTTAAACTTTGTATTTCTTTTTTGTTTCGATCTTCGTCTATTTGTGTCTGTAAATTGCGATTTACAGACAGAAGTAGTTCGATTTCCTTCTTATAACTTGCCAATTCGGTAGTTAACTCCTGATTTTCAGTTTTTAAATTTTGCATTCCTTTTTTGAGTGTATCTGCTTCTTCTTGTAATTTCTTAATTGCTTCCTCTTTCTCTGACATTATTCTATCAAGTCCAGTTCTTGCATCTTTACAACTTGCAAATTCGGTTGTTAACTTCTGCTTTTCAGATTTTAAATTTTGCACTTCTTTTTTGTGTGTCTCTGATTTAGCGGCTGCTTCTTCTTGTAATTTCTTAATTGCTTCCTCTTTCTCTGTCATCATTTTGTTAAGTTCGGTTCTTGCATCATTCTTACCACTTGCCAACTCGGTTGTTAACTTCTGATTTTCAGTTTTTAAAGTTTGCACTTCTTTTTTGTGTGTATCTGATTCAGCGGCTGCATCGCTTCTTTCATTTTCTTTTTCCTTCAATTGCTTCTCCAGCAAAGTCTGTAATGAATCAAATTTGTGTGTTAGTTCTTTGATTTGAACTTCAATTGCTTTTATCTTGTCGTTCTTTTCTTCCAGTTGATTATCAACGCGATTTATCATTCCCTCAAATTTTGTCATTAATAATTCTCGCCATTGACCTTCGGCCGCACAGCATTTTGCTGAGCTACCTGGTTTTTGTGGTTCAGTGTTGACCTGATGATTTGTGTCTAATTTTTCAGCTAATTCGATCACTTCATCGTTATTCGCACTTGACGCCATTCTGAAAATTTACTTTTATTAAATAAATCAACTGCGAACAGGAAAACATTTTAATAACTACAATACAATTCTAATCGATCAGGTTGATTAGATTGAGCAAAGTATATTAATTTTACGTTTATTTTCGTCTACAATAAAATTTCCTTATTTTGAAATGAATAAGAATAGTAAAATTCTAAATTAATTTGATCTGTTAGTATTTATTGCAATTTTTACTTACATGTCACGTTGGACTGCTGGAAACCAACTGCTGTCACAGACAGTGCGCGAAGCTTTTAAGTATTTTTTTATGCGGTTTCCTGTGAAACTTATTTACAGCATAAGAAAATACAAATAAATAAACAAAAGATAAGTTAAAAAATCTGTAAACAGAATGAAAAACAAGTGCATATAAACCACTAATAAACACAATAACAAATAAACAGGATGAAACAAATAAATAAAGATGAACCGCAAATAAACACAATAATAAGTAAACAGATTTATAATAGTAAGTAAACAACTTAATAATCAGGTGATTAATTAATTTAGGTACAGTTGTAACAGTTGTAACTGATAATGAAGGTAATTTTAAAGAATTATCTGCAAGTTTACGAGTATCAGTTGAAATTTCGTGTTTTTTTTTGGACGAAAAAAAAGGTTTTTCATTTTTTTGATGTTCCACATTTAATAAACTCAGTCAGAAACAATTTGTTCAAATATGACTAATTTTTTAATGATAAAAAATCATCTTGGAAAGACATTGAAACTTTTTATAGTTCTGAAAATCTCTGAATTTAGCTCCAAATTCAACGAATATCCATAATACATATAAACCCAAACACAAAAAATGTGTGTTTAATATGCGACACAAATTTACTAAATTCGTCAAAACATAAAAATGCTAAAAAATATAATTTATCATTTATTTACATATTATTCATTTTAGATGAAATGGCAGATTTGATAAAATCTATTAAAATTTTTAACAGTACAAATCCAACTTCACAAATATTTCAGAACACTTTTACAAAAATATTTTCATTAAATTACTTAGATCATAACGAAAGTGCAAACTGTGCCGATGATTTTGATCTGATGTTAACTGTTAGAAATGAAAATATTTTAGAAAAATTTGTCAATTTCAAATCAAATCAACTCAGTTTCAATTTCACTGATTTCAGAGAAATTGATTTCCTCGCCGAAAACGCTTCGTTTTACGTTTGTGGTTATTTGCACAAAAAAAATGTTGTCATTTCACAATTGCAAGGAATTGGAAATCAAAAAGTTAACTTCTTCTAATTTATTTTGTCATCTGAAATGATACGAAACCAAAGATAACAGAACTTTGGAAGATTTTATTAAT
Organism: Dascillus cervinus; assembly: GCA_949768715.1. Lineage (NCBI taxonomy): Eukaryota > Metazoa > Arthropoda > Insecta > Coleoptera > Dascillidae > Dascillus > Dascillus cervinus. The sequence continues at coordinate 42,019,801 of OX458323.1, read as the reverse complement.
TTTGTTAGACAAATGGACAATTTATTTAATTTGAACTTTGAAGCATTTTCAATGAGACAAAATGTTGGTAGGGAATGAAAATTTCCTCACTGCCTAAAACCTAATAACAATGAATTTAAAAATTCAAATAAACACAAAACGAAAATCATCAAAATCTTACATTTGTAATTTTTTTATATTATCTTTTTTAAGAATTTAATACATACATGTAAATAAAACATACGTACAGACTTTATTTAACGTTATTTTAATTATTTGGAATTTTGTAGTTTTTAAATAAATTAGGTAAATTGATTTTATTGAATTCTATTGTCTAATGAATTTCAAACTACCTATATACAAATCAAAAAAATCATAAAAGTATTTTTTAATTTTTTTCCTATTATCGTTAAGAATTTAATGCATAATTGTGAATAAAATATGTAAAGATTTTATGGAATTGTGATTTTGATCATTTGGAATTTTTGTAATTTGTAAATAAATATTCGCGGCGTTGTTTGAAAATAGCCTGTATTTTACATTCCTGTTATTGGTCTTTTGAGCAGATTTTAACAGTTTCGCATTCAAAATCAATGACATCGACTAACAAAAGACTTCACCTCGTTTCGCTTCTTGTTCATTTATTTATTTATTTATTTATTATTAACCATTACAATGCCTCAAAAAGAGGCATCCTATAGAGGCACATACAAGTGCCTGTACATAGGAATGGCACATAAAAATTAAACTAAAAAATCAAACTAAAACTACAACTCAAAAATTATTATAAAACAAAATTATTAAATATTATATTATAAATTATAAATCATATAAATAGACAAAACATGACAACCAATATTTTGTCAATTCCAACTTAAAATGTGATTCAAGATGAACTTTGTAATTATAAAATTGTAATATATATCAGTGACGCACTTTTAGAACGTAAAAAGGGGAAAAAAAAGGAACAAAAATTGCAAGTAACAATTAATAATTAGCTTTAACCCATTTCTTTATCTTTGTTACATGAACGTCTTTATCCATATATAAAATTTTTAAATCGCGAGGTAGCAAATTATACGCCAACATGGCTTTTTTATAAGAGTTCTTGTCCCCAATAATTTTATTATATTTAGGTAAAATTAAATTTTTATTTCGCGTAATACTTGAAGATGCCAAGAACTGCATTTTGAGACTAGAGTAATGAAACTTTAGAGCCTCAAAAGTAAATAATTGTCCTAAATTGAGTGGAATGTCTTGTAAGACGAAATGATTTTTATTAATTATTTTTAAAATTTTATTTTGCAGATTTTGTATCAAAACCCTACAACTTTTAGAAACTCCACCCCAGGCTAGAATTCCATAGCTTATCAAACTATGGAAAAAAGCATAATAAATCAATCTTAGAGTCTCGGTGGACATTGTTTTAGAAATTTTATAAAAAATATACACAAGGTACTTTGTTTTACTTAAAATATACTGCATGTGGTTTTCCCACCTTAAATTATGATCAAAAACTATTCCTAAGAATTTGTGACAATCAACTCTATTAACATCTATATTATTAATTTTAATATTCAGTCTAGTAGGAACACTATCACTGTAACTACCAAACGCCACATAAACTGTCTTGCCAACATTTAATGACAATTTATTTAAAGCTAACCATCCGTTAATCTTGTTCAAAAAGTTATTCATATTATCCTGAGCTAAGTTCCAACTATCGCCCGTGGCAATTACAGCAGTATCATCAGCATATGATAGTATAGACTCCAGAGGGATTACACTCAGCAAATCATTAATATACAGTATAAAAAGCAGCGGTCCTAGAATCGTACCCTGAGGAACGCCCGTCTTTAACAACAAGTCATCACTAACAGTTCCATTTATCATAACTGCTTGATACCTGTTACTTAGGTAGCTCGAGAGCAAATCCAAAGCCTGTCCTCTAATGCCTAAACAATATAGTTTATCCAGTAAAATGGTATGATCAACTGTATCAAAAGCTTTTGCTAAATCTAGGAAAGTTATAAGTATTGGTGTACTTTTATCTAAATTGTTATACAAAATATTTGATATAAAGTTAAGAGCGTTTTTTGTACCTCTATTCCTCAAAAAGCCAAATTGTTGTTTGGAAATTATATTATTCTTTTGTATGAAGTCATAAATTCTGTTATAAATCAGTCTCTCAAAAATTTTCGCCACATTTGATATAAGCGAAATTGGTCTGTAGTTGGACATAATGTGTTTATCCCCTGATTTGAATAAAGGTATAACTTCAGCTTTTTTTAGCGCATCAGGCATCATGCTAGGTAATTCAATCATTGCATTCGTGGGATTAACAATTTTATCACTAAGTTCTTTACCTATATCACAATAATATTTGTTAAAGTTTCTAGCAATGTCAGCTTTATCAGTAATTTTATTATTATTGATTTCTATGTAACTAATAGCGTTAACAGGTTTCCTGCTTTTACCCATTTTAGAGTTTATAATATTCCAAAGCTTTTTTGGATTATTAACATTCGTTTGGACTAGATTTTTTTCAAACTTAATTTTAGCATCTTTAATTACTCTATCTAATATTTTGGTATAATTTTTGTACTGAATTCTGAGTTCATCATTTTTAATATCCATATGCCATAAATTATACAGAAATTCCTTAGTTTCACATGATGTAATTATACCATCTGTAATCCAATTTTTTCTATCAGTCCGTACAAATATATTTTTTTTACTTTTGCCAGTTCAATGCATTGTTTAATTTCCAACAACAATCTATTTGTAGCCAAATTGGGATCATACATAAACATAGTCTCACTCAAATTTTTTGTCTTGGCAATATTTATTAGCTTTTTATAGTTCAGACTTACAATTTGTTCATTTTCTACAGTTTTCATTTTATTTATAGAAGCAAAAATAGGGAAATGATCCGTTATAGAAAGCTTAAGCTTATATGTTTGCGTACTTAAATTATTGGTTTTAATGAAAATATTATCAATGCACGAACCTTTTGAAGTATTAGTAGGAGGTTTAGTCACGCCAACACAACCAGGGATATAACCTTTCTCAAGGAAATTTAACAGGAAATCCTGACTAAAATTATCACATTCTAATAAATCTATATTAAAGTCTCCTATTACAAAATGATTTTTAATATTCCGTTTTTTAGTTAAGTATTTATTTAGCTCTAAGATAAATTCAGTCTTGGGAATATCATGTGATCTATATATGGCAGAAATTTCCAACCTACTTTCAACATTTAGCATAACGGAAGTATTAACTATTTTAATCCTACCAGCCTCTACGACCTCAGTTTCCTGTACTAAGTTATCATCAACAAAAACAATAACCCCATCATTCCTATTTATCCTACTATCATTATAGTAACTCTTATAAGCATAGTTGGGTCCTTTTAATTCAAACAAATTATAATTAACTTGTACAAACGATTCTGAACATATAACGATAGCTGGTTTTTTAATTAAGCTTTTAATCAATATTTGCAGTTTGTCAAAATTTGCATTCATACTTCTTATATTTAAATGCATTATTAAGTCATTCCTATTATTAATAACTTTATTAAAAACATCTAAATCACCGTAAGTCTTCTCTTTTAGCATTGAATCATTGAGAGCTTGTATATCGCCAAATACGTATTCATTTTGCACTAAATCCTCAAAAGTTACTTCTTGTTCCATGAATGGCGTCTGGTTACATATTGTTTTTCCTTATTCTGCACACTAGAACTAATGATACTAAGCGATTCTGCCGGCAAATTCCTTGGATTCATAAAGAAAATTTCCTACTTTGGCGATAGATTCTTGCACTGCTGGCTTAACTGCGTAGTCCGTCATATCAATGTATTTCTTGATTTTAGCTTTCCATACATCACACCTATTACTATCTGTAGCCATGTGATTGGTATCTCTACTTGTGTTAAATCTTTCATTACTAAATAAACAATTAGCACACGCAACTTTGCTACCATTATTACACTCCTCAGTCAGATGTTGCTTTGCACATCTTAGACATATAGGATTATTTCTACATTTCCGAGAATTATGACCAAATCTTGCACAGTTAAGACATGGTTTAACATTTATATTATCATAGACTCTGCAATTTTGGTGTCCTACATAAACATGATTGTTATCATCTTTAATGAGCTTATGCATCTCAGATGTCACTTCTATTATTGCCGTTTGCAGTTTAGTTTTACTGCTTACATACATATGTAGGATAGCACAATTTTCTTTTACATCCCGACAGTTTCTTTTTTTGATATCATCTTCCAGATCCTTTGGACTCATATTTTCAAAGTTATTTATTCCTACCACTTTCATTACTGGCTTTTTTAATTCCTCTATCACTATATCGCAACAATGAGCAAGCTTAGTTGACAGAATACTCACTACATTCTTTACACTATCCTCATTCACACAGTCAACAATTACTCGATCATCATTTTTAACACTAATCCTATTTGTCTGTATCGATTTTTCTTTTATTAAGTAGTGAGCAACGTACTGATTAACTTTTTCAATGGATTCACAATCTTTCTTTTTCTTGACTATAATTCTCGGAATGCGTTTTTGCTGAGGTTTGGGTTTCGATACTATTTCTGCATATGTGGAATTACTAGGCGTATATTTTTTAAGGTTTAATTTCACTTTGTTAAGTTTGTATGAATGCATAGAAAAAGAGGTTGGTAGCAAAAAGTGACGCGTAGAATGTATGTACAATGGGGCGTGCAAGGTATTAAATAGTAAACGTCCATTAGTATGGTCCTACAATAAAGGGTCTGTTAAATAGTGTAAAATGTATTAATCGTAACCATAATAAAGAAATATAAAAGGTTATGGGCCCAGAAAAGAAAATAACATAAAAGTTAGGGCAGACAAAAGGTAAACGATAACCTAAAAATTGGAAGCATGGAAACCGCCAAAACACAAATTATTCAATATCCACAATTAAGTACTGGAAACTTTAATAATTGGATCTTCAGAATAAAAGCAATTTTAGAAGAAAAAGGTGTAGTGGAAATTTTAGACATAAATTATGGAGATTTGGAATCCGATAAAGAACGAGAAGATTATCGACGTAAAGATGCAAAAGCAAAATCGCTTATCATACAGTGCGTTACAGATAAGCACTTGGATATCATCAAGGATGCAAAATATGCAAGCGAAATGGTGAAAGCGCTACGGGACATTTTTCAACGTAACAGTGTGTTCACAAAACTTACATTAAAGCGAAAATTATTGCTAGTGAAGCACAATAAAGGGCAAAGATTAGAAGATCACTTCTTAACATTTGACTCATTAATAAGGGAATTGGAGAATTTGGGAAGTAAAATGGAAGAAGAAGATAAAATATGCCACTTACTTCTATCATTGAATGAAGAATACGAAAATGTTATTACAGCAATAGAAACTGTAAGCGCTAACTTGACAATGGACTTTGTGAAATCCAGACTGCTTGATGAAGAGATGAAACTACAAGGTAAGGAAGTTAAACAGACTGAGACAGAAAAATCTTTTACAGCCTTTCCATTTACCTGTTATACCTGTGGTTTGAAAGGGCATAAAGCTAAGCAATGCAGGAGAAATACTGGAAAACAAAATAGGAGTGAAACTGGACCAGGAAGAGGTCGAGAGTTTCGAGGACGAGGAAGAGGAAATTATACAAATTATCTAGGTCAAAGGGACAATAAAACCGAACGAGCAAACACAACGGAATTATCATTTGTAGCATTAAGCACAGAATGTTTAACAGATGATCATTACTTTATTATTGATTCTGGCGCAACAGAAAATTTAGTCAAAGACAAATTGGAAAAATATATGACATCAGTCGAAAAAATGGAAAATGCCATTAAAATTAAAGTAGCAAATGGTGAGACCCTGACAGCAAACAAAAGGGGAGTATTAAGAGGCAAATGTGGAAATCAATATGTTAATATAGCAGCATTGATCGTCTCTGGATTAACACATAATTTAATCTCTGTTAGAAAATTAATGGATGCAAATCTAAAATTGAATTTTAACAAAGAAGGTGCAAGGATATATAAAGATGGATTGAATATCTATGCAAATTTAAGTGGAAGTTTATACACATTAAGAATTGAACCAGAAAATTATGAAAGAGTAAACAGTAGCATAGAGGAAAATTTATGGCATCGACGTTTAGGACACTTGAACAGATGGGGTTTGACGAAATTAAATCTACCGGTCAATAAAGAAGTATGTAATGAATGTATGGAAGGAAAATCAACCAGACTACCATTTGGAAAACAACAGTTACCAAGAACAAGAAGAATTGGGGAATTAATTCACAGCGATATTGCTGGTCCGGTAAAACCATCAACAAAGAATGATGAAAGGTACTATCAAACCGTCATTGATGACCACAGTCATTTTTGTGTCATATACTTATTGAAACATAAAGGAGAAGCCGGAGAAAACTTGATGCATTATATTAAGAATGTAGAAAACCAAAAAGGAATAAGAATACAAAGAATAAGATGTGACAATGGGGGTGAGTATACATCTAATGATTTACAAAGTTTTTGTAGAAACAAGGGAATAAAACTAGAATATACTCTACCATATTCACCACAGTCGAATGGGGTCGCAGAGAGGTACAATAGATCAATTCAGGATAAAGCAAGGACAATGATGATCGAATCAAATCTACCAAAACATTTATGGGGCGAAGCCATACAGTGTGCAGCTTATTTGTTAAATAGATCCCCGACAAAAGCACTATTTGGAAATGTACCGGCAAGAAAATATTTTGGAAAATTAGACTTGTCAAGGCTGCGAGTATTTGGATGTAAAGCATGGGCAAAAATACTGCCCACACCTTCGAAAATGGAAAAACGTGCTATTAGCACAAGAATGGTTGGCTATGGGAGCGCAAGCTATAGACTATGGGACCCGGAAACTGACCAAATTATAATATCGAGGGATGTAAGATTCGATGAAAATGACAGTAAATACATTAAGCAAAGTAATGAAAATAACGAAGGAAATAAATACGGTTGTGAAGAAGAGAGAGAAGAAAGTGATGTAATAAATAATGAAGATAGAAATAGAGAAGAAACGAGTGATACTGAAGGAGAAGAAGAAGGAACGATTAGAAATGGAAATAACGAAGAAAACCAGAATGAAACAATAACAAAGTCTGGAAGAATAATTCATCAACCATCACGTATGAATGATTACGAGCTGTATACGGCGTACTGTTTTTCAACCGATGTAGATGATCCGCAAGAATACAGCGAAGCGGTATCAAGAGATAAAGAATGGAGGGTTGCCATTAGAAGAGAACTAGACGCACATTCTCAGATGAAAACCTGGACAGAAACTATACTACCATACGGAAAACGTGCCATAGACGTTAAATGGGTTTTTAAGACAAAAGAAGATGGAATAAAAAAGGCAAGGCTTGTAGCAAAGGGCTTTCAAATTAAGGAGGAGAACTTCACGAATTATGCACCTGTGGCAAGAATTTCTACAGTTAGATTATTTTTAACATTCGCAATACAAAAGTGTTATCAAATTCGACAACTAGATATTCCAACTGCCTTTTTGAATGGACACCTGAATTCGGAAGTGTATATCAAGTCACCGGAAGGACTAGAAGTTAATAAAAACAAAGTATTGAGATTGAATAGAGGACTATATGGATTGAAAGAAAGTCCGAGATGCTGGAATGAAAGGTTTGATAAATTTATGAGTACCAACAATTTTATAAGATCAAATCATGACTTCTGTCTATATGTTGGACACGACATTTGGATACTTATATTTGTAGATGACATCTTAATAACCGGAAATGACGATATGATCGAAAAAGCAATAATAGCCTTAAAGGAAGAGTTTAAAGCAAAGGATCTCGGAGAGATTAAAACCTTCCTAGGAATGGAAGTTGAGCGAAAGAAAGATAAATTGGAAATCCGACAAACCAAGCATATTACAAAAATGCTACAGAAATTTAAATTAATCGATTGCAAAGTAGCCAAAACTCCAATGGAGAAAAATTTCCAAAATGAAGAAAATGAAAATGTAATCAATATTCCTTATAGACAACTTATCGGTGGTCTCATGTTTGTCGCCACAACATCTAGACCAGACATTACTTTTGCAGTGTCGTATCTAAGTCAATTCCTGGACAAACCAACTCAAAGCTTATGGACTCAAGCAAAGAGGGTGTTAAGGTATTTAAAAGGAACAAGGGATAAGTGCCTGGAATTTAATTTAAAGAAGGATGATACATTGGAAGGATTTTCTGACGCGGATTGGGCTCGTGATCGCACAGACCGCAAAAGTGTAAGTGGTTGTGTAATATTTTACCGTGGTTGTGCTATCTCGTGGTACTCGCGAAAACAAAGCTCCGTAGCTATATCGACAGCAGAAGCAGAATATTTGGCTGCTGCCAACGCTGCTGCAGAACTAATTTATTTAAAAGGACTGCTCACAGACTTTCAAGTAAATTTAAAAGGTGTTCTGTATATAGACAATCAAAGTGCCATATCGATGATTGAATCATATGAAAACAGCAAGAGAAGCAAGCACATCGACATAAGGAGCCATTTCATAAAAGATCTAGTATTTAAGAAAATAATTGAAATACAATATGTAGAAACAAATGAAAATATTTCAGATATCTTTACAAAACCCTTGGATTGTTCAAAACATTTATATTTTTGTATTAAGTTAAGAATTGAATAATAGCAATTAGTTAAATCTGTTTCAAATTTAATTAATTGAGGAGGAGTGTTAAGTTTGTATGAATGTATAGAAAAAGAGGTTGGTAGCAAAAAGTGACGCGTAGAATGTATGTACAATGGGGCGTGCAAGGTATTAAATAGTAAACGTCCATTAGTATGGTCCTACAATAAAGGGTCTGTTAAATAGTGTAAAATGTATTAATCGTAACCATAATAAAGAAATATAAAACACTTGATTTAGAAGCTCTTTAAGCAATAGATTTTTATCCTGTAATTCGACGTTCAATTCCTTTAGCAGGGTATTTTCTATCTTCATTTTTTCTAAGTCAGTATGATCTTCATAAATAGTATTCTCCAAGGTTTCAGAGTCACCATTTGTTATTTCATGTATTATTTGCTTCTTAATATCCACTTGTTGCATCATTTTCACCTGTGCAATGATTAACTTGGCCTCATAACTCAGCGCATTTTCACTCACTTTTGAGGTTAACTTTACCTGCTCATGTTCATTGAAAATTACTAAGGGGCAAATTCATAGTCGTCACTCAATCTCAACTCAACCTCAAATCATCCTCAACGCATGCGCATAGGGCAACTCCTCACCTATTCCTCACTTTTCCGAATTCATAGACGTTTCTCACCTCAAGCTCTCTTCATCTCGCCCTCATCTCTGACTCGAAAATGAGATTTTTCTGAGGCGCGATCGTAGCTACCTTATCTCTTTCTCATCTATCGCTCAACTGCTTTGAACTATCGTTTTTTTTTTAAATAAATAGCTTTCAGGATGGTGGACGATTTTTTTGATTTCATAGAGTATGTAGAAGACGAACCTTATGCGCGGGTACCACGGTAATAATATTACATTAAGATTTTTGAATAAATAGGGTTATAAATATTTTTTTATAGGCATTATATAGGAGACATGGAGAATCCTCTAGAAAAATATAGCGATAATGAACTCCTGCAACGTTATCGTTTTTCAAGAGGAACTATTCAAAATCTTTTAATAAATTTGGTGTATCCTAATCAAAATGCACCGATTAATCAGCGTGGTTTGCCAGTGCCGCCCATAATAAAATTATGTGTGGCATTACGATTTTATGCCAGCGGTTCAATTCAGGTAAAATAATTATTTTCTTTGCCTAAATGCTTAACATTATTTTATTACCGATTATAGAGGGTTACTGGTGATACGGTTGGTGTTAGTCAAACAACGATACATCGCATCATCAAGGAAGTTTCTGAAAATCTCTGCCAGCATTTACAAAGATATGTTAAATTTCCTTGTCGCAATGAATTAAATGCTAGTAAAAATTTATTTTTTGAAATAGGAGGATTTCCAGGAGTGATTGGATGTGTCGACGGGACCCACATCGAAATACAAAATCCCGGTGGTGATAATGGCGAGATCTACCGCAATCGGAAAGGCTGGATGTCCCTGAACGTGCAGGTAGTTGCTGGTCCTAAATGTGAGATACTGGATATCGTTATACGGATGAAATGCGAGCAAAGATTGTTGTCGGGTTTGATATTGGGAGATAGTGCCTATCAGCAGACGCGTTATCTTTTTACACCAATACTAAACCCAGCAACAAGAGCTCAGCAATTATATAACAGTTCTCACATTAGGACCAGAAATGTTGTTGAACGTTCATTTGGAATCTGGAAATCCAGATTTCGATGTTTAACAACATGTTTACAGTACCAATTAAGGAGCACTGTTCGGATAATTGCTGCAACTGCTATTTTGCACAATATTGCAATATCCGAAAAAATGCCTAATGTGGAGGAGGATGGTTTTGTAGACCGAATAGTAGATGTTCCGCCTGCACCTGTGCAACAAAGGGGAAATGTTATTCGAGCTGCGTTTATTGAGAGGCATTTTAATTAATGCATTAATGCGATTAATATTGAATCGAATAAACTTCTACATATGCCATCCCCACATGACTTTGTATTGGTGTTCAAAAAGTCATGACATCATGTAAAACAGTTTTCTTCATATTTTAATAATTATAGTAACTTAGACACACATTTTGCAATCCATAGTCACTCAGGATGTCATGACTATTTGAACACCAGATAGTAGAAGAGCAGTGTACTCGGATCTTTTTTTCAGATAAACTTTGGCACGAGATTCCCCATCGTCAATTGAGAGAGCTTTTTAGTTAGCAAGGACCCGATACCATTCTCCAATCTGGCGCCTTTTTGAAGATCTTCCCCCCTTCCATTCGGGATGTAATGAAAACGGAAAATTGAGGTTTCTTATAACTAGCATGCATTGTACATTGTGTTAATAAAATTTATTTCATTATTTTTATAATATTTTATTGTTTTTTTAATAAATCAAATTGAAATTTAACTATCTCTAATTTTACTTGTTGCTCCTCAACTTTAAGTCTCTGTTCCTTAATTTTTAGTTGTTGCTCCTCTACTCTCAATTGGTGGAGTTCTTCCTCCTGTCTTTTTAATGTTTCGGTGCGTTCTAGCCTTACCGCCAACTCCCTCTCTATAGCTGTCCCTCTAGAGGTGTATGAATGTCTTGGCCGCTTCCTTGTCGGACATATTCTGACTGGTGGTTCTTCTTGACAGTCCTTTTCATTATCACCTGTATCAATGACCACCTGTAGTACTAAAATAAGAATAGATAGTCATATAATACATCAAAAATTAGTTACTTCTATTATATTTACTACCTTCTTCCATCGGCAACATGCCTTCATCCTCTTGACTTGACAATGACAATCCATTTTGCAACGCGATAGCATCGCTATCGATGGTGTCTGTCAACTCAATGTCTACATTGCTAAACGTAGCATCGATGTTGTCGTCGGTTGGTGCCACATATGGACCACCACCTGTTGCCATGCGATGCGCCTTTTCCTGGGACAACTGCTGTTTTCTTCGATTCCTCATGTTGTCCCAGCATTTCCTAAGTTGCTCGGCAGTGCGCTATAACAAAAGAAAGACATAACTCTTATTAACATGCCTAGGTCCTTTGCACACATAATACAATTAAAGGTACTTACATGAGTATGTTCACTAATTGCATTAAATTCTGTTGTTAAAGCACACCATGCTTTTTTTTTTTGGTGACGCTGATGCAATCTGTCTTCTTGCATTCAATTATATTTTGATACTTGTTTATCAACTCTTTTAAAAAAATTTTTTCATCGCCGCTGAAAAATGATCTCCTTTTATCTCCCATATTAACGAAACAAAAACACAAAAAGAACCAAATTGAAATATTTTGAAACTGTTTATTGTCAGTATGAAGCAGCAAACTAAATACAAAGATATTTGCACTAAAGTAGGAAAAATTCTTGACCAGATGTTACAAAATGCAAAACTATAACAATACCTGCACTAAAACAGTTGTTGACCAGATGTGAAAAAAATTTTTCAACCAGTTTTATTACACCTACCTATTTCCTTTGTCAATAAAGGTGACCGAAATTAATATTACATTTATATTTCTAAAAGTTACAATTTAAATTTAAACAATTTGAGCCAAATGAACAAGTTCTTTGACCACTCTCATGTTAACATCATAAATGCACTAAAAATTCAAGTTCACACTTTCACAAATCAACCTTTTTAGAAATAAAACATTGTACAAATTTCACATAAAGTTCCACAATTGTCTACTAAAACGTTTCCCATTGGAATTTAATTGAAACTAAAGTTGTCGATTCCAATTCTCTCTTCTTGTATAATTTATTCATTTCTGACCATTAAATTACCTATACGTAAAAACAGATCGTCTCCTAAGGATTTTACAGTTCTCTATTATTGTTGTGAATTTTTCAGAAGCCAAAATGTAGTAGTGTACTTTAGCCATTTAATGAACATTTGCTCAATGAATCTGAATAACCTATTTGTGATAAATATCATTAAATTGATTAGTTTTATATCCTTTTAAGTAAAAATAATCAGTAGCTCATTTTCGGCCAAAAAGGGATGTACAACAATAGGTTGTAAATTATTAATGATAATATAAAGACATACGCAGAACTTGTAACTTAACTTTGAAGTTTTAAAATAAACAATCACAACATAACCTATCAACGCCAGTAGGACGTAAAACGTCATAGATACGTGACGTAAATAATGACGTAGTTCCTCACTTTCAACTCAACTTAGCAAGACGCGTCCTCATGTTTATGAATGCCAAAAGTGAGGTGAGGATGAGTCTAGCTTGAGTGAGTAACAAATTAGTAGAAAGTGAGATGAGGATGAGTTGAGATTGAGTGACGACTATGAATTTGCCCCTAAGGTATCACTTATTACCACCGTATTGTCTAATTTAAGAAAATGGTCCGTATGAAACACGTTTTCGCAAATGATGCACAACACTGCACCTAATTTCTGTCTAGGATGGCATTTATATGATTTATATCCGAACTTATCAGATGGGTCAACACCCGCCGCCATTGTTTTATCGAATCTATGTATCTATTCTTTGATTTTGGCGCATAATTTCAATTACTGCATGGCAAATTTCACTGGATTGTTCTTATTTACCCAATATTTCATGAGAGCAGTCGAGAATAAAACATTGAAATTTGATTTAAATATTATTTATTTATTATTTATGGTCATTATCGGTGTTTGAACAATAAAAGCTTTGAATATTTATGTCTAATTCGATCCTTTACCTGATTTAAACAAGTATTTTTATAGTGCAGAGGAATAAAATTTTAAAATTAAATTTAGAAGTTGCAGCGAATGATTACTGATGGGATCTTGATCTAAAATGTGTGAACTCAACCTGCAAAAATTCAGTTAATATCAACGTGTTTTTTAGCGTTGTAAATTAATCGAAAAATAACATTTCCACTTAAATTTATGTACAAAAATAGTTTCTGGAGTTTAATTGTAGCTCGTTTTTTTGTCAAAAATAGATATTTAGAAAAACGTAATTCCTAGGCGATAAAATGTGAACCATCGATGAGAATATAAATATTTGCGCGGAACTTAAAATTTAATTAAATCAACGCCGGTAGGACTGTAAAACGTCTTAGACGCGTCACTAAAATAGTGACGTAATTCTCATTCTCAATTGAAGTTAGCAACCGATTCCTCGCGTTTTAGAATACCAAAAGTGAGTAACGAATGAGGAGAAAGTGAGGCGAGGATGAGTGACGACTATATGAATTAGCTCCATTGTCTTCCCGCACTTGGTTCGTAAATAACTATTTCCTGATTGGAGAATGCATTACAAAATTAATGTCACAATGTCCCACAGTTCAGAAATTTAGTCGCAACTAATTTCTTCAGCAGAATTTATTGAAACCCAAATTCAATAAAAAAGTAAAACATTGCATTTAAAAAATTTATTTAATCCTTTTCTGAACCTTTATTTAACCTCCAAACAATACAAATTTAAATATAAAACGAGATTATTGCATAAAAGATAAAATAATAAAGCAATTACGCCAAGTTATGTCATCAATTCATCGATTTTGAACATCTTGAATGCGTTCTTATCCATTTCGTCCAACGAGTTATTGTGCAGACGCAGCTTCTTCAAATTGCGCAAACTATCAAAAATAGTTTTTTTCAACCGTTTGATCTTATTATCGTTAAGGAAGACGTATTCCAACTTAACACAATCCCCAAACAACTTTTCGGGAATGCTTGTCAGGTGATTATAATCCGCACTAAACAAAGTGAGTCGATTCAATCCCACCAACAAGTCTTCATCAAATGCGGAAATTTTATTAGAACCCAAATAAATATGCTCCAAACTATCCAACCCTCTAAACAATTGTGGAGGAAACTTGGTGATGTTGTTGTCCGACAAATAAATCTCCTTCAATTTCTTCAAACCCGTGAAGACGTTTCCTTCTAAACAAGTAATATAGTTATTATTCAGCCCCAAATTAGTGAGATTGGTCAAGTTGTTGAAAACCCCTTTTTCGAGGAAGGTCAGACCGCAGTAAGTTAAATCCAAGTAAGTGAGTGAAGAGAGGTTGTCGAAGGTGCCAGGTGCCACATAATTAATCTCTTTTTTATGTATGCGGAGGGAATTGTCATAAAGGATCGATCGCCGGTCCACATCACTCAACTTTCGATGAGAAGCATCACTCACAAGAAGGTTTTTTAAAGTTTCTATTTCTCTTTTGTTTGCATCTAAGTCTACTTCTTGTAATTTCTTAATTGCTTCCTCTTTCTCCGTCATCATTTTGTTAAGTTCCTTCTGATTTTCAGTTTTTAAAGTTTGCATTCCTGTTTTGAGTGTATCTGCTTCTTCTTGCAATTTCTTAATTGCTTCATCTTTCTCTGTCATCATTCTATTAAGTTCAGTTCTCGCATTTTCCTTACAACTTGTCAATTCGGTTGTTAGCTTCTGATTTTCAGATTTTGAAGTTTGCATTTCCTTTTTGTGTTTATCTGATTCAACGACTGCTTCTTTTTGTAATTTCTGAATTGTTTCCTCTTTCTCTGTCCTCATTTTGTTAACTGAAATTCTTGCATCATTATTACAACTTGCCAATTCGGTTGTTAACTTCAGATTTTCAGATTTTAAATTTTGCACTTCTGTTTTGCGTGTATCTAATTCAGCGGCTGCTTCTTCTAGTAATTTTTGTAATTTCTTAATTGCCTCCTCTTTCTCCGTCATCACTTCCTTTAATTGTTTCTCCAGAAAAGTCGTTGATGAGTCAATTTTGTTTGTTAGTCCTTTGATTTGAACTTCAATTGCTTTTATCTCGTCGTTCTTTCCCTCCAATTGACTATCAAAATGATCTATTAATCTCTCCACTTTCGTCATCAATAATTCGTGTCTTTGACCGTCGGTCGCATAGCATTTCGCTGAGCTACCTGGTTTTTGTGATTCTCTGTTGAGGGGATAATTTGTGCCTAATCCTTCAGCTAATTCCATCACTTCATCGTTATTCGTATTTGACGCTATTCTGAAAATTTACTTCCATTAAATAAAGCAACATCAATTGCGAACAGGGAAACATTTTAAAAACTTAAATACGATCGTGACATTAATCAGGTTGATTAGATTGGTCATAGTACATTAATTTTATGTTTATTTTCGTCTACAATAAAATTTCCTTATTTTGAAATTAATAAAAATAATTAAATTATAAATTAATTTGATCTGTGAGTATTTATTGCAATTTCTACTTACATGTTACGTTTGATTGCTGGAAACCAACTGCTGACAGTGCGCGAAGCTTTTATGTATGGAACTTATTTCCTGTTTTTGCCAATGTATTTTTTTATGCGGTTTCCTGTTACACTTATCTATCGCATACAAAAATACAAACAAATAAACAATAGATAAGTTGTGGTTTTCCTCTGTCGCACAAAATAACACAACTTATCTGGGCCTCCGACGTTTAGAAAACACCAAATAAATAAGTCTTCAAATTAGCACATAAGAAAGTTGATCGTAACCTATAGTTTCAATATCATCCGTTCGGCGCTGCGATCTTAAATTCAGTTCCCTATAGAGAATGTGTTCAACTGAAAATTGTTAAACAATTATGCAAAAACAAAGAATGATAAAACTATATCTTTAAACACAATAATTCCTGTAAAAAAGGAAATTAAATAATATCAAATAATGTTGTTAATTAATTTTTAATTGTTTTATATTTACATTTAGTTTACATTATTGTATTAATTTGTAACGGAAAAGAAAATTCTTTTATTTATTCATTTAAAGAGGAAAATACACTTTTCATAAGTAAGTAAGTTTAAGATTGTTATAGATTGAGTTCCTAGTCAAACTGAAGACTAAGGACTATTGCAATTCATACATTTTCCGATTTGCCAAGTGTTTTTTAATTATGGTACCTAATCGTCAGTTATTTGACCAAGAAAGTCATATTTTTAAAATATTAAAAAACTTATTTATTATTTATTATTGGTGAAGCTTTTATTGAGCCACCTGTATAATTTCTGTTTAAAAATAATGAAGAAGGTCAACTGCGATGCACAGAAGTTGCAGTGAATGTGTTTTATCATTTTTCTTGCAACAAATCCTGCCAAATATTCAACAACACTTTTTTTAATTTATTTAATTTTTTCCCTCGTTATGTAAAATGTAGGTTTACTTACAAATTTGGTTCCTTTGTTCATAACAATATTTTTAAAAATTTTTTTTTTTTTTACACTTATTACAATCACAACATTTTAAAACATTCTTTAAAACATCGTCAAACACATATTACATTTTAAAAAACATTTTTTTTTTAAACATATTTTTTTTAAATGTAATATGTGTTTGACGATGTTTTGAAGAATGTTTTAAAATGTTGTGATTGTAATAAGTGTTAAAAAAAATAATTTTTTTTAAAAATATTGTTATGAACAAAGGAACCAAATTTGCAAGTAAACAACACTTTTGTACCGACTATTTTATTTTATTTCATTTATTTTATTTATTTCTTAGTTTCGTCAAAAAGAGACCGAAATGATGCCGCTTAATTGTCAAAAAATGAAGGCCAATCTCCAAGTGCATTTCGTTTTAATTTTATCAGGTGTGACAAGCATCTAAAATGATAAACATTTTGACTATTTAAAAAAAAAAAAAAAAAAAATTAAATAAACGTCTGATTTTAAAGTTTTCCTTCGAAAATTATAAATAAAGTCACTGGCATCAAAATGTGCTGAACATAATTGTGAATAAAAGGGGGAAAATGAAGTTATGAAAGAAGTGGAAAAACGAAGAAAAATAAAAGAATGTGGTTTAAAATTAAATCCAAATTATCCAATTATAAGATTGTTCTAACTTCACTTAAGTGTGATTTGTTCAGGAGAGGAAATTGAAAGTTTGACAACATTTAACATTTAATTTAATTTATAATACCAATTTATCGAAGAATTGCTTACAGCAGAATAATACTACAGATTTCTGCAACTTCCACATAACCCACATTGTAGACATCAATAAATTTTTTCGAGTTAGTTGAATTTTCAAGGAGTTGGGGCAATTTATAATTTACTTGGAATATTCTTTTCCACATTCTAATTAAAATAAATAAATTCAAAATTTTAGTTCATTGCTGAATTTAATTGCAAATATTACAAAATTTCAAAATTTTTTTTCTTTTTCTTTTTATTCGTTGTCACTCGCCATTGGCGGAATTTCCGCAAAAAAATGGCCGCCGATCTGTGACGTGTCACACGATTGGCGGAAAAAATAAGCTTCAAAGTGTTACGATTTTTTATTAAAAACTCAAACAGTGGTATTACAAAAATCAGTCTTGTTAATTGTTTTTTTGGAATGGTAACTAAATCGACAAATAAAGAGAATAATTCACACAAGCACACTATAAATCGGCGGATTTGCACCAAAACGACGCAGAATTTGAGATGTTGGTTCACTTGAAAGAGAATTTTAAATGGTATAAGCGACAAAAAATATAGTAAACAGTTATTTAGTTCTTAAGTTGGCATAAACACCGTAATTTCATAAATGTAAGTGGAGAAATACTGTAATTTTTATATTTTCTCATTTCCAGAACAGTAAACTTCTTAAATATTTTTAATAATTAATTTTTAATTAATTAAATATTTGACGTTTATGTCAATTTTTTAACTAAAAATATTAGATTGGCACAATCGACATTTTCCTATGCAAATTTTCATTATTTCTTCAAAATAGAAAAAAATCAATAATAGCAATTTAAAAAAAAAACAACAAAAAGAAGTTTGACTAATTAAAATAAAAAAAAAAACTACAAAGCAACCAAATCGGTTTTTTTCATCTCCTCCAAAGTTCACACACCAGATGGCGCGCGCTTATGTCGTTTTGGCGCAAATCCGTCCAAAATGTTTAATTTCTAAAATAATCTCAAGGAAAAAATTATTAATATCGTTTAAAACCTGTTATTTCATATTTGTTTTTTTCTGATAAATATGATATGATTAGTTCGTCGTTTAATATATGAAATTTCGCAAATACTTTCAGAGTTACAATATATATATATTGCAGCGCACCCCATCTCTCGTCGAATTTTCCAAACAATTTTCATAAATCGAAAAAAAAACGAGAAAAAAAAACGAAAACAAATAAAATTTTTAAAATCATCAACAGAGTCTCCTAGGTACAGACTAAAATGACACAAGTCCCCAAATAAGGTATATTCGACAAGATTGCACGTTAAAAAAAATTTAAAAAAAAACTAAAAACAATGTAAAAAGTTACAGTGGTTGCTAACGTATCGAAATCGTCGTCGTCACAAAACCAGTCTTTTGACGCCGCACTCTACGCAAAATTTCGCCGTCGTCACTGGATACTTATTGCCGCATTCGTGACAGAATTTGCTCATTTTTTGTTTCGTAGCAACCGCCGGCGGCGGAGGAGGCGGAGCAGCGTCCGAACCGCTCGAGCTGCGACTGTCCGCCTGTTGCTGGTGGCGCTGCTGCTGCTGCTGATTGAGCGGCGTCAGTTTGGAACGCGCCTTGGGAGTTTTCCTGCTCAAGCTGCAACCAACCGCGCAGCCGAGTAATTAATTAGTCGAACTCTCCCATAATCTAGTGCGAGTGAGAGAGATACACTTACCTTCCATA
This sequence comes from Dascillus cervinus, assembly GCA_949768715.1. Classification (NCBI taxonomy): domain Eukaryota; kingdom Metazoa; phylum Arthropoda; class Insecta; order Coleoptera; family Dascillidae; genus Dascillus; species Dascillus cervinus. The sequence continues at coordinate 42,000,549 of OX458323.1, read as the reverse complement.
GGCGGAATCTCCGCTGATTTTGCTGCAGCTGCGACTCTGAGCAGTGTTGTTATCTTCGTCGTCGTCGCTTTTTTCTTCAGAGTTGCGCGTCGCGCAGCCCTTTTCGCGCAGGTACATTTCTTCGTACTTCTTGTACTCCTCGTACATTTCGTCGTCGATAGCGAACAGTTCTTCGGCGGTGGGCGGCGTTTCCTGAAAAGGCCCCCAAATTACAATATACGACAATGAAATAATTTATTTAGCCGACTGGAATAAATTCATTGTCTCAATTATTTTGTGCACATTGGGAAAAAAAATCGGAAACGTCGTTTTTAGTCGCATTATATCCTATAAAGTGAAATTTCACCCCCCCCCCCCGATTTTTCAATGGGAAGGGGGGGCTTGTGATACTTCATTTGAAAAGTCTCTTTGTGCTCTATTCGAAAATACTAGGTTTAAAAATTTATTGCAAAAATGAAAACGTAAAAAAAAATTATTTAACGAAATTCGCTACAACAAACTAAAAACTCAAAAACTAATAGCGTAAAAACTTGACATTTCACCTTTTCTAAAAAAAAAGTGGAAATTTCATCTTTTTAAAAAAACGTTGAAATTTCACCTTTTTCAAAAAAAAATTCAAAATTCACCTTTTCTAAAAAAAAAACCTGAAATTTCACCTTTTTTAAAAAAAATTGAAATTTCACCTTTTCTAAAAAAATTCTGAAATTTCAATTTTTCTGAAAACACTTGAAATTTTTAGAAAAGGTAACATTTCAAGTTTTCTTTTTAAAAAATTGAAATTTCAACATTTTTCTTGAAATTTCATGTTTTTTAAAAAACTAAAAATTTCATCTTTTCTAAAAGAACTTTAAATTTCACCAATTTTAGAAAAGATAAATTTTTAAGTTTTCTTTTTAAAAAGGTGAAATTTCAATTTTTTGTAGAAAAAGTTAAAATTTAAATCAAATTTAAAAAAAAATGTAATTTCAACATTTTCATTGAAATTTCACGTTTTTAAAGAAAGTTGAAATTTAAAGTTTTTAAAAAAACCTTTAAATTTCACCTTCCCTAAAAAAAAAACTTGAACTTTCACCTTTTTAAAAACAAACTTGAAATTTCACCTTTTTCAAAATAGTTGAAATTTCAACATTTTTCTTGAAATTTCATGATTTTAAGAAACTTGAAATTTCATCTTTTCTAAAACAAACTTTAAATTTCGCCTTTTCTAAAAACAACTTGAACTTTCACCTTTTTAAAAAAACTTAAAATTTCGCCTTTTTTAAAAAAAGTAAAAATTTCAACCTTTTTCTTGAAATTTCACCCTTTTAAAAAGAAAACTTGAAATTTTCCTTTTTTAAAAAAGGTAAATTTCACCTTTCTAAAAAAAAACCTGAAATTTCACTTTTTCTTAAAAACTTGAAATTTAAATTAATTTAAAAAAAACTTGTAATTTCAACATTTATTATCTTTGACATTTCACGTTTTTGAATAAAGTTGAAATTTCAAGTTTTTTAAAAAAACTTTACAGCTTCTTCAAAAAAAAGTTAAAATTTCAACATTTTTCTTGAAATTTCAAGTTTTTTTTAGAAAAGGTAAAATCTCAAATTTTCTTTTTTAAAGGTGAAATTTCAAATTGTTTTAAAAAAAGTCAAAATTTAAATTAATTTAAGAAGAAACTTCAATTTCAACATTTCATTTCAACTTGAAATTTCACCTTTTCTAAAACAACTTGAAATTTTCCTTTTTTAAAAAAGGTAAATTTCACCTTTCTAAAAAAAAAACCTGAAATTTCACTTTTTCTTAAAAACTTGAAATTTAAATTAATTTAAAAAAAACTTGTAATTTCAACATTTATTATCTTTGACATTTCACGTTTTTTAAAAAAGTTGAAATTTAAAGTTTTTAAAAAAAACTTTACAGCTTCTTCAAAAAAAAGTTAAAATTTCAACATTTTTCTTGAAATTTCAAGTTTTTTTTAGAAAAGGTAAAATCTCAAATTTTCTTTTTTAAAGGTGAAATTTCAAATTGTTTTAAAAAAAGTCGAAATTTAAATTAATTTAAGAAGAAACTTCAATTTCAACATTTCATTTCAACTTGAAATTTCACCTTTTCTAAAACAACTTGAAATTTTCCTTTTTTAAAAAAGGTAAATTTCACCGTTCTAAAATAAAAAACCTGAAATTTCACTTTTTCTGAAAAACTTGAAATTTAAATTAATTTTAAAAAAACTTGTAATTTCAACATTTATTATCTTTTACATTTCACGTTTTTTAAAAAAACTTTACAGCTTTACGGTTAAAATTTCAACATTTTTCTTGAAATTTCAAGTTTTTTTTAGAAAAGGTAAAATCTCAAATTTTCTTTTTTAAAGGTGAAAAATTTCACCTTCAAAAAAAATATGGAAATTTCAAGAAAAATGTTGAGATTTCAAAGTACAAAGAATTTACAGTATCGAAAGAAATAAATTCACACCAAACTAATTTGTATGAATTTTTAAAGAAAAATTTTCCTTGCCTTTCATTTACATTTTCCCTCCATTTCCTTTTTTTCTTTCGTCGGACTCTTCACAAACGCAAAAACGGAATTTCACTACATTTTTGATTGCATTGCATTACCAAGAACAGAACGCGCCATTAGTTATTGAATTTTTTAGTGTGTTGTAGCGAATTTCGTTAAACAGATTAATTTTTTTTCTCTTCATTGTTGCAAAAAAATAAATAAAACAGCATTTTTGAATAGTGCATGAAGAGACCTTTTAAATGAGGTGTCACAAGCCCCCCCTTCCCATTTACAAATGGGGGGGGGGGTAAAATTTTCACTTTATAAGGTATAATAGACTAAAAATGATATGTTTCGGGGATTTTTTCTCAATATGTACAATAATTGAGATAATAAATTTATTCACATTTAAAAGTGCGGGGGGGGGGTAATTTTTTTTTACACTTTGCAGAATATCACGAATTTCAAACTTCGAAATCTGGTAATCTTATAAAATAAAAAAAATAACTCGTCGACTTACTTCTTTTTCGACGTCGAAAAGCCCGCTCGAATTTTTCGCCTGGTTAAAACTTCTCGTCGCTTCGGCGTCGAGTCTCAGAGGTTTCAGGACCGGGGGAGGGGGAGGGGGGGAAACGGACCGTCTGACCGACGAAAGGGCATTGATTTTGTTTTTTGTCGTCGACGCTTTGCTGGAAAGAAAAGGAGTCTTTTTTGAGTTCAAGGCGTCTTCGGTAAATGTCGGTTTCGTTCGGCCGTTTTCGGCTCGCCTCGTCGCCCGCGAGGCGTCGCGACGATCGAGCGGCGATCGTTCGTCGTCGTTTTCCCAAGTGGACAATTTTTTGTCGCATCGCGCGCTGTAGCGGTCGACGTCCGAACTCACGCCGAAAAAAAAGCCGCGCGCGTCTGCGGATTCGTTGATTTTCAGGTCGTTCGGTATGGCCAGGTCGTCGTTGGCGTTGATCAGCCGCGGATCGATCGAACCGTCGCTGTATTTCCGCTCGCTCATAAAATTGCTCACATTGCTCGGTCCCGGCAGACTGTCGAAATCGTCGGAGACTGCGCAATTGTCGTCGTTTAGGAGCAAGTTTTCGATTCGTTCGAAATCGTCGTCGAACGACGTCGTTGTGTCGCGAAACACGTTCGGCGGATCGATGACAGAGGAACGATTCGCGGATTTGGTTGTGTCGTTTAATTTCGCGGATTTGATGCCGTCGTTTAATTTCGTGGATTTGGTGTCGTCGTTTAATTTCGTTGTTTTGATGGTGTCGTTTAATTTCGCGGATTTGGCGGATTCGGACGAACAATACGCGTCGTTTAATTTCGCGGATTTTTTGGTGTCGTCGTTTAATTTCGCGGATTTCGCGGATTCGCGATTTGGGCGATTCGTAGAGTACAGATTTTTTGAGGCGTCCATTGTAGTGTGCGGACGTTGCGCTGGTGGCGCGCTCGTCGTCGCCGCCGTGAAATCGTCAGATTGGAGCAGTTCGTCGAACTGCCGTTGGGCGCAACGAAACGGGTCGTAAGCGACGACGCTAAAACGAAAAACGCAAAAAAAAAAATTAGAGATATTATAACAATCGAAAGAAAATGGAGAATTTAGTTGAGACCCCGATCGATGTGGTGCGATCAAATCTAAGAGCGTTGCAGTGTGTGAAAATTAATGTGCAGAAAATTTGAATTATCAACTTCAACATAATATGAAGGCACACAATATTTACTTAATATTTATAAAATATCTAAAAAAAATTCGAATTTTTTCGAACGTTTTTAATATTTTCTAAAATATATTTAAAAAACGTTTATTTTCGCATATTTAAAAAATATTTATCTCCGTACATTCAAGAAATTACGAAAACGCAGATAGGACATGCAAAAAATTAAAAAAAAAAACTTGAAATTTTAACATCTTGAAATATCACCTTTTTAAAAAACTTGAAAAGGTCACCTTTTTGAAAAAAAGTTGAAATTTCAACATTTTTTTTCGAAATATCATCTTTTTAAAAAACTTGAAATTTCCCCTTTTTAAAAAGTAGAAATTTCATTTTTTTAAAAAAATTGAAATATCATCTTTTTTTAAAAAAACTTGAAATTTAAATTTTTTAAAAAGGGGAAATTTCAAGTTTTTTAGAAAGGTGAAATTTCAAGAAAAACGTTGAAATTTAAAGTTATTTAAAAAAGGTGAGATATCAACTTTTTTGTTAAAAAGGTGAAAATTCAAGAAAAATGTTGAAATTTCACCTTTTTTAAATAACTTTAAATTCCACCTTTTTGAAAAAAAAGTTGAAATTCCAACATTTTTGTTTTTTAAAAAAACTTGAAGTTTCAACTTTTTTAAAAAAGTTTAAGTTTCACCTTTTTTTAAAAACTTGAAATTTCAACTTTTTTTTTCGAAATTTCATCTTTTTAAAAAACTTGAAAATTAACCTTCTTTAAAAAAAGTTGAAATTTCATCTTTTTAAAAAAAATTGAAATATCATCTTTTTAAAAAAAAACTTGAAATTTAAACTTTTTAAAAAGGGGAAATTTCAAGTTTTTTAGAAAGGTGAAATTTCAAGAAAAACGTTGAAATTTAAAGTAAGAAATATTAGATTTTTATCAAGAAACAAATATTTATCTTTCCATATTCAAAAAATATTAGATTTACATAATGAAAAATATATTTATTTTTGTGCGTTCAAGAAATATTAGATTTATATGAAGAAAAAAATTTGTTTCTGCATATTCATAAAATATTGAGGTTTACATTAAAAAAAATAATTTTATGTTCAAAGAATATTACATTTTGTATCGAAAAAAAAATCTGAAATAACATTTCTTCAATCTTTTTAAGGAATATTTTTTAAATGTTTTTTTAGAAATATTTACAAAAATATTTACAAACGCGTCATAAAAATATTTTTTAAATATTCAAAGAAAATATTTTGAAAAACATTTCTTTGCTACTTCAAAATAATTTGTCGATTCTCATAAATTGCATCGAGTAATTTTATATCGAAACAGGTGTAAAATTTCGGCTTTATTAGTTTTTTCGATGTACGAACAGAGTAACATATCTTTACACAATTTAGTGCAATCGAATTAAATAAAACCATTTCCGCATTAGGAGGTATTTTTTTAAACGATTTAGGACATATAAGCAGACCAATTTACCGGACAATGGTGTCGATTTAGGGCGCTTAAAATATTAATGCCACGAAGAATTTGTCAAATTTTGAATATTAAAAAACGAAATTTTCTCCAAAACTCTCAGTTTTATTTTTTTTGATTTCAAACAAAAATAATTTGGAAAATTTTGCAGCACACCAATCGAAAGTGTAAACTTCAACTGATGTAACATATGCAAATTGCATATACTTTCCCCTCAATTTTTAATGGCCGTATTATGGCCGCGCGGCGGTAAAACTTGACTCACCCTGTATATGTCGACGACGAAGAATTGTAAAATCAGTCGTTCCATAAAACGCCAAACGACTGGGGCCAGATTGTTGCAAAAAAAAAAAAAAATTCACGAGTCCGAAAGACGAGCGAAATTATTCGACATTTTGAGTGCATCAACCCGTGCGATTATTAATAGCCACGATTCCACGAAACGTATTCGTCAGATTATATCACTCAGAACGCCGATTAACAAGTGACAATATCACAATCTAGTGATATAATCAGTATAATACACAAACAAACTTTCTTAGCCTCATATCTCGAAAACCGTTGGTTCCACGAAAATTTCGCGCAGAACCTTTTTTGTGCGCATCTTGATAACAAACAAACTTTATACCGACCAAAATTCGAATAAAATCGAAACTTCACGAGATATTTGAGAAAATGCGTGTTTACATGGCCAACTTGAATTAATATCATTGTGGCCTTATTAATTAATTAATTTTCGCACTGCAGAGACAAAAATCGGAGTTTCAACTAAATTCCACTCGAAAATCGAACAATCACACATAGTAAAAGGGGGGGGGCGGCGGGAGGTAAACACCTTGCGGTTGGAATTATGGGAAGGTGGAATTCCGTCGACGGCGGCGTTTCGAGCCGGATTCGGTTGTTTTCGACGATGATCGGCGGCAATCCGACTTTCGCCGAGCGTCGAAAACGACGCGGCAACTTCTTCGCGTCCAGTTTCACGAGCTGTCTGCACCGTTCGTGCGTCATCGTCAACTGTCCGTCGCCATTTTCGCCGTTCAGCAGCAGCGATTCGAGAAATTCCGCCAGTCTCGGCGACACGTCGCCGCCGGAAACGCACGAAGCACGGTCGCTCGAACAAGTCGTCATCGTAGTCGCACTCGTTCGACGCGCGCTCCTTTGGAGGCGGCGGCGGCGGCGGCGGCGGCGAGGCGAGGAAGCTTCGCTGTCCAATGAAATCGTCGCGAATTCGTTCTTTTTCGTTTCTAATTTTTCAAAGTTGTCGACATTCGTTTTTGCCTGTGAATTTCCGTCCAATGAGATCGTCGGGAATTTGTTCTGTTTCGTTTTGGTTTTTTCAACGTTGGCGACATTCGTTTTTGCCTTTGAATTTTCGTCCAATGAAATCATTGCGAATTGGTTCTTGTTCGTTTCGATTTTTTCAATGTTGGCGAAATTTGCCTTTGAATTTTCGTCCAATGAAATCGTCGCAAATTGGTTCTGTTTCGTTTTGATTTTTTCAACGTTGGCGACATTGGTTTTTGCCTTTGAATTTTCGTCCAATGAAATCATTGCGAATTCGTTCTTTGAACTTTCGTCCAATGAAATTATTGCGAATTTGTTTTTGTTCGTTTCGATTTTTTCAAAGTTGGTGACATTTGTTTTTGCCTTTGAATTTTTGTCCAATGAAATCATTGCAAATTCGTTCTTTTTCGTTTCGATTTTTTCAATGTTGGAGACATTCGATTTTTCCTTTGAATTTCCGTTCAATGAAATCGTCGCAAATTGGTTCTTTTTCGTTTCGATTGTTTCAATGTTGTTTGTTTTTGCCTTTGAATTTTCGTCCAATGAAATCATTGCGAATTCGACCTTTTTCGTTTCTAATTTTTCAAAGTTGGCGCCATTTGTTTTTGCCTTTGAATTTGCCTCCAATGAATTCGTCGCGAATTGGTTCTTGTTCGTTTCGATTTTTTCAACGTTGGCGACATTTGCCTTTGAATTTCCGTCCAATGAAAGCGTCGCAAATTGATTCTTTTTCATTTCGATTTTTTCACAGTTGGAGACATTTGTTTTTGCCTTTGAATTTTCGTCCAATGAAATCGTCGCAAATTGGTTCTGTTTCGTTTTGATTTTTTCAACGTTGGCGACATTGGTTTTTGCCTTTGAATTTTCGTCCAATGAAATCATTGCGAATTCGTTCTTTGAACTTTCGTCCAATGAAATTATTGCGAATTTGTTTTTGTTCGTTTCGATTTTTTCAAAGTTGGTGACATTTGTTTTTGCCTTTGAATTTTTGTCCTTTGAACTTCCGTCCAATGAAATCGTCGCAAATTGGTTCTTTCTCGTTTCGATTGTTTCAATGTTGTTTGTTTTTGCCTTTGAATTTTCGTCCAATGAAATCATTGCGAATTCGACCTTTTTCGTTTCTAATTTTTCAAAGTTGGCGCCATTTGTTTTTGCCTTTGAATTTGCCTCCAATGAATTCGTCGCGAATTGGTTCTTGTTCGTTTCGATTTTTTCAACGTTGGCGACATTTGCCTTTGAATTTCCGTCCAATGAAAGCGTCGCAAATTGATTCTTTTTCATTTCGATTTTTTCACAGTTGGAGACATTTGTTTTTGCCTTTGAATTTTCGTCCAATGAAATCGTCGCGAATTGGTTCCTGTTCGTTTCGATTTTTTCAACGTTGGCTACATTTGGCACTTCGTCTTCCGTCAGTTTTCTCCTTTTTTCCGGTATAACGTCGCAACTATGCGAAGATTCGAAACTGTTGTTGGTGTTGTTTTGTTCGTCGTTTTTGTTGCTGTTGCTCTTGTTGTTGTCGCCGTCGAGATTGCTCTTAAAAGAGCAAACAAATTGTTCGCCGGCGATTTCGAGTATCCGATCGCTCGCCAATTTCGACAAGTCGACCTCGCTCGCTCGCTCGCTCAAACCGCAATCGGCGCATTTCGGCAGATTAACGTTGCTGCAGCATTTTCGGACCGGGGCGGCGCCGCCGCCGCCGTGGCGCTCGAGCCGCGCCTTGCTCAAAATGTCCGACCATTCGTCGCAGTTTCCGCCCTCCAGACTTTCCAGGTCGTCGAAATTTTCCATTTTTTTCTCTTCCATTATCGAAACGATCTCGCCGCTTCGGCCGTCATCGGATTCCCCCGTTTCGGGAACGTCTTCGGCGACCGACAGCCATTCGCTTTCGTCGTCGTCCGGACGTCCGGGCGTCGTCGTCAGTTCGACGCATTCCAGCTGGAATCTGCGAAAGGTCTCCAGAAAGTCGGTTCCTCCACCGGAAGTGACGTCGCCTCGGCGGCCATCTTCCAAACTGTCGGCCTCGTCGCTTCTCGCGGCACTTCGGCTACTGTCCGCTTTATCGAATTGGGCGGCGCTGATCGTTTTCGACGTAAAATCGTCAGATTCGTCGTCCGGAAGTGACGTTTTGTCGTTAGTTTCGCGGGAAATGCTCGCGGAATTTGCCACGTTCAGTTCAAAACTGGCCAAACTGGCGGCGCTGACGTCGACCGTCACTTCACATCTGACAGACCTGTCAGATGTGACAGGTGTGACGGATCTGACGGAACTGACGGTTTCCAAAATGGCCGCGTCGCCGCCGCCTGCTCCTTTGTTTCTCGTCAAAATGGGCAAAAGCGAAAGAGTCGTTCGTCGACGTTGCTGCCGTTTGGCGAGCACTTGTGAGGTTATGTCGACGTCGTTTTTATTGGACGCGTGATGAGAGACGTCGTTTTTATTGGGCGCGTGATGAGAGTCGTTGAGTTGCTTGACGGAAAGAGGTTCAAGTTTGGGAGCGGCGATTTTCGCCGCCGCGTTCTGCTGCTGCTGAATCGTGTCCTTCCACGTGACCATCCTTTTCGGTTGTTCTTTCAGCGACGACAGCGACGAGACGGTCATCGATTCGAGGTCGTCGTTAATTCGAGGCGCGTTCAGTTTGGTGCGCGGCATTGTCGTTCGTTTCGCGAGCGGACTGCGGGGAAAAACGGGAACAGGCCGTTAGGAATCGGTTTGGGGATGGAGGGGAGGGGGGCCGAGGGGCTCCGCGGCCCGCTTTCGACGTCAGATTTGGTCGTTTTTTGATTCACGCGGTTTCATCGCGGATTTTACGACGATTTCGTGGAATTTCGCGGATGTGAAAATCCCCCTACCCCAGCCATTCTCTAAACACTCTGTGAAAACTGTGAAATTTTCAGCGAAATCGGTCGAGTAGTTTTTGAGTCTACAGGGGGGACAAATAGACAGATCTCTATCATAACTTTTAATTTATATGAATGCTTTAGGAAAACATACGGGACCAAAAAAAACATATCTAAACTACTCGTCTAAACAATGTTGTGTTTAAAAGGCATTTTTTATCGGCATCAAATTTCCCCCGACGATAAGCAAATTTATTTTTAGAAGAATTTTTTTTTTTTATAACAATAACAAATATACAGGCGAACCAGCAACATGGAATAAATTCAGTATCTCAATTATTGTGCGTATTTATCAAAAATCCCAAAATTCGTTATTTTGAAAACCGTGTAAAAGCAAAATCGTGTATAAAAATTACCGTGTAAATCGGGGAATAGATGTACAGATAATTCAGTAATGAGGTTAAAAATCTCGAATTTCAACTTTTAACATTGTCTTTCTGTTTAAAAACTTGAATTTGATTTAATATCTGCTTCTCACATCTTCGACAATCACAGAAGTCCATATCAGTACTTTCAAAAATCTACGAATTCTACTTTTAACAACGTCTATGCGAAACGTAAAAATTTGCATTGTAAGAAAACGTTTCACATGGAATCCGGATTATCCATGGATTATACACCAACATTATTACAGGCTTGAAAAAAATCTAGGAATTTTAACAATGCTTTTGCAAACAAAAATGACAGATGCGTAACGAGAGAGAGAGAGAGAAATATTGCGTAATTCCAAGAATCAGCGGGAAAAAAAGGCGAAATTAAATTAATCGACGAAATAATCCGCGATCAAAATCCGCGGAATCAACCCTACTAATCCATCAATCCGCAAAATTTTTCAAAAACGCGAAACAATTAGCGAAATCCCAAGAAACCTATGTAAAATCAATTTGTGCAATCAAAAACGGCGTAATCTAATTAATTCCGCGTAAATCGCGCGTAACTAGATCAATCCGCGCAACCAAATTAATTGTGCGATCAATCTCGCGCAATCCGCAGTAAATTCAGATCAATCTCCGAAAAATCTTGCGCAGTTCCAAGAATCCGCGGGAAAAAACGCGAATAAATCGGAGGAATTAAATTAATCGGCGAAACAATCCGCGGAATCAACCCTAACGGTGCAACAATCCGCGAAATTCTCCCCCAGAAAAAAAAAACGCCCCCCCAAACCGCGAAACAATCCTCGAAATCGCAAGAAAACGCGTAAAATCCGCGAATCAAAAAAACGACCAAATTTGAAATCTCAAGCGACCGCGGAGCCTCTCAGCCAATCCACCGCCGCGGAATCGAAAAGGTAACAGGAGAAAAACAAGCAAGGAGAACGGAAAACTCTTTTCCTGCATTCTCCGTTCACCCAACTTGAGAGGAGAAAGTCAATGAAGCGAAACACGCTTACCTTTTGAGGGGATCGGAGGCGGCGGCCGCCGCCGCCACCTTCACCAGCGAGTCCTTCCGCGACGGCGGCGCCGGCGATCGCCGCACGATCTCCTCTTCGTCGCTCCTGACGTTCGCCAAGGATTTCGGCTTCCTAGCGCCGCCGCCTCCGCCGCCGCCTCCTCGCCCCAAATTCCCGCTCGACGCCGACTCCTGCGGAGAATACTTGTCGCGCAGCAGCGACTTCTTCAGCGGCGGCACGCGGTACTTGATCCTGGCGTCGAGCCGCCCCTGCGCCACCGCCGTATCCGCGGTGGACCGCTGCGTGCGCGCCTTGTGCTCCTTGCACCACTCGACGTGGCGGTCGAACGCCTTCGGGCCGAACTGCCTGTCGCACGACGGACATCGTTCGTGCGCGTTCGCCAAAGAGGTCGTGCTACGTTTCGCGGATGTCGTCATCGTCGTTCCTAACGACGTGGTGGTTTTCGCGGCGCGGATAGCTTCCACCAACTCCTGGTGTTTCTCTTTCCAGTTTTGCGTCGTTTCGGTCGCCGGATTATTGCTGGCGTCGTTTCTTTTCAGATAGGTCCGCTGGTGGAACGACGCCAGGTCGGTGCCTGCGACGCGCTGCTTCAGAGAGTCGAACACGCGTCTTTTACGCGTCGCGTTCTTCTCGCAGACGCGCGAATGCTTGAGGAGGGGTTTGGGAAGAAACGTGCGACCGCACGCACCGCATGGTATCAACTGTTCTTCTATATTCTCGGCTGAAACGAATTTAAATTGGATTTCGGTCGGAACGAGATTCAAACGGTCGCGCCAAAAAGTAGGTCGATGATTGGTTGCCGGCGAATTAAGATGGCCGCCGGCGAACTGCAAACTGATGGCAGCCAATCATCGATCTACTTTTTGGCGCGACTGTTTGAATCTTCTGAAATTAAAAAATGCACCAATTCCTCGATATGCGTGGTTCGGTTCCCGGGAATTGCTGCTTATATCGAAATTACGTATAACGAATATGTTGTAACATTATGTTATAGGGGTTTGGAACTTTTGTATTAAAAGTTGTATACCAAAAAACCGTTTTAGTGAAGTTACTTCAGAAAAACAAATCATAAAAAATTAACTAGTTGAGATTTGGACTTGAAATTAAATACTGACATAAACTATAGTTTCAGAAAGTCCAGAAAAAAATTTGGTTCAATTTGAAATATACAAATTTTAAAAATCGAATATCAAAGTTACCACTTTCAAAAAAACCAATTTAACGATCTTACTTCAGAAAAACAATCATAAAGAATTAACTGTTTCAGATTTCGACTTGAAATTAAAAACTGACATAAATTACAGTTTCAGAAAGTCCAGAAAAAATTTTGGTTCAATTTGAAATATACAAATTTTAAAAATCGAATATCAAAGTTACCACTTTCCAAAAACGCAATTTAATGATCTTACTTCAGAAAAAAAAATCATAAAAAATTAACTGTTTCAGATTTCGACTTGAAATTAAAAACTGACATAAATTATAGTTTGAGAAACTTCAGAAAAAATTTTGGTTCAATTTGCAATGTACACATTTAAAAAATCGAATATCAAAGTTACTACTTTCCAAAAAACCAATTTAATGATCTTACTTCAGAAATAAATCGTAAATAATTTCCTGGTTGAAATTTTGACTCGAAATTAAAAACTGACATAAATTACAGTTTCAGAAAGTCCAGAAAAAATTTTGGTTCAATTTGAAACATACAAATTTTAAAAATCGAATATCAAAGTTACCACTTTCCAAAAACGCAATTTAATGATCTTACTTCAGAAAAAAAATCATAAAAAATTAACTGTTTCAGATTTCGACTTGAAATTAAAAACTGACATAAATTATAGTTTGAGAAACTTCAGAAAAAATTTTGGTTCAATTTGCAATGTACACATTTAAAAAATCGAATATCAAAGTTACTACTTTCCAAAAAACCAATTTAATGATCTTACTTCAGAAATAAATCGTAAATAATTTACTGTTTGAGATTTAGACTTGAAATTAAAAACTGACATAAACTATAGTTTCAGAAAGTCCAGAAAAAAATTTGGTTCAATTTGAAACATAGACATTTAAAAAATCGAATATCAAAGTTACCACTTTCCAAAAAACCAATTTAATTCAGAAAAAAAATCATAAATAATTTCCCGGTTGAAATTTCGCCTCGAAATTAAAAACTGCCACAAATTACAGTTTCAGAAAGTCCAGAAAAAAATTTGGTTCAAGTTGAAACATACACATTTCAAAAATCCAACATCACAGTTACCACTTTCCAAAAAACCAAGTTAAATCAGAAAAAAAATCATAAATAATTTCCTGGTTGAAATTTCGACTTGAAATTAAAAACTGACATAAATTACAGTTTCAGAAAGTCCAGAAAAAAAATTGGTTCAATTTGAAACGTACACATTTAAAAAATCCAACATCAAAGTTACCACTTTCCAAAAAACCAATTTAATGATCTTACTTCAGAAATAAATCATAAATAATTTCCTGGTTGAAATTTCGACTCGAAATTAAAAACCGCCACAAATTACAGTTTCAGAAAATCCAGAAAAAAATTTGGTTCAATTTGAAACACACACATTTAGAAAATCCCATATCAAAGTTACCACTTTCCAAAAAACCAATTTAATTATCTTACTTCAGAAAAAAAATCATAAAAAATTTACTGTTTGAGATTTAGACTTGAAAATAAAAACTGACATAAACAACAGTTTCAGAAAGTCCAGAAAAAAATTTCGTTCAATTTGAAACACACACATTTAGAAAATCCCATATCAAAGTTACCACTTTCCAAAAACCCAATTTAATTCAGAAAAAAAATCATAAAAAATTAACTGCTTGAGATTTTGACTCGAAATTAAAAACTGACATAAACAACAGTTTCAGAAAGTCCAGAAAAAAATTTCGTTCAATTTGAAACACACACATTTAGAAAATCCCATATCAAAGTTACCACTTTCCAAAAAAACAATTTAACAATCTTACTTCAGAAAAAAAATCATAAATAATTAACTGGTTGAATTTTTCACTTGAAATTAAAAATTGGAATAAAGTATAGATTCAACAAGTTCAAAACAAAAATTGTTTCAATTTGAAACACACACATTTGAAAAATCGAATATCAAAGTTACTACTTTCCAATAAACCCATTTAGTGAAATTACTTCAGAAAAAAATTCATAAAAAATTCACCGTTTGATATTTTGACTTGAAATTAAAAACTGGCATAAAGTATAGATTCAACAAGTTCAAAACAAAAATTAGTTTAATTTGAAATATACACATTTGCAATATCGAATATCAAAGTTACTGCTTTCCAAAAAACCCATTTAATGAAGTTACTTCAGAAAAAAAATCATAAAAAATTTACTGTTTGAAATCTTGACTTGAAATTAAAAACTGGAATAAAGTATAGATTCAACAAGTTCAAAACAAAAATTGGTTTAATTTGAAATACACAAATTTGTAATATCGAATATCAAAATTACTACTTTCCAAAAAACCCTTTTAGTGAAGTTACTTCAGAAAAAAATTCATAAATAATTCACTGTTTGAGATTTTGACTTGAAATTAAAAACTGGCATAAAGTATAGATTCGACAAGTTAAAAACAGAAATTGGTTCAATTTGAAATATACACATTTGTAATATCGAATATCAAAGTTACTTCTTTCAAAAAAAAACCTTTTAGTGAAGTTACTTGAGAAAAAAAATCATACAAAATTAACCGGTTGAGATTTTGACTCGAAATTAAAAACTGACATAAACAACAGTTTCAGAAAGTCCAGAAAAAAATTTCGTTCAATTTGAAACATACACATTCAAAAAATCCCATATCAAAGTTACCACTTTCCAAAAACCCAATTTAATTCAGAAAAAAAATCATAAATAATTTCCCGGTTGAAATTTCGACTCGAAAAATACAGTTTTAGCAGCTCCACATCGTAGAACAATTTGTACAAACAAACTTGTGTTTATTAGCGTATCAGAACAAGGTCGCTTTAAGTGCCTAAATAGGCACTAACTAATCAAACAGGTTAAAAAATGCAAGAACGTACATATTTCCATAAAGTGAAGGTTAACAGGTACCTATCGAGAGAAACGAGTGTTGGTTACATAAATCGCTTAAAAATGCACACTTACACATTAGCCAAGGTACAGATTTTAAGTCACACTAATTTTTTTCGTAGGATTGACACAAACATCTTTCATAACAAGCGAGTTTTCCCACACAGTGCCATTTTCGGTCAGTTGGTGGGTTCCTTGTAAGTGTGACGTATTTCTACCAGAACTGAATCAAAAAAATATCAGTGTTGGTTCCACACAATAGAAATTCGCTGATAAAAGGATTTTTTTCTGACACAGCTGTCAATGTGTCAAGCAGTGACCAAAATTTCGCTGTCACTTGAATCTCTGAATCCGGCTATTTATAAAACACAGGAAGGAAACGCGTTTCGTTCGATTTTAGAACGTCCAGACACAACACAACACAACACTTAACAAACTTATTTATATCCGTCGTGTTGCATTTTTCTTGCGGTGATAAACGCGAAGATTTTTTAAATTTTTTACAAATGTAAGGTTATGAAAATTGGAAACATACCTTCTTCCATTGCAGTACTAACTGGGAGAGTGGCTTTGGCGATGAGTTTTGTTTTGCCGAGTTTCCAAGGAAACGATGACGCCACTTGAAGCAACATGGCTGTTGTTGTTGTCCCACGTGCGTCGATTGTTTCTTGGGCGGCCATTAAAAAAAAAACAAAACAAAAGGCAAAACTGACAGACGTCAAAAAAACCGCCTGTTTTTAAATAAATGCGGTTGAGATTGTCATGACGACGCGATTGTTGGAGGAATTTTTGTCAGTATTGTTTTTAAATTGTTTATTGTTTAAATTGAAAAATGTGAGGTTAATTTTTTCTGTTTGTGCAATTATGAAGTACTGGTTCAACTATACTAGATGGCAGTGTGTGTGTGTAGAGAGAGAGAGAGGGATTGAAAAGAAATGGAACCATTGGAATCGGGAATAAAATAGCAGCAATTATTTTGTGGAATTTGCTGAAATTCGATTTTAGTGCAAAATTGGGAAAAAAAGGTCCAAGGGTTTCATTTCGCGGGGAAATAATCGACTTAACCTGAAAATCACCGAAAAATTGTGCCTTTTCTGTGGAATTTCATTTCATTTCAAAAAAAAAAAACGAAAAACTGACAGACGTCAAAAAAACCGGCTGTTTTTAAATAAACGCGCTTGAGGTTGTCTTGACGACGCGATTGTTCGAAGAATTTTTGTCAGTAATTAAAAAATCGTATTGTTTTTTTATTGTTGAAATTGAAAAATGTGAGGTTACTTTTTTCTGTTTGTGCAATTATGAAGTACTGGTTGAACTGCTAGATGGCAGTGTTTGTGTGTGTAGAGAGAGAGAGAGAGGGATTGAAAAGAAATGGTGGAATCAGGAATAAAAGTCGAATGGCAGTAATTATTTTGTGGAATTTGCTGAAATTTGATTTTATGGTTAAAATGGCGGAAAAAAAGGTACAAGGGTTTCATTTCGCGGGTAAATAGTCGACATAACCTGAAAATCGCTGGAAAATTGTGCCCTTTCTGTGGAATTTTCGGTTTTTCTCGTGAAATTGATCGTAAAAACGCCAAAAACAAATTATATATGTTTATAAATAATGTTTGTTTTTTAAATTTATGTAATATAAATGTGTTTTTAAACTTAGTTGAGACTACAAATGTCAAAAACAAGTTTTTTTTTCTAATTCATGAGTTATGTCAACGCCATCTTTATTTTACAAGCCGTGAACTAAGAAATTTGGCAGCAGTGTTGCTAGGCGGACATTTTGCATTCTTCAGTTCAGCATTGCATCATTGAGTTGTTGTTGATATTGTTATAAAGTGCAGTTAACGTTAGATAGTTGTGGTATTTCCAAACCTGTGTGTATTTATCAGAATATTTAACTCAATAATTTGATATTCGACAATATAGAAAGTAAGTACATTTAACCTTTGGTTCATGCTTTTCACATGAAAACTTGTTACGGTACTGATTCATTAATTAATTTCAAATTCGCGCGGAAGTCAATTTCTCTCTCTCTCGACAAGCAGGGAATCTTAAGGTCGTTGAGGTCAGTGCGCGAAGTTGGACAAAAATTGAAAGTGAGCGACAGAACCTGACTGGGTGTGTTGAATGATGGTCACGCGTGGATTCAGCGTCGACAAGTTGAGGTATTCCTAAAGGGAATTCGCAGTGCAAGTAGTGAAAAATACGGTGCCGTAAATATCTGCCGGTCCACCGGGATACCAGCAGTCCAGGCGATCTACACGGATGACTTCTCCAGGGCGGGATGATTGAGGAAAAGCCGCCAGCGCATGGAGCCGTGTCGATGTTGTAGTTAAGTTGACCGTATTGATACTTGTCGAATTTGTTGCTTCGTGTAATTCAAACATTTCTTGTATTTAATGTTATTCGAGCATTTGTGTTGCATTGTTGCAAATTGATGGCTTTCAGCCTTTTGGGTACCCTAACTTTTAATCTAACTTTATCAGTAATTGTAAATTGTTTTAGCACTTAACTAGTCAATACACTTGTTATCTTGTTCGTGATTGTTTCTGTAACCCCATTGTCGAGAGAGAATTCTGCTTTGTCTACTCTCGAGATATTTCGACCACCCCAAAGCAGTGGCGCCCTATCAACCTCCGGAGAAGAATGAGAGAACGCTTCCCACATAACCTCGAGGATTAAATTTCAACCTACCCCCTCGCCGACTTGAGCTTAGCCAAGCAAACATTTCTACGCGGCCGGGAAACCCGTAGCAAACTTTTTAGATGACTAGAAAATGTTGTGTCCCAAGCTGCAAATCGAATTACGAAAGTGTTTCCGTAAAGGGGCAAGCTGCAGTTACTACGTTTTCATTTCCAAAAGATGAAGAAACGAAAAAGAAATGGCTTCGAGCTATCCCGAGGAAAAATTGGCAGCCTACGAAGTATTCATCTGTTTGTATAAAACATTTTAACGAAAATGATGTTATATTAGATCAGATATACAAAAACGGGTCAACTGTTACTACGTTGCTATTAGCACACCCAAAATGAAAGGAAGACGCTGTACCCACAATTTTTCAAAATCTTCCAGTTTATCTGTCTTCAACTTCAACAGTAGTTAGACGAAAAGACCCTGAAGTAAGAAGGAAAGCGTTGCAATCAAAAGAAGCTGGAAAAATTGAAGAATTCGTAAAATCTGATATTATAAATGACTTTACAAATTTTCTTGACACTTTTCAAACAAAACTAAATGGTATAAACAGTGAAACAAAGTGGAACTTTAAAATTAAGAGCAACTTTGGTGTTTGGCTGTATTTATTAAATATTGAGTGTTCTAATAGTTCTTCTGAAAGTGAAACTGAGTTAAGTGCCGCCGAAATTTTATGTAGTGTTCTTGTGAAAAGTGATTTAACATTAAAACTCTTTATTGGAAAAGAAGAAATTTCTGCTCACGATTTGAACTGGATTCTCCCTTGTGATTTAAAATTATCTCGATGGTCGCAACTTGAAAATATATTAGTTAGGTATGCCAACGTAAGTCAACACAATTTAAGGACTCGATCTTTTGAATTTTTCTTGCAAAAGTCGTATGAAAATTTAGTTACGTGTAACGAAAAAGCTGAAGAAATGGAAGACTATCAACATAAAAAACAATTGGAACTTTTAATTGATCAGTTAAACATGATATTGTTAAAAAGACGAAAATATTCCCCAGCAACTATTTTGTTTGCATTTATGGCTTATTCATATTCATCGTCTTGTTACATGCTCTTACAAGATCATTTGCTGCTGCCTAGTAAACGATATTTACAACAAATATCTTCTAGATTTAATGTAAAACCAGACAAAAATCTTTCAAATACAAGTCACTATTTGAAACAAATTTCCAAAAACTTGACTGTTCGAGAAAAATATACAATATTACAAATTGATGAAATTTATGTGAAATCTAAGTTAGATTTTAAAGCCAATGGAATTGTTGGCAGTTCAGAAAATAATGCTAAGGATCTGGCAAAAACTATTCAAACTTTTATGATCTCTTCTGCTTTTGGTAATTTTAGTGAAGTTATTCGACTAGTTCCTGTGAATAACACAACAGGAGATCAGTTAAAGATACTCGTTAATGAGGTAATTGAATTTGTTCAAAAATGTGGTTTTCCTATAGTTGCGATACTAACTGATAACAATAGAATAAATCAGAATATGTTCACTTTAATTTCTTCAAACGAATCTATGCCAAATCCATGCTTCCCTGATATTAATACTTACCTATCGTATGACACTGTTCACATTTTTAAAAATGTTAGGAATAACTGGTTGAACAAAAAAGATACTTTTCACACTTTAATATATCCTGATTTTGAAAATTATACTATAAAACGGTATGGATGTTTCGAACATTTGCGACTATTTTTCAAGGACGAGCAAAATAAGTTAATTAAAAAAGCATATAAGTTGAGTTATAAAACTTTGTATCCCTCGAATTTAGAGAGACAAAACGTTTTGTTAGTGGATAATGTTTTTCATATGTCAACTATTGCTGCTTTACAAACGGAAGAAAAATGTACAGATACTGCAAATTTTTTACAAATTTTCCGCATCTGGTGGGATATTGTAAATTCTAAAAACCCTATCGTAGGAAAAATAAAAAGAAATGAATGGGCCGGACCAGTTTGTAGTATTGAGGATGAAAAGTTATTGTTTTTGAAACGTTTTTTGTCTTGGATAGAAGCATGGCAGTCTTTCAAGGACAAAGCTGGCTTAAGCTCCGACACATTTGAAGCAATAAGAAGAGCATCTCAAGTGTTATGTAAAATTGCTAACGATGCTTTAACAAAATTTAATGTTTCGTATGTACTCTTGGGGAAATTTCAAACAGACAAGTTAGAGAAAAGGTTTGGAATGTACAGACGACTATCTGGATCAAACTATAATGTATCAGTTAGGCAAGTAATTGAATCAGAAAACAAATTACGAATAAGACATATTTTGAAAATGATCAATAAAAAAGAAGCATGCTTTAGCAACTTTGCTAATGAAAGTACTGAATCAAATTTATATAATGTTGACATTGATCAATTTCGCCCCATTATAACTTCAAATTATCTTGAATTATGTGAAATCGAGGAATCAAGCTGCATATATGTTTGTGGCTATGGAGCACGATCTGTTTGCAAAAATCTGGAATGTACTGCCTGTGTTTTTTTATTTGAGGAAGGACGCGGTAGTAATGTTTGCAACGAATATTTTGACTTTTTACAGCGAGGTGGCTTAAGTGTACCAAGTTACCATGTTAAGTGTGTTTTCTTTCATATGTATGCTTTGTTAGAATATATTGTAGCTAATAGCGTGTGGGAAACAAAATTTTTGCAATCTTCCTGTCAAGAAGGCATTTTAATTCAACTGACACAGTTAAGCTTAAATTCCAATAACTTTTTTCAACAATTTGAATTACATTGTCTGTGTGGCAACGATGTTTCTAGATTGTTTAAAACATTGTATTCTGTTTTTGCAAATATTCTGTTGAATAACTACACAAAATATTCAAAAGAAACAAATGGCACTAAAAATTTAGAGAAAAAAAGGAAATTAGCTACGCTAACAAAAGAGAAAAATAAACGTTAAAAATATGTTATTTGTAAATAATGTTATTTAATGTTTAATAAATACCACAAAATAAAATTTCCTGCCCTTACTAACTTTTGTTTTATTTCTTAATACTATCAGAATAATGATGTAGTATGGATCATTTCATGTTAGTTATTTTTTAATAAGTTTCGATTGCAACCGACGTGCAATGATACCCGGCCTACTTCTGTGCATTAATGCGGTGTTGCCAAGCATGGCTTCACGGCTTGTAAATAAAGATGGCGTTGGTTATGTCCTATAAATAGGACACTGGCACCTTATGGTATCAAATAGGTGCATAACTTAGTAAACTGGGATGTACACAGAAAGAACAAAAAGAAATAATTATTGTTTATAAATACTATGTTTTTTTTTAAATTTATGTCATATAAATGTGTCATATAAATAAGACACTGACACTTTATGGGATCAAATAGGTGTATAACTTAGTAAACTGGGAAATACACAGAAATATCAAAAAGAAATAATATTTGTTAAAAAATAATATGTTTTTTTTTTAAATTTATGTCATATAAATGTGTCATATAAATAGGACACTGGCACCTTATGGTATCAAATAGGCGTGTAACTTAGTAAACTGGGATATACGCAGAAAGAACAAAAACAAATAATATTTGTTTATCAATAATGTAAACATTTATCAAATTAATAACAAATAGCTTCTCTCGTAATATTTATATAAAAGTAAAAAATTGAAAAGCAAAGTTAAATTAATAATAAACAATAATAACAATAACAAATACAATAACAAAAATAATAATAATAATAATATTTGTTTCATTTTAAAAAATTGAAAAACAATCAGAAATGATTTATTTAGTATGATATATACCGAAACACTTTTGACATTTGGTCACATTACATTTTATACAAAGTTCCCGTCGCTCGAAAACCTGGTTGTAAATGAATTAGCAAATCTCAACTAGTAAACAGATTGTTTCACAATGAAGAATCCGGCTCGAAGGACCAAAATTAACACAACTACAAAACTCCCGCGAGTAGGTGTGAATTGGTCAAAGCAAGGCTCCCGTAACAACCTCGCGCAACTTCATTGTGAAATTTGGTCCTTCGAGCCGGATTTCTATCACGACCGTTTTCAGCTATTTCGTTGCATTTTATGGAAAAAACAAAATAGGCGTTTTGTTGCCGTGCGCGTCTAGTTTCCAATTCAGTTTTTAAAATTCTAATCGGACAATCACGGAACCATCCAGCCCTCCTCGAAAAAATCGCAAAAAAAATATTTAAATGTCGATTGTGCAAAAACTGTCAGTCCTAGGTAGTCGAGATTTTGCACACATAAAATACACATAAACAGCTATTTTTGCACAGAGTTTCAATTATTAAAATTTAAAAATGACGGAATTGCGAACTTTTCAAGAAAACACCGAATTTTCCCTATTTCCTCATTTTCTCCGGTTGCAATTATCCGATCGGCCCATTCTCATTCTCATTCTCTTCGCAATTCAATTCTCTACAATTCCCCAATTGACGCCATTAAGATCGCCCGATTAGTTTCCATTCCACAACCAAAACCAAAAAAAAAAAATACAATTTTTTCTTGACAATTGTATAAATTAAAAATTACGATTACGATTCGAAAATTCATCCACAAAATTAACACAAAATTAACACAAAATTAGCACAAAATTAGCACAGATTTCCAGGTAGTATTTAAATTCCGGTAAAAAACGCTTCTATCACTTTCGCCCAATGATCATATCTTGTTCAGTTCGCGTATCGTAAGTCGCATCTAGTATGATTTAATTAACTAAAAATCAAGTAGGCAGACGTCAAAAAAAACGGCCATATTTCAAATAAACGCAATGCCGCCATGTTTTTTTTTCCAAAGCATTCTTGTGACTAATAAACACAAATTGAAAAATGTGAGGTTAAGTTTGTCTCTTCTGTAAGAACTTTTATTATTATCAACGTTACAACGTTTTCCTGACTGATAGTAACTTATTTGATAGATAACAGCTGTATTAATCACATGTTTATCGTATCAACAATCTTAATAAAACCCAAGATGCAGTTTGCGATGAGAAATTCGTTCAAAATCTTCTACAAGGTAATTTCTTCCAACTCTTTTGAATTAATTTTTAATTGTGACAGAATGTTCTAATCGTAGATTTGCAGATTCCGTCAATCGGTGGCAGACAAATGTCGGTTTCTTCGCTTACGTCTACCAGATTCGATAAAGGAATCCGCACGGTAACGATGACGAATCCGAAAACCCGGTACAAAATTTATGAGGAATGCAATTTATGACTTGTTCAATAGAAATGCGTTGTCCATAGGAATGTTGGAAGAGCTGATCCGCAACGTGGCGTTCGAGTGGGAGAATCCGGAGCTCCGGGTGATTGTTCTGGCGGGCGAAGGCCCGGTGTTCTCGGCGGGACACAACTTGAAGGAATTGGTAAGCTTTTTTGTTTAGTTTTGCACTTTTGGTACTTGAAAAAATTACTCTATTGTGAAAAATGTTTCTTTTAAGAATTGGTGGGTTTTAAATGCAATTTTTTAATTAATTAAGAGATATTAATTATTTCCTAACAACGGTTTGCGGTTAGGTCGCAATGTTTGCTTGTAATAACAGTAATTTTGAATTATTAATATTTAGAATTAGATTAGGCATAAAATTATTCAAAAATTATGGAAATTAACAATAAAGTGATACTGTCAATCAGAATTCCTTTTCGTTTGAATCTAAATGTTTTTACTTGGTTTTTGTTAATTATTTATTGATTATGTATTAATAAATTAATTAAGTAATTTTGAATTATTAATATTTTGAATTAGACTAATTTTTAGGCATAAAATTGTCCAAAAATTATAGAAATTAACAATAACTAAAAGCAATACCCCGTCGATCACAATTCCTTTTCATTTGAATCTAAATGTTCCTACGTAGTTTTTGTTATTTATTTATTGATTATTAATTAATTAATTAAATAATGACATAATTGTTATTAATCGAATTATGTAGATATTAACTTATACTGTATTCGAATGAAACCTTTTTCTGTGAACTTTCTTGTTTGATAAGGCGGAAATGAACGGATTAAGTTATTAAATTAAATTCCCTTTTATTGATTAAATTTTAATATTGAAAGAAATAATTTAAATTTTGGTTAAAAATGTGTTGAAGTTTCGAATAATGGAATTTTTGCCTTTTTTTTGCTTTGAATAGAGTCACTAAAATAGGCAAATTTTTATCTACTTTGGCAAGATTTGAAAAGCAATAAAATTATGGATTATACTTATACTTAGAATATTTTTCCATGATGTTTGTTATACAACGAATAATTTCTAAGAATAAAATGCGTTTTTTTCGTAACAAGACATGTTCTATTGAACATAACTAAAAAATGTGTCAATCATTACCAGGAATGTGATTAAAATAAGGAAATTTAAAAATACTGAAATATCAAAATAGAACAAGATAATTTTATTTGCAATTAGAAATTTATTGATTTCGTAGTTTACAAGTAGGAAATGCTAATTATAGGTTCTAAAAATACTTCAAAATATATTAAACCATTAGAAACCCAATTTTTTTGGTTCAGAATTTAATGCAGTCTTACAATTAGTCGAATATTGCCGAATGCCAGCGAAATCTCTTCGCCATCGCATCTTCATTCCGATTTTCTGAAAGCTTTGAATTTATCGATTAATTTACGATAACTTGGAGCGTTTTTATCATCAAATTTGCACGATTTAAAAGTTGTTTGAGTTAATTAATCGAAGAAATTCAAAGCTTGAATGGTATTTGATTGGATTATTTTATGGATGTATAAAATTCGACGCAAATAAAATTGTTTGAAATTTTTTTGTTGGTGGAAACTAGGCAACGTCGATATAAAGGAAATCGAAGTTTTATCAGTATATTATTGCCTTAATTCCGTGTTCCTTCCTCAAATAACGAATTGTGATTGGCCGTGAATCTGATTTTTCTGTCTCAGAATTGAATTTTTAACTCAAAATGTAATTTTTCTGTCTCAGAATCTGCTTTTTCTGACTCAGAATGTGATTTTTCTGCCTAAATGGCCACTAAATTGACACTCGTTCCAAATTCAATAAAATAAGTAAACAGTTTCATTTAAAAAATCTATTTAATCATTTTCTGACCCCTTATTTAACCTCCAAACAATACAAATTTAAATATAAAACAATAAAGAAAAAATAAAGCAATTACGCCAAGTTATATTAGAAAATTCCCGATGTTTAACATCTTCAATGCGTTCTTATCCATCTCGTCCAGCGGGTTATTATGCAGACGCAGACACTCCAAATTGTGCAAACTATCAAAAATAGTTTTTTTCAACAGTACGATTTTATTATTGTGAAGACCGACTTCTTGCAACTTAATACAATCCCCAAACAACGTTTCGGGAATGCTTGTGAGGTTATTATTATTAACAACAAATTGAGTGAGCCGATTCAACCCAACCAACAAGTCTTCATCAAACACGGATATTTTATTCCAACTCAAATGGATAATCTCCAAACTCTGCAACCCTCTAAACAATTGGGGAGGTAACTTGGTGATGTTGTTCTTGTGCAAAGAAATATTCTTTAATTTCTTTAAACCCGCGAAGACGTTTTCCTCTAAATAAATAAGATAGTTATTATCCAGCTCCAACTTAATCAGATTGGTCAAGTTGTTGAAAACCCCTTTTTCGAGGAAGGTCAAACCGCACCAACTAAAATACAATTCAGTGAGTGAAGAGTGTTTGTCGAAGATGCCAGGTGCCACGTAATTAATCATTGTGTTTCGTATGACGAGGAAGATCGAATCCTCACTTAGGTACGATCGCAGGTCCGCTTCACTCAACTTTCGATGACAATCATCACTCACAAGAAGGTTTTTTAAAATTTCTATTTCTTTTTTGTTTGCATCTAGTTGTTCTTTTTGAAATTTTTCTCTTAATTCTTCGTATTGGGTTTGTTTTTCTGTTATTTGTTTCTGTAAATTAGAATTTGCAGACTGAAGTAGTTCGGTTTCCTTCTTACAACTTGCCAATTCGTTTTTTAACTTCTGATTTTCAGATTTTAAAGTTTGCATTCCTGTTTTGAGTGTTTCTATTTCAGCGGCTGCTTCTTTCTGTAATTTCTTAATTGCTTTGTCTTTCTCTGCCACCATTTTGTTAAGTTCAGCTCTTGCATCATTCTTACAACTCGTCAATTCGGTTGTTAACTTC
The DNA here is from genome assembly GCA_949768715.1 of Dascillus cervinus. Lineage (NCBI taxonomy): Eukaryota > Metazoa > Arthropoda > Insecta > Coleoptera > Dascillidae > Dascillus > Dascillus cervinus. The sequence continues at coordinate 41,974,450 of OX458323.1, read as the reverse complement.
AGATTTTTAAATTTTAAATTTTGTATTTCTCTTGTGTGCGTCTCTAATTCACGGGCAGCTTCCTTTTGTAAATTCTTTATTTCATTTTCCCTCTCTTTTAATTGCTTCTCCAGAAAAGCGTTTAATGACTCCATTTTGTTTGTTAGTTCTTTGATTTGAACTTGAAATGCTTTTTTGTCGTCGTTCTTTTCTTCCAGGTGACTATCAAAATGATGTATCAATCTCTCAAAGTTTGCTATCATTAATTCTTACCTTTGACCTTCGGCCGCGTAGAATTTTGCTGAGCTACCTGGTTTTTGTTGTTTTGTGTTGACGGAATAGTTTGTCTCTAATTCTTCATCTAACTCGATCACTGCATCCTTATTCGTTCTTGATGCTAATCTGAAAAATTACTTCCATTAAATAAAGCAACATCAGCTGCGAACAGGAAAACATTTTAAATACGATTTTTACATTTATCAGATTTTGATTAGATTGAGCAAAATACATTCATTTTATGTTTATTTTCGCATACAAAACCTTTGCGTCAATTTACATTAAAATTTCCTGCTTCGACAATTAATAAGAATTGTTAAGTTCTAAATTAATTTGATCTATGCATATTTATTGCAATTTTTACTTACATGTCTCGTTGAAATGCTGGACAGCTGGTGCGTTTGTGTGAATGATAAGTTCTTGTCTTTATCTCAAGATTTGGATTTATCTATAAACTCATTTTTTAAGTGTCCAAACTAATAATTTCACAGTTCAATTTAATTCCAATTAAAAACATTACCTCAATTGTAATTCTTCAGCCACTTAGTTAAATACGGGGAATTTGAAAATTGTTTTAAAGAAAACGAGATTTCAACAATCTCTGAAAATATTATGTGAATTTTTTACTCTGAATTTGCTTCTTTTCACTCTTAATCGATTTTTCTGTCAGGTAAATTTTTTTTTTTTTTTAAATAACACACAAACGACTTTGGTTTTTAACTCAAAATGTGATTTTTATGTCTCAGAATCTGCTTTTTCTGACTTGAAACGTAATTTTTATGACTCAGAATCGAATTTTTTAACTCTAAATGTGATTTTTATGTCTCAGAATCTGCTTTTTCTGACTTGAAACGTAATTTTTTTCTCAGAAGCGAATTTTTAGCTCTGAATTTGCCCCTTTTCACTCAGAATGGATTTTTCTGTCTCAGAATCTCCTTTTTCTGACTCATAAATTGTGGTAAATCGGCTCATTTTAGAACATTAATTGTAATTGCAAATTCATAGAGCATAATATACTGCATAACATTCCGGATTAAAATACATAGTGATCCACTTTGTATATAATATTTTTCCATGTTTCTTTTAACAACGTTGTTGGTGATATGTTCTGTGTTCAAATCGTTAATTGAGGTTGTATAATTTGATTGTACCTAAAATTAGTAGGCTGATTAGTTTGCAACATTTTAACGTTTTTAGCTCAATTTTAGAATTAATACTCGCTTTTGTAATGCAATAATGTTTTATTTTAGTATCAGGCATAGTAGATAATTTTATTTTCGGGAAACATCAGTGCCTAAAATAATTTCATTAATTAATGTAGTAGCTTTTGAGCACACACAGTAGTAATGTAATATTTAATCGGAGACTGAAAATGATGTTTTCATTTTATATATGAAAAGCAAGTGTCTTCATTTCAACAATGTTGCCATAAATTTAGTTGTTTTATACTGTTGCCTGCATAAGTGACCACCCTGTATAGATATAGATTGAAACTTTTTCCAAATTCAATAAAAAATGTAAACAGTTGGATTTAGGAAATATATTTAATCATTTTCTGACCCAAACAATACAAATTTAAATATATAAACAAGATTATTACATAAAGAAAAATAATAAAGCAATTACGCCAAGTTATATTTTGAAATCATCGATTATTAACATCTTCAATGCCTTCTTATCCATCTCGTTCAGCGGGTTATCCTGCAGATGCAGCTTCTTCAAATTGTGCAAACTATCAAAAATAGTTTTTTTTAAACGTACCATTTTATTATTGTAAAGCCAGACTGATTCCAACTGAACACAATTCTCAAACAACTTTTCGGGGATACTTGTGAGGCTATTATTATGAGCATTAAAAGTAGTGAGTCGATTCAACCCCACCAATAAGTCCGCATCAAACACTGAAATTTTATTATAATTCAAATAAATATGCTGCAAACTCTCCAACCCTCTAAACAATTGTGGAGGCAACTTGGTGATGTTATTGTTCCACAAAGAAATCTTTTTTAATTTCTTCAAACCCTCGAAGACGTTTCCCTCCAAACAAGTCAGATAGTTTGCATGCAGATCCAAAGTAATAAGATTGGTCAAGTTGTTGAAAACCCCGTTTTCGAGGAAGGTCAGACCGCAGTTACTTAAAAGCAATTCTGTGAGTGAAGAGAGGTTGTCGAATGTGCCAGGTGCCACGTAATTAATCGTTCTGTTTTCTATACTGAGGGAAGTCGATTTGTAATTAAGCTTAGATTGCAGATTCACTTCATTCAATTTTCTTAAACTATGATTATTCTCATGAAGGTGTTTTAGAGTTTCTATTTCCTTTTTGTTTTGATCTACTTCAGTGGCTGCTATTTGTCTCTGTAAACCGTAATTTTCAGACTGTAGCAGCTTTATGCGTTGTTCGGTTTCCTTGACTTTTTCTTCAAGTTTTCTTTTGGTACATTTTGGGTCATTCTTTTCGGCCGTAATTGTTGCAAGCATTTCTATTAACCGTTCCTCAACTGATGTGGCTCTTGTTTTTTCGATTTTAATATAGTTTTCTAATTTATTAGTTGCTTCCTCTTTCTCTGTCATCATTTTGTTAAGTTCAGTTCTTGTATCTTGCCAACTTTCCAATTCGGTTGTTAACTTGTGATTTTCACATTTTAAATTTTGTATTTCCTTTTCCTTCTCTTTTAATTGCTTCTTCAGCAAAGTGTTTAATGACTTAATTTTGTTTGTTAGTTCTTTGATTTCAACATGCATTGCTTTTATGTCGTTTTTCTTTTCTTCCAGGCGACTATCAAAACGATTTATTAATCTTTCAAAGTTTGTCATCAATAATTCTTACCTTTGACCTTCGGCCGCATAGAATTTTGCTGAGCTACCTGGTTTTTGTTGTTTTGTGTTGACGGGATAATTTTTGTCTAATTTTTCAATTAATTCGAGCACTTTATCCGTTCTTGACGCCATTCTGAAAATTTACTTTTATCAAATAAATCAACGGCGAACAGAAAAAATTTTAAAAACTACAATACGATTCTTCTACTTATCAGCTTGATTAGATTGAGCAAAGTACATTCATTTTATGTTTATTTTCGTCTACAAAAACTTTACATCCAATTACAATAAAATTTCATTATTATTATTATTATTTTATTATTTGTAAATGAATAAGAATGATTTAGTTCGAAATTAATTTGATCTGTGAGTATTTATTGCAATTTTAACTTACATGTTTCGTTGAAATGCTTCAAAACAGGTGCGTTTCAGTGAATGATAAGTTCTTATCGTTATCTTAAGGTTTGGAATTATCAATTATTCATTTATTAAGAGGAAGCCGTACGTTACAAGGCCATCGATTCGGCCAAAATCAAGTGACACTATCCCCACTACAACTTTTAAAGAAGGGGTTAGAGGAGAATCACGAATTATCAGCAACTTGACAGCATGATACAATAACTAGGAGATATGACATTGCGCAGGTTGCCGCCATATTGATGACGTAATGTGGTAAGTCAGGAGTTGTTTCATCCCCCGGTAAGGCCGGATAATTCGTTATTAAATTATTTAATTCTTGAAGACAGCACAGCGATATGGGTAAACGAATACTTTGCTTTAAGAAGTGAAAAGATTTACGATTGTCACATCGTTCACACGATTTTTTTGTTATTGTTATTAATTTTGTACCTATATTTGTTTTGACATTTAAATAAATATTACTTACGCAAAAATATTTTAATTTGGCCTTATGTAATGGTTAAAATATTACAACAATCATATATCAATAATTGATAATAATTATTAATATCAACATCAAAAGATTATATAATTATATAAAATAACTAACAAAATAAAAAGTGTATCGTTTTGATACACCGCGCCCCATTTCGGAGAGTTCGCGGCCGCCGTTGACGAAAAGTTAATTAAAAGAATTGATGGTGTACATGAACCAGGAAGTTCACTTGCAGGTTCTAGTGAAACGCCTTTTTCTTGGGTTGATCACCTAAGTGAAGGTGGTTTAACCAAAGCATCGCCAGAATTTATGGTTCAGATAGAACAGTTGGAAGCTATTTTCAATAATGTTAATTCAGATGGCATTCTAATTACAAAAGGTTACATAAAGAATTTGTTAATAAAGAGTTCAAGCGTTACATGTAGCCAAAAATCAAAAGAATTATTTTTTAGAAGTAGAATGTTTTTCAGGATGAGACATTTAAATAAAGAATTAACAAATTGCTCATTAAAGATGAAAAGAAAAATAAAGAAAATAGCGAAATAATTTTTTTTTAAGATTTAAAAAAGATACTGTTTAATTGATAATTTACTTAGATTTTTTCCCTGTTTAGTCTCTTGATTTTCTTTTTTATGTGTGTTTCACTTTTGTATAACATTTTAAAAACACTTACACTACATTTTCACACATAATTTTTGTCATTAATAGATATTAAAATTTGTTCTCTAATAAACTGTAGTGTATGTTTCTAAAAATGTTATAAAAAGTAAAAAACATAAACATAAAAGAAAATCAAGAGATGAAACGAGGGAAAAAAGTAAGTAAATTATTAACTAATATGTATTCCTTTTCTCCGAAAATATACATTTAAAATAATAATGCTTAAATTAAAACCCTTCTGTATGTACATTATAATTCATTAATAATATATCAATAAATCTTTGAAAATACAGGCTCTATTCTTTTTTATTTCCTGCAATATCAAAAATGCATATTACCAAAATTTTCTACATGTATTTTGATATAGTTTCGGTCGCCTAAAACAAAATTCCGTTTGATTTATGTACGTTTGACTATGTTTGCAGCCACCGTTACTTACCACATGACGTCATGCGCGAGCTTGACGAAAATGGAACCGGCCAGTGTCATACCTTTTAAACGTTATTGTACCATGACTTGACAGCTTATCGTCCCGTGAAAATAAAAAACTTATTAAAAACTGTAGGAGTGCTATTCTTTGCGATAGTGTGAAACAAATACAATGCAACCTCTATAGGACTAATTAAAACCGCGGCGATCCGGATAAGTAAATAATTCTGACTACTGAAGCGAGATAATTTTTAATGAAAAGAGAAATTATAAAGTATACAATGCAATTAAAATGATTATTGAAGAATTCGATATAACGAAGTCCGGATTATCGAGGTCGCACTGTACTCTGATGAGAGAATAACACATAATATAAGATGACAGCATGAAAATTAATACGTTTCGACTAGTTTCCGTAAATTATGAACTTATTTCCCGTATGCACATTACTTACAATAAAAAGATTAAACAAAGTAAAAAAGTTCATAGGTATTTCGAAAATGACGGATTAACTCTTCATAACATTGTTCAAATGTGTCTACAAAAACTTAAAAAATTGTGAAATAATTATTTTCGTTGCCAAGTTCCGAAAGTGACATCGTCCGAGCAGTGGATTTTGAGAAACGACGCGTGCAACGCAAACGAGTAAGAACAATTTAAACAAATATCGATATAACACTTTCAAATAAGTTGTGAACACAATCCAATAAAATAATACAGTAATGTGGAACTGGTATTTGGTGGCATAAAGATTAACTTGATGCAATCCAAATTTTTAACATCTGAATGAGCTGCGCAGTTGTCAACTAATAATATGATTCTTTGTTTTTCACGACGTAACTCAACATCCCATTCCCGCAATTCACTCGCAACAATCTCAGAGGTCACTCATGTTTTTCTATTGGATTTGTAATTTAGTGGCAATTGTACAATATTTTTAAAATATCTAGGATTTTTAAATTTTCCAATGACCAAAAACTTTCTTTTTATTGTTCCTATTAAATTTGCCACAACAAAAACAGTGGCGGTAAAATGCCGTTATAACTTTTGTATCTTATAAATTGGCTCGTTATAAACGAAAGTTCGTAATAAGCGGGTTCGTTATAGGCGAACATTACTGTACATCATTCAGATGTGCTTCACTCCAAAAACTTACTGAAGCTAACATTCATAACATTTCATTTCCAAATAATTTTCTTCTTGCAGTTGTTTTGCGCTTCTGGTTCTTCTGCGCCGCTACTATACGAGTTGGTTCGCTCATGGCTAAATTGCGCGTGTATGCCTTGGATATGCACTAACTCTGGAAAAATACATTCCAAATAGAAACTGCATAGTTTTTCTTTCATTTTTGAAATCCTAAAGTCGCTTCTCTTCAGGATATATTCTACTTTCATATCAAAATGTAGTAGTATAATGAGGAATAATACACCAACGTCTGATCACAATCAAGAATCAAGAATCATAACTAACTTCCTTAAAAAAATGTAACCCCAGCCAGGTCCAAAACATTCCAATATTGCTCTTATTTGTTTTTTATAAAAATGTATCTCAATTCAAAAAAGATCATGTAGCCGTAATATTCCTTCGAAGTACACAGTAATATTAGGACAGTCGGTAAAATTGTTCACAAACAATTATAAAAAATATCGTAGGTAATAAAACCATTGACTGAGCTCACCGCCGTTATCGGCACAGACCATAATATAAATAATATTTATCAAGAACTTTGATGAGTTACGAGCGTAGGAAAAGTGGGGATACGGATTCCTCTTTGCAAGATTGAAAATGTGTTTGCAGCCTATTACGGGATTAATTGTAGCCGGTGTATCTATTGTTTTACAATGATGCACTTTGGCAGACATTTTGCTAAAGGCTTACACAACAATAACTCTTCATCATTATTTATGTATGTACTCGTGAAGTTGAATATTAAGCATTTGAAAGTGTGCGTTATTTCAAAAGTTAATTATTTTTTTTAAAATAGAAAATTAATAATTTTTTGGAATTAAGTGAAGAGTTATTGTAGAAGAGATGCTGTAGTTTACAATGGCACAAAAAAAAAATCAGAAATATTAAAAAATAAAGGCTGTAGAGCAAATCCAGAAACCCTTAAAAACGACACCATTTTCAACGGTCGGCTTCCTCTTAAGTGTGTAAAATAATAAGTTCACAGTTTAATTTAATTCAAATTAAAAACATTGAATAAATTATAATTCTTCAAGCTGAAGTGGTTTTATTGAAATACGGCGAATTTGAAAATTGTCGTAAAGAAAACACGATCTCAACAATCTCTGAAAATATGTGATTTTTCTGACTCAGAGTCGAATTTTTTAAATCTGAATTTGCCCTTTTTCATTCAGAATTGATTTTTCTGTCTCAAAATCGAATTTGATTAAATGTGATTAAAATAAGGAAACTTAAAAATACTAAAATTAGGAATTCATTGATTTCATAATTTACAAGTAGGAAATGGTAATTGCAGGTTCTAAAATTGCTTCAAAATATTTTAAACCTGCCATTTTATGGCCTAAATGGTTTTAGGTACTTTTAAACAGTTTAAATGAATAAAAATCCCTAGAAACCTAATTTTTTAAGTTTAGAATTTAACGCAGTCTTAGTCGAATATTGCCGAATCGCCATCGCGTCTTCATTCCGATTTTCTGAGAACTTTGAATTTATCGATTAATTTACGATAACTTGTTGCGTAGCAACTTAAACCAGTGTAAATTTGATATGAGTATTAAAAATGCGACAGCGAAGTTGGAGCGTTTTTATCATCAAATTTGCACGATTTAGAAGTTGTTAGCGCAGGAAGTTTGAGTTAATTAATCGAAGAAATTCAAAGCTTGAATTTGATTGGATTATTTTATGGATGTATAAAATTTGAAGCGAATAAAATTGTTTGAAATTTTTTGTCGGTGGAAACTAGGCAAACTCGATATAAAGGGACTCGAAGTTTTATCAGAATTATCGCTGTAATTCCGTGTTTCTTCCTCAAATAAGGAATTGTGATTGGCCGTGAATCTGATTTTTCTGTCTCAGAATTTGTTTTTTCTGAGTCAGAATGTGATTTTTCTGACTCGGAATCTGCTTTTTTCACTCAGAATCGACTTCCCTGTCTCAGAATCTGCTTTTTCAACTTAGTTCAACTGGGATATATCAAATTATCAAAAATAAATCATTGTTTATAAATAATATGAAATAAGTTAAACAATAATAACAATAACAAGTATAAACATTTATAAAATTGATAGCAAATGGATTCTTTGGTAATATTTGTATAAAAGTGAAAAATTGAAAAACAAAGTAATGTTAAATCTATATATGTATATAAAACTGGATGTATGTGTGTTTATATGTTTCCTATAATTAAAGTATGGGCGTAGGAAAATTGTTATTTAAATTGAAGGAAAACTATTTAACAAAAATGTTGGGTTAAACACAAAGCGAAACGAAAATAATTTCGCCAGCTGCAACCGCAACCGTTATTTAACTCCTCCATCAAAATTGCATAATTGTATATATACGTTGTATATATAGATTGACACTCGTTGCAAATTCAATCAAGAATGTAAACAGTTGCATTTAAAAAATTTATTATTCAACCTCCAAACAATACAAATTTAAATATAAAATAAGATTATTGCACGAAGAAAAATAATAAAGCAATTACGTCAAGTTATATTTTCAAATCCTTGATTGTTAACATATCTTCAATGCCTTCTTATCCATCTCGATCAGCGGGTTATTCTCCAGGCGCAGAAACTGCAAATTGTGCAAACTATCAAAAATAGTTTTTTTCAACCGTCCTATTTGATTATTGTTAAGGAAGACGCATTTCAACTTAACACAATCCCCAAACAACTTTTCGGGAATGCTTGTGAGGTTATTATTACCAGCATCAAAATAAGTGAGTCGATTCAACCCCACCAACAAGTCCGCATCAAACACAGAAATTTTATTATCACTCAAACTGATTAGCTTCAAACTCTTCAACCCTGTGAACAATTGGGGAGGTAACTTGGTTAACTTGTTGTCGTTCAAAGCAATACTCTTTAATTTCTTCAAATCCGCGAAGACGTGTCCCTCCAAACATGTAAGATAGTTTTCATACAACGACAAATTAATCAGATTGGTCAAGTTGTTGAAAACCCCGTTTTCGAGGAAGGTCAAACCGCTTTTACTTAAATTCAATTCAGTGAGTGAAGAGTGATTGTCGAAGGTGCCAGGTGCCAAGTAATTAATCATTCTGTTTTCTATATTAAGGGAAGTCGAATTGTCACTTAGGTTCGATCACAGATCCACTTCACTCAACTTTCGATGACAGTCATCACTGACAAGAAGCTTTTTTAAACTTTCTATTTCTTTCTTGTTTGCATCTAATTTTTCTTTTCGTAATTTATCTCTTGATTCTTCATATTGGCTGTGTTTTCTTGCTATTTCTTTCTGTAAATCGAAATTTTCAGACTGTAGAAGTTTTATGCGTTGTTCGGTTTCCTTTTTACAACTTGCCAATTCGGTTGTTAACTTCAGATTTTCAGATTTTAAAGTTTGTCTTTCTTTTTTGTGCGCATCTAATTCACCGGCAGCTTCTTTTCTAGATTCTCTATTTCATTTTCTTTCTCTCTTAATTGCGTCTCCAGCGAAGTCATTAATGACCCAATTTTGTTTGTTAGTTCTGTGATTTGAACTTGAATTGGTTTTTGGTCGTCGTTCTTTTCTTCCAGGTGACTATCAAAACGATTGATTATTCTTTCAAAATTTGTCATCAATAATTCTTACCTTTGACCGTCGGTCTCATGGAATTTTGCTGAGCTACCTGGTTTTTGTTGTTTCGTGATGAAGGTATAATTTGCCTCTATTTCTTCATCTAACTCGAACACTTGATCCTTGTCCGTTCTTGACGCCATTCTGAAAATTTACGTTTATCAAATCAACGTCAACAGGAAAAATTTTAAAAACTCAAATACAATTCTTACATTTATCAGATTGATTAGATTGAGCAAAGTACATTAATTTTATGTGTATTTTCGAATACAATAAAATTTCCTTATTTGAAAATGAATAAGAATTGTTTAATTTTTATTTAATTCAAGTTTCCTTTGTTATGTATAATTGTTTAGTTACTTACAATAGTTTCCTTATTCCACAACAACTTTTTTAATATTTTTTTTCACATATTACAAATTTATCACACACAAACATTTTAAAAACACATTTTAAAGTCAAACACAATGATTAAACTGAAACATTTACTTTTTTTAGTTTCGTGCGTCCATCGTCAGTAATCATTGCATACTAATTTAAATTTCACTCACACTTTAATGGAACCCGTTTTTTTACATTTAGTTATTTTTGACTTTATATATCAACTTGAACTTGAATTACGGAAGGACATATGCATCGTCCTAAACAAAGCGTTATGAAAGTTGAGAAAGAAATACCAAAATTATCCAAAATGAATATCGCTGAAACACCATATATACAGTATAGAGTCCGGATATAATGAATCCGGTTTTAGTGAACTTCCGGTTATAGTGAACGCTATTTGAAATACCAAAAAATCTCCCCATAATAAACATAAAGCATTTTGTGTTTCGTTTATAATGAACCTCGGATAAAATGAACCAATTCTGATGCATTTTTCAACTTCACTTAATCCGGACTTCACTGTATATGTTTATAAAACCAAAAAGAATGAGGAAATATTAAATGAACAAATTTATACAAATAATGATGCGATATTCAAGTTGATATATAACGTTAAAAATAACTAAATGTAAAAAAACGGATTCCATAAAAGTTTAATCATTGTGTTTGACTTTTAAAATGTGTTTTTTTTAAATGTTTGTGTTTGATAAATTTGTAATTAGTGAAAAAAAATTGAAAAAGTTGTTATGGAATAAGGAAACTATTGTAAGTAACTAAAGAATTGTTTAGTTCTGAATTAATCTAATCTGTGAATATTTATTGCAATTTTTACTTACATGTTTCGTTGAAATGCTTCAAACCAGGTGCGTTTCAGTGAATGATAAGTTCTTATTTTTATCTAAAGATTTGGATTTATCTGTATTAAGTGTGCAAATTAATAAGTTTACAGTTTAATTTAATAGAAATTAAAAACATTACTTCAATTGTAATTCTTCAAGCTGCCACTTACGTGGTTTTAGTTAAATACGGCGAATTTGAAAATTGTCTTAAGAAAAACAAGATCTCAACAATCTCTGAAAATATTATGTGATTTTCCTGACTCAGAGTCGAATTTTTTAACTCTGAATTTGCCATTTTTCATTAAGAATTAATTTTTCTGTCTCAAAATCGAATTTTTTACTCTGAATTTGCCCTTTTTCCACCAAGAATCCATTTTCTGACTCAGAATGAGATTTTTCTTGCCAAGAATCGATTTTTCTGACTCATAATCTGCTTTTTCTGACCGAGAATCGATTTTTCTGATAAAAAATCTGCTTTTTCTAAAAAAAAACAAAAAAAACGCATGGACAGACTTCACAATTTTGATAGCCTCAGAATGTGATTTTGCACATCCAGAAGCAATTTTTCTGTCTCAGAATGTGACTTGTCCGACCCAGAATCGATTTTTCTGACTCAAAATCGAATTTTTTACTCTGAATTTGCCTTTTTCATTCAAAATCTACTTTTCTGATTCAGAATGTGATTTTTCTGACTTTGAATGTGAATTTTTTGTTACAAAATCTACTTTTCTGACTCAGAATGTTCTTTTTCTGACTCAGAATGTTCTTTCTCTGACTCAGATGTTCTTTTTCTGTCAGAATCTGATTTTTTTGACTCAGAATCGAATTTTTTAACTCTGAATTTGCCTTTTTTCATTCAGAATCTACTTTTCAGACTCAGAATCTGCTTTTTCTCGCTTTGAATGTGATTTTTCTGTCTCAAAATCGAATTTGATGACTCAGAATGTTCTTTTTCTGACTCACAGTCGAATTTTTTAAACTCTGAATTTGCTCTTTTTCATTCAGAATTGATTTTTCAGTCTCAGAATCGAATTTTTTACTCTGAATTTGCCTTTTTTCACCAAGAATCGATTTTTCTGACTCATCATCTGCTTTTTCAGACTCAGAATTAGATTTTTCTTGCCAAGAATCGATTTTTTTTGACTCAAAATCGAATTTTTTACTCTGCATTTGCCTTGTTCTGCCTTATAATCTGTTTTTCCGGACTCAGAATGAAATTTTTCTTGTCAAGAATCGATTTTTATGACTCATAATCTGCTTTTTCTGTCTCAGAATGTGACTTGTCTGACCCAGAAAATCGATTTTTCTGACTCAAAATCGAAATTTTTACTCTGTATTTACCTTTTCTCATTCGAAATCTACTTTTATGGCTCAGAATCTGCCTTTTCTGACTCAGAATCGAATTGTTTTACTCTGAATTTGCCTTTTTTCATTCAAAATATACTTTTCTGACTCAGAATTTGCATTTTCTAACTTTGAATGTGATTTTTCTGTCTCAGAATCGAATTTTATGATTCAGAATGTTCTTTTTCCGACTCAGAATCGATTTTTCTGTGTCAGAATCTGCTTTTTCAGACTCAGAATCGAATTTTTTTACTCTGAATTTGCCTTTTTCATTCAAAATATACTTTTCTGACTCAGAATCTGCTTTTTCTGACTCAGAATGTGATTTTTCTCATCCAGAATCACTTTTTCTGTCTCAGAATGTGACTTGTCTGACCCAGAAAATCGATTTTTCTGACTCAGAATCGAATTTTTTACTCTGAATTTGCCTTTTTCGTTCAAAATCTACTTTTCTGACTCAGAATCTGCTTTTTCTGACTCAGAATCGAATTGTTTTACTCTGAATTTGCCTTTTTTCATTCAAAATATACTTTTCTGACTCAGAATTTGCATTTTCTAACTTTGAATGTGATTTTTCTGTCTCAGAATCGAATTTTATGATTCAGAATGTTCTTTTTCCGACTCAGAATCGATTTTTCTGTGTCAGAATCTGCTTTTTCAGACTCAGAATCGAATTTTTTTACTCTGAATTTGCCTTTTTCATTCAAAATATACTTTTCTGACTCAGAATCTGCTTTTTCTGACTCAGAATGTGATTTTTCTCATCCAGAATCACTTTTTCTGTCTCAGAATGTGACTTGTCTGACCCAGAAAATCGATTTTTCTGACTCAAAATCGAAATTTTTACTCTGTATTTACCTTTTCTCATTCGAAATCTACTTTTATGGCTCAGAATCTGCCTTTTCTGACTCAGAATCGAATTGTTTTACTCTGAATTTGCCTTTTTTCATTCAAAATATACTTTTCTGACTCAGAATTTGCATTTTCTAACTTTGAATGTGATTTTTCTGTCTCAGAATCGAATTTTATGATTCAGAATGTTCTTTTTCCGACTCAGAATCGATTTTTCTGTGTCAGAATCTGCTTTTTCAGACTCAGAATCGAATTTTTTTACTCTGAATTTGCCTTTTTCATTCAAAATATACTTTTCTGACTCAGAATCTGCTTTTTCTGACTCAGAATGTGATTTTTCTCATCCAGAATCACTTTTTCTGTCTCAGAATGTGACTTGTCTGACCCAGAAAATCGATTTTTCTGACTCAGAATCGAATTTTTTACTCTGAATTTGCCTTTTTCGTTCAAAATCTACTTTTCTGACTCAGAATCTGCTTTTTCTGACTCAGAATCGAATTGTTTTACTCTGAATTTGCCTTTTTTCATTCAAAATATACTTTTCTGACTCAGAATTTGCATTTTCTAACTTTGAATGTGATTTTTCTGTCTCAGAATCGAATTTTATGATTCAGAATGTTCTTTTTCCGACTCAGAATCGATTTTTCTGTGTCAGAATCTGCTTTTTCAGACTCAGAATCGAATTTTTTTACTCTGAATTTGCCTTTTTCATTCAAAATATACTTTTCTGACTCAGAATCTGCTTTTTCTGACTCAGAATGTGATTTTTCTCATCCAGAATCACTTTTTCTGTCTCAGAATGTGACTTGTCTGACCCAGAAAATCGATTTTTCTGACTCAAAATCGAAATTTTTACTCTGTATTTACCTTTTCTCATTCGAAATCTACTTTTATGGCTCAGAATCTGCCTTTTCTGACTCAGAATCGAATTGTTTTACTCTGAATTTGCCTTTTTTCATTCAAAATATACTTTTCTGACTCAGAATTTGCATTTTCTAACTTTGAATGTGATTTTTCTGTCTCAGAATCGAATTTTATGATTCAGAATGTTCTTTTTCCGACTCAGAATCGATTTTTCTGTGTCAGAATCTGCTTTTTCAGACTCAGAATCGAATTTTTTTACTCTGAATTTGCCTTTTTCATTCAAAATATACTTTTCTGACTCAGAATCTGCTTTTTCTGACTCAGAATGTGATTTTTCTCATCCAGAATCACTTTTTCTGTCTCAGAATGTGACTTGTCTGACCCAGAAAATCGATTTTTCTGACTCAGAATCGAATTTTTTACTCTGAATTTGCCTTTTTCGTTCAAAATCTACTTTTCTGACTCAGAATCTGCTTTTTCTGACTCAGAATCGAATTGTTTTACTCTGAATTTGCCTTTTTTCATTCAAAATATACTTTTCTGACTCAGAATTTGCATTTTCTAACTTTGAATGTGATTTTTCTGTCTCAGAATCGAATTTTATGATTCAGAATGTTCTTTTTCCGACTCAGAATCGATTTTTCTGTGTCAGAATCTGCTTTTTCAGACTCAGAATCGAATTTTTTTACTCTGAATTTGCCTTTTTCATTCAAAATATACTTTTCTGACTCAGAATCTGCTTTTTCTGACTCAGAATGTGATTTTTCTCATCCAGAATCACTTTTTCTGTCTCAGAATGTGACTTGTCTGACCCAGAAAATCGATTTTTCTGACTCAGAATCGAATTTTTTACTCTGAATTTGCCTTTTTCGTTCAAAATCTACTTTTCTGACTCAGAATCTGCTTTTTCTGACTCAGAATCGAATTGTTTTACTCTGAATTTGCCTTTTTTCATTCAAAATATACTTTTCTGACTCAGAATTTGCATTTTCTAACTTTGAATGTGATTTTTCTGTCTCAGAATCGAATTTTATGATTCAGAATGTTCTTTTTCCGACTCAGAATCGATTTTTCTGTGTCAGAATCTGCTTTTTCAGACTCAGAATCGAATTTTTTTACTCTGAATTTGCCTTTTTCATTCAAAATATACTTTTCTGACTCAGAATCTGCTTTTTCTGACTCAGAATGTGATTTTTCTCATCCAGAATCACTTTTTCTGTCTCAGAATGTGACTTGTCTGACCCAGAAAATCGATTTTTCTGACTCAGAATCGAATTTTTTACTCTGAATTTGCCTTTTTCGTTCAAAATCTACTTTTCTGACTCAGAATCTGCTTTTTCTGACTCAGAATGTGATTTTTCTCATCCAGAATCACTTTTTCTGTCTCAGAATGTGACTTGTCTGACCCAGAAAATCGATTTTTCTGACTCAAAATCGAAATTTTTACTCTGTATTTACCTTTTCTCATTCGAAATCTACTTTTATGGCTCAGAATCTGCCTTTTCTGACTCAGAATCGAATTGTTTTACTCTGAATTTGCCTTTTTTCATTCAAAATATACTTTTCTGACTCAGAATTTGCATTTTCTAACTTTGAATGTGATTTTTCTGTCTCAGAATCGAATTTTATGATTCAGAATGTTCTTTTTCCGACTCA
The DNA here is from genome assembly GCA_949768715.1 of Dascillus cervinus. Taxonomy (NCBI): domain Eukaryota; kingdom Metazoa; phylum Arthropoda; class Insecta; order Coleoptera; family Dascillidae; genus Dascillus; species Dascillus cervinus. The sequence continues at coordinate 41,958,688 of OX458323.1, read as the reverse complement.
GAATCGATTTTTCTGTGTCAGAATCTGCTTTTTCAGACTCAGAATCGAATTTTTTTACTCTGAATTTGCCTTTTTCATTCAAAATATACTTTTCTGACTCAGAATCTGCTTTTTCTGACTCAGAATGTGATTTTTCTCATCCAGAATCACTTTTTCTGTCTCAGAATGTGACTTGTCTGACCCAGAAAATCGATTTTTCTGACTCAGAATCGAATTTTTTACTCTGAATTTGCCTTTTTCGTTCAAAATCTACTTTTCTGACTCAGAATCTGCTTTTTCTGACTCAGAATCGAATTGTTTTACTCTGAATTTGCCTTTTTTCATTCAAAATATACTTTTCTGACTCAGAATTTGCATTTTCTAACTTTGAATGTGATTTTTCTGTCTCAGAATCGAATTTTATGATTCAGAATGTTCTTTTTCCGACTCAGAATCGATTTTTCTGTGTCAGAATCTGCTTTTTCAGACTCAGAATCGAATTTTTTTACTCTGAATTTGCCTTTTTCATTCAAAATATACTTTTCTGACTCAGAATCTGCTTTTTCTGACTCAGAATGTGATTTTTCTCATCCAGAATCACTTTTTCTGTCTCAGAATGTGACTTGTCTGACCCAGAAAATCGATTTTTCTGACTCAAAATCGAAATTTTTACTCTGTATTTACCTTTTCTCATTCGAAATCTACTTTTATGGCTCAGAATCTGCCTTTTCTGACTCAGAATCGAATTGTTTTACTCTGAATTTGCCTTTTTTCATTCAAAATATACTTTTCTGACTCAGAATTTGCATTTTCTAACTTTGAATGTGATTTTTCTGTCTCAGAATCGAATTTTATGATTCAGAATGTTCTTTTTCCGACTCAGAATCGATTTTTCTGTGTCAGAATCTGCTTTTTCAGACTCAGAATCGAATTTTTTTACTCTGAATTTGCCTTTTTCATTCAAAATATACTTTTCTGACTCAGAATCTGCTTTTTCTGACTCAGAATGTGATTTTTCTCATCCAGAATCACTTTTTCTGTCTCAGAATGTGACTTGTCTGACCCAGAAAATCGATTTTTCTGACTCAAAATCGAAATTTTTACTCTGTATTTACCTTTTCTCATTCGAAATCTACTTTTATGGCTCAGAATCTGCCTTTTCTGACTCAGAATCGAATTGTTTTACTCTGAATTTGCCTTTTTTCATTCAAAATATACTTTTCTGACTCAGAATTTGCATTTTCTAACTTTGAATGTGATTTTTCTGTCTCAGAATCGAATTTTATGATTCAGAATGTTCTTTTTCCGACTCAGAATCGATTTTTCTGTGTCAGAATCTGCTTTTTCAGACTCAGAATCGAATTTTTTTACTCTGAATTTGCCTTTTTCATTCAAAATATACTTTTCTGACTCAGAATCTGCTTTTTCTGACTCAGAATGTGATTTTTCTCATCCAGAATCACTTTTTCTGTCTCAGAATGTGACTTGTCTGACCCAGAAAATCGATTTTTCTGACTCAAAATCGAAATTTTTACTCTGTATTTACCTTTTCTCATTCGAAATCTACTTTTATGGCTCAGAATCTGCCTTTTCTGACTCAGAATCGAATTGTTTTACTCTGAATTTGCCTTTTTTCATTCAAAATATACTTTTCTGACTCAGAATTTGCATTTTCTAACTTTGAATGTGATTTTTCTGTCTCAGAATCGAATTTTATGATTCAGAATGTTCTTTTTCCGACTCAGAATCGATTTTTCTGTGTCAGAATCTGCTTTTTCAGACTCAGAATCGAATTTTTTTACTCTGAATTTGCCTTTTTCATTCAAAATATACTTTTCTGACTCAGAATCTGCTTTTTCTGACTCAGAATGTGATTTTTCTCATCCAGAATCACTTTTTCTGTCTCAGAATGTGACTTGTCTGACCCAGAAAATCGATTTTTCTGACTCAGAATCGAATTTTTTACTCTGAATTTGCCTTTTTCGTTCAAAATCTACTTTTCTGACTCAGAATCTGCTTTTTCTGACTCAGAATCGAATTGTTTTACTCTGAATTTGCCTTTTTTCATTCAAAATATACTTTTCTGACTCAGAATTTGCATTTTCTAACTTTGAATGTGATTTTTCTGTCTCAGAATCGAATTTTATGATTCAGAATGTTCTTTTTCCGACTCAGAATCGATTTTTCTGTGTCAGAATCTGCTTTTTCAGACTCAGAATCGAATTTTTTTACTCTGAATTTGCCTTTTTCATTCAAAATATACTTTTCTGACTCAGAATCTGCTTTTTCTGACTCAGAATGTGATTTTTCTCATCCAGAATCACTTTTTCTGTCTCAGAATGTGACTTGTCTGACCCAGAAAATCGATTTTTCTGACTCAGAATCGAATTTTTTACTCTGAATTTGCCTTTTTCGTTCAAAATCTACTTTTCTGACTCAGAATCTGCTTTTTCTGACTCAGAATGTGATTTTTCTCATCCAGAATCACTTTTTCTGTCTCAGAATGTGACTTGTCTGACCCAGAAAATCGATTTTTCTGACTCAAAATCGAAATTTTTACTCTGTATTTACCTTTTCTCATTCGAAATCTACTTTTATGGCTCAGAATCTGCCTTTTCTGACTCAGAATCGAATTGTTTTACTCTGAATTTGCCTTTTTTCATTCAAAATATACTTTTCTGACTCAGAATTTGCATTTTCTAACTTTGAATGTGATTTTTCTGTCTCAGAATCGAATTTTATGATTCAGAATGTTCTTTTTCCGACTCAGAATCGATTTTTCTGTGTCAGAATCTGCTTTTTCAGACTCAGAATCGAATTTTTTTACTCTGAATTTGCCTTTTTCATTCAAAATATACTTTTCTGACTCAGAATCTGCTTTTTCTGACTCAGAATGTGATTTTTCTCATCCAGAATCACTTTTTCTGTCTCAGAATGTGACTTGTCTGACCCAGAAAATCGATTTTTCTGACTCAGAATCGAATTTTTTACTCTGAATTTGCCTTTTTCGTTCAAAATCTACTTTTCTGACTCAGAATCTGCTTTTTCTGACTCAGAATCGAATTGTTTTACTCTGAATTTGCCTTTTTTCATTCAAAATATACTTTTCTGACTCAGAATTTGCATTTTCTAACTTTGAATGTGATTTTTCTGTCTCAGAATCGAATTTTATGATTCAGAATGTTCTTTTTCCGACTCAGAATCGATTTTTCTGTGTCAGAATCTGCTTTTTCAGACTCAGAATCGAATTTTTTTACTCTGAATTTGCCTTTTTCATTCAAAATATACTTTTCTGACTCAGAATCTGCTTTTTCTGACTCAGAATGTGATTTTTCTCATCCAGAATCACTTTTTCTGTCTCAGAATGTGACTTGTCTGACCCAGAAAATCGATTTTTCTGACTCAAAATCGAAATTTTTACTCTGTATTTACCTTTTCTCATTCGAAATCTACTTTTATGGCTCAGAATCTGCCTTTTCTGACTCAGAATCGAATTGTTTTACTCTGAATTTGCCTTTTTTCATTCAAAATATACTTTTCTGACTCAGAATTTGCATTTTCTAACTTTGAATGTGATTTTTCTGTCTCAGAATCGAATTTTATGATTCAGAATGTTCTTTTTCCGACTCAGAATCGATTTTTCTGTGTCAGAATCTGCTTTTTCAGACTCAGAATCGAATTTTTTTACTCTGAATTTGCCTTTTTCATTCAAAATATACTTTTCTGACTCAGAATCTGCTTTTTCTGACTCAGAATGTGATTTTTCTCATCCAGAATCACTTTTTCTGTCTCAGAATGTGACTTGTCTGACCCAGAAAATCGATTTTTCTGACTCAGAATCGAATTTTTTACTCTGAATTTGCCTTTTTCGTTCAAAATCTACTTTTCTGACTCAGAATCTGCTTTTTCTGACTCAGAATCGAATTGTTTTACTCTGAATTTGCCTTTTTTCATTCAAAATATACTTTTCTGACTCAGAATTTGCATTTTCTAACTTTGAATGTGATTTTTCTGTCTCAGAATCGAATTTTATGATTCAGAATGTTCTTTTTCCGACTCAGAATCGATTTTTCTGTGTCAGAATCTGCTTTTTCAGACTCAGAATCGAATTTTTTTACTCTGAATTTGCCTTTTTCATTCAAAATATACTTTTCTGACTCAGAATCTGCTTTTTCTGACTCAGAATGTGATTTTTCTCATCCAGAATCACTTTTTCTGTCTCAGAATGTGACTTGTCTGACCCAGAAAATCGATTTTTCTGACTCAGAATCGAATTTTTTACTCTGAATTTGCCTTTTTCGTTCAAAATCTACTTTTCTGACTCAGAATCTGCTTTTTCTGACTCAGAATCGAATTGTTTTACTCTGAATTTGCCTTTTTTCATTCAAAATATACTTTTCTGACTCAGAATTTGCATTTTCTAACTTTGAATGTGATTTTTCTGTCTCAGAATCGAATTTTATGATTCAGAATGTTCTTTTTCCGACTCAGAATCGATTTTTCTGTGTCAGAATCTGCTTTTTCAGACTCAGAATCGAATTTTTTTACTCTGAATTTGCCTTTTTCATTCAAAATATACTTTTCTGACTCAGAATCTGCTTTTTCTGACTCAGAATGTGATTTTTCTCATCCAGAATCACTTTTTCTGTCTCAGAATGTGACTTGTCTGACCCAGAAAATCGATTTTTCTGACTCAGAATCGAATTTTTTACTCTGAATTTGCCTTTTTCGTTCAAAATCTACTTTTCTGACTCAGAATCTGCTTTTTCTGACTCAGAATGTGATTTTTCTCATCCAGAATCACTTTTTCTGTCTCAGAATGTGACTTGTCTGACCCAGAAAATCGATTTTTCTGACTCAAAATCGAAATTTTTACTCTGTATTTACCTTTTCTCATTCGAAATCTACTTTTATGGCTCAGAATCTGCCTTTTCTGACTCAGAATCGAATTGTTTTACTCTGAATTTGCCTTTTTTCATTCAAAATATACTTTTCTGACTCAGAATTTGCATTTTCTAACTTTGAATGTGATTTTTCTGTCTCAGAATCGAATTTTATGATTCAGAATGTTCTTTTTCCGACTCAGAATCGATTTTTCTGTGTCAGAATCTGCTTTTTCAGACTCAGAATCGAATTTTTTTACTCTGAATTTGCCTTTTTCATTCAAAATATACTTTTCTGACTCAGAATCTGCTTTTTCTGACTCAGAATGTGATTTTTCTCATCCAGAATCACTTTTTCTGTCTCAGAATGTGACTTGTCTGACCCAGAAAATCGATTTTTCTGACTCAGAATCGAATTTTTTACTCTGAATTTGCCTTTTTCGTTCAAAATCTACTTTTCTGACTCAGAATCTGCTTTTTCTGACTCAGAATCGAATTGTTTTACTCTGAATTTGCCTTTTTTCATTCAAAATATACTTTTCTGACTCAGAATTTGCATTTTCTAACTTTGAATGTGATTTTTCTGTCTCAGAATCGAATTTTATGATTCAGAATGTTCTTTTTCCGACTCAGAATCGATTTTTCTGTGTCAGAATCTGCTTTTTCAGACTCAGAATCGAATTTTTTTACTCTGAATTTGCCTTTTTCATTCAAAATATACTTTTCTGACTCAGAATCTGCTTTTTCTGACTCAGAATGTGATTTTTCTCATCCAGAATCACTTTTTCTGTCTCAGAATGTGACTTGTCTGACCCAGAAAATCGATTTTTCTGACTCAGAATCGAATTTTTTACTCTGAATTTGCCTTTTTCGTTCAAAATCTACTTTTCTGACTCAGAATCTGCTTTTTCTGACTCAGAATCGAATTGTTTTACTCTGAATTTGCCTTTTTTCATTCAAAATATACTTTTCTGACTCAGAATTTGCATTTTCTAACTTTGAATGTGATTTTTCTGTCTCAGAATCGAATTTTATGATTCAGAATGTTCTTTTTCCGACTCAGAATCGATTTTTCTGTGTCAGAATCTGCTTTTTCAGACTCAGAATCGAATTTTTTTACTCTGAATTTGCCTTTTTCATTCAAAATATACTTTTCTGACTCAGAATCTGCTTTTTCTGACTCAGAATGTGATTTTTCTCATCCAGAATCACTTTTTCTGTCTCAGAATGTGACTTGTCTGACCCAGAAAATCGATTTTTCTGACTCAGAATCGAATTTTTTACTCTGAATTTGCCTTTTTCGTTCAAAATCTACTTTTCTGACTCAGAATCTGCTTTTTCTGACTCAGAATCGAATTGTTTTACTCTGAATTTGCCTTTTTTCATTCAAAATATACTTTTCTGACTCAGAATTTGCATTTTCTAACTTTGAATGTGATTTTTCTGTCTCAGAATCGAATTTTATGATTCAGAATGTTCTTTTTCCGACTCAGAATCGATTTTTCTGTGTCAGAATCTGCTTTTTCAGACTCAGAATCGAATTTTTTTACTCTGAATTTGCCTTTTTCATTCAAAATATACTTTTCTGACTCAGAATCTGCTTTTTCTGACTCAGAATGTGATTTTTCTCATCCAGAATCACTTTTTCTGTCTCAGAATGTGACTTGTCTGACCCAGAAAATCGATTTTTCTGACTCAGAATCGAATTTTTTACTCTGAATTTGCCTTTTTCGTTCAAAATCTACTTTTCTGACTCAGAATCTGCTTTTTCTGACTCAGAATGTGATTTTTCTCATCCAGAATCACTTTTTCTGTCTCAGAATGTGACTTGTCTGACCCAGAAAATCGATTTTTCTGACTCAAAATCGAAATTTTTACTCTGTATTTACCTTTTCTCATTCGAAATCTACTTTTATGGCTCAGAATCTGCCTTTTCTGACTCAGAATCGAATTGTTTTACTCTGAATTTGCCTTTTTTCATTCAAAATATACTTTTCTGACTCAGAATTTGCATTTTCTAACTTTGAATGTGATTTTTCTGTCTCAGAATCGAATTTTATGATTCAGAATGTTCTTTTTCCGACTCAGAATCGATTTTTCTGTGTCAGAATCTGCTTTTTCAGACTCAGAATCGAATTTTTTTACTCTGAATTTGCCTTTTTCATTCAAAATATACTTTTCTGACTCAGAATCTGCTTTTTCTGACTCAGAATGTGATTTTTCTCATCCAGAATCACTTTTTCTGTCTCAGAATGTGACTTGTCTGACCCAGAAAATCGATTTTTCTGACTCAGAATCGAATTTTTTACTCTGAATTTGCCTTTTTCGTTCAAAATCTACTTTTCTGACTCAGAATCTGCTTTTTCTGACTCAGAATCGAATTGTTTTACTCTGAATTTGCCTTTTTTCATTCAAAATATACTTTTCTGACTCAGAATTTGCATTTTCTAACTTTGAATGTGATTTTTCTGTCTCAGAATCGAATTTTATGATTCAGAATGTTCTTTTTCCGACTCAGAATCGATTTTTCTGTGTCAGAATCTGCTTTTTCAGACTCAGAATCGAATTTTTTTACTCTGAATTTGCCTTTTTCATTCAAAATATACTTTTCTGACTCAGAATCTGCTTTTTCTGACTCAGAATGTGATTTTTCTCATCCAGAATCACTTTTTCTGTCTCAGAATGTGACTTGTCTGACCCAGAAAATCGATTTTTCTGACTCAGAATCGAATTTTTTACTCTGAATTTGCCTTTTTCGTTCAAAATCTACTTTTCTGACTCAGAATCTGCTTTTTCTGACTCAGAATCGAATTGTTTTACTCTGAATTTGCCTTTTTTCATTCAAAATATACTTTTCTGACTCAGAATTTGCATTTTCTAACTTTGAATGTGATTTTTCTGTCTCAGAATCGAATTTTATGATTCAGAATGTTCTTTTTCCGACTCAGAATCGATTTTTCTGTGTCAGAATCTGCTTTTTCAGACTCAGAATCGAATTTTTTTACTCTGAATTTGCCTTTTTCATTCAAAATATACTTTTCTGACTCAGAATCTGCTTTTTCTGACTCAGAATGTGATTTTTCTCATCCAGAATCACTTTTTCTGTCTCAGAATGTGACTTGTCTGACCCAGAAAATCGATTTTTCTGACTCAGAATCGAATTTTTTACTCTGAATTTGCCTTTTTCGTTCAAAATCTACTTTTCTGACTCAGAATCTGCTTTTTCTGACTCAGAATGTGATTTTTCTCATCCAGAATCACTTTTTCTGTCTCAGAATGTGACTTGTCTGACCCAGAAAATCGATTTTTCTGACTCAAAATCGAAATTTTTACTCTGTATTTACCTTTTCTCATTCGAAATCTACTTTTATGGCTCAGAATCTGCCTTTTCTGACTCAGAATCGAATTGTTTTACTCTGAATTTGCCTTTTTTCATTCAAAATATACTTTTCTGACTCAGAATTTGCATTTTCTAACTTTGAATGTGATTTTTCTGTCTCAGAATCGAATTTTATGATTCAGAATGTTCTTTTTCCGACTCAGAATCGATTTTTCTGTGTCAGAATCTGCTTTTTCAGACTCAGAATCGAATTTTTTTACTCTGAATTTGCCTTTTTCATTCAAAATATACTTTTCTGACTCAGAATCTGCTTTTTCTGACTCAGAATGTGATTTTTCTCATCCAGAATCACTTTTTCTGTCTCAGAATGTGACTTGTCTGACCCAGAAAATCGATTTTTCTGACTCAGAATCGAATTTTTTACTCTGAATTTGCCTTTTTCGTTCAAAATCTACTTTTCTGACTCAGAATCTGCTTTTTCTGACTCAGAATCGAATTGTTTTACTCTGAATTTGCCTTTTTTCATTCAAAATATACTTTTCTGACTCAGAATTTGCATTTTCTAACTTTGAATGTGATTTTTCTGTCTCAGAATCGAATTTTATGATTCAGAATGTTCTTTTTCCGACTCAGAATCGATTTTTCTGTGTCAGAATCTGCTTTTTCAGACTCAGAATCGAATTTTTTTACTCTGAATTTGCCTTTTTCATTCAAAATATACTTTTCTGACTCAGAATCTGCTTTTTCTGACTCAGAATGTGATTTTTCTCATCCAGAATCACTTTTTCTGTCTCAGAATGTGACTTGTCTGACCCAGAAAATCGATTTTTCTGACTCAGAATCGAATTTTTTACTCTGAATTTGCCTTTTTCGTTCAAAATCTACTTTTCTGACTCAGAATCTGCTTTTTCTGACTCAGAATCGAATTGTTTTACTCTGAATTTGCCTTTTTTCATTCAAAATATACTTTTCTGACTCAGAATTTGCATTTTCTAACTTTGAATGTGATTTTTCTGTCTCAGAATCGAATTTTATGATTCAGAATGTTCTTTTTCCGACTCAGAATCGATTTTTCTGTGTCAGAATCTGCTTTTTCAGACTCAGAATCGAATTTTTTTACTCTGAATTTGCCTTTTTCATTCAAAATATACTTTTCTGACTCAGAATCTGCTTTTTCTGACTCAGAATGTGATTTTTCTCATCCAGAATCACTTTTTCTGTCTCAGAATGTGACTTGTCTGACCCAGAAAATCGATTTTTCTGACTCAGAATCGAATTTTTTACTCTGAATTTGCCTTTTTCGTTCAAAATCTACTTTTCTGACTCAGAATCTGCTTTTTCTGACTCAGAATGTGATTTTTCTCATCCAGAATCACTTTTTCTGTCTCAGAATGTGACTTGTCTGACCCAGAAAATCGATTTTTCTGACTCAAAATCGAAATTTTTACTCTGTATTTACCTTTTCTCATTCGAAATCTACTTTTATGGCTCAGAATCTGCCTTTTCTGACTCAGAATCGAATTGTTTTACTCTGAATTTGCCTTTTTTCATTCAAAATATACTTTTCTGACTCAGAATTTGCATTTTCTAACTTTGAATGTGATTTTTCTGTCTCAGAATCGAATTTTATGATTCAGAATGTTCTTTTTCCGACTCAGAATCGATTTTTCTGTGTCAGAATCTGCTTTTTCAGACTCAGAATCGAATTTTTTTACTCTGAATTTGCCTTTTTCATTCAAAATATACTTTTCTGACTCAGAATCTGCTTTTTCTGACTCAGAATGTGATTTTTCTCATCCAGAATCACTTTTTCTGTCTCAGAATGTGACTTGTCTGACCCAGAAAATCGATTTTTCTGACTCAGAATCGAATTTTTTACTCTGAATTTGCCTTTTTCGTTCAAAATCTACTTTTCTGACTCAGAATCTGCTTTTTCTGACTCAGAATCGAATTGTTTTACTCTGAATTTGCCTTTTTTCATTCAAAATATACTTTTCTGACTCAGAATTTGCATTTTCTAACTTTGAATGTGATTTTTCTGTCTCAGAATCGAATTTTATGATTCAGAATGTTCTTTTTCCGACTCAGAATCGATTTTTCTGTGTCAGAATCTGCTTTTTCAGACTCAGAATCGAATTTTTTTACTCTGAATTTGCCTTTTTCATTCAAAATATACTTTTCTGACTCAGAATCTGCTTTTTCTGACTCAGAATGTGATTTTTCTCATCCAGAATCACTTTTTCTGTCTCAGAATGTGACTTGTCTGACCCAGAAAATCGATTTTTCTGACTCAGAATCGAATTTTTTACTCTGAATTTGCCTTTTTCGTTCAAAATCTACTTTTCTGACTCAGAATCTGCTTTTTCTGACTCAGAATGTGATTTTTCTCATCCAGAATCACTTTTTCTGTCTCAGAATGTGACTTGTCTGACCCAGAAAATCGATTTTTCTGACTCAAAATCGAAATTTTTACTCTGTATTTACCTTTTCTCATTCGAAATCTACTTTTATGGCTCAGAATCTGCCTTTTCTGACTCAGAATCGAATTGTTTTACTCTGAATTTGCCTTTTTTCATTCAAAATATACTTTTCTGACTCAGAATTTGCATTTTCTAACTTTGAATGTGATTTTTCTGTCTCAGAATCGAATTTTATGATTCAGAATGTTCTTTTTCCGACTCAGAATCGATTTTTCTGTGTCAGAATCTGCTTTTTCAGACTCAGAATCGAATTTTTTTACTCTGAATTTGCCTTTTTCATTCAAAATATACTTTTCTGACTCAGAATCTGCTTTTTCTGACTCAGAATGTGATTTTTCTCATCCAGAATCACTTTTTCTGTCTCAGAATGTGACTTGTCTGACCCAGAAAATCGATTTTTCTGACTCAGAATCAAATTTTTTACTCTGAATTTGCCTTTTTCGTTCAAAATCTACTTTTCTGACTCAGAATCTGCTTTTTCTGACTCAGAATCGAATTGTTTTACTCTGAATTTGCCTTTTTTCATTCAAAATATACTTTTCTGACTCAGAATTTGCATTTTCTAACTTTGAATGTGATTTTTCTGTCTCAGAATCGAATTTTATGATTCAGAATGTTCTTTTTCCGACTCAGAATCGATTTTTCTGTGTCAGAATCTGCTTTTTCAGACTCAGAATCGAATTTTTTTACTCTGAATTTGCCTTTTTCATTCAAAATATACTTTTCTGACTCAGAATCTGCTTTTTCTGACTCAGAATGTGATTTTTCTCATCCAGAATCACTTTTTCTGTCTCAGAATGTGACTTGTCTGACCCAGAAAATCGATTTTTCTGACTCAGAATCGAATTTTTTACTCTGAATTTGCCTTTTTCGTTCAAAATCTACTTTTCTGACTCAGAATCTGCTTTTTCTGACTCAGAATCGAATTGTTTTACTCTGAATTTGCCTTTTTTCATTCAAAATATACTTTTCTGACTCAGAATTTGCATTTTCTAACTTTGAATGTGATTTTTCTGTCTCAGAATCGAATTTTATGATTCAGAATGTTCTTTTTCCGACTCAGAATCGATTTTTCTGTGTCAGAATCTGCTTTTTCAGACTCAGAATCGAATTTTTTTACTCTGAATTTGCCTTTTTCATTCAAAATATACTTTTCTGACTCAGAATCTGCTTTTTCTGACTCAGAATGTGATTTTTCTCATCCAGAATCACTTTTTCTGTCTCAGAATGTGACTTGTCTGACCCAGAAAATCGATTTTTCTGACTCAGAATCGAATTTTTTACTCTGAATTTGCCTTTTTCGTTCAAAATCTACTTTTCTGACTCAGAATCTGCTTTTTCTGACTCAGAATGTGATTTTTCTCATCCAGAATCACTTTTTCTGTCTCAGAATGTGACTTGTCTGACCCAGAAAATCGATTTTTCTGACTCAGAATCGAATTTTTTACTCTGAATTTGCCTTTTTCGTTCAAAATCTACTTTTCTGACTCAGAATCTGCTTTTTCTGACTCAGAATGTGATTTTTCTCATCCAGAATCACTTTTTCTGTCTCAGAATGTGACTTGTCTGACCCAGAAAATCGATTTTTCTGACTCAAAATCGAAATTTTTACTCTGTATTTACCTTTTCTCATTCGAAATCTACTTTTATGGCTCAGAATCTGCCTTTTCTGACTCAGAATCGAATTGTTTTACTCTGAATTTGCCTTTTTTCATTCAAAATATACTTTTCTGACTCAGAATTTGCATTTTCTAACTTTGAATGTGATTTTTCTGTCTCAGAATCGAATTTTATGATTCAGAATGTTCTTTTTCCGACTCAGAATCGATTTTTCTGTGTCAGAATCTGCTTTTTCAGACTCAGAATCGAATTTTTTTACTCTGAATTTGCCTTTTTCATTCAAAATATACTTTTCTGACTCAGAATCTGCTTTTTCTGACTCAGAATGTGATTTTTCTCATCCAGAATCACTTTTTCTGTCTCAGAATGTGACTTGTCTGACCCAGAAAATCGATTTTTCTGACTCAGAATCGAATTTTTTACTCTGAATTTGCCTTTTTCGTTCAAAATCTACTTTTCTGACTCAGAATCTGCTTTTTCTGACTCAGAATCGAATTGTTTTACTCTGAATTTGCCTTTTTTCATTCAAAATATACTTTTCTGACTCAGAATTTGCATTTTCTAACTTTGAATGTGATTTTTCTGTCTCAGAATCGAATTTTATGATTCAGAATGTTCTTTTTCCGACTCAGAATCGATTTTTCTGTGTCAGAATCTGCTTTTTCAGACTCAGAATCGAATTTTTTTACTCTGAATTTGCCTTTTTCATTCAAAATATACTTTTCTGACTCAGAATCTGCTTTTTCTGACTCAGAATGTGATTTTTCTCATCCAGAATCACTTTTTCTGTCTCAGAATGTGACTTGTCTGACCCAGAAAATCGATTTTTCTGACTCAGAATCGAATTTTTTACTCTGAATTTGCCTTTTTCGTTCAAAATCTACTTTTCTGACTCAGAATCTGCTTTTTCTGACTCAGAATGTGATTTTTCTCATCCAGAATCACTTTTTCTGTCTCAGAATGTGACTTGTCTGACCCAGAAAATCGATTTTTCTGACTCAAAATCGAAATTTTTACTCTGTATTTACCTTTTCTCATTCGAAATCTACTTTTATGGCTCAGAATCTGCCTTTTCTGACTCAGAATCGAATTGTTTTACTCTGAATTTGCCTTTTTTCATTCAAAATATACTTTTCTGACTCAGAATTTGCATTTTCTAACTTTGAATGTGATTTTTCTGTCTCAGAATCGAATTTTATGATTCAGAATGTTCTTTTTCCGACTCAGAATCGATTTTTCTGTGTCAGAATCTGCTTTTTCAGACTCAGAATCGAATTTTTTTACTCTGAATTTGCCTTTTTCATTCAAAATATACTTTTCTGACTCAGAATCTGCTTTTTCTGACTCAGAATGTGATTTTTCTCATCCAGAATCACTTTTTCTGTCTCAGAATGTGACTTGTCTGACCCAGAAAATCGATTTTTCTGACTCAGAATCGAATTTTTTACTCTGAATTTGCCTTTTTCGTTCAAAATCTACTTTTCTGACTCAGAATCTGCTTTTTCTGACTCAGAATCGAATTGTTTTACTCTGAATTTGCCTTTTTTCATTCAAAATATACTTTTCTGACTCAGAATTTGCATTTTCTAACTTTGAATGTGATTTTTCTGTCTCAGAATCGAATTTTATGATTCAGAATGTTCTTTTTCCGACTCAGAATCGATTTTTCTGTGTCAGAATCTGCTTTTTCAGACTCAGAATCGAATTTTTTTACTCTGAATTTGCCTTTTTCATTCAAAATATACTTTTCTGACTCAGAATCTGCTTTTTCTGACTCAGAATGTGATTTTTCTCATCCAGAATCACTTTTTCTGTCTCAGAATGTGACTTGTCTGACCCAGAAAATCGATTTTTCTGACTCAGAATCGAATTTTTTACTCTGAATTTGCCTTTTTCGTTCAAAATCTACTTTTCTGACTCAGAATCTGCTTTTTCTGACTCAGAATCGAATTGTTTTACTCTGAATTTGCCTTTTTTCATTCAAAATATACTTTTCTGACTCAGAATTTGCATTTTCTAACTTTGAATGTGATTTTTCTGTCTCAGAATCGAATTTTATGATTCAGAATGTTCTTTTTCCGACTCAGAATCGATTTTTCTGTGTCAGAATCTGCTTTTTCAGACTCAGAATCGAATTTTTTTACTCTGAATTTGCCTTTTTCATTCAAAATATACTTTTCTGACTCAGAATCTGCTTTTTCTGACTCAGAATGTGATTTTTCTCATCCAGAATCACTTTTTCTGTCTCAGAATGTGACTTGTCTGACCCAGAAAATCGATTTTTCTGACTCAGAATCGAATTTTTTACTCTGAATTTGCCTTTTTCGTTCAAAATCTACTTTTCTGACTCAGAATCTGCTTTTTCTGACTCAGAATGTGATTTTTCTCATCCAGAATCACTTTTTCTGTCTCAGAATGTGACTTGTCTGACCCAGAAAATCGATTTTTCTGACTCAAAATCGAAATTTTTACTCTGTATTTACCTTTTCTCATTCGAAATCTACTTTTATGGCTCAGAATCTGCCTTTTCTGACTCAGAATCGAATTGTTTTACTCTGAATTTGCCTTTTTTCATTCAAAATATACTTTTCTGACTCAGAATTTGCATTTTCTAACTTTGAATGTGATTTTTCTGTCTCAGAATCGAATTTTATGATTCAGAATGTTCTTTTTCCGACTCAGAATCGATTTTTCTGTGTCAGAATCTGCTTTTTCAGACTCAGAATCGAATTTTTTTACTCTGAATTTGCCTTTTTCATTCAAAATATACTTTTCTGACTCAGAATCTGCTTTTTCTGACTCAGAATGTGATTTTTCTCATCCAGAATCACTTTTTCTGTCTCAGAATGTGACTTGTCTGACCCAGAAAATCGATTTTTCTGACTCAGAATCGAATTTTTTACTCTGAATTTGCCTTTTTCGTTCAAAATCTACTTTTCTGACTCAGAATCTGCTTTTTCTGACTCAGAATCGAATTGTTTTACTCTGAATTTGCCTTTTTTCATTCAAAATATACTTTTCTGACTCAGAATTTGCATTTTCTAACTTTGAATGTGATTTTTCTGTCTCAGAATCGAATTTTATGATTCAGAATGTTCTTTTTCCGACTCAGAATCGATTTTTCTGTGTCAGAATCTGCTTTTTCAGACTCAGAATCGAATTTTTTTACTCTGAATTTGCCTTTTTCATTCAAAATATACTTTTCTGACTCAGAATCTGCTTTTTCTGACTCAGAATGTGATTTTTCTCATCCAGAATCACTTTTTCTGTCTCAGAATGTGACTTGTCTGACCCAGAAAATCGATTTTTCTGACTCAGAATCGAATTTTTTACTCTGAATTTGCCTTTTTCGTTCAAAATCTACTTTTCTGACTCAGAATCTGCTTTTTCTGACTCAGAATGTGATTTTTCTCATCCAGAATCACTTTTTCTGTCTCAGAATGTGACTTGTCTGACCCAGAAAATCGATTTTTCTGACTCAAAATCGAAATTTTTACTCTGTATTTACCTTTTCTCATTCGAAATCTACTTTTATGGCTCAGAATCTGCCTTTTCTGACTCAGAATCGAATTGTTTTACTCTGAATTTGCCTTTTTTCATTCAAAATATACTTTTCTGACTCAGAATTTGCATTTTCTAACTTTGAATGTGATTTTTCTGTCTCAGAATCGAATTTTATGATTCAGAATGTTCTTTTTCCGACTCAGAATCGATTTTTCTGTGTCAGAATCTGCTTTTTCAGACTCAGAATCGAATTTTTTTACTCTGAATTTGCCTTTTTCATTCAAAATATACTTTTCTGACTCAGAATCTGCTTTTTCTGACTCAGAATGTGATTTTTCTCATCCAGAATCACTTTTTCTGTCTCAGAATGTGACTTGTCTGACCCAGAAAATCGATTTTTCTGACTCAGAATCGAATTTTTTACTCTGAATTTGCCTTTTTCGTTCAAAATCTACTTTTCTGACTCAGAATCTGCTTTTTCTGACTCAGAATCGAATTGTTTTACTCTGAATTTGCCTTTTTTCATTCAAAATATACTTTTCTGACTCAGAATTTGCATTTTCTAACTTTGAATGTGATTTTTCTGTCTCAGAATCGAATTTTATGATTCAGAATGTTCTTTTTCCGACTCAGAATCGATTTTTCTGTGTCAGAATCTGCTTTTTCAGACTCAGAATCGAATTTTTTTACTCTGAATTTGCCTTTTTCATTCAAAATATACTTTTCTGACTCAGAATCTGCTTTTTCTGACTCAGAATGTGATTTTTCTCATCCAGAATCACTTTTTCTGTCTCAGAATGTGACTTGTCTGACCCAGAAAATCGATTTTTCTGACTCAGAATCGAATTTTTTACTCTGAATTTGCCTTTTTCGTTCAAAATCTACTTTTCTGACTCAGAATCTGCTTTTTCTGACTCAGAATCGAATTGTTTTACTCTGAATTTGCCTTTTTTCATTCAAAATATACTTTTCTGACTCAGAATTTGCATTTTCTAACTTTGAATGTGATTTTTCTGTCTCAGAATCGAATTTTATGATTCAGAATGTTCTTTTTCCGACTCAGAATCGATTTTTCTGTGTCAGAATCTGCTTTTTCAGACTCAGAATCGAATTTTTTTACTCTGAATTTGCCTTTTTCATTCAAAATATACTTTTCTGACTCAGAATCTGCTTTTTCTGACTCAGAATGTGATTTTTCTCATCCAGAATCACTTTTTCTGTCTCAGAATGTGACTTGTCTGACCCAGAAAATCGATTTTTCTGACTCAGAATCGAATTTTTTACTCTGAATTTGCCTTTTTCGTTCAAAATCTACTTTTCTGACTCAGAATCTGCTTTTTCTGACTCAGAATGTGATTTTTCTCATCCAGAATCACTTTTTCTGTCTCAGAATGTGACTTGTCTGACCCAGAAAATCGATTTTTCTGACTCAAAATCGAAATTTTTACTCTGTATTTACCTTTTCTCATTCGAAATCTACTTTTATGGCTCAGAATCTGCCTTTTCTGACTCAGAATCGAATTGTTTTACTCTGAATTTGCCTTTTTTCATTCAAAATATACTTTTCTGACTCAGAATTTGCATTTTCTAACTTTGAATGTGATTTTTCTGTCTCAGAATCGAATTTTATGATTCAGAATGTTCTTTTTCCGACTCAGAATCGATTTTTCTGTGTCAGAATCTGCTTTTTCAGACTCAGAATCGAATTTTTTTACTCTGAATTTGCCTTTTTCATTCAAAATATACTTTTCTGACTCAGAATCTGCTTTTTCTGACTCAGAATGTGATTTTTCTCATCCAGAATCACTTTTTCTGTCTCAGAATGTGACTTGTCTGACCCAGAAAATCGATTTTTCTGACTCAGAATCGAATTTTTTACTCTGAATTTGCCTTTTTCGTTCAAAATCTACTTTTCTGACTCAGAATCTGCTTTTTCTGACTCAGAATCGAATTGTTTTACTCTGACTTTGCCTTTTTTCATTCAAAATATACTTTTCTGACTCAGAATTTGCATTTTCTAACTTTGAATGTGATTTTTCTGTCTCAGAATCGAATTTTATGATTCAGAATGTTCTTTTTCCGACTCAGAATCGATTTTTCTGTGTCAGAATCTGCTTTTTCAGACTCAGAATCGAATTTTTTTACTCTGAATTTGCCTTTTTCATTCAAAATATACTTTTCTGACTCAGAATCTGCTTTTTCTGACTCAGAATGTGATTTTTCTCATCCAGAATCACTTTTTCTGTCTCAGAATGTGACTGGTCTGACCCAGAAAATCGATTTTTCTGACTCAGAATCGAATTTTTTACTCTGAATTTGCCTTTTTCGTTCAAAATCTACTTTTCTGACTCAGAATCTGCTTTTTCTGACTCAGAATCGAATTGTTTTACTCTGACTTTGCCTTTTTTCATTCAAAATATACTTTTCTGACTCAGAATTTGCATTTTCTAACTTTGAATGTGATTTTTCTGTCTCAGAATCGAATTTTATGATTCAGAATGTTCTTTTTCCGACTCAGAATCGATTTTTCTGTGTCAGAATCTGCTTTTTCAGACTCAGAATCGAATTTTTTTACTCTGAATTTGCCTTTTTCATTCAAAATATACTTTTCTGACTCAGAATCTGCTTTTTCTGACTCAGAATGTGATTTTTCTCATCCAGAATCACTTTTTCTGTCTCAGAATGTGACTGGTCTGACCCAGAAAATCGATTTTTCTGACTCAGAATCGAATTTTTTACTCTGAATTTGCCTTTTTCGTTCAAAATCTACTTTTCTGACTCAGAATCTGCTTTTTCTGACTCAGAATCGAATTGTTTTACTCTGACTTTGCCTTTTTTCATTCAAAATATACTTTTCTGACTCAGAATTTGCATTTTCTAACTTTGAATGTGATTTTTCTGTCTCAGAATCGAATTTTATGATTCAGAATGTTCTTTTTCCGACTCAGAATCGATTTTTCTGTGTCAGAATCTGCTTTTTCAGACTCAGAATCGAATTTTTTTACTCTGAATTTGCCTTTTTCGTTCAAAATATACTTTTCTGACTCAGAATCTGCTTTTTCTGACTCAGAATGTGATTTTTCTCATCCAGAATCACTTTTTCTGTCTCAGAATGTGACTTGTCTGACCCAGAAAATCGATTTTTCTGACTCAGAATCGAATTTTTTACTCTGAATTTGCCTTTTTCGTTCAAAATCTACTTTTCTGACTCAGAATCTGCTTTTTCTGACTCAGAATCGAATTGTTTTACTCTGAATTTGCCTTTTTTCATTCAAAATATACTTTTCTGACTCAGAATTTGCATTTTCTAACTTTGAATGTGATTTTTCTGTCTCAGAATCGAATTTTATGATTCAGAATGTTCTTTTTCCGACTCAGAATCGATTTTTCTGTGTCAGAATCTGCTTTTTCAGACTCAGAATCGAATTTTTTTACTCTGAATTTGCCTTTTTCATTCAAAATATACTTTTCTGACTCAGAATCTGCTTTTTCTGACTCAGAATGTGATTTTTCTCATCCAGAATCACTTTTTCTGTCTCAGAATGTGACTTGTCTGACCCAGAAAATCGATTTTTCTGACTCAGAATCGAATTTTTTACTCTGAATTTGCCTTTTTCGTTCAAAATCTACTTTTCTGACTCAGAATCTGCTTTTTCTGACTCAGAATGTGATTTTTCTCATCCAGAATCACTTTTTCTGTCTCAGAATGTGACTTGTCTGACCCAGAAAATCGATTTTTCTGACTCAAAATCGAAATTTTTACTCTGTATTTACCTTTTCTCATTCGAAATCTACTTTTATGGCTCAGAATCTGCCTTTTCTGACTCAGAATCGAATTGTTTTACTCTGAATTTGCCTTTTTTCATTCAAAATATACTTTTCTGACTCAGAATTTGCATTTTCTAACTTTGAATGTGATTTTTCTGTCTCAGAATCGAATTTTATGATTCAGAATGTTCTTTTTCCGACTCAGAATCGATTTTTCTGTGTCAGAATCTGCTTTTTCAGACTCAGAATCGAATTTTTTTACTCTGAATTTGCCTTTTTCATTCAAAATATACTTTTCTGACTCAGAATCTGCTTTTTCTGACTCAGAATGTGATTTTTCTCATCCAGAATCACTTTTTCTGTCTCAGAATGTGACTTGTCTGACCCAGAAAATCGATTTTTCTGACTCAGAATCGAATTTTTTACTCTGAATTTGCCTTTTTCGTTCAAAATCTACTTTTCTGACTCAGAATCTGCTTTTTCTGACTCAGAATCGAATTGTTTTACTCTGACTTTGCCTTTTTTCATTCAAAATATACTTTTCTGACTCAGAATTTGCATTTTCTAACTTTGAATGTGATTTTTCTGTCTCAGAATCGAATTTTATGATTCAGAATGTTCTTTTTCCGACTCAGAATCGATTTTTCTGTGTCAGAATCTGCTTTTTCAGACTCAGAATCGAATTTTTTTACTCTGAATTTGCCTTTTTCATTCAAAATATACTTTTCTGACTCAGAATCTGCTTTTTCTGACTCAGAATGTGATTTTTCTCATCCAGAATCACTTTTTCTGTCTCAGAATGTGACTTGTCTGACCCAGAAAATCGATTTTTCTGACTCAGAATCGAATTTTTTACTCTGAATTTGCCTTTTTCGTTCAAAATCTACTTTTCTGACTCAGAATCTGCTTTTTCTGACTCAGAATCGAATTGTTTTACTCTGACTTTGCCTTTTTTCATTCAAAATATACTTTTCTGACTCAGAATTTGCATTTTCTAACTTTGAATGTGATTTTTCTGTCTCAGAATCGAATTTTATGATTCAGAATGTTCTTTTTCCGACTCAGAATCGATTTTTCTGTGTCAGAATCTGCTTTTTCAGACTCAGAATCGAATTTTTTTACTCTGAATTTGCCTTTTTCATTCAAAATATACTTTTCTGACTCAGAATCTGCTTTTTCTGACTCAGAATGTGATTTTTCTCATCCAGAATCACTTTTTCTGTCTCAGAATGTGACTGGTCTGACCCAGAAAATCGATTTTTCTGACTCAGAATCGAATTTTTTACTCTGAATTTGCCTTTTTCGTTCAAAATCTACTTTTCTGACTCAGAATCTGCTTTTTCTGACTCAGAATGTGATTTTTCTCATCCAGAATCACTTTTTCTGTCTCAGAATGTGACTTGTCTGACCCAGAAAATCGATTTTTCTGACTCAAAATCGAAATTTTTACTCTGTATTTACCTTTTCTCATTCGAAATCTACTTTTATGGCTCAGAATCTGCCTTTTCTGACTCAGAATCGAATTGTTTTACTCTGAATTTGCCTTTTTTCATTCAAAATATACTTTTCTGACTCAGAATTTGCATTTTCTAACTTTGAGTGTGATTTTTCTGTCTCAGAATCGAATTTTATGATTCAGAATGTTCTTTTTCCGACTCAGAATCGATTTTTCTGTGTCAGAATCTGCTTTTTCAGACTCAGAATCGAATTTTTTTACTCTGAATTTGCCTTTTTCATTCAAAATATACTTTTCTGACTCAGAATCTGCTTTTTCTGACTCAGAATGTGATTTTTCTCATCCAGAATCACTTTTTCTGTCTCAGAATGTGACTTGTCTGACCCAGAAAATCGATTTTTCTGACTCAGAATCGAATTTTTTACTCTGAATTTGCCTTTTTCGTTCAAAATCTACTTTTCTGACTCAGAATCTGCTTTTTCTGACTCAGAATCGAATTGTTTTACTCTGAATTTGCCTTTTTTCATTCAAAATATACTTTTCTGACTCAGAATTTGCATTTTCTAACTTTGAATGTGATTTTTCTGTCTCAGAATCGAATTTTATGATTCAGAATGTTCTTTTTCCGACTCAGAATCGATTTTTCTGTGTCAGAATCTGCTTTTTCAGACTCAGAATCGAATTTTTTTACTCTGAATTTGCCTTTTTCATTCAAAATATACTTTTCTGACTCAGAATCTGCTTTTTCTGACTCAGAATGTGATTTTTCTCATCCAGAATCACTTTTTCTGTCTCAGAATGTGACTTGTCTGACCCAGAAAATCGATTTTTCTGACTCAGAATCGAATTTTTTACTCTGAATTTGCCTTTTTCGTTCAAAATCTACTTTTCTGACTCAGAATCTGCTTTTTCTGACTCAGAATGTGATTTTTCTCATCCAGAATCACTTTTTCTGTCTCAGAATGTGACTTGTCTGACCCAGAAAATCGATTTTTCTGACTCAAAATCGAAATTTTTACTCTGTATTTACCTTTTCTCATTCGAAATCTACTTTTATGGCTCAGAATCTGCCTTTTCTGACTCAGAATCGAATTGTTTTACTCTGAATTTGCCTTTTTTCATTCAAAATATACTTTTCTGACTCAGAATTTGCATTTTCTAACTTTGAATGTGATTTTTCTGTCTCAGAATCGAATTTTATGATTCAGAATGTTCTTTTTCCGACTCAGAATCGATTTTTCTGTGTCAGAATCTGCTTTTTCAGACTCAGAATCGAATTTTTTTACTCTGAATTTGCCTTTTTCATTCAAAATATACTTTTCTGACTCAGAATCTGCTTTTTCTGACTCAGAATGTGATTTTTCTCATCCAGAATCACTTTTTCTGTCTCAGAATGTGACTTGTCTGACCCAGAAAATCGATTTTTCTGACTCAGAATCGAATTTTTTACTCTGAATTTGCCTTTTTCGTTCAAAATCTACTTTTCTGACTCAGAATCTGCTTTTTCTGACTCAGAATCGAATTGTTTTACTCTGACTTTGCCTTTTTTCATTCAAAATATACTTTTCTGACTCAGAATTTGCATTTTCTAACTTTGAATGTGATTTTTCTGTCTCAGAATCGAATTTTATGATTCAGAATGTTCTTTTTCCGACTCAGAATCGATTTTTCTGTGTCAGAATCTGCTTTTTCAGACTCAGAATCGAATTTTTTTACTCTGAATTTGCCTTTTTCATTCAAAATATACTTTTCTGACTCAGAATCTGCTTTTTCTGACTCAGAATGTGATTTTTCTCATCCAGAATCACTTTTTCTGTCTCAGAATGTGACTGGTCTGACCCAGAAAATCGATTTTTCTGACTCAGAATCGAATTTTTTACTCTGAATTTGCCTTTTTCGTTCAAAATCTACTTTTCTGACTCAGAATCTGCTTTTTCTGACTCAGAATGTGATTTTTCTCATCCAGAATCACTTTTTCTGTCTCAGAATGTGACTTGTCTGACCCAGAAAATCGATTTTTCTGACTCAAAATCGAAATTTTTACTCTGTATTTACCTTTTCTCATTCGAAATCTACTTTTATGGCTCAGAATCTGCCTTTTCTGACTCAGAATCGAATTGTTTTACTCTGAATTTGCCTTTTTTCATTCAAAATATACTTTTCTGACTCAGAATTTGCATTTTCTAACTTTGAATGTGATTTTTCGATTTTTCTGTGTCAGAATCTGCCTTTTCCGACTCAGAATCGAATTTTGTTACTCTGAATTTGCTTTTTTTCCAATCTTACCCGATTTTTCTGTGATCAAATAAATATTTTATCTTTTTGAAAATGACACACCCAATCAACTTAGTTTCGACCCCACAACGTCCAATATAAAGAAACTCGGAAATTTTATCAGAATTTGTAATTCCGCGTTCCTTCCTCAAATACCAAAAATTGTGATTGCCTATATCAGCCACGAATAAAACAATCGCCAGTAATTCACCATTCAAGCTTTGAATTTCCTCAATTAATTTACGATACCCAGTCGCGTAGCAACTTAAAACAGTGTAAAAATTCGACGAATATTAAAAACGCGACAGCGAAGTTGGAGCGTTTTTATCATCAATTTTTTTTATTGTTTTTTATCGATCTGATTGTTTTCCAGGTCGCAGAATTCGGCCGAGAACAACACGATCACGTTTTTAAATTATGCGGACAGCTGATGTCGGCCATCATCGACTGTCCGGTGCCTGTGATCGCAAAAGTGGACGGCCTCGCGACCGCGGCCGGCTGCCAACTGGTCGCCCAGTGCGACCTGGCGATCTGCAGCGAAAGAAGCACTTTCTGCACCCCTGGCGTGAAAGTCGGCATTTTCTGTTCGACGCCCGGCGTCGCGGTGGCGCGGTGCGTTCCCAAAATGACGGCTCTCAATATGCTCTTCACGGGGAAAGTGTTGAGCAGCGCCGAGGCGAAGGCGTGCAGTCTGGTGAGCGAAGTTTGTCCCAATGAGGCGTTGGACGAAGAGATCCAGAAGATGGCGCAGGCTGTTATTAACAGCAGCAGGTCGGTGGTGGAATTGGGCAAAAAGTTTTACTACCATCAGATCCATTGGAATGTGAAAAACGCCTACGAGGCGGGCGGGAGGGTTATGGTCGACAATATCAACCTCAAAGACGGACAGGAAGGAATCAGCAGCTTCATCGAGAAACGGAAACCGACTTGGTCTCATACTTTTAACAAAAGTTGAATGTTTTAAATTGGCTGTTTCATTAAATTTCTGCAGTTTAATCTGTTAAGGTACTGTTTTTTTAATTTTTTTTTTGTTTTTTTAAATTTTTTCGTTTTGGTTTTCAACCGAAAAAATCAGGGAATTTTGTTTGATTACAAGACAAAACATATTCCTTCAGAAAACTACCTAAAATTTTAAATTTAGCAAAAAATGTGGCAACTTGAAATTAACATTTTTATTAATAGTTCGTTATGTAGTAATTTACGTCCTGAAAGTCAAACCTTGAGAGTTCTGTCCAGGAAAGTGAGTTGCATCCATAAAACTTTCAGTGCAGGGTAGTGTCTAAATTAAAAAGAATTAAAACTACATTTTTTAAAAGTGTTTTGAACTTTGTTTACAGAGCCCTTATTTGTTTTAACAAAAGTGACTCTTTTTAAATACAAGTAGCCCTCGATTTACGCCGGCTCAATTTATGCCGATTCACAATAACGCCGCTGCGGAATTAACTGTTTCGCCGTGTACATAATTGGGTAATTCACCGATTCTTCCTATGTTAGACTGATTTTCGTTTCAGTGTTGAGCCGCGTTGTGGATTCTTTTTTCCAAAAAATGTAAGAGATCCGAAACTTTGAAAATTCATTTGTTTCTCTTAATATTTTTTAATAACAACATTTCACTTCATTTTATCTTAAAATACATTTTAAAAATTAAATTTATAATACACCTATCCCCCGATTTACACGATACATTTTTTACACGATTTCGCTTTTACACGGTTTTCAAAATAACGAATTCAAAATTAAATGGTAAAAATGAATATTTTAGATGAGTACATATTTCTACAATCATTTTTTAACTCCGTTCACTTGGTTATACATATTGGTGATTCCCCGTTTTTTGTGCACAATAAAACTTCCTACGTATTCACGTAAATTACTGCAGTAAATTTGTACCAGTAGAAAAGTGTGTTTTTACTAATCAGAATTTTTTTAACTTCATATTTACTGGTTAGTGATAAACAATTATTTTTTGTAATTTTTTTACAATTTTTTCCCAATAAAATTTTAAACCACAACAGTTTTTAATAGAGCATGAAGAGACCTTTCAAATGAGATATCACAAGCCCCTACTTCCTATTTAAAAATTTGGGGGTTGAAACTGTCACTCGAAGGGAGTTGAGGTTATCATGTCATAAACGGAATTTTTTATAAATATGCACAATAATTGAGATACTGAATTTATTCCATTTGACTGGTTCGCGCTGTATATTTGTTATTTTATGAAGAACTGTTATTTTAATTTTTCAAAATATCTTATTAAAAAAAATTACGTTAAATAACTGACGTTGTTTTCGATTTACACGGTTTTGCCTATAAAAATTCAAAATTCCGTTTTACACGGTTTCTTGAGGAACCAATCTTCCGTGTAAATCGGGGTGTATATGCATTTTGCATTATTATGTATTAATAAATAAAATGATTTGCTTTTTTTTCACTTATGCAGAACCTAACCCTATACATCACTGTAAATATGGGTTCACTTTACGCCGATTCGATTTGCGCCGGCTTTTGTAAGAACGGAACTGCGGCGTAAACCGAGGGCTACCTGTATTTTGTGTAATAAATCTGTCCCTCAGTTATTGTTTACGAAAATGTTCTTTATGTGCAAGTTGTTTTTCTTAATTTGGAAAATGAATATTGGTAACCACCCTGCTTCCCGCACTTGGTTCGTAAATAACTATTTACTGATTGGAGAATGCATTCCAAATTTAATGTCAATGTCTCAAAGTTCAGAAATTTAGTCGCAACTAATTTCTTCCGCGGAATTTATTGAAACGTTTTCCAAATTCAGTAAAAATGTAAACAGTTGGATTTAAAAAATTTATTTAATCATTTTCTGACCCTTTATTTAAACTACAAACAATACAAATTTAAATATAAAATAAGATTATTGAATAAAGAAAAATAATAAAGCAATTACGACAAGTTATATTTCAAAATCCTGGATTTTTAACATCCTCAGTGCAAACTATCAAAAATAGTTTTTTTCAACCGTACGATTTTATTATAGCGAAACCAGACTTGTTCCTACTTCACACAATCTCCAAACAAGTTTTCGGAAATGCTTGTGAGGTTATTATACCCAGCATTAAAAAAAGTGAGCCGATTCAACCCCACCAACAAATCTTCATCAAACACGGAAATTTTATTTTCACTCAAACTGATTTCCTCCAAACTCTCCAATCCTCTAAACAATTGGGGAGGTAACTGGGTGATGTTATTGGTGGACAAACAAACATACTTCAATTTCCTCAAACCCGTGAAGACATTTCCTTCCAAACAACTAAGATAGTTGCGATAGTTGCAAAGTAATCAGATTGGTCAAGTTGTTGAAAACCCCTTTTTCGACGAAGGTCAGACCGCTGTTACTAAATTCCAATTCTGTGAGTGAAGAGAGGTTGTCGAAAGTGCCAGGTGCCACATAAATAATCATTCTGTTTTTTATGCAAACAGAAGTCGAATTATCACTAAGGTTCGATCGCAGGTCGACTTCACTCAACTTTCGATGAGAAGTATCACTCAGAAGAAGGTTTTTTAAATTTTCTATTTCTTTTTTGTTTGGATCGAATTCTGCTATTTGTTGATGTAAATCAGAATGTTCAGACTGAAGTAGTTTTATGTGTTGTTCGGTTTCCTTCTTGCTACTTGCCAATTCGTTTGTTAACTTCTGATTTTCAGATTTTACAGTTTGCATTCCCTTTTTGAGTGTATCTAATTCAGCGGCTGCTTCTTCTTGTAATTTTTGGAATTTCTTAATTGCTTCATCTTTCTCTGTCATCATTCTGTTAAGTTCCTTCAGATTTTCAGATTTTAAAGATTGCATTTCTCTTGTGTGTGTTTCTAATTCACCGGCAGCTTCCTTTTGTAAATTCTTTATTTCATTTTCCTTCTCTTTCAATTGCGTCTCCAGCGAAGTCTTCAATGACTCAATTTTGTTTGTTAGTTCTTTGATTTGAACTTGAATTGCTTTTTTCTCGTCGTTCTTTTCTTCCAGTTGACTATCAAAACGGTTTATTAATCTTTCAAAGTTTGTCATCAATAATTCTTACCTTTGACCTTCGGCCGCGTAGAATTTTGCCGAGCTACCTGATTTTGGTTGTTTTGTGTCTAATTCTTCATCTAACTCGATCACTTCTTCCTTATCCGTTCTTGACGACATTCTGAAAATTTACTTTCATTAAATAAATCAACTGCGAACAGGAAAACACTTTAAAAACTAAAATACGATTCTTACATTTATCAGATTGATTAGATTGGTCATAGTACATTAATTTTATGTTTATTTTCGCCTACAATACCTTTGCATCAAATTACAATATTTCCATATTTGAAAATGAATAAAAATTATTTAGTTCTAAATGAATTCAATCTGTGAATATTTACTGCAATTTTTACTTACATGTTTCGTTGAAATGCTACAAACCAGGTGTGTTTCAGCGAATGATAACTTCTTATCGTTATCTCAAGATATGAATTTATCTATAAACTCGTTTATTTCGTGTGCAAAGTAATAAGTTCAAAGTTTAATTGAATTCAAATTAAAAACATTACCTCAATTGTAAGTCTTCAAGCTGTCAATTAAGCTGTCTTATTTAAATACGGCGAATTTGAAATTTGTCGTAAGGAAAACAGAATCTCAACAATATTATGTTGGGATATTTTCAATTGCAGCGCCAAAAGTACAAATCCTCCAGTTTGTGATGTCTTTAGTCACAATGTTTGTTATTCCTTTTCTCTAGAAATTTAGTCCTGATCATAATAAAAATTTTACCTTTGGATTTCGAGGTTATGTTTGTATATCTGGAAGTCTTTAATAATATCCAGTAATGTTCAAATTAGGAAAATAACATACAATCGTAGCAAAAGACACAGTTTCTAAAGATTTTTATAGTATAAACATGGCACTAATAAATAAGGCACGTTTTTCAATAAAAATCACAAATTGAAAAAAAGCATCCGCTTGCAACAAATATTCGAAAATATTCACTGTTTGTTTGAAACTTTCAAAATTATTGGTAGTATAACAGCATCTAAAATTCTGTACCAATTTCACAGTTTCGTCCAGTGTTGGTCGCCGCACCGACGGCATTTAGAGAATTACACACGTATACTTGCATCGTAATGCAATGCCGACGGTGTCTTACGAAGGAGTTGAATTAAAAACAATAAGAATACGCCGAAAATAAAGAAAAAGCTTAAAAATAAGCGCAAAAGGTTAACATAAGTGTAAAAATTTTAAATAAGCACAAACAGCAAAAAAGCATAAAGACTTTGCGCCAAATTACAAGATTTTCCCTAATTAGGGCGCACGTTTTACAAAATATACTTGATGCCTTCGATATTTACCAAAAGCATAATGCCTGGGAATCCGCTCTTTATTTGTGAGCCGTCATATAAATAGGACACTGGTACCTTACGGGATCAAATAGGCGTATAACTTAGTAAACTGAGATATACGCAGAAATATCAAAAAGAAATAATATTTGTTTATAAATAATATTAAGTAACTCAAACTAATATTAAACAATAATAACAATAACAAATAGAAACATTTTATGAAATTGATAACAAATTGGTTGTTTCGTAATATTTATATAAAAGTGAAAAATTGTAAAGCAAAGTTAAATTAACAGTAAATAATAATAACACTAACAGATACAATAAAACTAATAACAAATAATAATAATATTTATTTTATTTTAAAAAATTGAAACGCAATCATAAATGGTACGTTTATTTAGTATGATTTGTACCGCCATTTTGGAGAAAAATCACAAAATTCTATAACTTTAAAAATCGATGATTATAAATCAATTAACTTACAGTTTTCTTTTTTTTTTAGTTAAGTAAACTTACTTTTTATTTCCTCAGATTTCCACATAATTTTGTATTTTAACACTTGAATTAATCAAGATATGTCCATTTTTCAGTTATTACACCTTAAATTTTTTTTAAAACGCACTTCACTACATTTAACATTTTAAAATTGTTTTGAAACTTTTTAAAACGTACGTCACAGATTTTTACATTACACAAATAACATTAATTATCGATACTAAAACTGTTCATACCACTAACAGTTTTCGCGATATCGCGTCATCAGTAGTATTCGATATTATAAGCGTTCCTTAAAGTTTTTTGAATTTTTTATATCCACTCCCCACTATTTTAATTTTTATCTATTCTTTTATTATTATTGTATTTCATTTATGTATTAATTTTGTTTATTAGTTTTATTAACATATCATCCTTAACATGTAACTGTTCATTTATAAGTTGTGCTTTATTTTTGTTTTTATAAATGTGTATATTTTCAGCTATGTTCATCCTGACTCCTTTTTTCATTATTTTTTCTATTTTCATAGTATTTTCAATGGTACCAAACTGGTGTTTTTCTTGATACAAATGTCTTGTATAATTTGAAGTTGTATTATTTTTGTTAATGTATTCTTTATACCTTTTATGGAAACTTCTGCCAGTTTGACCAACATATTTTTTGTTACATGTGTTGCACTTAATTGAGTATATCCTATTCCAATCATATTTGTCTTCTTTTTCGATTTTTGGTTTTAAGAATTTTTCTAATTTATTATTTGTTGTTAATCCTATCTTTAGATTTTGGTTTCTGAAAATCTTTGTTAATTTATTCGTCACGTTTCCATAATAATTGAAAGTTACCCATTTACACTTCTGTTCGCTATTATTTATTGTTCCTTGGCTGTTTTCGTGGTTGCTCTTATTATGTTTACTCCTATTGAATTTAAATTTATTTATCAATTTGTATATGACACTAATGTTATATCCGTTATTTACAGCTATTTGTTTAATGGTACTTAGTTCATTATTGAAATTATTTTTATTAAGTGGTACACTGTACAGCCTGTTTATTAGATGTCTAAACGCTGCCATCTTATGTTGGTATGGATGGTTTGATTTATAATGAATGATATGATCCGTCTGCGTACTTTTTCGATATATATTATAATTTAATTTGTTGTTCTTCTTTTCGATATTTAAATCCAAGAAATTAATGGAATTATTTGATTCTAGTTCCATGGTAAATTTTATCTTTTCATTGATAGTATTTAAGTAATCTAAAATTTCCTTTGGATTATCATATTCTGTGATAATAAAAGTATCATCAACGAATCTATACTTTAAATTTTTCCATTAACATTTGCATAGCTTTATCTTCGAATTTTTGTAAAAATATTTCCGCTAGTATTGCTGAAATAGGTGATCCCATTGTTAAACCTTCAGTTTGTTTATAATATTTATCATTAAATTTGAAATAATTTTGGTTGAGTATCATTTCAATGTTGTTTATTAATTGTTCAATGTATTCATTATGATAATCTTTTTTATGCAGATCGTTCTTTATTATATTTAACGTTTCCTTAATTGGGATATTTGTATACATATTACAAATGTCAAATGATGCAAATTTAGAATTTTTATTTAGTGCAACATTTTTTAAATTATTTATAAGTTCTATACTATTTTTAATTGTATATTTATGATTTAAATTGAATACCTTTTTTAATTCATTAGCAATAGTTTTTGATATTTTATATGCAGGAGCCGTTGTATAATTAATTAGGGGTCTAATGGGTGTATCCACTTTATGTAATTTGGGTAACGCTGATAATTTTGGTGCTGATGGATTCATGTTAATGTTAAACCATTGTGATTGCTTTGGGATAATTCTGTCGGAAAGTTTTATTGTATTTCTCACTTGGGTCTGAAAAATAGCAGTTGGGTCTTTATTAATTAATTCAAAGTTGTTGTTATTAATGAAACATAGACCTTTTTCAATGTAATCTTGCATATTCATCAATACTAACGCTTTGGATTTGTCCGCTTTAGTGATGATAGTATTATCATTATTCAATTTTTGTTTTATATTCCGTAACAAATAATGTTGTTCATTTTTATTATTGTTATTTTGTTTGTGAATGTAATCTTCACTGTTACCTTTTTCTATTTCTTTATTGTTGTTGTACTTTTTGATTATGTTATCTATTATGCTTACACAATGTGCTCGTACCGTATCTTGTTGTTCACTGTTAACTTTTAAAATGGCATTTTCACAGTCGATAATCATATCTTCGATATTTTGTTGGTTATTATTTTTGTAATAAAAAAATAGATAAAAATTAAAATAGTGGGAAGTGAAGATAAAAATTCAAAAAACTTTAAGGAACGCTTATAATATCGAATACTACTGATGACGCGATATCGCGAAAACTGTTAGTGGTATGAACAGTTTTAGTATCGATAATTAATGTTATTTGTGTAATGTAAAAATCTGTGACGTACGTTTTAAAAAGTTTCAAAACAATTTTAAAATGTTAAATGTAGTGAAGTGCGTTTTAAAAAATTTTAAAGTGTAATAACTGAAAAATGGACATATCTTGATTAATTCAAGTGTTAAAATACAAAATTATGTGGAAATCTGAGGAAATAAAAAGTAAGTTTACTTAACTATATTATATGTCCACATAAAGGAAAAGAAAAATGAAAAAGTTGAGTTTTCTTTTGTTCCTTTTCTCCGCATCCACATTTTTATTTAACACATATAAATTTAAATTTAAACAGTCTAACACACACAACATTTTAAAAATTAATGTATTTAACATTTCGTCCTACAGATTTTTTTTTAAAAGTTTCATTGTATTTTCTATACTTCGTTAACTGCTTTTATGTATTTTTATTCCTCTAGAACTTCCCGATTTTTAAACTTGGGAAGTTTTCGTATATCTTCCTCAGTAGAGAAATAAAAGGGGTTATTTTTCGATGTTCAGGAATTCACTGAACTATTTTTATTTATTTTTTGTTTTTTCAGGCATTTAAAGTTTTTATTTTAGTTTATTTATTAATTTGAACGTTACATCTTTTGTGGTATTTACTTGTTCGTTTATAATTGGTTGTACTTGTTTGTGTTTATAGATGTAGAGGTTGTTTTCTGCGATGTTTAGTTTCATTCCTGTTTGTAATATCTTTTAAACTTTTAGCGTGTCCTCGATAGGCCCAAATTGATGTTTCTCTTGTGAAATTCGACGTTGTATTGTTTTTATTGATGTGTTCTTTGTATCTCGTATGGGAACTTCTGCCTGTTTGGCCAATATGTTTTTTACTGCATGTGTTACATTTCAACGAGTATACTCCGTTTGGTCTGTAAATATCTTCAGTCTCAGTTGAGGTTTTCAGGAACTTTTGTAATTGATTATTTGTTGTTAAAGCTACTCTTAAATTTTGGTCTGTAAATATTTTTGTTATTTTTCTTGTTTCATGCCCGTAATAATTGAATTTTATCCAATTCCCTTCTCTACATTTACTGTCATTTTGCAAGTTTTTAACATTGTTTTTATTTTCATTTTTATGTTTGGTCTTATTAAATTTAAATCTATTTTATAAATACTTCCGATGTTATATCCGTTGTTGACGGCGATTTGTTTAATAGTTCTCAATTCTTTATTGAAGTTATCTTTACTCATTGGTATGTTATAAAGCCTATTTATGAGATGTTGGAATGCTGCCATTTTTTGTTGCCGTGGGTGATGAATTACTTGGTCAGTCTGGGTGGTTTTTCGATAAACGTTATAATGCAGGTGATTTCTTTCTTTCTTGATGTTTAAATCTAAGAATAGTTTTCTTCAATTTCTAACGTGAACTTTATTTTCTGATGTATTGAGTTTAAATAAGTTAAGATTTCTGCTGGGTTATCGTGGTCTGTAATAACTAATGTATCATCTACATATCGAAACCATTCTTTGACTTTGAATTCCTTTTTGAGTGTTTTCATTATTTTTTCTTCTAACGTAGTATTTATCACAGAATTGGAAATAATTTTGATTGTGGATTAATTCAATATTACTAATTATTTGCTCAGAGTATTCTTCATGATACTCTTCCTTTGTTAACGTATTTTTAATTATGTTTATTGTTTCTCCGACCGGGATATTTGTATATGTTACAGTTGAAGTGTTAACTTCAGTGAGTGCATGCACTAACTAGTAAATGTATACACTTACGGAAGATTTCCGTAGAAGTATGAAATAATAATCGACATTAACACTATAACTAGTAAATGTATACATCATCTAGCAAGTGTGTACAGTAACTAATATAAGATAGTAAGTGTGTTAATTGACTTTGGGATTAAGTTAAAGAAGTTAACAAATTAATGTTGTTATACTGAAATGATGGGATTACATTTCCTTAGTTAAATAATATTATTTAGTGTGGTTTCATAATTAAACTCTTCTGAAATTTTTTAATATTGATCGATTTGGATAATTTAAAGCACCTGATCTGTAAATAGACAAGGGTGGGGTGACGTCAGTAAATTATTAAGTTTGAAAACATTATTTGTTGCAACACGGTAAACTAGCATGACATTTTGAATTGCACAGTACTTTTTTCTTTAAACACATACATCTGTTATTAGAACATTTAGTTTTGCAGTGACATTTAGTAAAGCCTTGTCCTGATCCAATTGCTTGTAGCAACAGTTCCAAGTGGAAGTTCTTGATTTAATGGAATATTTTCAATGGAAAGAACTTTCTCTGGACAAGTACTAAATTGAGATCTAGCGTATAAACCTTTTATAACCCCATTTTTGGTGCCTAGTTGAAAATAACCATCTTCTGTTTTTTTGAGAATGGTAGCTAATATCGAACGTGCCTCCCTTCTACCTCTGTCTACATCGGGAATTCTTACTCTTACCGTCATTCCTATTTCAACTTCTGGATGTGTGAGGCATCCGAAATACGTTTCACATGTTTTGCTTGTGCTTCTAAATTTTCCTTGGCTTCATTTCTAGTAGTTTTAATTTTAATGTTTTTAGAACACACTTTTCAGCAAATTCCAATTCTTTGTAACACATATCACAATGTTTCATAAGTTGTGATGTGTTCCTTGATCATTGATAATGTATTCTTCTTTTTCCTCTTCTGGTTGATATACAGTTTGTGCCGACTCCTCAGCTGGCAAGAAAAAATCCTCACCTTCCTCCTCTTCTTGCAAGAAACAATCTTCACTTTCGTTCTCTTCTTCAAATATTTGCGCTCCAGCTAATAATTGTTCAAGTTCTTCTTCAGTATTTATATCATCAATAGTATCTTTACGCAACGTAAGACCAACCTTTGGAGGTTGACCAAACATGGCTTCATAAGGAGATCTCTTTATACCAGCATGCAAAGAACGGTTTTTCATAAATTGTATGAAAGGTAGTCCTTTACTCCAGTTATTACAATGATTATCCTTCAACCAAGTAGTTAACATATTTTCCACATCTTGATTTGCACGTTCTACTCTTCCTTGGGATTGGCTATGTCTAGGTTTACCATGAACAATTTTCAACTCAGGCCACATTATTAAATCCTCAATTATATGATTACAAAATTCGCGACCATTGTCAGACTGTAATATAGTTGGTGCACCAAATAATAAAAAAATATCGAGTACATGTTTAGCAACCTCTTCGGCTTTTTTGCTACGGAGAGCTCTTAAAACAACAAACTTTGTGAAATGGTCTTGATAGACCATGATGAACTTGAATTCCCCATCAGCTTGCGACTGATAATCTATCAAGTCAACCCGGCATCTACTGTTAAATTGCGAAAAAATCATTGGCTTGATTACTAAACCTTTTTTTTCACTTTTTCTTTTTTGTAAACAAGGTAGATTTAAAAAAGTTTGTATCTCATAAAGAGTAATGTTTTTGTATCGTTGTTTCAGTTCATTTCTCATTCTGTCTCGACCACCGTGACCAATTGATTCATGGGTTTTTGATAAAATATCAAATAAGTCTTCGTTCGTTATATAATATAAGACTTGGTCGTTTACGATGGGAACAATTAGGTATTCTTTTCCACCCACCGTTACAACATCGTAATGCTTTAACAGCCAGTAACAACGATTTTCTTTTGAATTTCCACTTTTGGCTGCTTTCACTTCTCCAACTAATTTGTTGTATTTCTCATGATTCATTTGAAAACTGTTGCTTTTCTGTTTTTTCTGTTGAATATTATTAAAATAATACATACAATCACAAAATTACTTCAAGTATACAATTTGACGAAAATTACTTGTAAATATTAGTAAGTGCGATAATGAAACCACTAGCCACTCCACTTGCTTACTCTTATTAAATTTTTTGAGGTTATGTTGTTTGTATACAACTTTTAATTTACATAGTGTATACTTTCATTATATTTGAGCAGTAAGTGTATACACATACTAGTTAAAGTATCAATAACGTCATATGTGAACACTTTAACTATGTCCTTCAGTGAATGTATACATTCACGAGTTAGTGTATACAGTAACTAAATTAACACATCAACTGTAACATATACATGTTGATGATGTCGAATGAAAGTAATTTCGAGTTTTTGTTTACTTTTACGGTTTTTAATTTATTAATTAAATCTATTTTTGATTGTATATTTATGTTGTAAGTTAACTGCGTTTTTTAGTTCTTTTGCGATGGTTTTTGAGATTTTATACGCTGGTGCAGTTGTATAGTTTATAATTGGCCTGATCGGCATATTTATTTTATGAACTTTAGGTAATGATAACAATTTTGGAGCAGTTGGATTCATACTTATTTGTCTCCATTGAATAATTCTGTTTGAAATTTTTACAATGTTTCTTATTTGTGTTTGAAGTTTTGCAGTTGGGTCACTATTTATCTGATTAAAATTATTGTTTTCTATGAACGTCATTGTTTTCTCAATTTATTCAATTTGTTTCGATGATTATAAGTTAACTAGCTGAAGTTCCAGCCCCCCCCCCCCCCCCACAACCATTCTCTATACACTCTGCGAAAACCGTGAAATTTTCAGCGAAATCGGTCGAGTAGGTTTTGAATCCATAGCGGTTTTAAAGTCTGTAGGGAACATACACACATACATGCAGTTTTATGGATATAGATTGAAACATTTTCCAAATTCAATAAAAAATGTAAACAGTTGCATTTAAAAAATCTATTTAATCAATACAAATTTAAATATAAAACAAGATTATTGCATGAACAAATATAATAAACCAATTATGCAAACTTATATTATTAAATTCTTGATTGTTAACATCTTCAATGCGTTCTTATCCATCTCGTCCAGTGGGTTATTCTCCAGATGCAGCAACTTCAAATTGTGCAAACTATTAAAAATGGTTTTTTTCAACCGTACGATTTTATTATTGTAAAGATAGAGGTATTCCAACTTAACACAATCCACAAACAACTTTTCGGGAATGCTTGTGAGGTTATTATTATCAGCATCAAAACGAGTAAGTTGATTCAACCCCACCAACAAGTCTTCATCAAGAACGGAAATTTTATTACCACTCAAACTGATAAAATCCAAACTCTCTAACCCTCTAAACAATTGGGGAGGAAACTTGGTGATGTTGTTGCTGTGCAAACAAATATTCTTCAAATTCTTCAAACCCGCGAAGACGTTTCCTTCTAAACAAGTAAGATAGTTAGAAGACAGGTCCAAAGTAATCAGATTGGTCAGGTTGTTGAAAACCCCTTTTTCGATGAAGGTCAGACTGCAGCTTTGAATAACCAATCTGGTGAGTGAAGAGTGGTTGTCGAAGGTGCCAGGTGCCACGTAATTAATCGTTCTGTCTTCTATCCAGAAGGAGGTCGAATCTTTACGAAGCTCCGATTGCACGTACACTTCATTCAATTTTCTTACACTCTGATTATTCACAAGAAGATATTTTAAATTTTGTATTTCCTTTTTGTTGGAATCTAACTCAGCGGCAGCTTCTTTCTGTAATATTTCTCGTCTTAATTCATCATATTTAGTTTGTTTTTCTACGAGTTGTTTCTGTAAACCGTAAATTTCAGACTGTAGCAGCTTTATGCATTGTTCGGTTTCTTTGACTTTTTCTTCAAGTTTTATATTGGTACATTTTAGGTCATTCTTTTCGGCCGTAGCTGTTGCACGCATTTCTTTCAGCTGTTGGTCAACTGATGCGGTTCTTTCTTTTTCAATTTTAATATCGTTTTGTAATTTCTGAATTGCTTCCTCTTTCACTGTCATCATTTTATTAAGTTCAGTTCTTGCAGCAACCTTACAACTTTCCAATTCGTTCATTAACTTCTGATTTTCAGATTTTAAAGATTCCATTTCTTTTGTGTGTGTCTCTAATTTAGCAGCTACTTCTTTTAGTAATTTCTTACTTGTTTCCTCTTTCTCTTTCATCATTTTGTTATGTTCGAGTCTTTCACCATTCTCACAACGTACCAATTGGTTTTTTAACTTCAGATTTTCAAATTTTAAATTT
The DNA here is from genome assembly GCA_949768715.1 of Dascillus cervinus. Lineage (NCBI taxonomy): Eukaryota > Metazoa > Arthropoda > Insecta > Coleoptera > Dascillidae > Dascillus > Dascillus cervinus. Next base: position 41,921,083 of record OX458323.1, on the reverse strand, counting down.
TGCATTTCTCTTGTGTGCGTCTCTAATTCACCGGCAGCTTTCTTTTGAAAATTCTTTATTTCATTTTCCTTCTCTTTTAATTGTGTGTCCAGTAAAGTGTTTAATGACTCAATTTTGTTTGTTAGTTCTTTGATTTGAACTTGAGTTGCTTTTTTCTCGTCGTTCTTTTCTTCCAGGTGACTATCAAAACGATTTATTAATCTTTCAAAGTTTGTCATCAATAATTTTTACCTTTGACCTTCGGCTGCATAGAATTTTGCTGAGCTACCTAGTTTTTGTTGTTTTGTATTTAATTCTTCATCTAACTCGATCACTTCTTCCTTATCAGTGCATGACGCCATTCTGAAAATTGACTTTTATTAAATAAATCAACTGTGAACAGGAAAACATTTTAAAAACGATTCTTACACTTATCAGTTTGATTAGATTGTGCAAAGTACATTAATTTTATGTTTATTTTCGCCTACAAAACCTTTGCATCAAATTACAATAAAATTTCATTATTTCAAAATGAATAATAATTATTTAGTTCTAAATTAATTTAATCTGTGAATATTTATTGCAATTTTTACTTACATGTTTCGTTGAAATGATCCAAACCAGCCAGGTGTGTTTCAGTGAATGATAAGTTTTTATCTTTATCTACAGAATTTAATTTATCTGTACACTGCTTTATTAAATGTGCAAACTAATAAGTTCACAGTTCAATTTGATTCAAATTAAAAATATTATTTCATTTAGAATTTTTCAGACCTCTTATTTTCGACGCCAATTCATCATTATAAAAATCCAGTTTTTCAAAATTCACTGTCAAAGTTACTCGATACAATAAAACACATTTTTCATTTCAAATCTTGATAAATAAATTCACAAGAAAATATTAGATGAAAGTTTCGGTTAGAAATTTGTAATTATAATAAATGATGGTTTCATAAAGTTGTAAAAAAAATAAATTATTGAATTATCAAAATCCAGTTTTTCAAAATTCGTTATTAAAGTTACTTCACGCAATCCAACACTTTTTCGTTTCAAAACTTGATAAATAAATTCATAAAAAATTATTGGATGAAACTGTTAGTTAAAATTTTTAAATTATTTATTTATTAAATAAATCAACGTAAACTGCGAACAGAGAAACATTTAAAACACTTAATACAATTCTTATTTATTTATCAGATTGATTAGATTGGTCATAGTACATTAATTTTATGTTTATTTTCGCCTACAAAACCTTTGCATCAAATTACAACAAAATTTATTAATTTGAAAATTAATAACAATATTTTAGTCTAAAATTAATTTAATCTGTGAACATTTATTGCAAAGTTTTAGTTACTTGTTGCGTTGAAATGCACCAAACCAGGTGCCTTTCAGTGAATGATAAGTTTTTATCTTTATCTCAACAATTTAATTTATCTGTACACTCCGTTATTACGTGTGCAAACTAATAAGTTCACAGTTTAATTGAATTCAAATTAAAAATATGATTTCAATTGGAATTCTTCATTCGACCACTTCAGGGCTCTTATTTTCGACGCCAATTCATCATATCATCAATGTCCAAAGTTTCAAACCAACCGATAAATTCGCCATCAAACCAAATTATATAAGACCAAACATCATCAGGTAATTCCAAGGGTAATTCAGAGAAATCTTCAAATAACCCAAGTAATAACCCTGAATTTTTGCCGCATGTTTAGGAAACACCCTGTATAAGTTAAAATTGTAACGATATCCTTTCATTGCCACAGAGAGTCCATAATTTACGAAACGAATAGGATCTGCATAAATATTTGATCATTTCATTAACTGATAAAGATTTTTTAAAAATTCCGTATTTTTAAAATTCATTATTGACCATTTGAATCACAGGTCTAAAATTGAAACGTTTTAATTTATGGCAGATTTTTGAAGTTACCAAGTTTTATATTGGTTGATCTAAAAAACAAGTTTTTTAGTTTTTTTAAAATTTATTCAATTTGTTTTAAAACTTTAACAGCCAACAATATACAATTATTACAACATAAAACAAATTCACTTAATCGGAATAGTTTAGAAAAACTATTTTTTTATCCACTTCTTTACTATATTTTGTTTTTGAGAAATTATCAATATTTAACATTTTAACGCTAAAAATTAATATTTCGCATTTGTTTATTTATTTATTAATTTATTTTAGTTTTTTTTAGTTTTTTGTTAAATTTAATTTGTTTTTAAAACTAACAGCTAACAATATATAATTATTATTACAATACAAAACAAATTCACAAAAATATTTTATCCAGTTTTTTAGTTTATTTTGTTTTTGAGAGACTTTATCAACACTATTTAACATTTTAACGGTAAAAATTAATATTTCACAATGTTTTTTATTTATTAATTTATTTTAGTTTTTTTTTTAATTTTTAAATATTTTTTTAAACTTTAACAACAGTTAACAATATATAATTATTACACAAAAATATTTTATCCGGTTGTCTAGTTTTTTTTTTTTTAGAGACTTTATCAACACTAACATTTTAACGGTAAAAATTAATATTTCACAATTTTTTTTATTTATTAATTTATTTTAGTGGTAAAATGACGTTAGTTGGTTGCGGCAAAGGGAAAAACGCAATTCAAATCTAAAATAGGAAATTTCACGACGATCCAAAGGTCAATTTAAATCATTTTTACGAATGGACAAAAGAGATGTTTCGAAATTTCGATGAATTTAATTGAAGGACACGAATTACTACGAAAGATAGTTTCCCTCCACTTGACAAATTAATAATCACGTTGAGATTTTTAGCAAATCAGGAGAATCTTATCGAAGTCTAATGTCGGTTAAGAATTGACACCTCATATAACTACTTAGTTACTAGTTAAGTCAGAAAAACATGCCGGTTATTGTCATTTTGTGGCGACTTTGAGTATTTCCTAAAAATGTTCAGAGTTCATTATAGTGTCAATTCGTGAAACATTTATGTACTAAACGACGGTGACAATACATGATAAAGCAATTACACCAAGTTATATTTCCAAAGTTTTGTTTCTTAACATCCAAAATGCGTTCTTATCCATCTCGGCCAGCGGGTTATTCTCCAAATTCAGCTCCTTCAAATTGTGCAAACTATCAAAAATAATTTTTTTCAACCGTACGATTTCATTATTTTCAAGATCGACTTTTTCCAACTTAACACAATCCTCAAACAACTTTTCGGGGATGCTTGTGAGGTTATTATTCGTCGCATAAAAATGAGTGAGTTGATTCAACCCCGCCAAGAAGTCTTCATCAAGCACGGAAATTTTATTACAACTCAAACTGATTAGCTCCAAACTGTCCAACCCTCTAAACAATTGGGGAGGAAACTTGGTGATGTTGTTGTTGCGCAAATAGATCGTCTTCAAGTTCTTCAAACCCGCGAAGACGTTTCCCTCCAAGCAAGCAAGATTGTTACGAGACAGGTCCAAATGAATCAGATTGGTCAAGTTGTTGAAAACCCCTTTTTCGAGGAAGGTCAGACCGCCGCCATGAAACCTCAATTCGGTGAGCGAAGAGAGGTACTTGAAAGCGCCAGGTGCCACGTAATCAATCCAGTCGAGTATGTTGAGGACTGTCGAATTGTCAACAAGCCTCCATTGCACGTTCCCCTCGTTCAATTTTGTTAGACTTTGTTTCTTCTCGAGAAGGTTTTTTAAACTTTCAATTTCTTTTCTGTTAGCGTGTAACTCTTCTCTTTGTAATTTCTCTCTTCTTAATTCATCGTATTTAGTTTTTTTTCCTCCTATTTGTTTCTGTAAATCTGATATGCGCTGTTCGGTTTCTTTGACTTTTTTTTCAAGTTTCGTCGCGGTAGATTTTAGGTCATTCTTTTCGGCCGTCGCTGATGTAAGCATTTCCTCAACTGTTGCGGTTCTTGCCTTTTCAATTTTAATGTCGTTTTGTAATTTTTTAATTTCTTCCTCTTTCTCCGTCATCAGTTCAATTGTTGCACCGTCCTTACAATTTGCCAATGCGGTTGTTAACTTCTGATTTTTGGATTTTAAAGTTTCGATCTCCTTTTTGTGCGCATCTAACTCAACAGCTGCTTCTTTTCGTAGATTTTTCATTTCAATTTCAAAATGTTTTATCAATTCGTCCATTTTTGTCATCGATAATTGTTGAGTTTGACTTTTGATCGCGTAGACTTTTGCTGAACTGGCTGGTTTTTGCTGCTTTGCGTCGACAGGATAATTTGTGTCTAATTCTTCATCGAACTCGATCCCTTCTTCGTTATCCGTACTTGACGACATTCTGAAAAAGTACTATTATTAAAAAACGAAAATACAACTCTTACACTTAAATCAGTTCGATTAGATTGAGGAAAGTACATTAATTTCATGTTTATTTTCGCCTACAAAACCTTTCAATCAAATTATAATAAAATCTCCTTATTTGGCAATTAATAAGAATAATTTAGTTCTGAATTAATTTAATCTGTTGTAAATGCGGTGCATTTCAGTGAATAATAGGTTTTTATCTTTATCTAAAGAATTGTGATTTATCTATAAACTTATTTATTAAGTGTGCAAACTAATAATTTAACAGTTTAATTGAATTCAAATTAAAAACATTACTTAAATTGTAATTCTTCAAACAGCTGTTTTATTTAAAACTGTAAGGAAAACAATGTAGCTCCACCTTTGACAGAAATTCGGTACTAAACGACTAATGAGGAAAAACAATCCAACATTATGTTAATAAATTATTGTTTACACTAATTTTGCGAACAGAAATAATTCTCCAAATGCAGTGATTTTTATCTAAGTAAAAACTAAATGTTTCTTTGAATTTTCCATTTTATTTGTTATCTTTTACATTTTACCTTTCAAGTTTTCTTGGCTGTCACAAACGTCACTTATTGATTTTATTATCTGTGACTTAACCAAAGTTGGCACTAAATGTTAAACTGAAATGTAACCAGAATTCCCTAAAAACTTGTCGGTAAATAGAGCAATTTATTCATGAATTTTGTGACCGAGGAAATTTTCCGAAACAGAAATTCAAGGCGGCAAAATTGATGAATTCATTTGACTGTGTGCAAAAACGTTTTTTCTGAAATAAGTTGGAATTATAAAAACGGTTTTAAAAAGTGACAACAACAACCGAGCGTAGCTCCATCCCTGACAGAAATTCGGTACTAAGTTGGCTCCTAAATATTAAAAATTGTTTGTTTCTTTGATGTCAACAGTTAGCATTCAATGACGTCGTCCTTTTAAATTGTTAAGACAGCGTTGCCACGTGCAACATGATTTCAGTATCGCGGCGTTGCTAAAATACCCAACTTTCAAAGAAAATAATTTAAAAATCACAATAACGGATTATTGCAAAAGGATAAACTGGTTGCGTGTGATCTATTAACAGTCACCGACGTTATTTAATCAACAACTAATTTTTTTATCAATATTTATACCACTTTATGTCACAAATAAACATTCAAATTCAATTACAAATGTATTAATGTACGCAACTTTCTGTTTTCGGTATTATTTTTGTGATTTAAAATTTGAATCGCTATTTTTCATAACATAATATATTCTTAACCGAATGTTTATATGCTTCTATGGGCAAGTTTTCCATTTCCGTTGGTCCGTTTTTTAGGAAGAAATATTTTAATAATATTATAAACACCAAGTGATGGAAACGCAATTAAAAGCGCACTTTTAACGTCTGATAATATGGCCGTTTTTGCTCAAGTCGAAAATAAAACGACAAAAAACCGCGATATTTTGGTGCATTTTCAAATAAAACCTAAAATTGTGGTAAATCAGCTCATTTCAGGACATATTAGTTGTAATTGCAAATTTATATACTGCATAACATTCCGGTTTAAAATACATAGTGATCCACTTTAAAAATTTCAATATTGGCAACGCCGTAAAAAATGCCCTGTATAAGTTATAAGCAGATCAGTTTTCTGTTGCAGAATTATTCCGACATTTCTGATGTTTATAAAATCGTAACACCGTATAATTACTATTAAACTAGTGATTTTGGTAACGACTTTTTGGATAGGCTGTTTTTCACATTTTTTTGTAAGTTATATATAACTTGGCAACACCGCAACGAACTCCTTACATTGAAATACTGCACTATACGTAGAATTTTATGCTGAATTCTATTCTTTTGTATATAATATTTTTCCATGTTTCTTTAAGTATTAAGTAGCCAACCTTTATAATATAGATTGATACTCGTTCGACATTCAATAAAAAATGTAAACAGTTGCATTTAAAAAATCTATTTAATCAATACAAATTTAAATATAAAACAAGATTATTGCATAAAGAAACATAATAAAGCAATTACGTCAAGTTATATTTTGAAATTATTGATTTTTAACATTCTCAATTCGTTCTTATCCATCTCGTTCAGCGGGTTATTCTCCAGATGTAGAAACTTCAAATTGTGCAAACTATCAAAAATAGTTTTTTTCAACCGTAAGATTTTATTATTGGAAAGCCAGACTAATTCCAACTTAACACAATCCTTGAACAACTTTTCGGGAATGCTTGTGAGGTTATTATGCGACGCACTAAAACAAGTGAGTCGATTCAATCCCATCAACAAGTCTTCATCAAACACTGCAATTTTATTACCAGTCAAATAGATAATCTCCAAACTCTCCAACCCTCTAAACAATTGGGGAGGTAACTTGGTGATGTTATTGCCGAGTAAAGAAATCCACTTTAATTTCTTCAAACCCGCGAAGACATTTCCCTCCAAGCAAGTAAGATTGTTGTCACGCAGATCCAAATGAATCAGATTGGTCAAGTTGTTGAAAACCCCTTTTTCGAGAAAGCTCAGACTGCAGGAACTTAAATTCAATTCGGTGAGTGAAGAGAGGTTGTCGAAAGTGCCAGGTGCCAAGTAATTAATCTCACCGTTATGTATGGTGAAGACGGTTGAATTACTACTAAGGTTCGATCGCAGGTCAACTTCACTCAACTTTCGATGAGAAGCGTCACTCACAAGAAGGTTTTTTAAAATTTTTATTTCATTCTCGTTTGGATCTAATTCTGATATTTGTTTCTGTAAATCGGAATTTTCAGACTGTAGAAATTTGATGCGTTGTTCGGTTTCCTTCTTACAAGTTGCCAATTCGGTTGTTAACTTCAGATTTTCAGTTTTTACAGTTTGCATTCCTTCTTTGAGTTTATCTATTTCTTCTTGCAATTTTTGTAATTTCTGAATTGCTTCATCTTTCTCTGTCATCATTTTGTTAAGTTCAGTTGTTGCATCATTTTTGTAACTTGCAAATTCGGTTGTTAACTTCAGATTTTCATTTTCTTTTTCTATTAATTGCTTTTCAAACAAAGTCTTTTTTAATGACTCAATTTCTTTCCTTTCTTCCAGGCGACTATTTAAATGATGTATCAATCTTTCAAAGTTTGCTATCAGTAATTCTTGACTTTGACTTTCGGTCTCATGGAATTTTGCTGAGCTACCTGGTTTTTGTTGTTTTGTGTTGACGGAATAACTTTTTCCTAATTCTTCAGCTGATTCAACCGCATCCTTATCCGTTCTTGACGCCATTCTGAAAATTTACTTTTATCAAATCAAAGTCAATTGCGAACAGGAAAACACTTTAAAAACTAAAATACAGTTTTTACATTTATCAGGTTGATTAGATTGGTCATAGTACATTAATTTTATGTTTATTTTCGTCTACAATAAAATTTCCTTATTTGAAAATGAATAAGAATTGTTTAATTCTAAATTAATTTAATCTGTGAACATTTATTTCAATTTTTACTTACATGTTTCGTTGAAATGCTTCAAAACAGGTGCGTTTCAGTGAATGATAAGTTCTTATCTTTATCTAAAGAATTTAATTTATCTCATTTATAAAGTGTACAAACTAATAAGTTCACAGTTCAATTCAATTCAAATTAAAAATATTGTTTCAATTAGAATTTATCAAACAGCCACTTCAGGCCTGTTATTTTCGACGCCAATTCATTATCATCAATGTCCAAAGTTTCAGACCAACCGATAAAATCGGTATCAAGCCAAATTATATAAGAATTATCATATCATCATCAGGTAATTCCAAGAGTAATTCAGTAATTTTCGCCAACTCGTCGAACTGTTTTTTGTTCGTTGTGAAAGGCGATTAGATTGTTGTTTATCTGGAAAGAGGAACTTTACACTGAAAATTGACTTTTATCAAATATTGAATTAAATGTTTTACAATTACACAAAACAATCAGCAACGCAAACAGGAAAGTACTTTAAAAACTGATATAAACGTCGATTAAATCACTCACTCTTTTGATAAAATGATAAAATTGGTTTCACAACAGCAACTTACCTAAAAATGTCGAAACTTTAAGATACTGGTTGAAATTGGCATTGCTTCAAATAAACGTTAAATTGCTTTATTTTTCAACCGCACGTCATAACCAATTATAACCAGTTATAATTAGTATATTACATACCGGGGCGGAAAGTATTTCATACCTGTCGAAAGAACTATAATTTACCGAAAGGTGTGAACTAATTCTCGAGGTTTGTATACCGTTTTATTCACAATCAATCATTTAATAAAACAAACAATTTTATAATAATAACAAATAATTAATAAATAATTGATTGCACAAACGTACCACTCCCTTCACTTTCCTCCAAACCCCTTTAAGCCAACACCCAAATTAACGTGGCTTAAGAATCGGACCACTTAAGTCGGTGCGTGTGTGTCGAGTTGCCGACGGTGCAGGCGTAAATTTTAAATTTTAAATTCAATACTTTCTTTATCTCCGGTAAAATATTTCCTTCATTCGCGCCTTTTATCCATATAATTACAACACAGTACAGAATAATGAATAATGTTGACAAGTTGAAAATTTGAAAATGTATAATTCGGTGTATTATTTCAGCTTTATAACTGTTGTATAAGACTTACCGTGAAAACATTCTCTCGCCTTTTGTAAAACATCAAAATGTTACTTGGGAAGATAACAAAATTGAGTTGGAAAAATGGCCGACGCACTGATTGGTATTAGGTTTGTTCCAACAGCGCATGCGCTTGTTGGTTGCAAACCGTTTGAAACGGCTGTTGGAACAAACCTGATCGAAACAACTTTGTCAATGTTCGGGTATTTGTGTTTCGTGAAATTTGCATTTACTGCCGATACTTCAGAGAATTTACTTATTTTAGAATTTTTTAGAATTGCTAATTGCGAATCTGCTAACGCATTCTGGCTAATACAACTATTTTCTTGAAATTTCACCTGTTTTAGAAAAGCTTAATTTAAAAAAAAAAAATTCGACTGCTTTAAAAAAGTGAAATACCAAGAAAAATGTTTTTTAAAAAAGGCGACATTTCAACTTTTTTTAAAAAGCTTGAAATTTAAAATTTTTTCTTGAAATTTCACCTGTATTAAAAAAGCTTAATTTTTTTAAAAAAATTAAATTTCGACTGCTTTAAAAAGTGAAATACCGACAAGAATGTTTTTAAAAAATGTTAAAATTTTACCTCTTTTAGGAAACTTGAAATTTGAACATTTTGCTTGAAATTTCGCCTGTTTTATAAAAGTGAAATTCCAAGAAAATGTTTTTTAAAAAAAGTTGAAATTTCATCTGTTATAAGAAACTTGAGATTTCAACATTTAAAAAAGTTTGAAATTTCAACATTTTTCTAGAAATGTCATTTTTTTAATTTTTTTTCTACATATAAAAAAAAAATTCGACTGCTTTAAAAAAGTGAAATTCCAAGAAAATGTTTTTTAAAAAAAGTTGAAATTTCACCTTTTTTAGAAAACTTAAACTTTCAACATTTTGCTAGAAATTTCGCCTGTTTTATAAAAGTTGAAAAGTTTCGTAATTATTGTGATTATGTGGATAATTTTCTATTTCATTCGTTATTGATTTTCAAAAAAGTAAAAGAACACGTGAGTTCACGCGTTTCGCTCGCGCTTAATCTTGATATACCACTTATTATAGAGGAACAAAGTAATCAGATTGGTCAAGTTGTTGAAAACCCCGTTTTCGAGAAAGGTCAAACCGCTGAAGGTAAATTCCAATCGGGCGAGTGAAGAGAGGTTCACAGTTCAATTTAGTTCAAGTTAAAAATATTATCTCAATTGGAATTCTTGAAGCTGCAACTTAAGCGTTCTTATTTTCAACGCGTCAATTCATCATTATGAAAATCCGTTTTTTTAAAATTCACTGTCAAAGTTGCTCCATAAAATAAAACTAATTTTTTATTTCATAACTTGATAAATAAATTCATAAAAAATTATAAACAGTAAGAAGCATTTAAAATATCTATTTAATCTGTTATTTAATCTCCAAACAATACAAATTTAAATATAAAACAAGGTTATTACATAAACAAAAATAATAACGTAATTACAACAAGTTATATTTTAAAATCCACGATTGTAAACATCTTCAATGCGTTCTTATCCATCTCGTTCAGCCAGTTATTATGCAGATACAGCGACTTCAAATTGTGCAAACTATCGAAAATAGTTGTTTTCAACCGTACAATTGTATTATTTTGAAGCTGGACTTTTTCCAACTGAACACAATCCCCAAACAACTTTTCGGGAATGCTTGTCAGGTGATTATTATAAGCTATAAAAGAAGTGAGTCGATTCAACCCCACCAACAAGTCCTCATCAAACTCGGAAATTTTATTATCACTGAAATGGATTTGCTCCAAACTCTCCAACCCTCTAAACAATTGGGGAGGAAACTTGGCGATGTTGTTGTTGCTAAAAAAAATATTCTTTAATTTCTTCAAACCAGCGAAGACGTTTTCCTCCAAACAAGTAAGATAGTTATCAGATAGGTTCAAATCAATGAGATTGGTCAAGTTGTTGAAAACCCCGTTTTCGAGGAAGATCAGACCACTGTAATTTAAATCCAACTTGGTGAGTGAAGAGAGGTTGTCGAAGGTGCCAGGTGCCACGTAAGTAATCGTTCTGTTATTTATGCGGAGGTAGGTCGAATTGCCGCTTAGGTTCGATTGCATATCCACTTGATTCAATTTTCTTATATCATGATTTTTCTCAAGAAGGTTTTTCAAACGTTGTATTTCTTTTTTGGTTGGATCTAATTCGGCAAGTTGTTCGTTTTCTAATTTTTCTCTTATTAATTCATCACATTGAGTTTGTGTCTCTGCTATTTGTTTCTGTAAACCGTTAATTTCAAACTGTAGCAGCTTTGTGAGTTGTTCGGTTTCCTTGATTTTTTCTTCAAGTTTTGTTTTGATACTTTTTAGGTCATTCTTTTCGGCCGTCGCTGATGTAAGCATTTCTATTAACCGTTCCTCAACTGATGCGGTTCTTACTTTTCCAATTTTAATATCGTTTTGTAATTTCTGAATTTCTTCCACTTTCTCTTTCATCATTTTGTTAACTTCAGTTCTTGCATCATTCTTACATCTTTCCAAATCGTTTGTTAACCTCTCATTTTCAGATTTTAAAGATTGCATTTCTCTTTTGTGTGTATTGAATTCAGCGACTGCTTCTTTTTGTCGATTTTCTATTCGCTTTTCCTTCTCTTTCGATTGCTTCTCCAGCAAAGTCTTCAATGACTCAATTTCTTTCTTTTCTTCCATGTGGTGACTATCAAAATGATTAACCAATCTCGCGAAGGTTTTCATCAATAATTCTTGCCATTCACTTTCGTCCGCATAGAATTTTGCTGAGCTACCTGCCTTTTGTTGTTTTGTGTTTAATTCTTCAGTTGATTCCATCACTTCATCCTTATCCATTCTTGACGCCATTATGAAAATTTACTTTTATCAAATCAACTGCGAACAGCAAAACATTTTAAAAAATAAAATAATATTCTTACCTTTGATCTTCGGCATCATAGAATTTTGCTGAGCTATCTGGTTTTTGTGGTTCTGTGTTGACGGGATAATTAGTGTTTAACCCTTCAGCTGATTCGATCACTTCATCCTTATCCATTCTTGAATCCATGCTGAAAATTTACTTTTATCAAATCAACGTCAACTGAGAACAGGAAAACATTTTATAAACTAAAATACAATTCTTACCTTTGATCTTCGTCCGCATGGAATTTTGCTTGTTTTGGTTGTTTTGTGGTTAATTCTTCAGCTGATTCGATCACTTCATCCTTATCCATTCTTGACGACATTTTAAATTATTTATTTATTAAATAAATCAACATCAACTGCGAACAGGGAAACATTTTACAAACATTTATCAGGTTGATTAGATTGATCATAGTACATTAAGTTAACATTTATTTTCGCTTTCAAAACCTTTGCATCAAATTACAATAAAATTTCTTTATTAGACAATTAATAAGAATTGTTTAGTCATAAATTAATTTAATCTCTGAACATTTACAACAATTTTTACTTACATATTTCGTTGAAATGTTTGAAATTGGTGCATTTCAGCGATTGATAAGTTTGTATCTTTATCTCAAGATATGAATTTATTTATAAACTCGTTTATTAAGTGTGCAAAGTAATAAGTTCACAGTTCAATTTGATTCAAATTCAAAATATTGTTTCAATTAGAATTTTTCAAGGCTTTTATTTTCGACGCCAAATCATCATTATAAGAATCCGGTTTTTCAAAATTCACTGTCAAAATTACTCGATACAATGAGACACATTTTTCATTTCAAAACTTGATAAATAAATTCACAAAAAAAAATTAGTTAGAAATTTTTAATTCATAAAATTGTAAAAAAAAATTATTGAATCATCAAAATCCAGTTTTTCAATATTCGTTATCAAAGTTACTTCACGCAATTTGATAAATAAATTCATAAAAAATTATTGGATGAAAGTATCAGTTGGAAATTTTCAATTATTTATTTATTAAATAAATCAACATCAACTGCGAACAGGGAAACATTTAAAAAGCATTTATCGGGTTGATTAGATTGATCATAGTACATTAAGTTTATATTTATTTTCGCCTTCAAATTACGACAAAATTTCCTTATTTGAAAATGAATAAGAATTATTTAGTTCCAAATTAATTTAATCTGCGAATATTTATTGCAATTTTTACTTACTTGTTTCGTTGCACTGCTGTAAATGAGGTGTCTTTCAATGAATGATAAGTTTTTATCTTTATCTAAAAAATTTGATTTATCTATAAACTCATTTATTAAGTGTGAAAATTAATAAGTTCACAGTTCAATTGAATTCAAATTAAAAATATTATTTCAATTGGAATTCTTCAAGCCTCTTATATTCGACGCCAATTCATTATCAAATCATCAATGTCCAAAGTTTCAGACCAACCGATAAAATCGGTATCAAACTACAGTGAAACCCCGTTTTTACGTCTCCATATTTCACGTTTTCCCTTTATTTACGTCTAATTTTCGTAGTCCCGTTTCATTTTAATGCAGATAATACCCGGTTTTACGTTCATTTTTTCCCCCAATTTACGTTGGAAATATTTGAAATGCAATTATTAAATTTATTAAAATTAAAAATTCCATTCATTTCAGCACATTCGATTTAATCTATGGAATGCATTGAAATTAATATGTTTATTTTTCAACCGCACGTCATAACCAATTATAACCAGTTATAATTAGTATATTACATACCGGGGCGGAAAGTATTCCATACCTGTCGAGAGAAGTATAGTGAACTAATTCTCGAGACACAAGAATGATACTTTCTGAAGCAAACTTTTTGTGATAACTTTCCACACAACGTAACTAATCGACCTGGTAATAACATATATTTCCTATTTAAAGATATTCAAGGCTTTAAACAACCTTGTAATAATTTTCCGATTGATTATTTATTAAAATTATACGTTCGGTTAAGAATATGTTATGTTATGAAAAATGGCAATTCAAATTTTAAATCACAAAAATAATACTGAAAACAGAAAGTTGCGTACATTAATATGCGTTTGTAACTCAATTTGAATGTTGATTTGTGCCATAAAGTTGAATTAATATCGATAAAAAAATTTAGTTGTTGATTAAATAACGTCGCGGTGACTGTTAATAGATCACACGCAGCCAGTTTATTCTCTTGCAATAATCAGTTACTGTGATTTTTAAATTATTTTCTTTGAAAGTTGGGTATTTTAGCAACGCCGCCATACTGAAATCATGTTGCATGCGGCAACGCTGTCTTAACAATTTAAAATGACGAGGTAATTGAATGCTAACTGTTGACATCAAAGCTTCCTACGAGAGAGGCCGAACTGGTTTAATCTTTGATTATACATATAAAAATTAATGTATTTTTTTAATTAAAATTTTCGTGCAAAACGAATTGTACAATCCGCAAATAAAACATGAGCGACAAAGTAGCGAATGCTTTAGAAAATTGCGCTCATGCGGGAACTTCGTCTTTTCGCACTTGGTTCGTAAATAACTATTTCCTGATTGGAGAATGCATTACAAATTTAATGTCTCAATGTCCCACAGTTCTGAAATTAAGTCGCAACTAATTTCTTCGGCGGAATTTATTGAAACATTTTCCAAACTCACTAAAAAAGTAAAACAGTTGCATTTACAAAATTTATTTAATCATTTTCTGACCCAAATAATATAAATTTAAATTGAAATTAAGATTATTGCATAAAGAAAAATAATAAAACAATTACGACAAGTTATATTTTTAAATTCTGGATTTTTAACATTTTCAATGCGTTCTTATCCATCTCGTTCAGCGGGTTATTCTGCAGATGCAGCAAATTCAAATTGTGCAAACTATCAAAAATAGTTTTTCTCAACCGTACGATTCTATTATTGAAAAGATAGACTCCTTCCAACTTGACACAATCCTTGAACAACTTTTCGGGAATGCTTGTGAGGTTATTATTATGAGCACTAAACTGAGTGAGTCGATTCAATCCCACCAACAAGTCTTCATCAAACACTGAAATTTTATTATAACTCAAACTGATTAGCCCCAAACTGTCCAACCCTCTAAACAATTGGGGAGGAATCTTGGTGATCTTGTTGTAGTAGAAATAGATCTTCTTTAATTTCTTCAAACCCACGAAGACGTTTTCGTCCAAACAAGTGAGATTGTTATCAACCAGCCACAAATAAATCAGATTGGTCAAGTTGTTGAAAACCCCTTTTTCGAGGAAAGTCAGATCGCTGCCACTAAAACTCAATTTGGTGAGTGAAGAGAGGTTGTCGAAGGTGCCAGGTGCCAAGTAATTAATTGTTCTATCATATATGACGAGGGAGGTTGAATTTTGACTAAGGTTCGATCGCAGATCCACTTCAGTCAATTTTCGATGAAAATCATCACTCACAAGAAGGTTTTTTAAACTTTGTATTTCTTTTTTGTTTGGATCTAATTCTTCTATTTGTTTCTGTAAATCGGAATTTTCAGATTGAAGTAATTTTATGCTTTCTTCGGTTTCCTTCTTACAACATTCCAATTCGTTTTGTAACTTCAGATTTTCAGATTTTAAAGATTGCATTTCTTTTCTGTGTGTCTCTAATTTAGCAGCTGCTTCTTCTTGTAATTTATTAGTTGCTTCCTCTTTCACTGTCATCATTTTGTTAAGTGCATCTTTACAACTTGCCAATTCGGTTGTTAACTTGTGATTTTCATTTTCTTTTTCGATTAATTCCTTTTCAAATAAAGTCTTTTTTAATGACTCAATTTCTTTCTTTTCTTCCAGGCGACTATTTAAATGATGTATCAATCTCTCAAAGTTTGCTATCAGTAATTCTTGACTTTGACCTTCGGTCTCATGCAATTTTGTCGAACCACCTGGTTTTTGTTGTTTTCTGTTGATGGGATAATTGTTGCCTAATTCTTCAGCTGATTCGATCACTGCATCCTTGTCCGTTCTTGACGCCATTCTGAAAACTTACTTTTATTAAATAAATCAACTGCGAACAGGAAAAATTTTAAAAACTCAAATACAATTCTTACACTTATCAGTTCGATTAGATTGAGCAAAGTACATTCATCTTATGTTTATTTTCGCCTACAAAACTTTTGCATTAAATTACATTAAAATTTCCTTATTTGAAAATGAATAAGAATTGTTTAGTTCTGAATTAATTTAATCTGCGAATATTTATTGCAATTTTTACTTACGTGTTTCGTTGAAATGCTTCAAACCAGGGGTGTTTCAGCGAATGATAAGTTTTTATCCGTATCTCAAGATTTGGATTTATCTATAAACTCATTTATTAAGTGTGCAAACTAATAAGTTCAAAGTTTAATTGAATTCAAATTAAAAACATTACCCCAATTGTAATTCTTCAAGTTGTCAATTAAGCAGTCTTATTTAAATACGGCGAATTTGAAAATTGTCGCAAGGAAAAAAAGATCTCAACAATCTCTGAAAATATTATGTGATTTTCCAGATTCAGAATCGGATTTTTTAACTCGGAATCTGCTTTTTCTGACCCAAAATGCGATTTTTCTGCCTCAGTATCGAACTTTTAACTCAGATGGGATTTTTCTGTCTCAGAATCTGCCTTTTCTGACTGCCAAAGCGCGCAGTCAGTCTCGTGTGAGCGAAGTGTGTCCCACAGAAGCGTTTGACGGAGAGATCAAGACGATGTCTGAGGCCATTACAAACAGCAGTCGCTCAGTGGTGGAATTGGGCAAAGAAGTTAACCACCATCAAATCCATTGGAATGTGAAAAACGCAAAAGAACACAAAAAGAAAATATGAAAATTCGGATTCTCAATGCATTTGCTTCCATAACAGCAGTGATGCTTCGAAGAGTTAACGATTCGTTTGCTAAACGTATTGAAAAGTGCTTAGAACAACAAGGAAGACATTTCGAACACTTGTTAAAATAACTAGGTAAGTTTCGTATTTATTTCTAGTTTGTAACACAAAGTCTTGTTCATATGCTTCCATGAGCAAGTTTTCCATTTCCGTTGGTCCGTTTTTTAGGAAGAAATATTTTAATAATATTATAAACACCAAGTGATGGAAATGCAATTAAAAGCGCGCTTTTAACGTCTGATAATATGGCCGTTTTTGCACAAGTCGAAAATAAAACAACGAAAAACAGCGATATTTTAGTGCATTTTCAAATAAAACCTAAAATTGTGATAAATCGGCCCATTTCAGAGCATTACTTGTAAATACAAATTTATAGAGCATAACAATGTGTTGTCTTCATCCTATGTTGAATTATATTGTCCTTTACAAAAAATACTAAATAGAAAATTACATTTATTGAAACTTTTTCCACATTCAATAAAAAAGTAAAACAGTTGCATTTAAAAAATTTATTTAATCATTTTCTGACTCATTATGTAACCTCCAAACAATACAAATTTAAATATAAAACAAGATTATTGCATAAAGAAAAATAATAAAGTAATTACGACAAGTTATATTTTCAATTCATAGATTTGTAACATTCTCAATGCGTTCTTATCCATCCCGTTCAGCGGGTTATTATGCAGTTCCAGCCACCTCAAATTGTGCAAACTATCAACAATGGTTGTTTTCAACCGTACGATTATATTGTCATTAAGCCAGATTTGTTCCAACTTAACACAATCTTCAAACAACTTTTCGGGAATGCTTGTGAGGTTATTATTATTAGCACCAAATTGAATGAGCCGATTCAACCCCACCAACAAGTCTTCATCAAACACGGAAATTTTATTATAACTCAAACTGATATAATCCAAACTGTCCAACCCTCTAAACAATTGAGAAGGTAACTTGGTGATGTCGTTTCCGTTCAAAGAAATATTCTGTAATTTCTTCAAACCCGCGAAGACGTTCCCATCCAAACAAGTAAGATAGTTATCATTCAGCGACAAAGTAATAAGATTGGTTAAATTGTTAAAAACCCCGTCTTCAAGGAAGATCAGACCGCTGCCATCAAAATCCAATACTGTGAGTGAAGAGAGGTTGTCGAAGGTGCCAGGTGCCACGTAATTTATCATTCTGTTTTCTATGCGAAGGAAGGTCGAATCTTCGCTTAGGTTCGATTGAACGTCAACTTCATTCAATTTTGTTAGACTATGATTATTCTGAAAATGGTTTTTTAAACGTTGTATTTCTTTTTTGCTTGGATCTAATTCAGCAAGTGGTTCATTTTCTAATTTCTCTCTTCTTAATTCTTCATTATGAGTTGGTTTTTCTGTTATTTGTTGCTGTAGAGTGTAATTTTCAGACTGTAGCAGTTTTATGCGTTGTTCGGTTTCTTTCACTTTTTCTTCAAGCTCTGTTTTAGTAAGTTTTAGGTCATTCTTTTCGGCCGTCGCTGATGAAAGCATTTCTATTAACCGTTCCTGAAATGATGCGGTTCTTGCCTTTTCAATTTTCATATCGTTTTGTAATTTCTGAATCGCTTCCTCTTTCACTGTCATTTTGTTAAGTTCAGTTCTTGCATCTTCCTTAAAACTTGCCAATTCGATCTTTAACTTCAGATTTTCAGATTTTAAATTTAAAATTTCTATCTTGTGTGTATATAACTCGGCGACTGCTTCTTTTCTTTCATTGTCGCTTTCTTTTAATTGCTTCTTTAATGACTCGATTTCTTTCTTTTCTTCCACGTGACCGTCGAAATGGTTTATCAATCTCTCCACTTTTGTCATCAACGATTCTTGTCTTTGACCTTCGCCCTGATAGGATTTTGCTGAGTGACCTGTGTTTTGTCGTTTTCTTTTCGAGGGATTTGTGTCGAATTCTTCAGCTGATTCGATCACTTCATCCTTATCCGTTCTTGACGCCATTCTAAAAATTGACTTTTATTAAATAAATCAACTGCGAACAGGAAAACATTTTAAAAACTGAAAATACGATTCTTACATTTATCGGAGGAATTTAATTCCAACCACAAAATATAAACATTGAACGCTGTCAAAAGGTTAGGAGAAAAACATGGCCGCCGAAACCACACGTGACTTTCTCGACCAATCAAAACAGCAACATTCAAATATTTGCCTCAACGGACGAAAGAGTCGCCATCTTGAGGCAAATATGTCAGTTACCCCAGCTGGAGATTTTCAGTATAAGTTGGTTAGATACGTTCCACAGTAAACCGCATAAAAAAGACATTGTTTATATGGTAAAAATAGGGATAGGTTCCGTAATTTCCGAAAACCGCTTAAAACTAAATCAACAAATTAAAAATAAACTAAAATCGCATAAAAAAAAAAACGGAAAATAACAATGACGAAAAAAAAATTGGTTCGAAAATCAGAAAGTTTATAATAAAACTTAAAATAGGTTCGCTTTAAAATTTTATTTTTAATTGTTTTCAAAAGTGACAATTTATTTTATTCATTAGAATTATTCTTACAATTACTGTTATGTATCACTGTCTGTCAATAGCCGACAACTTTTGCGAACTGGTTCAAAAGCACTTTCGTCACTTGAAAATTAGGGTTAACTTCAGGTTCGTCGTTTTGTGTGCGGATTTTTTCCCTACGATAATGTAATCGGTGATTAAACTTTGGGATGGCTTTACTAATATTGTTTATGCAGTTCGTGATATCCAGCAATGCAATTCTTGAACTCCCTTTGGAATTTGAAAGCTGTTTCTAAATTTGTGTCATTGGCCAGAAAGTGATTTTCCAATTTATTACAAAGTTAATATACAGCTATCCCCCGATTTACACGGAAGATCAGTTCCTCAGAAAACCGCGTAAAACGAATTTTTTTATTTTTATAGACAAAACCGTGTAAATCGAAAAATTAGAATCTTGTTTGAAAGAAATTTTTTTTTTTTTGATGAATAATGATGCAATTTTTAAGTTGTTATACAAGGTAAAATAACTGAAGGCAAAAAACAAAACGAATTCCATAAAGTTTTTTTTTTTAGCAGATTAGTATGCGACGATCGCCGAAGCCGCGCACAACGAAACCGAAAATAATTTAATAAAGTTTCAGTCCAATCGTTCGCTGAAACGACGAGAGTTTTAAAATGTGTGCGTTTTTTAAGATGTGATGCGTATTTGTGACACACACTGTATATAATATAGAGTGAGAATTTAATTAATTTTTGTTGTGGATAAAAGAAAACGAGAAAAATGTGTAAGTAAAATAGTGAAATTACATAACGAGGAAAACTCGATTTGAATATTCAGTTTTTCGGCAGTTTGTTCATTTGTTGAGATATGGGTAAAACAGTTTTCTGTATTTGTTTGTAACGTTCAGTTTGTACCAAAATCCCATTTAAAAAAATACGCTGCTTAAAAAAAGAAATTTGACAGATTCGAGCGTTTTCCCAATAAATTTTGTTAATGTAAAAACCGACTTTTGTTTCCAGTTTTTTTTTTTTAAATTTAATTCTTTTTTTAACTTTAACAACAGCTAATAATATATAATTACTACAATATAAAACAAATTCACTTAATCGCAATAGTTTAGAAAAAATATATTTGTTTTTTTACACAGTACTTTTTTTGCACGATTTCGCTTTTACACGGTGTTTTCAAAATAACGAATGGCGTGTTTTGAAATTTTTGATAAATATGCACAATAATTGAGACACTGAATTCATTCCATTTGGCCGGTTCGCGCACTGTGTATATTTGTTATTTTACGAATGAACTGTTATTTTTATTTTTCAAAATTTATTTAAAAAAAATTGCGTTAAATAAATGACCGAATTATGCACATTTTAAGTTGTTTTCGATTTACACGGTCTTACCTATAAAAATCGAAATTTGCGTTTTACACGGTTTTCTGAGAAACCGATCTTCCGTGTAAATCGGGGGATAGGTGTATTACAACATAAAACAAATTCATTTAATCGCAATAGTTTAGAAAAAATATTTTATCCACTTCTTTAGTTTATTGGTTTTGAGAGACTTTATTAATATTTAACATTTTAACCCTAAACTTTAATATTTCACAAATTTTTTAAATTTATTTTTTATAATATTATTTTTTAAATTTTTAAAAATTGTTTTTAAACTTTAACAACAGCTAACAATATATAATTATTACAATATAAAACAAATTCACAAAAATATTTTATCCAGTTCTTTAGTTTATTGTTTTTTAGAGACTATCAACACTATTTAACATTCTAACGGTAATATTTTTTATTTATTCTTTTTTTTTGTTTTTTAGTTTTTTTAAAATTTATTCAATTTTTTTTAAAACTTTTTTTTTTTTATAACTATTTCCTGATTGGAGAATGCATTACAAATTTACTGCTTCAATGTTACAGTTCAGAAATTTAGTCGTAATTAATTTCTTCAGCGGAATTTATTGAAACTTTTTCTAAATTCAATAAAAAAAATAAAACAGTAGTTGCATTTAAAAAAATTATTTAATCATTTTCTGACCCATTATTTAACCTCCGAACAATACAAATTTAAATATAAATCAAAATTATTGCACAAAGAAAAATAATAAAGCAATTACGCAAATTATATAAGCATTTTCTCGATTTTTAACATCTTCAATGCGTCCTTATCCATCTCGTTCAGCGGGTTATTCTCCAGATGTAGTAACTTCAAATTGTGCAAACTATCAAAAATAGTTTTATTCAACCGTACGATTTTATTACTGCTAAGCCAGACTTGTTCCAAATTAACACAATCTCCGAACAACTTTTCGGGAATGTTTGTGAGGTTATTATTCGATGCACTAAAACGAGTGAGTTGATTCAACCCCACCAAGAAGTCTTCATCTAACGCGGAAATCTTATTAGAACCCAATTCGATATACTCCAAACTCTGCAACCCTCTAAACAATTCAGGAGGAATCTTGGTGATGTTGTTGTTGTACAAAGAAATATTCTTTAATTTCTTCAAACCCGCGAGGACGTTTCCCTCCAAACAAGTAAGATAGTTTCCAAACAGGTTCAAAGTAATCAAATTGGTCAAGTTGTTGAAAACCCCTTTTTCGAGGAAGGTCAGACTGCAGTAACTTAAATTCAATTTGGTGAGTGAAGAGAGGTTGTCGAAGGTGCCAGGTGCCAAGTAATTAATCATTCTGTTTATTATGACGAGGGAAGTCGATTTGCCACTTAGATTCGATCGCAGATCCACTTCACTCAATTTTCGATGAGAAGCATCAATCACAAGATGTTTTTTTAAACTTTCTATTTCTATTTTGTTTGGATCTAATTCAGCAAGTGGTTCGTTTTCTAATTTTTCTCTTCTTAATTCTTCACATTGGGTTTGTTTGTCTGCCATTTGTTTCGGTAAACCGGAATTTTCCGACTGTAACAGCTTTATGCGTTGTTCGGCTTCTTTGACTTTTTCTTCAAGCTCTGTTTTAGTAAATTTCATCTCATAATTTTCGGCCGTCGCTGATCCAAGCATTTTTTTTAACCGTTCCTCAACTGATGTGGTTCTTACGTTTTCAATTTTAATATCGTCTTCTAATTTTTGAATTGCTTCCTCTTTCTCTGTCATCATTTTATTAAGTTCAGTTATTGCATCAACCTTACAATTTGCCAATTCGTTTTTTAACTTTTGATTTTCAGATTTTAAAGTTTGCGTTTCTTTTTTGTATGTATCGAATTCAGCGACTGCTTCTGTTAGTAGATTTTTCATTTCTTTTTCTTTTTCTTTTAATTGCTTCTCCAGCAAAGTTTTTTCTTCCAGATGACTATCAAAATGATGTATCAATCTCTCAAAGGTTGTCATCAGTAATTCTTGACTTTGACCTTCGGTCT
The DNA here is from genome assembly GCA_949768715.1 of Dascillus cervinus. NCBI lineage: Eukaryota > Metazoa > Arthropoda > Insecta > Coleoptera > Dascillidae > Dascillus > Dascillus cervinus. The sequence goes on along the minus strand of OX458323.1, from coordinate 41,898,498 downwards.
CATGGAATTTTGCTGAGCTACCTGGTTTTTGTTGTTTTGTGTCTAATTCTTCATCTGATTCGATTACTTCATCCTTATTCGTTCTTGACACCATTCTGAAAATTTATTTATTAAATAAATCAACTGCGAACAGGTAAACATTTAAAAAAAACTAAAATGCAATTCTTACTTTTGACTTTTGGCCGCATAGAATTTTGCTGAGCTACCGGGTTTTTGTTGTTTTGTGTCTAATTCTTCATCTGATTCGATCACTTCATCCTTATTCGTTCTTGACGCCATTCTGAAAATTTATTTATTGAATAAATCAACATCGACTGCGAACAGGGAAACATTTTAAAAACTAAAATGCAATTCTTACTTTTGACTTTTGGCCGCATAGAATTTTGCTGAGCTACCGGGTTTTTGTTGTTTTGTGTCTAATTCTTCATCTGATTCGATCACTTCATCCTTATTCGTTCTTGACGCCATTCTGAAAATTTACTTTTATCAAACTGCGAACAGGAAAAATTTTAAAAACTCAAATACGATTCTTACACTTATCAGATTGATTAGATTGAGCAAAGTACATTCATTAATTTTATGTTTATTTTCGCCTACAAAACCTTTACATCAAAGTCGGTGATCAAAATTTCCTTATTTGAAAATGAATAAGAATAATTTAATTCTAAATTAATTTAATCTGTGAATATTTATTGCAACTTTTACTTACATGTTTCGTTGAAATGCGTTTCAGTGAATGATAAGTTCTTATCTTTATCTCAAGATATGAATTTATTTATAAACTCATGTATTAAGTGTGCAAACTAGTAACTTTGGTAAATTTTCCATTTCCATCCTCCTTATCCATTTCCGTTTTTCATCTGCTATTTTCAATGCGCTATTCGAATTTGTCATTTAGCATTTCCATTTTCAATTTTCCATTTCCATTCTTCATTTCCGTTTTCTATTTTCAAGTTTCCATTTACTTCTTCCATTTCCGTTTTTCATTTTCCATTTATCTTCTTCTAAATAAACCTTCCGCCCATTACAATTTAATAATACATAATCTAAAAGTTGACGTATGAGAAGTATGTTTGGTTGCAAACCATTAACCCAGTGACAAAAAAAACAAACAAATTTCATTGTCGATTGTGCAAAAACTGTTAGTTCCAGAGAGTCACAATTTTGCACACATAAACTACACATAAATAGCTATCTTAGTGGAAAGTTTCAGTTCTTTATATAAAAAAATGGCGCAATCGTGATTTTTTTTAGAAAACACCGAATTTTCCGGGTTTTCGGGTTTTCTCCGGTTCTAATTATCCGATCGGGTCATCCAACCTTCGCAATTCAATTCGTCTAACGACATCATCAAAATCGCTTCATTAGTTTCCATTTCACAAGCAAAACACAAGAGAGAAAAAACGCCAATTTTGTTGAAAATTGTACAAATCAAAAATTATGATTCTCGAGACTGAATTTACACACCTTTTCAGAGATATGTCCACATCATTGAAGCAAATCGCCACTATGGGAAAGAGAAAAGACAAAAAGCCTCTCAAAAGTCAGATCAACAAACCCAAGGACAAAGTCATCGAAAAGATGCGACATGTAAGAAGAGAGTCGCTGTTTTACGAACCGCCTAAACCTTCAGTGAAAACAACAAGAGAATCATCTCTATCTTCGACCAATGACAGCGAAGGCGGCCCAATGTATTCATAAAATCAGGCAATTTTTGTTTTTTTAATCGCTTTATTTTTTTGATAAAGATGGTACAATTACAAATATAAAGGATTATCCTCTGGGAATTATCGACATTTTTTTTTTTAAATTTCTTATTCAACAAATTTAAATGCTTGGAGGGGAAAATTTTTGACATTTTTTAATAAGAGACACAAAAATTAACACTATTGGAACAGTTAAGTTTTACCACACCAGGATCAGTCTCACAAACCAACCCAAATTGTTAATTGTTACAGCCTTTTCAAATTTTTTTTTTACAAGTTTTCAGAAAACAATAATATACAGGGTGATTCCCAAAAAAAAACGTGAAACGATTTTTTTGAATCACCCTGTATTTCTGCATATAAAAATCGGTGTCAAAACAAACTTCACAAATTAGGAGTACAAATTGAATAAAAACAGGAATCAAAATTGTATTTGGTCAAACTCTGACTTTTGCCTGTCATTTTGTTGACGGAAAAGATAAAAACTATACTTAATAGTAAAGACTTGAAAATTTCTCAAAAAAATGTTTGAGCTGTTTTAAATAGTTGCCATAATTTGATTAGGATGATTATTTTATTTGTGGCTAATATAGCCAATCACAATTCGGTATTTGATGATAAAAACGCTCGAGCTTCGCTCTCGCGTTTTTAATAATCATTTAAATTGAATTTCTTCGATTAATTTACGATAATTTGTTGCGTAGGAACTTAAAAAAGTGTAAATTTGACGAGTATTAAAAACGCGACAGCGAAGCTCGAGCGTTTTTATCATCAAATTTACTTTTTTTTAATTAGTTATTTTGTGAGAAATTGTCAAGAAGTATTCAACAGTGTGGTTTATTTGAAAAAAATTCTAATCACAGAATTTGTTTTTAAAGATTACAGAAAAAATTAAATTGTTATTAGAACTTGTTTCATCGAAAACAAATTTAGATCATCGAATTTGTCTTCAAAGTTCTAAAATAATTCAATCAGATTGTCAGAACTTTAGAAACATTCTTCTGATCACCGAATTTGTCTTAAAACTGTGTGGTTTATTGGAAGAAATTTCTAATCCCGAATTTGTATTCAATACAAAAAAAAAATAAATTAGGTCAACTTAGAACTTTTGTCGCTTCATCGAAAAACAAATTTAGATCGAATTTAAGTTGCCACGCAATTAAATCGTAAATTAATCGACGAAATTCAATTTGATGAGTGTAAAAAAACGCGACAGCGAAGTTGGAGCGTTTTTATCCTCAAACTTACTTCCGTTTTTTGTTACTTTTTTGTGAGAAATTCTCAAGAAGCATTCATCAACCCAACTTTTATTAATTTTTTTTACACATAACTTAAACACTAAACCTACAGGGTGGAATGGCGTCAAGAATTCGCCGACAGTTTTTCGAGCCTGGTGCAAAGTTCTCGCGCTATCGCGCCACTGTTCGTCGAGGATTCTTTGGCTCTTTGACTGTAGGCGCAGGCGCCTTCCCAACGCGCCTTGTTGCTTGCGTGAGACTAAAGCAAAGAAGCAAGTAAAGAACAATTAAAATACAAGTTATATCCAATTAAGGAAAAGTTTACCATTGTCAGTAAAGAACAATTAAAATAGAAAACACTTGAAATGTCAACGTTTTTCTTGATATTTCAATTTTTTTTAAAAAGTTTAAATTTCAACTTTTTTAAAAAAGGTTAAAGATCGAGTTTTTTTTTAAAAATTAACTTTCAAGTGTTTTTTTTTTAAAAGTTGAAATTTTACCTTTTTAAAAAAAATTGTATTTGACCTTTTTTTAAAAATTTGAAATTTCAACATTTTCATTTTACCTTTTTAAGAAAGTTGAAATTTCAACTTTTTTTGAAAAAATTAAAATTTCAAGTTTTTTTTTTTAAAGTTGAAATTTCTTCTTTCTTAAAAAACTCGATATTTAACCTTTTTTTAAAAAGTCGAAATCGCAAGTTTTTTTAAAAATTGTGAAATTTCAATTTTTATTAAAACACTTGAAATATAAACATTTTTCTTGATATTTCAGTTTTTTTTTAAAGTTGAAATTGATATTTAACGTTTTTTTAAAAATTTGAAATTTCAACATTTTTATTTCACCTTTTTAAGAAAGTTGAAATTTCATCTTTCTTAAAAAACTCGATATTTACCCTTTTTTAAATAAAGTTGAAATTGCAAGTTTTTAAAAAAAGTAGAAACTTTACTTTCTTTAAAAAAAGATGAAATTCCACCTTCTTTAAAAATAGTTGAAATTTCACCTTTAAAAAAAGTTGAAATTTTACTTTAAAAAAGTTTAAATTTTACCTTCTTTTAAAAAAGTTGAAATTTCACATTTTTTTTAAAAAGTTGAAATTAAATTTTACCTTTTTTTAAGAAAGTTGAAATTTCACCTATTTAAAAAACTTGCAATTACACCTTTTTTTAAAAAAAGTTGAAATTACGCTTATTTAAAAAAAGTTGAATTTTTTCTCCTTTCTCTAAAAAAAGTTGAAATTTCACCTTCTATAAAAAAAGTTGAAATTTCACCCATCTTTAAAAAAAGTTGTAATTTCACCTTTCTTTAAAAAAAGTTGTAATTTTTCTTTCTTTAAAAAAGGTTGAAATTTCACCTTCTATAAAAAAAAGTTGAAATTTCACCCATCTTTAAAAAAAGTTGAAATTTCACCTTCTTTAAAAAAAGTTGAAATTTTACTTTAAAAAAGTTTAAATTTTACCTTCTTTTAAAAAAGTTGAAATTTCACATTTTTTTTAAAAAGTTGAAATTAAATTTTACCTTTTTTTAAGAAAGTTGAAATTTCACCTATTTAAAAAACTTGAAATTACGCCTTTTTAAAAAAAAAGTTGAAATTTGGCTTTTTTAAAAAAAGTTGAATTTTTTCTCCTTTCTTTAAAAAAAGTTGAAATTTCACCTTTCTTTAAAAAAAGTTGTAATTTTTCTCCTCTCTTTAAAAAAAGTTGAAATTTCAGCTTTCTTTAAAACAGGTTGAAATTTCACCTATCTTTAAAAAAAGTTGAAATTTCACCTTCTTTAAAAAAAATTTCACCTTTTTTTAAAAGAGTTGAAATTTCACCTATTTTGAAAAACTAGAAATTACGTTTTTTTTAAAAAAAGTTAAAATTTTACCTTTCTTGAAAAAAGTTGGAATTTCAACTTTCTAAAAAAAAGTTGAAATTTCTCCTTTTTGAAGAAAAGTTAATATTTCACCTTTTTAGAAGCAGTTGAAATTTCACATTTTTTTAAAAAAGTTGAAATTAAATTTTACCTTTTTTAAAAAAAGTTGAAATTTTATCTTCTATCAAAAAAGTTGAAATTTTACCTTTCTTAAAAAAAATGTATGAAAAAAGTTTACCATTGTCAGTAAAGAAGTGAAAGTTTACCATTGTCAGTAAAGAAGTAAAAGTTTACCATTGTCAGTAAAGAAGTAAAAGTTTACCATTGTCAGTAAAGAAGTAAAAGTTTACCATTGTCAGTAAAGAAGTAAAAGTTTACCATTGTCAGTAAAGAACAATTAAAATAGAAGCAATAGAAGTAAAAGTTTACCATTGTCAGTAAAGAAGTGAAAGTTTACCATTGTCAGTAAAGAAGTGAAAGTTTACCATTGTCAGTAAAGAAGTGAAAGTTTACCATTGTCAGTAAAGAAGTGAAAGTTTACCATTGTCAGTAAAGAAGTAAAAGTTTACCATTGTCAGTAAAGAAGTAAAAGTTTACCATTGTCAGTAAAGAACAATTAAAATAGAAGCAATAGAAGTAAAAGTTTACCATTGTCAGTAAAGAAGTAAAAGTTTACCATTGTCAGTAAAGAAGTAAAAGTTTACCATTGTCAGTAAAGAACAATTAAAATAGAAGCAATAGAAGTAAAAGTTTACCATTGTCAGTAAAGAAGTGAAAGTTTACCATTGTCAGTAAAGAAGTGAAAGTTTACCATTGTCAGTAAAGAAGTGAAAGTTTACCATTGTCAGTAAAGAAGTGAAAGTTTACCATTGTCAGTAAAGAAGTAAAAGTTTACCATTGTCAGTAAAGAAGTAAAAGTTTACCATTGTCAGTAAAGAACAATTAAAATAGAAGCAATAGAAGTAAAAGTTTACCATTGTCAGTAAAGAAGTGAAAGTTTACCATTGTCAGTAAAGAAGTGAAAGTTTACCATTGTCAGTAAAGAAGTGAAAGTTTACCATTGTCAGTAAAGAAGTGAAAGTTTACCATTGTCAGTAAAGAAGTAAAAGTTTACCATTGTCAGTAAAGAAGTAAAAGTTTACCATTGTCAGTAAAGAACAATTAAAATAGAAGCAATAGAAGTAAAAGTTTACCATTGTCAGTAAAGAAGTAAAAGTTTACCATTGTCAGTAAAGAACAATTAAAATAGAAGCAATAGAAGTAAAAGTTTACCATTGTCAGTAAAGAAGTAAAAGTTTACCATTGTCAGTAAAGAAGTGAAAGTTTACCATTGTCAGTAAAGAAGTGAAAGTTTACCATTGTCAGTAAAGAAGTAAAAGTTTACCATTGTGAGGTCTCTTTTAAAGATGGCGCCACAGGTTCCGTCACAAATGGGGCAGGGCCTATCTAAAGCGTAACCGCCGCATTCGCTGCAATCCAGTGACACGTGGCGCTGTATCCAGGAGACGCCACAGGTGAAACAGCTGCTTAGTTGCGTTCGCAGTTCTTCGATTGTCATTTGTTGTTCGGAAATTGCGGGACTCCAACAGCAGAGGTCGCTCGTGTCGTCCAAACTGTGGCTGGCTGGGACGGTCAAGGAACTTTTTTACCGAAAATTCTCTTTAATTTCAAATGTGGTTAAATAACGTTTGTCGTTTACCTATGGCTGGAATGCAGTTCCAACGGGTGTATGGTCGCCAACGACATGGTTGCTGGTACTGCAAGAGAAAAAGATTGTGAGATTTGTTTGTTAATGGGAGAAAGTGCGACGAAAATGGCTTATATGCTAGGTGTCACACACTATTTTTTCTACTATTTTGTGACGTTTTTTAACCCGTCCCAATTTTTTTTTTATTTTGAAATTTGTTAGGACACGCAAAAAAAATTAAATTTCTCCTTTTTTAAAAAACTCGATTTTTTACCTTTTTAAAAAAACTTGAAATTTTTATTCAAACAGTTCGCGCCAAAAGGTAGGTCTATGATTAGCTGCCAACCAGCTGCAGGTTGCTGATCGGCAGCCAATCATATATCTACTTTTTGACGGCCAATCATATATCTACCTTTTGGCGCGAACTGTTTGAATCCTCTTCTCAAATTAAAAAATTCGGTATTTGTTAATAAATTATGTGAAAAATCTATTTAGCATTTCCTTTGTGCGCATTTGTGTAAAATAGTCTCAAGAATCGTTCCTACCATTGATATTATTTTCCTTTTGTTACATTCCCGCTTCCAATATAACAATAGTTTCAATCGCTTAGAAATTTCAACATGAAATTACCACACCTAATTTGATCAATAAGTACATTCAAATTTGACAATAGAACTAAATTTATATTTAACCATATCGATGACATTGGCAAAACACGAAATTATTCACGAATTAATGCGTTAAACACTTGCGTAATTGCTGCGTTAGAAGTGAATATATTTGCGAAATGTCGCAAATGAACTTAAATAACAATAACAAACTGTGTTAACCATCTGACAAAACGTTAACTTTTAATTTCGGCCAGTTTTACTTTATTGTTAGTCAGGCCGGGGTGGAAATTACAAAATGGCAATGCGCTATAAGTTTTTGATTTTTTACTTTGTTGCAGATATTTTTTTTTTACTTTTCATTTTTGCAATGCATTTTTATACCATTTTTTCAAGAATATTTTACAAAATCAGGCTGAAACAAACCGTCGTATTCAGAAAAGAAATCTCCACCAAAATGAATTTAAAAAAAAATGTGTCGCCATTTAAATGAAAAAAGTTGACTATCGCTCGACTTGAATGACAATTGCTGAAACGGATTATAAATTGCAGAGTTATAGCGTGGTGCGTTTCTCGTGAGACACCCTGTATATACAGTGCCTTTTCAAAACAATTGAAATTTCATCTTTTTTTAAAAAAGGTGAAATTTTAATTTTTTTAGAAAAGATGAAATTTCGGCCATCTTAAAAATTGAAATTTTACCTTTTTTAAAAATGTTGAAATTTCAGGTTTTTTAAAATCCGAAATTTCAACATTTTTCTTGAGATTTTGTCTTTCTTAAAAAACTCGATATTTAACGTTTTTTTAAAGAGAACTTGAAATTGCAAGTGTCTTTAAAAATGGTGAAATTTCATTTTTTTTTAAAACTTGGAATGTCGACGTTTTCTTCAATTTCACTTTTTTTAAAAAGTTGAAATTTCATAATTTTTAAAAAAGTTGAAATTTTACCTTTTTAAAAAATTAAAATATCAAATTTCTTTTTAAATTGAATTTCACCTTTTCCAAAAAAATTGATATTTAACCTTTTTTTAAAAAGTTTAAATTTTAAAAAATAAATAAATAAATAATAAATTTTAAAAAAATTAAATTTCATTTTTTTTTTAATTTGAAATTTCAACATTTTTATTGAAATTACACCTTTTTTGAAAAATTGAATTTTCTCATTTTTTAAAAAAGGTGTAATTTCAGTTTTTATAAAAATGGTGAAATTTCAATTTTTTAAAAAAACTTGAAATGTCGACATATTCTTGATTTTCACTTTTTTTAAAAAGTTGAAATTTCACCGTTTTTATAAAAATTGAAATTACACCTTTTTTAAAAAAAATTGCAATTCAAGTTCTTATTAAAAAGTTGAAATTACACCTTTCTTAAAAAATTGATATTTAACCTTTTTTTAAAAAGTTTAAATTTAAAAAAAAATAAAATAAATAAATAATAAATTTACAAAAAATGAAATTTCATCTTTTTTTAAAAAAGGTGAAATTTTAATTTTTTTAGAAAAGATGAAATTTCGGCCATCTTAAAAATTGAAATTTTACCTTTTTTAAAAATGTTGAAATTTCAGGTTTTTTAAAATCCGAAATTTCAACATTTTTCTTGAGATTTTGTCTTTCTTAAAAAACTCGATATTTAACGTTTTTTTAAAGAGAACTTGAAATTGCAAGTTTCTTTAAAAATGGTGAAATTTCATTTTTTTTTAAAACTTGGAATGTCGACGTTTTCTTCAATTTCACTTTTTTTAAAAAGTTGAAATTTCATAATTTTTAAAAAAGTTGAAATTTTACCTTTTTAAAAAATTAAAATATCAAATTTCTTTTTAAATTGAATTTCACCTTTTCCAAAAAAATTGATATTTAACCTTTTTTTAAAAAGTTTAAATTTTAAAAAATAAATAAATAAATAATAAATTTTAAAAAAATTAAATTTCATTTTTTTTTTAATTTGAAATTTCAACATTTTTATTGAAATTACACCTTTTTTGAAAAATTGAATTTTCTCATTTTTTAAAAAAGGTGTAATTTCAGTTTTTATAAAAATGGTGAAATTTCAATTTTTTAAAAAAACTTGAAATGTCGACATATTCTTGATTTTCACTTTTTTTAAAAAGTTGAAATTTCACCGTTTTTATAAAAATTGAAATTACACCTTTTTTAAAAAAAATTGCAATTCAAGTTCTTATTAAAAAGTTGAAATTACACCTTTCTTAAAAAATTGATATTTAACCTTTTTTTAAAAAGTTTAAATTTAAAAAAAAATAAAATAAATAAATAATAAATTTACAAAAAATGAAATTTCATTTTTTTTAAAATTGAAATTTCAACATTTTTATTGAAATGTCGCCTTTTTAAGAAAGTTGAAATTTCACCTTTTTTAAAAAAGTTGAAATTGCAAGTTTTTTTAAAAATGGTGAAATTTCAAATTTTTTTAAGTCAACGTTTTTCTTAATATTTCAATTTTTTCAAGTTGAAATTTCACCTTTAAACACTTAAAATTTCAATTGTTTTTTTTAAAATTTCACCTTTCTCAAAAAATTGATATTTAACCTTTTTTTAAAAAGTTGAAATTTCAAAAAATTAAATTTCTTTTTTTTTAAATTGAAAATTTTACCTTTTTTAAAAACGTTGAAATTTCAACATATTTCCTGATCGCCTTTTTTAAAAAAAATTGATATTGAACCTTTTTTAAAAAGTTGAAATTTCACACAAAAAAAGCATTTTTTTTTTTAAATTTGAAATTTCAACATTTTTATTGAAATTTCACTTTCTTTAAAAAAGTTGAAATTGCAAGTTTTTCTAACAATCGTGAAATTTCAAATTTTTAAAAAAAAACTTGAAATGTCAACATATATTTCTTGATCACCTTTTAAAAAAAAAAAATATTTAACCTTTTTAAAAAAATTGAAATTTCAACATTTTCATTGAAAAAAAAAAGTTGAAAATGCAAGTTTTTTTAAAAATGTTGAAATTTCAATTTTTTTAAAAAAAACTTGAAATGTCAACATATTTCTTTATTGCCTTTTTAAAAAAAATTGATATTTAACCTTTTTTAAAAAGTTGAAATTTCACACAAAAAAAGCAATTATTTTAAAAAACATTGAAATTTCAACATTTTTATTGAAATTTCACCTTTAATAAAGTTGAAATTGCAAATTTTCTAAAAAATGGTGAAATTTCAATTTTTTTTAAAAAAAATTGAAATGTCAACATATTTCTTTATTGCCTTTTTTAAAAAAATTGATATTTAACCTTTTTTAAAAAGTTGAAATTTCACACAAAAAAAGCAATTATTTTTAAAAAATTGAAATTTCAACATTTTCATTGAAAAAAAAAAGTTGAAAATGCAAGTTTTTTTAAAAATGTTGAAATTTCAATTTTTTTAAAAAAAACTTGAAATGTCAACATATTTCTTTATTGCCTTTTTAAAAAAAATTGATATTTAACCTTTTTTAAAAAGTTGAAATTTCACACAAAAAAAGCAATTATTTTAAAAAACATTGAAATTTCAACATTTTTATTGAAATTTCACCTTTAATAAAGTTGAAATTGCAAATTTTCTAAAAAATGGTGAAATTTCAATTTTTTTTAAAAAAAATTGAAATGTCAACATATTTCTTTATTGCCTTTTTTAAAAAAATTGATATTTAACCTTTTTTAAAAAGTTGAAATTTCACACAAAAAAAAGCAATTATTTTAAAAAAACATTGAAATTTCAACATTTTTATTGAAATTTCACCTTTAATAAAGTTGAAATTGCAAATTTTCTAAAAAATGGTGAAATTTCAATTTTTTTTAAAAAAATTGATATTTAACCTTTTTTAAAAAGTTGAAATTTCACACAAAAAAAGCATTTTTTTTTAAAAATTTGAAATTTCAACATTTTTATTGAAATTTCACTTTCTTTAAAAAAGTTGAAATTGCAAGTTTTTCTAACAATCGTGAAATTTCAAATTTTTTAAAAAAAACTTGAAATGTCAACATATATTTCTTGATCACCTTTTACAAAAAAAAAAATTTAACCTTTTTTAAAAAAATTGAAATTTCAACATTTTCATTGATATTTCACCTTTAAAAAAGTTGAAAATGCAAGTTTTTTTAAAAATGTTGAAATTTCAATTTTTTTAAAAAAAACTTGAAATGTCAACATATTTCTTTATTGCCTTTTTAAAAAAAATTGATATTTAACCTTTTTTAAAAAGTTGAAATTTCACACAAAAAAAGCAATTATTTTTAAAAAATTGAAATTTCAACATTTTCATTGAAATTTCACCTTTAATAAAGTTGAAATTGCAAGTTTTCTAAAAAAATGGTGAAATTTCAATTTTTTTTAAAAAAAATTGAAATGTCAACATATTTCTTTATTGCCTTTTTTAAAAAAAATTGATATTTAACCTTTTTTAAAAAGTTGAAATTTCACACAAAAAAAGCATTTTTTTTAAAAAATTTGAAATTTCAACATTTTTATTGAAATTTCACTTTCTTTAAAAAAGTTGAAATTGCAAGTTTTTCTAACAATCGTGAAATTTCAAATTTTTTAAAAAAAACTTGAAATGTCAACATATATTTCTTGATCACCTTTTACAAAAAAATATTTAACCTTTTTTAAAAAAATTGAAATTTCAACATTTTCATTGATATTTCACCTTTAAAAAAGTTGAAAATGCAAGTTTTTTTAAAAATGTTGAAATTTCAATTTTTTTAAAAAAAACTTGAAATGTCAACATATTTCTTTATTGCCTTTTTAAAAAAAATTGATATTTAACCTTTTTTAAAAAGTTGAAATTTCACACAAAAAAAGCAATTATTTTAAAAAAACATTGAAATTTCAACATTTTTATTGAAATTTCACCTTTAATAAAGTTGAAATTGCAAATTTTCTAAAAAATGGTGAAATTTCAATTTTTTTTAAAAAAAATTGAAATGTCAACATATTTCTTTATTGCCTTTTTTAAAAAAAATTGATATTTAACCTTTTTTAAAAAGTTGAAATTTCACACAAAAAAAGCATTTTTTGTAAAAAATTTGAAATTTCAACATTTTTATTGAAATTTCACTTTCTTTAAAAAAGTTGAAATTGCAAGTTTTTCTAACAATCGTGAAATTTCAAATTTTTTAAAAAAAACTTGAAATGTCAACATATATTTCTTGATCACCTTTTACAAAAAAATATTTAACCTTTTTTAAAAAAATTGAAATTTCAACATTTTCATTGATATTTCACCTTTAAAAAAGTTGAAAATGCAAGTTTTTTTAAAAATGTTGAAATTTCAATTTTTTTAAAAAAAACTTGAAATGTCAACATATTTCTTTATTGCCTTTTTAAAAAAAATTGATATTTAACCTTTTTTAAAAAGTTGGAATTTCACACAAAAAAAGCAATTATTTTAAAAAAATTGAAATTTCAACATTTTCATTGAAATTTCACCTTTAATAAAGTTGAAATTGCAAGTTTTCTAAAAAAATGGTGAAATTTCAATTTTTTTTAAAAAAAATTGAAATATCAACATATTTCTTTATTGCCTTTTTTAAAAAAAATTGATATTTAACCTTTTTTAAAAAGTTGAAATTTCACACAAAAAAAGCATTTTTTTTTAAAAATTTGAAATTTCAACATTTTTATTGAAATTTCACTTTCTTTAAAAAAGTTGAAATTGCAAGTTTTTCTAACAATCGTGAAATTTCAAATTTTTTAAAAAAAACTTGAAATGTCAACATATATTTCTTGATCACCTTTTACAAAAAAAAAAATTTAACCTTTTTTAAAAAAATTGAAATTTCAACATTTTCATTGATATTTCACCTTTAAAAAAGTTGAAAATGCAAGTTTTTTTAAAAATGTTGAAATTTCAATTTTTTTAAAAAAAACTTGAAATGTCAACATATTTCTTTATTGCCTTTTTAAAAAAAATTGATATTTAACCTTTTTTAAAAAGTTGGAATTTCACACAAAAAAAGCAATTATTTTAAAAAAATTGAAATTTCAACATTTTCATTGAAATTTCACCTTTAATAAAGTTGAAATTGCAAGTTTTCTAAAAAAATGGTGAAATTTCAATTTTTTTTAAAAAAAATTGAAATATCAACATATTTCTTTATTGCCTTTTTTAAAAAAAATTGATATTTAACCTTTTTTAAAAAGTTGAAATTTCACACAAAAAAAGCATTTTTTTTTAAAAATTTGAAATTTCAACATTTTTATTGAAATTTCACTTTCTTTAAAAAAGTTGAAATTGCAAGTTTTTCTAACAATCGTGAAATTTCAAATTTTTTAAAAAAAACTTGAAATGTCAACATATATTTCTTGATCACCTTTTACAAAAAAAAAAATTTAACCTTTTTTAAAAAAATTGAAATTTCAACATTTTCATTGATATTTCACCTTTAAAAAAGTTGAAAATGCAAGTTTTTTTAAAAATGTTGAAATTTCAATTTTTTTAAAAAAAACTTGAAATGTCAACATATTTCTTTATTGCCTTTTTAAAAAAAATTGATATTTAACCTTTTTTAAAAAGTTGAAATTTCACACAAAAAAAGCAATTATTTTTAAAAAATTGAAATTTCAACATTTTCATTGAAATTTCACCTTTAATAAAGTTGAAATTGCAAGTTTTCTAAAAAAATGGTGAAATTTCAATTTTTTTTAAAAAAAATTGAAATGTCAACATATTTCTTTATTGCCTTTTTTAAAAAAAATTGATATTTAACCTTTTTTAAAAAGTTGAAATTTCACACAAAAAAAGCATTTTTTTTAAAAAATTTGAAATTTCAACATTTTTATTGAAATTTCACTTTCTTTAAAAAAGTTGAAATTGCAAGTTTTTCTAACAATCGTGAAATTTCAAATTTTTTAAAAAAAACTTGAAATGTCAACATATATTTCTTGATCACCTTTTACAAAAAAATATTTAACCTTTTTTAAAAAAATTGAAATTTCAACATTTTCATTGATATTTCACCTTTAAAAAAGTTGAAAATGCAAGTTTTTTTAAAAATGTTGAAATTTCAATTTTTTTAAAAAAAACTTGAAATGTCAACATATTTCTTTATTGCCTTTTTAAAAAAAATTGATATTTAACCTTTTTTAAAAAGTTGAAATTTCACACAAAAAAAGCAATTATTTTAAAAAAACATTGAAATTTCAACATTTTTATTGAAATTTCACCTTTAATAAAGTTGAAATTGCAAATTTTCTAAAAAATGGTGAAATTTCAATTTTTTTTAAAAAAAATTGAAATGTCAACATATTTCTTTATTGCCTTTTTTAAAAAAAATTGATATTTAACCTTTTTTAAAAAGTTGAAATTTCACACAAAAAAAGCATTTTTTTTAAAAAATTTGAAATTTCAACATTTTTATTGAAATTTCACTTTCTTTAAAAAAGTTGAAATTGCAAGTTTTTCTAACAATCGTGAAATTTCAAATTTTTTAAAAAAAACTTGAAATGTCAACATATATTTCTTGATCACCTTTTACAAAAAAATATTTAACCTTTTTTAAAAAAATTGAAATTTCAACATTTTCATTGATATTTCACCTTTAAAAAAGTTGAAAATGCAAGTTTTTTTAAAAATGTTGAAATTTCAATTTTTTTAAAAAAAACTTGAAATGTCAACATATTTCTTTATTGCCTTTTTAAAAAAAATTGATATTTAACCTTTTTTAAAAAGTTGGAATTTCACACAAAAAAAGCAATTATTTTAAAAAAATTGAAATTTCAACATTTTCATTGAAATTTCACCTTTAATAAAGTTGAAATTGCAAGTTTTCTAAAAAAATGGTGAAATTTCAATTTTTTTTAAAAAAAATTGAAATATCAACATATTTCTTTATTGCCTTTTTTAAAAAAAATTGATATTTAACCTTTTTTAAAAAGTTGAAATTTCACACAAAAAAAGCATTTTTTTTTAAAAATTTGAAATTTCAACATTTTTATTGAAATTTCACTTTCTTTAAAAAAGTTGAAATTGCAAGTTTTTCTAACAATCGTGAAATTTCAAATTTTTTAAAAAAAACTTGAAATGTCAACATATATTTCTTGATCACCTTTTACAAAAAAAAAAATTTAACCTTTTTTAAAAAAATTGAAATTTCAACATTTTCATTGATATTTCACCTTTAAAAAAGTTGAAAATGCAAGTTTTTTTAAAAATGTTGAAATTTCAATTTTTTTAAAAAAAACTTGAAATGTCAACATATTTCTTTATTGCCTTTTTAAAAAAAATTGATATTTAACCTTTTTTAAAAAGTTGGAATTTCACACAAAAAAAGCAATTATTTTAAAAAAATTGAAATTTCAACATTTTCATTGAAATTTCACCTTTAATAAAGTTGAAATTGCAAGTTTTCTAAAAAAATGGTGAAATTTCAATTTTTTTTAAAAAAAATTGAAATATCAACATATTTCTTTATTGCCTTTTTTAAAAAAAATTGATATTTAACCTTTTTTAAAAAGTTGAAATTTCACACAAAAAAAGCATTTTTTTTTAAAAATTTGAAATTTCAACATTTTTATTGAAATTTCACTTTCTTTAAAAAAGTTGAAATTGCAAGTTTTTCTAACAATCGTGAAATTTCAAATTTTTTAAAAAAAACTTGAAATGTCAACATATATTTCTTGATCACCTTTTACAAAAAAAAAAATTTAACCTTTTTTAAAAAAATTGAAATTTCAACATTTTCATTGATATTTCACCTTTAAAAAAGTTGAAAATGCAAGTTTTTTTAAAAATGTTGAAATTTCAATTTTTTTAAAAAAAACTTGAAATGTCAACATATTTCTTTATTGCCTTTTTAAAAAAAATTGATATTTAACCTTTTTTAAAAAGTTGAAATTTCACACAAAAAAAGCAATTATTTTTAAAAAATTGAAATTTCAACATTTTCATTGAAATTTCACCTTTAATAAAGTTGAAATTGCAAGTTTTCTAAAAAAATGGTGAAATTTCAATTTTTTTTAAAAAAAATTGAAATGTCAACATATTTCTTTATTGCCTTTTTTAAAAAAAATTGATATTTAACCTTTTTTAAAAAGTTGAAATTTCACACAAAAAAAGCATTTTTTTTAAAAAATTTGAAATTTCAACATTTTTATTGAAATTTCACTTTCTTTAAAAAAGTTGAAATTGCAAGTTTTTCTAACAATCGTGAAATTTCAAATTTTTTAAAAAAAACTTGAAATGTCAACATATATTTCTTGATCACCTTTTACAAAAAAATATTTAACCTTTTTTAAAAAAATTGAAATTTCAACATTTTCATTGATATTTCACCTTTAAAAAAGTTGAAAATGCAAGTTTTTTTAAAAATGTTGAAATTTCAATTTTTTTAAAAAAAACTTGAAATGTCAACATATTTCTTTATTGCCTTTTTAAAAAAAATTGATATTTAACCTTTTTTAAAAAGTTGAAATTTCACACAAAAAAAGCAATTATTTTAAAAAAACATTGAAATTTCAACATTTTTATTGAAATTTCACCTTTAATAAAGTTGAAATTGCAAATTTTCTAAAAAATGGTGAAATTTCAATTTTTTTTAAAAAAAATTGAAATGTCAACATATTTCTTTATTGCCTTTTTTAAAAAAAATTGATATTTAACCTTTTTTAAAAAGTTGAAATTTCACACAAAAAAAGCATTTTTTTTAAAAAATTTGAAATTTCAACATTTTTATTGAAATTTCACTTTCTTTAAAAAAGTTGAAATTGCAAGTTTTTCTAACAATCGTGAAATTTCAAATTTTTTAAAAAAAACTTGAAATGTCAACATATATTTCTTGATCACCTTTTACAAAAAAAAAAATTTAACCTTTTTTAAAAAAATTGAAATTTCAACATTTTCATTGATATTTCACCTTTAAAAAAGTTGAAAATGCAAGTTTTTTTAAAAATGTTGAAATTTCAATTTTTTTAAAAAAAACTTGAAATGTCAACATATTTCTTTATTGCCTTTTTAAAAAAAATTGATATTTAACCTTTTTTAAAAAGTTGGAATTTCACACAAAAAAAGCAATTATTTTAAAAAAATTGAAATTTCAACATTTTCATTGAAATTTCACCTTTAATAAAGTTGAAATTGCAAGTTTTCTAAAAAAATGGTGAAATTTCAATTTTTTTTAAAAAAAATTGAAATATCAACATATTTCTTTATTGCCTTTTTTAAAAAAAATTGATATTTAACCTTTTTTAAAAAGTTGAAATTTCACACAAAAAAAGCATTTTTTTTTAAAAATTTGAAATTTCAACATTTTTATTGAAATTTCACTTTCTTTAAAAAAGTTGAAATTGCAAGTTTTTCTAACAATCGTGAAATTTCAAATTTTTTAAAAAAAACTTGAAATGTCAACATATATTTCTTGATCACCTTTTACAAAAAAAAAAATTTAACCTTTTTTAAAAAAATTGAAATTTCAACATTTTCATTGATATTTCACCTTTAAAAAAGTTGAAAATGCAAGTTTTTTTAAAAATGTTGAAATTTCAATTTTTTTAAAAAAAACTTGAAATGTCAACATATTTCTTTATTGCCTTTTTAAAAAAAATTGATATTTAACCTTTTTTAAAAAGTTGGAATTTCACACAAAAAAAGCAATTATTTTAAAAAAATTGAAATTTCAACATTTTCATTGAAATTTCACCTTTAATAAAGTTGAAATTGCAAGTTTTCTAAAAAAATGGTGAAATTTCAATTTTTTTTAAAAAAAATTGAAATATCAACATATTTCTTTATTGCCTTTTTTAAAAAAAATTGATATTTAACCTTTTTTAAAAAGTTGAAATTTCACACAAAAAAAGCATTTTTTTTAAAAAATTTGAAATTTCAACATTTTTATTGAAATTTCACTTTCTTTAAAAAAGTTGAAATTGCAAGTTTTTCTAACAATCGTGAAATTTCAAATTTTTTAAAAAAAACTTGAAATGTCAACATATATTTCTTGATCACCTTTTACAAAAAAAAAAATTTAACCTTTTTTAAAAAAATTGAAATTTCAACATTTTCATTGATATTTCACCTTTAAAAAAGTTGAAAATGCAAGTTTTTTTAAAAATGTTGAAATTTCAATTTTTTTAAAAAAAACTTGAAATGTCAACATATTTCTTTATTGCCTTTTTAAAAAAAATTGATATTTAACCTTTTTTAAAAAGTTGGAATTTCACACAAAAAAAGCAATTATTTTAAAAAAATTGAAATTTCAACATTTTCATTGAAATTTCACCTTTAATAAAGTTGAAATTGCAAGTTTTCTAAAAAAATGGTGAAATTTCAATTTTTTTTAAAAAAAATTGAAATATCAACATATTTCTTTATTGCCTTTTTTAAAAAAAATTGATATTTAACCTTTTTTAAAAAGTTGAAATTTCACACAAAAAAAGCATTTTTTTTAAAAAATTTGAAATTTCAACATTTTTATTGAAATTTCACTTTCTTTAAAAAAGTTGAAATTGCAAGTTTTTCTAACAATCGTGAAATTTCAAATTTTTTAAAAAAAACTTGAAATGTCAACATATATTTCTTGATCACCTTTTACAAAAAAATATTTAACCTTTTTTAAAAAAATTGAAATTTCAACATTTTCATTGATATTTCACCTTTAAAAAAGTTGAAAATGCAAGTTTTTTTAAAAATGTTGAAATTTCAATTTTTTTAAAAAAAACTTGAAATGTCAACATATTTCTTTATTGCCTTTTTAAAAAAAATTGATATTTAACCTTTTTTAAAAAGTTGAAATTTCACACAAAAAAAGCAATTATTTTAAAAAAACATTGAAATTTCAACATTTTTATTGAAATTTCACCTTTAATAAAGTTGAAATTGCAAATTTTCTAAAAAATGGTGAAATTTCAATTTTTTTTAAAAAAAATTGAAATGTCAACATATTTCTTTATTGCCTTTTTTAAAAAAAATTGATATTTAACCTTTTTTAAAAAGTTGAAATTTCACACAAAAAAAGCATTTTTTTAAAAAAATTTGAAATTTCAACATTTTTATTGAAATTTCACTTTCTTTAAAAAAGTTGAAATTGCAAGTTTTTCTAACAATCGTGAAATTTCAAATTTTTTAAAAAAAACTTGAAATGTCAACATATATTTCTTGATCACCTTTTACAAAAAAAAAAATTTAACCTTTTTTAAAAAAATTGAAATTTCAACATTTTCATTGATATTTCACCTTTAAAAAAGTTGAAAATGCAAGTTTTTTTAAAAATGTTGAAATTTCAATTTTTTTAAAAAAAACTTGAAATGTCAACATATTTCTTTATTGCCTTTTTAAAAAAAATTGATATTTAACCTTTTTTAAAAAGTTGAAATTTCACACAAAAAAAGCAATTATTTTTAAAAAATTGAAATTTCAACATTTTCATTGAAATTTCACCTTTAATAAAGTTGAAATTGCAAGTTTTCTAAAAAAATGGTGAAATTTCAATTTTTTTTAAAAAAAATTGAAATATCAACATATTTCTTTATTGCCTTTTTTAAAAAAAATTGATATTTAACCTTTTTTAAAAAGTTGAAATTTCACACAAAAAAAGCATTTTTTTTAAAAAATTTGAAATTTCAACATTTTTATTGAAATTTCACTTTCTTTAAAAAAGTTGAAATTGCAAGTTTTTCTAACAATCGTGAAATTTCAAATTTTTTAAAAAAAACTTGAAATGTCAACATATATTTCTTGATCACCTTTTACAAAAAAATATTTAACCTTTTTTAAAAAAATTGAAATTTCAACATTTTCATTGATATTTCACCTTTAAAAAAGTTGAAAATGCAAGTTTTTTTAAAAATGTTGAAATTTCAATTTTTTTAAAAAAAACTTGAAATGTCAACATATTTCTTTATTGCCTTTTTAAAAAAAATTGATATTTAACCTTTTTTAAAAAGTTGAAATTTCACACAAAAAAAGCAATTATTTTAAAAAAACATTGAAATTTCAACATTTTTATTGAAATTTCACCTTTAATAAAGTTGAAATTGCAAATTTTCTAAAAAATGGTGAAATTTCAATTTTTTTTAAAAAAAATTGAAATGTCAACATATTTCTTTATTGCCTTTTTTAAAAAAAATTGATATTTAACCTTTTTTAAAAAGTTGAAATTTCACACAAAAAAAGCATTTTTTTTAAAAAATTTGAAATTTCAACATTTTTATTGAAATTTCACTTTCTTTAAAAAAGTTGAAATTGCAAGTTTTTCTAACAATCGTGAAATTTCAAATTTTTTAAAAAAAACTTGAAATGTCAACATATATTTCTTGATCACCTTTTACAAAAAAAAAAATTTAACCTTTTTTAAAAAAATTGAAATTTCAACATTTTCATTGATATTTCACCTTTAAAAAAGTTGAAAATGCAAGTTTTTTTAAAAATGTTGAAATTTCAATTTTTTTAAAAAAAACTTGAAATGTCAACATATTTCTTTATTGCCTTTTTAAAAAAAATTGATATTTAACCTTTTTTAAAAAGTTGGAATTTCACACAAAAAAAGCAATTATTTTAAAAAAATTGAAATTTCAACATTTTCATTGAAATTTCACCTTTAATAAAGTTGAAATTGCAAGTTTTCTAAAAAAATGGTGAAATTTCAATTTTTTTTAAAAAAAATTGAAATATCAACATATTTCTTTATTGCCTTTTTTAAAAAAAATTGATATTTAACCTTTTTTAAAAAGTTGAAATTTCACACAAAAAAAGCATTTTTTTTTAAAAATTTGAAATTTCAACATTTTTATTGAAATTTCACTTTCTTTAAAAAAGTTGAAATTGCAAGTTTTTCTAACAATCGTGAAATTTCAAATTTTTTAAAAAAAACTTGAAATGTCAACATATATTTCTTGATCACCTTTTACAAAAAAAAAAATTTAACCTTTTTTAAAAAAATTGAAATTTCAACATTTTCATTGATATTTCACCTTTAAAAAAGTTGAAAATGCAAGTTTTTTTAAAAATGTTGAAATTTCAATTTTTTTAAAAAAAACTTGAAATGTCAACATATTTCTTTATTGCCTTTTTAAAAAAAATTGATATTTAACCTTTTTTAAAAAGTTGGAATTTCACACAAAAAAAGCAATTATTTTAAAAAAATTGAAATTTCAACATTTTCATTGAAATTTCACCTTTAATAAAGTTGAAATTGCAAGTTTTCTAAAAAAATGGTGAAATTTCAATTTTTTTTAAAAAAAATTGAAATATCAACATATTTCTTTATTGCCTTTTTTAAAAAAAATTGATATTTAACCTTTTTTAAAAAGTTGAAATTTCACACAAAAAAAGCATTTTTTTTTAAAAATTTGAAATTTCAACATTTTTATTGAAATTTCACTTTCTTTAAAAAAGTTGAAATTGCAAGTTTTTCTAACAATCGTGAAATTTCAAATTTTTTAAAAAAAACTTGAAATGTCAACATATATTTCTTGATCACCTTTTACAAAAAAAAAAATTTAACCTTTTTTAAAAAAATTGAAATTTCAACATTTTCATTGATATTTCACCTTTAAAAAAGTTGAAAATGCAAGTTTTTTTAAAAATGTTGAAATTTCAATTTTTTTAAAAAAAACTTGAAATGTCAACATATTTCTTTATTGCCTTTTTAAAAAAAATTGATATTTAACCTTTTTTAAAAAGTTGGAATTTCACACAAAAAAAGCAATTATTTTAAAAAAATTGAAATTTCAACATTTTCATTGAAATTTCACCTTTAATAAAGTTGAAATTGCAAGTTTTCTAAAAAAATGGTGAAATTTCAATTTTTTTTTAAAAAAATTGAAATATCAACATATTTCTTTATTGCCTTTTTTAAAAAAAATTGATATTTAACCTTTTTTAAAAAGTTGAAATTTCACACAAAAAAAGCATTTTTTTTAAAAAATTTGAAATTTCAACATTTTTATTGAAATTTCACTTTCTTTAAAAAAGTTGAAATTGCAAGTTTTTCTAACAATCGTGAAATTTCAAATTTTTTAAAAAAAACTTGAAATGTCAACATATATTTCTTGATCACCTTTTACAAAAAAAAAAATTTAACCTTTTTTAAAAAAATTGAAATTTCAACATTTTCATTGATATTTCACCTTTAAAAAAGTTGAAAATGCAAGTTTTTTTAAAAATGTTGAAATTTCAATTTTTTTAAAAAAAACTTGAAATGTCAACATATTTCTTTATTGCCTTTTTAAAAAAAATTGATATTTAACCTTTTTTAAAAAGTTGGAATTTCACACAAAAAAAGCAATTATTTTAAAAAAATTGAAATTTCAACATTTTCATTGAAATTTCACCTTTAATAAAGTTGAAATTGCAAGTTTTCTAAAAAAATGGTGAAATTTCAATTTTTTTTAAAAAAAATTGAAATATCAACATATTTCTTTATTGCCTTTTTTAAAAAAAATTGATATTTAACCTTTTTTAAAAAGTTGAAATTTCACACAAAAAAAGCATTTTTTTTAAAAAATTTGAAATTTCAACATTTTTATTGAAATTTCACTTTCTTTAAAAAAGTTGAAATTGCAAGTTTTTCTAACAATCGTGAAATTTCAAATTTTTTAAAAAAAACTTGAAATGTCAACATATATTTCTTGATCACCTTTTACAAAAAAAAAAATTTAACCTTTTTTAAAAAAATTGAAATTTCAACATTTTCATTGATATTTCACCTTTAAAAAAGTTGAAAATGCAAGTTTTTTTAAAAATGTTGAAATTTCAATTTTTTTAAAAAAAACTTGAAATGTCAACATATTTCTTTATTGCCTTTTTAAAAAAAATTGATATTTAACCTTTTTTAAAAAGTTGGAATTTCACACAAAAAAAGCAATTATTTTAAAAAAATTGAAATTTCAACATTTTCATTGAAATTTCACCTTTAATAAAGTTGAAATTGCAAGTTTTCTAAAAAATGGTGAAATTTCAATTTTTTAAAAAAACTTTAAATGTCGACATATTTCTTGATTTTCACCTTTTTTAGAAAAACCGCAATTTCAAGTTCTTTATAAAAAGTTAAAATTACACCTTTCTTAAAAAATTGATATTCAACCTTTTTTGAAAAAGTTGAAATTTCACCAAAAAAAAAAAAAATCTTCAAAGTTCTAAAATAATTCAAGAAACATTCTTCTTAAAATTCAAATTGATGAAAAAATTAAATTAGCCGCAAACAATCATTAGAATTGCATGGTTTATTGGAAAAAATTATAATCACCGAATTTGCGTTCAATAATAAAAAAAAAAATTAGTTGGCTTCCGTCAAATCCTTGGAAAACCAGCAGTGTTTTTGTTCCTTCAAAATTGGCAGTCCTGTCGAGTTTAATTAAACATCTAAACGTCAAAACACTATGCGCATTTTTGAATTTTGAAAACATGATCTTGAAACCAAAGTTTTTTCGAAATTGTCTCGTTTTGCTGCAAACAAACTGTCTGAATAGGTTGGCGCGCCGGCCGCAGCGCGCGCTGTTCAGGCTGCAGTTCTTCTCGCTGTTCCTGGCGGCGCTGAAGGATTACAATCCTTTCGGCGAAAAGTCCAGCAACAAGGCGACTCGCTATTGGATGAAGCAGTCGATTCCCGAAATAATCCAAGAAGCAGATGGACTTTTCGAAGAAGAAAGGTACCTGGAAGTCTACGAGCTGCTGAACAGGCTGAAGTTCAATAGAAATGTCGACGTTCAGTGGAGGATTTGCAGGGTTCTGTTCAAAATGTCGTGCGACGAGAAATTGTCGAAAAATGTGCGAAAACAGATGATTTTGGAAGCGTTTGAACTAATGACCGCAACGCTATCTGTGGGTAAGAATCCGATTTAAACGCTTGTAGATTGAAAAAATTCAAAATTTTTAATATAAAATACCTAAATGTCAGAATTTAACATAAATACTAATTGGAGAAATTGACTGTGCGATTTTGTTGAAAGACTGTTTTTGTTAGGGGAGAAATTCTGCGTAATTCCCAACTTGAGAATCGTAATTTTTGATTTGTACATTTTTTAACGAAATTAGGGTTTTTTTGTTTGTTTTTTGGTTGTAAAATGGAAGCTAATGAAGCGATCTTAATGATGTTGAATGATGAATTGTGGAGAATCGAATTACGAAGAGAATGAGATGATTCGATCGGGTAATTAGAACCGGGAAAAGCCGGAAAATTCGGAATTTTCTTGAAAAATTCGCAATTTCGCCACTTTTTTAATTTTAAGAACTGAAATTTTGCACAAAACTGGCTATTTATTGGGACTTTATGTGTGCAAAACCTCGACTCTGGAACTAACAGTTTTTGCACAAGCTATTTTAATTTTTTCATCAATTTGCAGACAAAATCGATCTAAATTTGTTTTTCGATGAAGCGATAAGTTCTAAGTTGACCGTTTAATTTAATTATTTTTGTATTCAACACAAATTCGGTGATTAGAATTTTTTCCAATAAACCACACAGTTCTAATGAAAGTTTAAAGCTAATTTTTTTTTTATGAATTTGAAGACAAATTCGATAATCTAAATTTGTTTTTCGATGAAGCGACAAGTTCTAACGACACTTGACAATTTAATTCAATTTTTTGCAATCTTTAAGAACAAATTCCGCGATTAGAATTTTTTTCCAATAAAGCACACAGTTCTAATGAAAGTTTACAGTTAATATTATTTTATTCCTGTATAATGCGCTTCCCCTCAGCGGCTAGTCTTCCCCCACCACTCGACCCCTTTTCTCATACTCGACCGCTTTCACTCAACCGATTTTCACCCATTTCTCTTCATTTTAGAAAAAAAACAAAATACACGTTTTGTTCCCATTCACGCCTAGTTTCCAATTCCGTTTTTAAAATTTAAATCGGACAATCACAGAACCGTCCAGCCCTCCGCGAAAATATCGCAAAAAAAATATTTAAATGGCGATTGTGGAAAAACCGTCAGTTCCAGAGAGTCGCGGTTTTGCGCACATAAAGTCCAAATAAACGGCTAGTTTCGTGCAAAGTTTCAATTTTTAAAATTAGAAAGTGGCGGAACTGAGATTTTTCAAGAAAACACCGAATTTTCCCGATTTTTCCGGGTTTTCCTCCGGTTCTAATTATCTGATCGGGTCATCCGACCCCTCATTCTCTTCGTAATTCAATTCTCTACAATTCCTCAATTGACATCATTAAGATCGCTTCATCAGTTTCCACTGTACAAGCAAAAAACAAACAGAAAAAAAACGTCAATTTTGTTGGAAATTGTACAAATTAAAAAAATTATGATTCTCGGGTTGGAAATTTGACAAAATCGCACTGTTGGTTCTCGGTTGGTGTTCATGTTTGGAAAAAAATTGCTTGGCCTAATAGGAAAATGAAATTTTTGAAATTAAAGATTATTGTTTGAAAATGAAATTTGAAATTATTAAAAATTGTCTGAAAATGAAAGTTCTACATCAAAAAAGTGAAATTTCGCATTTTTTTTAAAGGCGAAATTTCAATTTTTTTAAAAAAGGTTCAATTTTAATTTTAAAAAAGGTGAAAATTCAAGAAGAAAGTTGAAATTTCAGGTTTTTTAAAAAAATTTAAAATTTCAATTTTAAAAAAAGCTGAAATTGAAAAATATCCAAATTTCAAGTTTTTTTTAAACAATGGAAATTTCCCCTTTTTTTAATAAAACTTCAAATTTCACCTTTACTTAAAAAAAGTGAAATTTCAAATTTTGTTTAAACGTGAAATTTAAATTTTTTTAAAAGAAAAATTTCAATTTTAAAAAAGGTGAAAATTCAAGAAGAATGTTGAAATTTCAGGTTTTTTAAAAAAAGCTGAAATTGAAAAATGTCGAAATTTCAAATTTTTTTCAAAGTGAATTTTCTATTTTTCTAAAAAAGGTAAAATTTCAATTATTTTAAAACAGGTGAAATTGCAACTTTTTTTAAAGAAGATGAAATTTCTATGTTTTTAAAAAGGCGTAAATTTCAAGAAAAATGTTGAAATTTCAGGTTTTTTTAAAAGCGAAATTTCAACTTTTTAGAAAAAAAGGTGAAATTTCAGGGTTTAAAAAAAAAGGTAAAATTTCAAATTTTTAAAAAGCTGAAATTGAAAAATGTTGCAATTTCAAGTTTTTTTTTAAAAATGGAAATTTCACCTTTTTAATAAAACTTCAAATTTTACCTTTATTTAAAAAAGGTCAAATTTCCAAATTTTTTTTAAAGGTGATATTTGTATTTTTTAAAATATGCGAAATTTCAATTTTTTAAAATTGCACTGTATATACAGGGTGTCTCACGAAAAACGCACCACGCTATAACTCTGCAATTTATAATCCGTTTCAGCAATTGTCATTCAAGTCGAGCGATAGTCAACTTTTTTCATTTAAATGGCAACACATATTTTTTTTTATTCATTTTGGTGGAGATTTCATTTCTGGATACGACGGTTTGTTTCAGCCTTGATTTTGTAAAATATTCTTGAAAAAATGGTATAAAAATTTATTGCAAAAATGAAAAGTTCCTCAATCGACGTCATTAAGATCGCTTCGTCAGTTTCCACTGTACAAGCAAGAAACAACAAAACAAAAACGTCAATTTTGTTGAAAATTGTGCATTTGACAAAATCGCACTTTTGGTTTTCGGTTGGTGTTCATGTTTGGAAAAAATTGCTTGGCCTAATAGGAAAATGAAATTTTTTAAATTAAACATGATTGTCTGAAAAAATGAAACTTGACATTATTAAAAATTGTCTGAAAATGAAATTTGAAATTAAAGATTATTGTCTGAAAATAAAATTTGAAATTAAAGATTATTGTCTGAAAATGAAATTTGAAATTAAAGATTATTGTCTGAAATGAAATTTGAAATTATTAAAAATTGTCTGAAAATGAAATTTGAAATTAAAGATTATTGTCTGAAAATGAAATTTGAAATTAAAGATTGTTGTCTGAAAATGAAATTTGAAAGTAAAGATTATTGTCTGAAAATGAAATTTGAAATTAAAGATTATTGTCTGAAAATGAAATTTGAAATTAAAGATTATTGTCTGAAATGAAATTTGAAATTATTAAAAATTGTCTGAAAATGAAATTTGAAATTAAAGATTATTATCTGAAATGAAATTTGAAATTATTAAAAATTGTCTGAAAATGAAATTTGAAATTAAAGATTATTGTCTGAAAATGAAATTTGAAATTAAAGATTGTTGTCTGAAAATGAAATTTGAAAGTAAAGATTATTGTCTGAAAATGAAATTTGAAATTAAAGATTATTGTCTGAAAATGAAATTTGAAATTAAAGATTATTGTCTGAAATGAAATTTGAAATTATTAAAAATTGTCTGAAAATGAAATTTGAAATTAAAGATTATTATCTGAAATGAAACTTGACATTATTAAAAATTGTCTGAAAATGAAATTTGAAATTAAAGATTATTGTCTGAAAATAAAATTTGAAATTAAAGATTATTGTCTGAAATGAAATTTGAAATTATTAAAAATTGTCTGAAAATGAAATTTGAAATTAAAGATTATTATCTGAAAATGAAATTTGAAATTAACCATTATTGTCTTAAAATGAAATTTGAAATTATTGATTATTGTCTGAAAATAAAATTTGAAATTATTAAAAATTGTCTGAAAATGAAATTTGAAATTAAAGATTATTGTCTGAAATGAAATTTGAAATTAAAGATTATTGTCTGAAATGAAATTTGAAATTATTAAAAATTGTCTGAAAATGAAATTTGAAATTAAAGATTATTGTCTGAAATGAAATTATTAAAAATTGTCTGAAAATGAAATTTGAAATTAAAGATTATTGTCTGAAAATGAAATTTGAAATTAAAGATTATTGTCTGAAATGAAATTATTAAAAATTGTCTGAAAATGAAATTTGAAATTAAAGATTATTGTCTGAAAATGAAATTTGAAATTAAAGATTATTGTCTGAAAATGAAATTAAAGATTATTGTCTGAAAATGAAATTTGAAATTAAAGATTATTGTCTGAAATGAAATTATTAAAAATTGTCTGAAAATGAAATTTGAAATTAAAGATTATTGTCTGAAAATGAAATTTGAAATTAAAGATTATTGTCTGAAATGAAATTATTAAAAATTGTCTGAAAATGAAATTTGAAATTAAAGATTATTGTCTGAAAATGAAATTTGAAATTAAAGATTATTGTCTGAAATGAAATTTGAAATTATTAAAAATTGTCTGAAAATGAAATTTGAAATTAAAGATTATTGTCTGAAAATGAAATTTGAAATTAAAGATTGTTGTCTGAAAATGAAATTTGAAATTAAAGATTATTGTCTGAAAATGAAATTTGAAATTAAAGATTATTGTCTGAAATGAAATTTGAAATTATTAAAAATTGTCTGAAAATGAAATTTGAAATTAATCATTATTGTCTGAAATGAAATTTGAAATTAAAGATTATTGTCTGAAAATGAAATTTGAAATTAATCATTATTGTCTGAAATGAAATTTGAAATTAAAGATTATTGTCTGAAATGAAATTATTAAAAATTGTCTGAAAATGAAATTTGAAATTAAAGATTATTGTCTGAAAATGAAATTTGAAATTAACCATTATTGTCTGAAAATGAAATTTGAAATTAATGATTATTGTCTGAAAATGAAATTATTATTGTCTTAAAATGAAATTTGAAATTAAAGATTATTGTCTGAAAATGAAATTTGAAATTATTAAAAATTGTCTGAAAATGTAAGTTTCAGATCAAAACGACCCGAATGTTCACAAATGGATGGCGATAATAACCGACGTCAAACACGGCAACGACGGCACCGTTTCGCGCGTCAAGGCGCTCACCGACGTCAAAAACCACATGATGAGAGCCGTCGAACTGAATCCGCACGACGTCATAGTGCTGTACATGTTGGGAAAGTGGTGCTTCGAAATCAGCGACATGACGCGGTTCCAGCGATTCATCGCCAGAATGCTGTACGTTGCGCCGCCGGAGTCCACCTACGAAGAGGCCTATCGGTACTTCCTGAGGGCCGAAGAGATCCAACCGCGGTTCTTCGCGCCCAACCTGTACATGTTGGGCCGCGCCTGCTTCCACCTGAAGCAGTACTACAAGGCGCGGTATTACCTGAAAATCGCGGCGCATTTGCCGGCTAGGAACGATTACGAGAGGCGGTGCGCCGAGAACGCGAGGAAACTGGCAGAAGAACTGGTGGACTACGACCTGACGAAAGAGGCTTTGCTGTTTGAGTTTCCCTTCGACGGCGAAGTTTAATTTTGCGCGTGAAAAGGATTCAAATTCGGGATTCAAACGGTCGCGCCAAAACGGGGGGCTGCGATTGGCCGCGGGGAAAACATGGCGGGTCGGCGGCCAATCGCAGGGCTAGGTTTTGGCGCGGTTTGTTTGAATCGTTTCAAATTGAATGAGGGGGGCCGTTTGTTGTTTTTACGCTGAAAACTGCCGCCTGAAGTGAATTATAAGTGGTTCGACTGTAACGTACTTTTGAAAATTTAAATTGTCATTTTTATGTATTCTTTTATTTTTTCTCTGGGTGAATTGATTAGGTACGAAAGCGCAGTTAAGACGTGCAAAAAATTTTAAAAAAACCAGAAATTTCTTAGAAAAAGTGAAATTTCAACTTTTCTAAAAACAAAGTTGAAATTTCAAGAAAAATATTGAAATTTCAGGTTTTTAAAAAGTGAAATTTCAACTTTTCTAAAAAAAAAAAGGTGAAATTTCAAGAAAAATATTGAAATTTCAGGTTTTTTAAAACGTGAAATTTCAACTTTTCTAAAAAAAAAAGGTGAAATTTCAAGAAAAATATTGAAATTTCAGGTTTTTTAAAAAGTGAAATTTCAACTTTTCTTAAAAAAAGGTGAAATTTCAAGAAAAATATTGAAATTTCAGGTTTTTTAAAATGTGAAATTTCAACATTTCTAAAAAAAAGGTGAAATTTCAAGAAAAATATTGAAATTTCAGGTATTTTAAAAAGTGAAATTTTACTTTTCTAAAAAAAAGGTGAAATTTCAAGAAAAATATTGAAATTTCAGGTTTTTAAAAAGTGAAATTTCAACTTTTCTAAAAAAAAGGTTAAATTTCAAGAAAAATATTGAAATTTCAGGTTTTTACAAAAGTGAAATTTCAACTTTTCTAAAAAAAAGGTTAAATTTCAAGAAAAATATTGAAATTTCAGGATTTTAAAAAGTGAAATTTCAACTTTTCTTAAAAAAAGGTGAAATTTCAAGAAAAATATTGAAATTTCAGGTTTTTTAAAATGTGAAATTTCAACTTTTCTAAAAAAAAGGTGAAATTTCAAGAAAAATATTGAAATTTCAGGTTTTTAAAAAGTGAAATTTCAACTTTTCTAAAAAAAAGGTTAAATTTCAAGAAAAATATTGAAATTTCAGGTTTTTTAAAAAGTGAAATTTCAACTTTTCTTAAAAAAAGGTAAAATTTCAAGAAAAATATTGAAATTTCAGGTTTTTTAAAACGTGAAATTTCAACTTTTCTAAAAAAAAAGGTGAAATTTCAAGAAAAATATTGAAATTTCAGGTTTTTTAAAAAGTGAAATTTCAACTTTTCTTAAAAAAAGGTGAAATTTCAAGAAAAATATTGAAATTTCAGGTTTTTTAAAACGTGAAATTTCAACTTTTCTAAAAAAAAAAGGTGAAATTTCAAGAAAAATATTGAAATTTCAGGTTTTTTAAAAAGTGAAATTTCAACTTTTCTTAAAAAAAGGTGAAATTTCAAGAAAAATATTGAAATTTCAGGTTTTTTAAAATGTGAAATTTCAACATTTCTAAAAAAAAGGTGAAATTTCAAGAAAAATATTGAAATTTCAGGTATTTTAAAAAGTGAAATTTTACTTTTCTAAAAAAAAGATGAAATTTCAAGAAAAATATTGAAATTTCAGGTTTTTTAAAACGTGAAATTTCAACTTTTCTAAAAAAAAAAGGTGAAATTTCAAGAAAAATATTGAAATTTCAGGTTTTTTAAAAAGTGAAATTTCAACTTTTCTTAAAAAAAGGTGAAATTTCAAGAAAAATATTGAAATTTCAGGTTTTTTAAAATGTGAAATTTCAACTTTTCTAAAAAAAAGGTGAAATTTCAAGAAAAATATTGAAATTTCAGGTATTTTAAAAAGTGAAATTTTACTTTTCTAAAAAAAAGATGAAATTTCAAGAAAAATATTGAAATTTCAGGTTTTTAAAAAGTGAAATTTCAACTTTTCTAAAAAAAAGGTTAAATTTCAAGAAAAATATTGAAATTTCAGGTTTTTACAAAAGTGAAATTTCAACTTTTCTAAAAAAAAGGTTAAATTTCAAGAAAAATATTGAAATTTCAGGTTTTTAAAAAGTGAAATTTCAACTTTTCTAAAAAAAAGGTTAAATTTCAAGAAAAATATTGAAATTTCAGGTTTTTACAAAAGTGAAATTTCAACTTTTCTAAAAAAAAGGTTAAATTTCAAGAAAAATATTGAAATTTCAGGATTTTAAAAAGTGAAATTTCAACTTTTCTAAAAAAAAGGTTAAATTTCAAGAAAAATATTGAAATTTCAGGTTTTTTAAAAAGTGAAATTTCAACTTTTCTAAAAAAAAAGGTTAAAATTCAAGAAAAATATTGAAATTTCAGGTTTTTTAAAAAGTGAAATTTCAACTTTTCTAAAAAAAAGGTTAAATTTCAAGAAAAATATTGAAATTTCAGGTTTTTACAAAAGTGAAATTTCAAGAAAAATATTGAAATTTCAGGTTTTTTAAAAAGTGAAATATCAACTTTTCTAAAAAAAAGGTTAAATTTCAAGAAAAATATTGAAATTTCAGGTTTTTACAAAAGTGAAATTTCAAGAAAAATATTGAAATTTCAGGTTTTTTAAAAAGTGAAATATCAACTTTTCTAAAAAAAAGGTGAAATTTCAAGAAAAATATTGAAATTTCAGGTTTTTAAAAAGTGAAATTTCAACTTTTCTAAAAAAAAGGTTAAATTTCAAGAAAAATATTGAAATTTCAGGTTTTTACAAAAGTGAAATTTCAAGAAAAATATTGAAATTTCAGGTTTTTTAAAAAGTGAAATATCAACTTTTCTAAAAAAAAGGTTAAATTTCAAGAAAAATATTGAAATTTCAGGTTTTTACAAAAGTGAAATTTCAAGAAAAATATTGAAATTTCAGGTTTTTTAAAAAGTGAAATATCAACTTTTCTAAAAAAAAGGTGAAATTTCAAGAAAAATATTGAAATTTCAGGTTTTTACAAAAGTGAAATTTCAAGAAAAATATTGAAATTTCAGGTTTTTTAAAAAGTGAAATATCAACTTTTCTAAAAAAAAGGTTAAATTTCAAGAAAAATATTGAAATTTCAGGTTTTTACAAAAGTGAAATTTCAAGAAAAATATTGAAATTTCAGGTTTTTTAAAAAGTGAAATATCAACTTTTCTAAAAAAAAGGTGAAATTTCAAGAAAAATATTGAAATTTCAGGTTTTTTAAAACGTGAAATTTCAACTTTTCTAAAAAAAAGGTTAAATTTCAAGAAAAATATTGAAATTTCAGGTTTTTTAAAAAGTGAAATTTCAACTTTTCTAAAAAAAAAGGTTAAAATTCAAGAAAAATATTGAAATTTCAGGTTTTTTAAAAAGTGAAATTTCAACTTTTCTAAAAAAAAGGTTAAATTTCAAGAAAAATATTGAAATTTCAGGTTTTTACAAAAGTGAAATTTCAAGAAAAATATTGAAATTTCAGGTTTTTTAAAAAGTGAAATATCAACTTTTCTAAAAAAAAGGTTAAATTTCAAGAAAAATATTGAAATTTCAGGTTTTTACAAAAGTGAAATTTCAAGAAAAATATTGAAATTTCAGGATTTTTAAAAAGTGAAATATCAACTTTTCTAAAAAAAAGGTGAAATTTCAAGAAAAATATTGAAATTTCAGGTTTTTAAAAAGTGAAATTTCAACTTTTCTAAAAAAAAGGTTAAATTTCAAGAAAAATATTGAAATTTCAGGTTTTTACAAAAGTGAAATTTCAAGAAAAATATTGAAATTTCAGGTTTTTTAAAAAGTGAAATATCAACTTTTCTAAAAAAAAGGTTAAATTTCAAGAAAAATATTGAAATTTCAGGTTTTTACAAAAGTGAAATTTCAAGAAAAATATTGAAATTTCAGGTTTTTTAAAAAGTGAAATATCAACTTTTCTAAAAAAAAGGTGAAATTTCAAGAAAAATATTGAAATTTCAGGTTTTTAAAAAGTGAAATTTCAACTTTTCTAAAAAAAAGGTTAAATTTCAAGAAAAATATTGAAATTTCAGGTTTTTTAAAAAGTGAAATTTTACTTTTCTAAAAAAAAGGTGAAATTTCAAGAAAAATATTGAAATTTCAGGTATTTTAAAAAATGAAATTTTACTTCTCTAAAAAAAAGGTGAAATTTCAAGAAAAATATTGAAATTTCAGGTATTTTAAAAAGTGAAATTTCAACTGTTCTTAAAAAAGGGTGAAATTTCAAGAAAAACGTTGAAATTTCAAGTTTTTTTAAAAAAAGGGAAATATCACTTTTTAAAAAAAAGTTTTTAATACAAGTCAAATTGAATTTCTTCGATTAATTTACGATAACTTGTTGCAACTGAAAAAAGTGACAAGTTCACTTGACAATTTAATTTAATTTTTTGTGATCTTTAAAAACAAATTCGGTGATTAGAAATTTTTTTCAAATAAACCACACTGTTGATGAATACTTCTTGATAATTTCTCACAATAAAGTAATAAACGATAAAGTAAAAAAGTAAAAATAAATAAATATTATATTTACATAATGAAAAAAATATTTATTTTTAGACATTCAAGAAATATTAGAATTATTTCAAGAAAAACAAATTATTTTTCTACATTCAAAAAATATTAGATTCGCATAATGGAAAAAATATTTATTTTCGTGCATTCAGGAAGTATTAGATTTATTTCAAGAGAAAAATGTTCCTAATATTAAAAAAAAAATACGTTTACATAAAAAAATCCTTATGTTCGTAGAATATTACAATTTGTATCAAAAAAAAATAATCTGAAATAACATTTCCTCAATCTTTTTAAGAAATATATTTTAAACGTTTTTTAGAAACATTTCCAAAATATCGACAAACGTCATAAAAATATTTTTTAAACATTCAAGGAAAATATTTAAAGAAATTATGTTATTTTTTCCAATTTTAGGCAACCGAGTTTACACATTGCAATGTCACAGTGTCGAATTGATTATTATGTCTTTAATGTCACAGATTTCGGGGGGGGGATATCGGAATTGTGACAGTCCGTGACGGGGTTTTTTTAAAAAGCTGTATTTTTGAAAAAGTAAAATTTTAGCAACTATTTTTTATTTTAGCAAAGGCGGTTCCTTTTGTCGCCACCGTCGCAGCGCGTCAATCGCACTTTGAACTCCATAAGTACATAAAATTGCGATAAGTGAAGCGCAATCACAATAGCGCTATCGACAATGTAAAAATGAAAATAAAACACTCATCGCAATTATGTGTGGCATCTCACAAACGGCGGGGAACTACCTTAATTACTTTAATTATGTGATATGCAAGGTATTGTATTCAAATCGCACGCAAATACACAGTGATATCAGCCAAATGGAATAATTCAGTATCTCAATTATTTTGTGCATATTGAGGAAAAAATCCCGAAACGCGACATTTTTGGTTTGTAAAGTGAAATTTTAATCCCCCCCCCATTTGATTGAGAGTTGTGAACCCCTAGTTTTTACTTAAGAAGGGGGGGGGGCTTGTGACACCTCATTTGAAAGGTCTTTTCAAGCTCTATTCAAAAATGCTACGATTTAAAAATTTTGGTTTTTTTAGTTGTAGACAATTTTGTTTAACGATTGTTTTTTTGCTCTTTATTTTTGCAATAGTTTTTTAAACCATTTTTTTTTAATAGAGTGCGAAGAGACCTTTCGAATGAGATGTCACAAGCCTCCAACTTCCTATTTAAAAAATGGGGGGGGGAGAAAATTACTTGTAGGCTAAAATGGGCGAAAATCTTGTAATTTTGAACAGGCAAATAATAGTATAAGTATGGTGATTATATTTTTTTTCTTTTTTACTTTATTTTGTTGCCCATTTTAACTTTTACTGTTTTTTGACATATATTTGTTCTTGGTTATTAATAATAGGAATTGTTTATTTCAATAAAAAGTTCGTCTTGGTCTTTTTTCATCATCCTGTATAATTACAATCATTTTTTTATTTTTCTTCAAAAACACGATTTAAACAGCAAATCATTTCTTAGCAACTAAAACGTCGTTCATTTCATTTTCCTTTGTTTTCAAGCCACTTAATTAATGAGTACCTAAATGAATAGTATAAGTATAAAGATTATACTTTTTTGTTTTTTTACTTTGTTTTACCGCTTATTTCAACTTTTTCCAGTTTTTTAACACACATTTCAATAAGTATTGTTTATTTTAATAAAAAATTTGTCTTGGTCTTTTTAAATGACAATATTGGCCACCTTTTTTTCATCGCCCTGTATAATTACAATAATTTTTTAATTTTTCTTCAAAAACACGATTTAAACTGCTAATCATTTCTTAGCAACTTTGTTTATATTATTTTCCCCTATTTTTAGCCCACCTAATCAACGAGTACCTAAATGATAGTATAAGTAAATGAACTATAAAAAGTATAATCTCTATACTTATACTAATAAATACTTTTTTTGTTTTTTTACTATATTTCACTGCTTATTTCAACTTTTTCCATTTTTTTAACATACATTTCAATAAGTATTGTTTATTTTAATAAAAAATTTGTCTTGGTCTTTTTAAATGACAATATTGGCCACCTTATTTTCATCGCCCTGTATAATTACAATAATTTTTTAATTTTTCTTCAAAAACACGATTTAAACTGCTAATCATTTCTTAGCAACTTTGTTTATATTATTTTTCCCTATTTTTAGCCCACCTAATCAACGAGTACCTAAATGATAGTATAAGTAAATGAACTATAAAAAGTATAATCTCTATACTTATACTAATAAATACTTTTTTTGTTTTTTTACTATATTTCACTGCTTATTTCAACTTTTTCCAGTTTTTTAACATACATTTCAATAAGTATTGTTTATTTTAATAAAAAGTTTGTCTTGGTCTTTTTAAATGACAATATTGGCCACCTTTTTTTCATCGCCCTGTATAATTACAATAATTTTTTAATTTTTCTTCAAAAACACGATTTAAACTGCTAATCATTTCTTAGCAACTTTGTTTATATTATTTTTCCCTATTTTTAGCCCACCTAATCAACGAGTACCTAAATGATAGTATAAGTAAATGAACTATAAAAAGTATAATCTCTATACTTATACTAATAAATACTTTTTTTGTTTTTTTACTATATTTCACTGCTTATTTCAACTTTTTCCAGTTTTTTAACATACATTTCAATAAGTATTGTTTATTTTAATAAAAAGTTTGTCTTGGTCTTTTTAAATGACAATATTGGCCACCTTTTTTTCATCACCCTGTATAATTACAATCTTTTTTAATTTTTCTTCAAAAACACGATTTAAACAGCTAATCATTTCTTAGCAACTTTGTTTATATTATTTTCCCCTATTTTTAGCCCACCTAATCAACGAGTACCTAAATGATAGTATAAGTAAATGAACTATAAAAAGTATAATCTCTATACTTATACTAATAAGTACTTTTTTTTGTTTTTTTACTATATTTCACTGCTTATTTCAACTTTTTCCACTTTTTTAACATACATTTCAATAAGTATTGTTTATTTTAATAAAAAATTTGTCTTGGTCTTTTTAAATGACAATATTGGCCACCTTATTTTCATCGCCCTGTATAATTACAATAATTTTTTAATTTTTCTTCAAAAACACTATTTAAACAGCAAATCATTTCTTACCAACTAAAATGTTATTTATTTTATTTTCTCTTATTTTCAAGCCACCTAAATTATTAAGTACCTAAATAATAGTATAAGTAAATGAACTATGAAAAGTACTTATAATAATAAGTATAGAGATGAGATTATACCTTTTTGTTTTTTTACTTTATTTTACTGCTTATTTCAACTTTTTCCACTATTTTAACATACATTTCAATAAGTATTGTTTATGTTAACAACAAAATATTGGTTACCTTTCTTTATCGCCCTGTATAATTACGATAATTTTTTAATTTTTCTTCAAAAACACGATTTAATTAGCAAATCATTTCTTAGCAACTTTGTTTATTTTATTTTTCCCTATTTTTAGCCCACCTAATCAACGAGTACCTAAATGATAGTATAAGTAAATGAACTATGAAAAGTATAATCTCTATACTTATAGTAATAAATCCTTTTTTGTTTTTTTACTTTATTTTACTGCTTATTTCAACTTTTTCCACTTTTTTAACGTACATTTCAACAAGTATTGCTTATTTTAACAAAAAGTTTGTGTTGGTCTTTTTAAATGCCTTACCTTTGAACAAAAAGGGCACCGAGACCGCAGCGGGAACGCGATTATCAAAATCGGGGTCGTCGGGGTCAAAAAGGATATCTTCCTCATACTCCGTGAAGCCCTCCACCTCAGCGCCGCTTTCGATCCCCAGCATCTGAAATAAAAACCTCATCACACCGTGTTTTTTAATTAGCGGGACGAGCGAATAAAAACGGCGGCGAATCTGAGGTGGTTCTCCTAACATTGTGAAAGTCGGAGGAGAACCACAACGATCTTGGATCAGCTGTTTGCGAGTTGTTCGCAGCTCGCGATTGCGACGTACCTTCGACTGTGTCGGTGCCGAACACTGGTTAACAAAAATTGTCGCAATATTCCTGGTTGTTTGTGAACAAACGATTGGTTTTCCACATGTTCCACTAAAAACTGAGAAAACTGAGCAAACTGAGACTATTCGCACTGTCAAAAGACCTGCGCCCGACTGAGTGGCATTCACTTTGCGCGCTGCCTCGCATGCCATGCCAGGCGGGTCATAGACTCATTGGACGGTGTCATACAAAAAGGTACGTCTCGATTTCGCCTGTTTCATATCGTCGATTTCGTCGCCAAATGACAATAATTAACAATAATACAGTTTTTCCTCCCTCGATTTCGTCAAAAACGGGAAGTGGATGAATTGTGCGCGATTTCCGACTCGCGACAATCATGATTTTAACAATTTCCACAATTTTCAACAAAATTCAGGGTTTTTTTTGTGTTTTTCGCTTGTACAGTGGAAACTGACGAAGCGATCTTCATGACGTCCATTGAGGAATTGTGGAGAATTGAATTACGAAGAGAATGGCGGGTCG
The DNA here is from genome assembly GCA_949768715.1 of Dascillus cervinus. Lineage (NCBI taxonomy): Eukaryota > Metazoa > Arthropoda > Insecta > Coleoptera > Dascillidae > Dascillus > Dascillus cervinus. The sequence goes on along the minus strand of OX458323.1, from coordinate 41,860,223 downwards.
GACAACTAGATGGGACAATTACAACCGGAGAAAAGCGGGAAAGTCGGGAAAATTCCGAGTCTTCTTGAAAAATTCTCAATTCCGCCACCTTCTAATTTTAAAAATTGAAACTTTGCGCGAAACTGGCCGTTTAGTTGGACTTTATGTGCGCAAAACCGCGACTCTCTGGAACTGCCGGTTTTTCCGCAATCGCCATTTAATTTTTTTTCTTGCGGTATTTTCGCGGGGGCTGGACGGTTCTGCGATTGTCCGATTTGGATTTTAAAAACGGAATTGGAAACTAGGCGCGAATGGCGACAAAACGTGTATTTTGTTTTTTCTCTGAAATTAAGAGAAATGGGCGAAAATCGGTCGAGAAGTTGGGTGGGAGGAGACTGGCCGCTGAGGGGAGGCGCATTATACAGGAATAAAAAAATACTAAATTAACTGGTTTATTGGGAAAAAATTCTAATCGCCGAATTTGTTTTTAAAGATTACAAAAAAAATTGCCCAGTGTCATTAGAACTTATTCCTTCATCGAAATACAAATTTAGATCACCGAATTTATCTTCAAAGTTCCAAAATAATTCAATCAGATTGTCAGAACTTTAGAAACATTCTTCTGTTCGCCGAAATTGTCTACAAATTGATGAAAAAATGAAATTAGCTGTAAACTTTAATTAGAACTGAGTGGTTTATTGGAAAAAAGTTTCTAATCGCCAAATTTGTTTTTATAGATTACAAAAAATTAAATTAAATTCTTAGGTGTCATTAGAACTTGTTCCATTGTTGAAAAATAAATTTAGATCACCGAATTTATCTTCAAAGTTCTAAAATAATTCAATCAGATTGTCAGAACTCTAGAAACATTCCTCCGTTCGTCGAATTTGTCTTCAAATTGAAAATAAAAATTAAATCAAATGTGAACTTTTATTAGAATTGTTTGCTTCGTCGGAAACAAAATTCTAATCACCGAATTTGTGTTCCAAGTTTAAAAAAGAACTAAATTCGACGGCCAACTGTGATTTAGAACTCATTCCTTCATCGAAAAACAAATATAAGACGCGGTGTCTGAATTTTGCCCGTTTCATCGTCGATTTCATCGCCATTAATCATAATTTTAATAATTTGTACAATTTTCGACGAAAATCGCGTTTTTTTTTTTTGTTTTTTGGTTGTGGCATGGAAACTAAAGGAGCGATCTTGATGATGTCGATTGGGGAATTGTAGAGAATTGAATTGCGAAGAGAATGAGGGGTCGACTGGGCCGATCGCACGATGAGAACCGGAAAAAAGCCGGAAAACCAGGAAAATTCTGTGTTTTCTGAAAAAGTTCGCAATTTCGCCGTTTATTAATTTTAAAAACTGAAATTTTGCACAATGATAGCTATTTATATCTACTTTATGTGTGTAAAACTCCGGCTAGAAGTTCTTGCACAATCACCATTAGAAATGGAATTGTAAAATGAAACTTATACTGTTTCGTAGTATTTACACTCCTGAGTGAGTGAGTGAGAGGGGGAGGGAGGGTAGAAAGAAGGAGAGAGAGAGAGAGAAATAAAGCGAGAGTGTGTGTGTGTGTGTGTGCGTGTGTGTGTGTGTGAGAGAGAGAGAGATAGGAAAAGCGAGAGAGAGAGAGCGGGAGTGAGAGAGAGAGAGAGCGGGAGTGAGAGAAGGCAATGAGATAATGAAGTAGAATGTTTCGGTGTTCAAGTGTGCGAGTGTGCGAGTGTGCTAGTGTGCTAGTGTGCTAGTGTGCTGGTGTGCTGGTGTGCGGTGTGCTAGTGTGCTAGTGTGCTAGTGTGCGAGTGTGCAAGTGTACGAGTGTGCGAGTGTGCTAGTGTGCGAGTGTGCGAGTTACATTGTAGAGAAAGAGGGAAAGAGAGAACGGAGAGAGATAAAACGAAGAAGAGAGAAAGAAAGAGAGAGAGAGCAAGAGAGAGTGTGTCAGTTTGTGTGTGTGTGGGAGAGAGAGAGAGAGAGAGAGAGAGAAAGAAAAAGCGAGAGAAAGAGAGAGAAAGAAAGCGAGAGAAAGAGAGAGAAAGAAAAAGCGAGAGAGAGAGAGAGAAAACGAGAAAGAGAGAGAGAGAAAGAAAAAGCGACAGAGAGAGAGAAAGCGAGAGAGAGTGTGTGTGTGTGTGAGAGAGAGAAAGCGAGAGATAGAGAGAAGGTGTCAGTTTGTGTGTGTGTGTGTGTGTGAGAGAGAGAGAGAAAAGAAATCGAGAGAGAGAAAGAGAGAGAGAAAGCAAAAAAGGGAGAGTGTGTCAGTGTGTGTGTGTGTGAGAGAGAGAGAGTGAGAGAAAGAAAAAGCGAGCGAGAGAGAGAAAGCGGGAGCGAGATAGAGAGCAATGAGATAATGAAGTAGAGTGTTTGGTTGTTCGAGTGTTCGAGTGTGCGAGTGTGCTAGTGTGCTAGTGTGCTAGTGTGCTAGTGTGCGAGTGTGCGAGTTACATTGTAAGGAAGGAGGGAAAGAGAGAGCGAGAGAAAACGAGAAAGAGAGAAAGAAAGAGAGAAAGAGTAAGAGAGATAGAGAGAGTGTGTCAGTTTGTGTGTGTGTGAGAGAGTGAGAGAAAGTAAAAGCGAGCGAGAAAGAGAGAGAAAGAGAGAGAGAAAGCAAAAAAGAGAGATTGTGTCAGTGTGTGTGTGTTTGAGAGAGAGAGAGTGAGAGAAAGAAAAATCGAGCGTGAGAGAGAGATAGCGGGAGAGAGATAGAGAGCAATGAGATAATGAAGTAGAGTGTTCGAGCGTGCTAGTGTGCTAGTGTGCTAGTGTGCTAGTGTGTTAGTGTGCTAGTGTGCAAGTGTGCTAGTGTGCTAGTGTGCTAGTGTGCTAGTGTGCGAGTTATATTGTAGAGAAAGAGAGAAAGAGGGAGAGAGAGAAAACGAGAAAGAGAGAAAGAAAGAGAGAAAGAGAGAGAGATAGAGAGAGTGCGTCAGTTTGTGTGTGTGTGAGAGAGTGAGAGAAAGAAAAAGCGAGCGAGAAAGAGAGAGAAAGAGAGAGAGAAAGCAAAAAAGAGAGATTGTGTCAGTGTGTGTGTGTGAGAGAGAGAGAGAGTGAGAGAAAGAAAAAGCGAGCGAGAGAGAGAGAGAAAGAGAGAGAGAAAGCAAAAAAGAGAGATTGTGTCAGTGTGTGTGTGTTTGAGAGAGAGAGAGTGAGAGAAAGAAAAAGCGAGCGTGAGAGAGAGATAGCGGGAGAGAGATAGAGAGCAATGAGATAATGAAGTAGAGTGTTCGAGCGTGCTAGTGTGCTAGTGTGCTAGTGTGCTAGTGTGCTAGTGTGCTAGTGTGCAAGTGTGCTAGTGTGCGATTGTGAGAGTGTGCGAGTTATATTGTAGAGAAAGAGAGAAAGAGAGCGGGAGAGAGAGAAAACGAGAAAGAGAGAAAGAAAGAGAGAAAGAGAGAGAGAGAGAGAGTGTCAGCTTGTGTGTGTGTGTGAGAGAGAGAGAGAGAGCGGGAGAGAGAGATAGAGAGCAATGCTAGTGTGTGCACACTCTTTCTCGCTTTTCCTATCTCTCTCTCTCACACACACACTCGCACACTAGCACACTAGCACACCAGCACACTAGCACACTAGCACTACCACACTACCACAATCGCACACTAGCACACTCGAACACTTGCTCTCTTTCTCTTTCTCTTTCGCTCTCTCTCTTGCTTTTTCTTTCTCGCTCTCTCTCTCACACACACACACACTCTCTCTCGCTTTCACTTTCTTTCTCTCTCACACACACTCTCTCTCTCTCTTTCGCTCTCTCTCTTGCTTCTTCTTTCTCGCTCTCTCTCTCTCACACACACACACTCTCTCTCGCTTTCACTTTCTTTCTCTCTCACACACACTCTCTCTCTCTTTCGCTCTCTCTCTTGCTTTTTCTTTCTCGCTCTCTCTCTCACACACACACACACTCTCTCTCGCTTTCACTTTCTTTCTCTCTCACACACACTCTCTCTCTCTCTTTCGCTCTCTCTTGCTTTTTCTTTCTCGCTCTCTCACACACACACACACACTCTCTCCTTCTCTCTTTCTCTCTCTCTTTCGCTCTCTCTCTTGCTTCTTCTTTCTCGCTCTCTCTCTCACACACACACACACTCTCTCTCGCTTTCACTTTCTTTCTCTCTCACACACACTCTCTCTCTCTCTTTCGCTCTCTCTTGCTTTTTCTTTCTCGCTCTCTCTCACACACACACACACTCTCTCCTTCTCTCTTTCTCTCTCTCTTTCGCTCTCTCTCTTGCTTCTTCTTTCTCGCTCTCTCTCTCACACACACACACACTCTCTCCTTCTCTCTTTCTCTCTCTCTTTCGCTCTCTCTCTTGCTTCTTCTTTCTCGCTCTCTCTCTCACACACACACACACTCTCTCTCGCTTTCACTTTCTTTCTCTCTCACACACACTCTCTCTCTCTCTTTCGCTCTCTCTCTTGCTTTTTCTTTCTCGCTCTCTCTCACACACACACACACTCTCTCCTTCTCTCTTTCTCTCTCTCTTTCGCTCTCTCTCTTGCTTCTTCTTTCTCGCTCTCTCTCTCACACACACACACACTCTCTCTCGCTTTCACTTTTTTTCTCTCTCACACACACTCTCTCTCTCTCTTTCGCTCTCTCTTGCTTTTTCTTTCTCGCTCTCTCTCACACACACACACACTCTCTCCTTCTCTCTTTCTCTCTCTCTTTCGCTCTCTCTCTTGCTTCTTCTTTCTCGCTCTCTCTCTCACACACACACACACTCTCTCTCGCTTTCACTTTCTTTCTCTCTCACACACACTCTCTCTCTCTCTTTCGCTCTCTCTTGCTTTTTCTTTCTCGCTCTCTCTCACACACACACACACTCTCTCCTTCTCTCTTTCTCTCTCTCTTTCGCTCTCTCTCTTGCTTCTTCTTTCTCGCTCTCTCTCTCACACACACACACACTCTCTCTCGCTTTCACTTTCTTTCTCTCTCACACACACTCTCTCTCTCTCTTTCGCTCTCTCTTGCTTTTTCTTTCTCGCTCTCTCTCACACACACACACACTCTCTCCTTCTCTCTTTCTCTCTCTCTTTCGCTCTCTCTCTTGCTTCTTCTTTCTCGCTCTCTCTCTCACACACACACACACTCTCTCCTTCTCTCTTTCTCTCTCTCTTTCGCTCTCTCTCTTGCTTCTTCTTTCTCGCTCTCTCTCTCACACACACACACACTCTCTCTCGCTTTCACTTTCTTTCTCTTTCACACACTCTCTCTCTCTCTTTCGCTCTCTCTCTTGCTTTTTCTTTCTCGCTCTCTCTCTCTCACACACACACACTCTCTCCTTCTCTCTTTCTCTCTCTCTCGCTCTCCCTTCCTCCCCCCTCTCTCCCTCTCCCACCCTTTCACTATCTCTCATTCTCACACTATCGCAAATAATTACAAATAACCCACTTCACTTCACTTACTCTAAAAATATTGTGTTTTACAAAACATGTAATAATATTGTGTTTTACAAAATATGTAATAATATTGTGTTTTACAAAATATGTAATAATATTGGTTTACACAATATGTATGTATGTAGATGTGTTAATTAAAGAAATATTAAAATTAACAGTGTTTAATTACGTACAACACCTACCTGTTCAATTAAAAAAGTGTGAATAGAATAACCCGTTGAAATTTTTTAAATTTCTCTCACATTTCACGCACACTTCATTTACACTTTATTTACACTTCACTTCTCACTTCCAGATTTTGATGAGTCTGTTGGTAAAATTACTCGATGCAACGCTCAAGAATTTTCGAGGTTTTATTGACATTTTTAGGTCAAATAGGGACTCAATCGCAATCGAATATTTAATCCTTTAATCCAATACGAATTGGATTGAAAGACAAAACGTGTTTGCTGTTTGTTTACTTTCATTTTTAAAAATTGTCGACTGAAACTACAACAGTTGATATTTTTTATTATTATTATTTACAAAATTATAATGAAATTCCATAATTTCAATTTGAAAATTAAATAGAATATATTTAAAACATTTTAATTTCGCATACTTAAAAAAAATTAGATTTACATGAAGAAAACGATACTTGTTTCTGCACATTCAAAAATATATTAGGTTTACATAAAAAAAATTCTTCGGAGAATATTTCATTTTGCATCAAAAACAAATCGAAAAAATAAAAATCTGAAACGTTTCTTTAATCTCATTTAAATCAAGTGGCCCTTGTTATGTAATAATTTTTGCTTGCAATTTGATTTCCTTTTCTTCCATAACAATATTCTTTAAAAAAATTTCACTTGCTACAAATTTTACTTCGCAAACATTTTAAAATGTGGCTTTAAAATGTAATAATGTGTAATTGACAATTTTTAAAAAAATGGGTTTTTTTAAATGTTTGTGAAGTAAAATTTGTAGTAAGTGAAATTTTTTTAAACTCGTCATAAAAATATTTTTCAAGCATTCAAGAAAATTATTTGAAAGAATATTGTTATGGGAAAAAGGAAAACAATTTGTAAATAAAAATTTCTTCAATCTGTTTAAGAAATATTTTTTAAAAGTTTCGAAGAAACGTTTTTTAGAAACATTTCTAAAATATCGACAAACTTGTCATAAAAATATTTTTTAAACGTTGAAGGAAATTATTTAAAAAATATTGTTATGGAAAAAAGGAAAACAAATTGTAAATAAAATTTTCTTCAATCTGTTTAAGAAAAATATTTTTTAAAAGTTTTGAAGAAACATTTATTTAAAAATTCAAGGAAAATATTTCTTTGCTAGGGAAAACTTTCTTTAGTTGAAACATCAGCGTAAAGTGCGAAGATGTTCCGTCTGAAATGTTTGCAGTGTAGTTTCCAAAATGAGGCGATTTAATTAATTTGCAAACACTTTTCATTCCATAAATTTGCATAAAAGAAGCAGCAAACGAAGAATGGGGTCATTTGATGCCAAGAAATTCCTACAATAACAATAATTATAGTTTATACAAATAATGTATCTACAGATTTTTGTATATTCTTGGGTTTAAATTATCTTTAAGTATTTTTACAAGTTGTAATAAATATTACACCTACTTATAAAAATATAATGCTAAATAAAGTATGTATTAATTAAATAAATAATTTCTTATTCCTTTACATATATTAAAGTATTTTGTTCGATTTAGGTACATTTGCTTAACGATAACATAAATAATAAAATAAATCTTAACATTGTAATAATTTGCAGGTTATGTTGCTTAAATTTAATTCAATTTAAATTGAAAAATTTGTTTTACGGCGACATCTCACCTGATCCTTGGAAACTTAAGGAATAGGAAAGAAACCTGCATTATTTTTAAATGGCGCCAATTTTTAAAATTGTTTTTCAGGCGAAAAATAAAATCAGTTCAAATTTAAGGTTACTTGTGATTAATATTTTAACTTATTAGTTTCAGCTGCTTCTTTTTTATATGAGTCGGCGTTTCCAACATTCGTTTTGTCGCAATAAATAGCAAGAAAACAAAATGTTACTTTAATTTTACATTTGAAAATTAAATGTGCAGTGAAAGTTGGCACCAACCGCGAAAAATTAGATCCCCAGTTACTTCGGTCGAATTAACTATTGCGGCCATCTTGGGTCAAACGACCGACTTTTAAACAGCTGTCACATAATAAAATATCTCACAAATCGAACGAACAAGCAAAAATGGGACAAATTAACGCCACACAGGCAATTAGTAAACAATAATTTGATTAAGGAAAAGTATTGTTCGCTAGGAAATTACAGACAGGGCAAAATAAATGCGACAATACAAATAAAATCATTTATGAACTGCTTGTTTTATTTATAAATTATTATTATATCAAAAAGACTTCCCTCAATCCTCTCCTCAATTACGTGTGGCAGTAAATTGTTGAAGCACAGCCTTTTTTACCCATTTAAAAAGTTTTCCTTCGTGCGAACATCTTCCTCTTGGGAACACGGAGTATTAATTCTTCAACTTCTTCCATCAACCCCTTTTCTTTTCTTCACAAATTGTTGATAAATTATCGAAGATAGGAAAGAGACTGTTTTCAGAGTAATAACTTCCGCATTTCGCACATCACGCCGCATCCTGCAACCTCTCCATCGAGTGGCAAGTCATCACAATCCTGAATCCACACTCCACAATGACACGGTTTCATTTTCTACAAACAAAAAATTGTAAAATTAATAACTTTTAACTACATTTTTTAGTTCCTCTTTACTTCTCGTTGCAATTGCTGCATCATATCCGCAAATGCCAAACATTGATGAGCCTTTTATGGTATATAAGTCCGCTTCTATTGATCTCTGCTTCCCTTATTGCCTGTTCCAATGCTAAAAAAGAACAGATGACAAAGAATCACTCCTTCCTTTACTTCAAATTGTTTTGGCACTGTGTTGTTTATTCCAACTGCACTTTCCCCATTCATTTTAGTGTCATTTCAACCATCTTATTAAGTTTCTATTGATTTTTTGTTCTAATGCCTTACGGAGCTTGTTTGAAGTCCACAAATAGAACCAATCGTTGGCTTTCCGCATTCATTCGGCTTGTATTTCCTGTAATGTGAAAATTCCTCTCCTGAAACCGCTTTGGTACTTTCTCCTATTTCTTTTTCTGCTTCCTCGACTAATTTATTCTTTATTGGCCATTATCTTGTAGGCTACGTTCAGCAGCGATATACACACAACCTCCGTAATTCTGACATTCACTTTTGTCTCCGTTTTTATATAATGGACCTATTCCTTCTTTTGTATTTCCTCCAAAATAATCCGTGTGCATCTTTTCTATTAGCTTTTACGCCCTTCACACTTGAATAGTTCAGCTGCTATTCCGTCCCCGCTTGGACTCTTGTTATTTTTTAACTTTCTTGCAGTTTTTCTTCATCCTCCTTTTTCTCAATGCTAATTTTTGCTTCTTCACCGCTTTCCGCTTCCCTGCCATTTAGTACCTCATCAAAGTACTCACTTTATCTTCCCAGCGTTTCCTCCTGACTTGCAATAACGCTCGCACTTCTGTCCTTGGGTTGGAATTCCCTTCTTTCATTGTTAAATCCTTGGCGTAATTTTCTGACTTGATTCTTTGTGTAATTTTCTTCCATTTCCTGCGATGCTTCTGTGTTATACCTTCTGTTTTTATTTCTTAACGCATGGTTTTGACTGTTCTTCTTCAAAATGGAATTATGCCTCTTGCGTTTATAATATTCAGCTGGGAAAAAATTGTATTAAACAAAATGAAGACGCTACAAAAATCTGTAGGTACCTTTTAAATTTTTCAATGCGACAATGCGTTTCTTTGCCGTTTCAGTGTTCGAAGGATCCCGAATGCTCGTTTTATGCGCAATCTCTTCCCGTCAAACATCCTAACCGCATTATGTTCCGCTAGCAGATCCAGAAACAGCTTCGTTTCGCAGACAACAGCGCTTTTCGTGGAGTTTTTCTTGCGATGTTTGCATCGAAACGCTTTAAATGTTTAAATATTTTCTGCGGCTTAAAATTCTTCTCTGCGAATAAATCCATTTTCCAAATATCGCTCCAACTCTTAAACCTTCTTTCCAGCATCTACAAGAAAAAATTGAATGAGTTGAGGCGTCTGCCATAATTCATTTTGCAGCAATAGATTGATTATTTTTGCAAGAAAACGAAATGTCTAAATTTAAATTTGAAATTTAAATGTGCAGTGAAGGTTGTCGCCAACCGCAGAAAATTAAATCCCCGTTTACTTTGGTCGAATTAACTATTGCGGCCATCTAGGGTCAAACGGCCGACTTTTGAACACAGCTGTCACATAATAAAATATCTCACAAATCGAACGAACAAGCAAAAAGGCGTCAAGTTTAAGTGCCACAATTTGAACGAAATGCCTATCGGAAACTAGAGTTGCAACCAATTTTAGTATTTCCTTGTGACGACACACGAGATTTATCCAAATCTCGAAAACTGTCGGTCCCAACCGGCGAACTATCGCTTCTATTGTGAAGAACATATCTTCTCTCGCAACGGAACAGGCGAACTTTCAGCGCGGAATTGTTTCGCTTCTGTATTTCATAATCGGCTTCGTCTGTTAATGGTTCCAGGTCATCTGAAATTAAATACGGTGCATTATATGAACTAAAAATGTACGAAACTAACCTAAAAGGAGAAAATGTACAAAAAAAAAAAACTAAAAGGAGAAATTGTACAAAGAAAACCCAAAAGGAGAAAATGTACGAAACTAAGGTAAAAGGAAATTGTATAAAAAAAAGAACCTAAAAGGAGAAATTGCACAAAACTAACCTAAAAGGGTGGTTGTTGATGTGTTTACAGCTATGTTCCAACTGATTTGTTGTTCTTGCAATTGCAGCGATAGAAGAATGCCGCTCAAAATGCAATAAATTGTTGTTATTTCGCTTTTGCCATTTTTGATGAGAGCTGTTCGCATTTATCCAGCAGGCACTGCAATTTTAATCGGTTAAAACGACATCGAAATTGTTTCACTAACCTCTCAACTTTGACAAGTTCGAATTTGAATTGACGTAAACGACTGAATCGCCTCTTTCCGGCCTTTGAGGCTGTCGTTTTTTCAAATTGTGGCCACTGCGAGTTTGATGATTATTCGACTTTTTTAAATTACTTCTCGCACTGTCTGAAACATTTTAAAGCCATTTTGAATTTCTTTGACATTCAAGAAGTAACAGATTGCCGCTTCAATAAAAATAATTGGCGACACCGACCTCGACGGCAGTAATTCGAAATATTGAGCTCATGAATTAAATGTGAATTGTAAATTAAACTGAACTACCAACAAGAAGTGAGAATTTTTCCTATTAAAATTTTCATACAAAAAAACATTGTACAATCCTCCTTCGTCGCTCATGCGGGAACATTGTCTTTCCGCACTTGGTTCGTAAATAACTATTTCCTGAAACATTTCAGAAACTTAGTCGCAACTAATTTCTTCAGCGGAATGTATTGAAACATTTTTCAAATTCAATAAAAAAGTAAAACAGTTGCATTTAAGAAATTTATTTACACATTTTCTGAACAGTTATTTATCCTCGAAACAATACAAATTTAAATATAAAATAAGATTATTGCATAAAGAAAAATAATAAAGCAATTACGCCAAGTTATATATCAAAATAATTGATTTTTAACATTTTCAATGCGTTCTTATCCATCTCGTTCAGCGGGTTATCCTCCAGATGCAGCGACTTCAAATTGTGCAAACTATCAAAAATAGTTTTTTTCAACCGTACGATTTTATTGTCGTTAAGCCAGACGTATTCCAACTTAACACAATCCTTGAACAACTTTTCGGGAATGCTTGTGAGGTTATTATTATGAGCATTAAAATAAGTGAGCCGATTCAACCCCACCAACAAATCTTCATCAAGCACAGAAATTTTATTAGAACCCAAACTGATTTCCTCCAAACTCTCAAACCCTCTAAATAATTGGGGAGGTAACTTGGTGATCTCGTTTTTGTACAAATGGATCCTCTTCAATTTCTTCAAACCCGCAAAGACGTTTCCCTCCAAACAAGTAAGATAGTTATAAGTTACCTCCAAAGTAATCAGATTGGTCAAGTTGTTGAAAACCCCTTTTTCGAGGAAGGTCAGACCGCATTTATAAAATTGCAATTTGGTGAGTGAAGAGAGGTTGCCGAAGGTGTCAGGTGCCACGTAATTAATCGTTCTGTTTTCTATGCGAAGGAAAGTCGAATTGCCACTTAGATTCGATCGCAGGTCCACTTCACTCAATTTTCGATGAGAAGCATCACTCACAAGAAGCTTTTTTAAACATTGTATTTCTTTTTTGTTTGCATCTAATTCTTCTTTTTCTAATCTTTCTCTTAATTCTTCACATCGGGTTTGTTTTTCAGCTATTTGTATCTGTAAATCAGAATTTTCAGGCCGTAGAAGTTCCATGCGTTGTTCGGTTTCCTTCTTAAAACTTGTCAATTCGGTTGTTAACTTCAGATTTGCAGATTTTAACAATTGCATTTCTTCTTGTAATTTGTTAATTGCTTCCTCTTTCTGGGTTATTATTTTGTCAAGTTCAGTTCTTGCATCTTTACAACTTGCCAATTCGGTTGTTAACTTCTGATTTTCAGATTTTAAAGTTTGCATTCCTGTTTTGAGTATATCTGCTTCTTCTTGTAATTCCTTAATTGCTTTCTCTTTCTCTGCCATCATTTTTTCAAGTTCAGTTCTTGCATCTTTACAACTTGCCAATTCGGTTGTTAACTTCTGATTTTCAGTTTTTAAAGTTTGCATTCCTGTTTTGAGTGTATCTGCTTCTTCTTGTAACTTCTTAATTGCTTCGTCTTTCTCTGTCATCATTTTGTTAAATTCAGTTCTTGCATCATTCTTACAACTTGACAATTCGTTCGTTAACTTCTGATTTTTCTCTTTCTCTGTCATCAGTTCAGTTCTTGCATCATTCTTACAACTTGACAATTCGTTCTTTAACTTTAGATTTTCCTCTCTCTCTGTCAACAGTTCAGTTCTTGCATCATTCTTACAACTTGACAATTCGTTCGTTAACTTCTGATTTTTCTCTTTCTCTGTCATCAGTTCAGTTCTTGCATCATTCTTACAACTTGACAATTCGTTCTTTAACTTTAGATTTTCCTCTCTCTCTGTCAACAGTTCAGTTCTTGCATCATTCTTACAACTTGACAATTCGTTCGTTAACTTCTGATTTTTCTCTTTCTCTGTCATCAGTTCAGTTCTTGCATCATTCTTACAACTTGACAATTCGTTCTTTAACTTTAGATTTTCCTCTCTCTCTGTCAACAGTTCAGTTCTTGCATCATTCTTACAACTTGACAATTCGTTCGTTAACTTCTGATTTTTCTCTTTCTCTGTCATCAGTTCAGTTCTTGCATCATTCTTACAACTTGACAATTCGTTCTTTAACTTTAGATTTTCCTCTCTCTCTGTCAACAGTTCAGTTCTTGCATCATTCTTACAACTTGACAATTCGTTCGTTAACTTCTGATTTTTCTCTTTCTCTGTCATCAGTTCAGTTCTTGCATCATTCTTACAACTTTCCAATTCGTTCTTTAACTTCTGATTTTCTTTTTCTTTCTCCTTTAATTGCTTCTCCAGCAAAATGTTTAATGAATCAATTTTGTTTGTTAGTTCTTTGATTTGAACTTGATTTGCTTTTATCTCGTCGTTCTTTTTTTCCAGTTGATTATCAACACGATTCATCATTCCCCCAAATTTTGTCATCAATAATTCTTGCCATTGACCTTCGACCGCATAGCATTTCGCTGAGCTACCTGGTTTTTGTGGTTCTGTGTTGACGGAATGATTTGTGTCTAATCCTTCAGCTAATTCCATCACTTCATCGTTATTCGTTATTGACGCCATTCTGAAAAATTACCTTAATTAAATAAATCAACATCACCTGCGAACAGGGAAACATTTTAAAAACCAAAATACGATCGTGACATTTATCAAGTTGATTAGATTGGCCATAGTACATTAGTTTTATGTTTATTTTCGTCTACAACAAAATTTCCTTATTAGGAAATTAATAATAATAAGAATTGTCAAATTATAAATTAATTTGATCTGTGAGTATTTATTGAAAGTTTTACTTACATGCTAGGTTGCACTGCTGGAAACCAACTGCTGTCACAGACAGTGCGCGAAGCTTTTAAGTATGGAACCTATTCCTGTTTTTACCAATGTATTTTTTTATGCGGTTTCCTGTTACACTTATCTATCGCATAAAGAAGTACAAACAAATAAACAAAAGATAAGTTGTGGTTTTCCTCTGTCGCACATAATAACACAACTACCTGGACCTCGGACGTTAAGAAAACAACACATTCGGAGGCCCTAAATTTAAATAGGCGAAATCGCTTTAAATGAATTCTAATATGTGACACACTGTTGGATTCGGATTCAGAATAAAAAGAGAAAAATCAACCTATTGATATGAAAAAATAAAATTGATTATCATCTGACTTTGAAAACAATTAAATTATGTTGCACACATTGTAGTGCTTATAATACGATTTATTCCACAGTTCTTGATTCATTTAAATCGAGCCATAAATAACGAAGATGCGGCTTGCGACGTTTTTTAGGCCGCACCCTGTATACTGAGACATGGCGGAATTCTTAAAACAATACGGGTTATTTTCAAACAACGCCGCGAATGTTTATTTACAAATTGAAAAAATTCTAAACGATCAAAATAACAATTCCATAAAATCTTTACATATTTTAATCGCAATTATGCATTAAATTCTTAATAGCAATAGAAGAAAAAAAATACTTTTATGAATTTTTTGTGATTATTTGTACATAGTTTGAAATTCATTAGACAATAAAATTCAATAAAATCAATTTACCTAATTTATTTACAAACTACAAAATTCAAAATAATCAACATCACATTAAATAAAGTCTGTACAATATGTTTTATTTACATGTTTGTATTAAATTCTTAAAAAAGATAATATAAAAAAATTACAAATGTAAGATTTTGATGATTTTTGTTTTGTGTTTATTTTAATTTTTAAATTCACTGTTATTGCGTTTTAGGCAGTGAAAAATTTTCATTCCCTACCAACATTTTCTTTTATTGAAAATGTTTCAAAGTTCAAATTAAATAAATTGTCCATTTGTCTAACAAAATTAATAAAATCTTTATCTTTATCTTTGGTTTCGTATGCTTTCAGACGACAAAATAAATTAGAAGAAGCTAAATTTTTGATTTCCAATTCCTTGCACACAATTGTGAAAAGACAACTTTTTCTTGTACAAATAACCACAAACGTAAAACGAAGCATTTTCGGCGATGAAATCAATTTCTCTGAAATCAATGAAATTGAAACTGAGTTGATTTGATTTGAAATTGACACCGGTTGCTGTTCATTAACAAATTTTTCTAAATTATTTTCATTTATAACAGTTAACATCAGATCAAAATTATCGCCACAGTTTGCACTTTCTTTCTGAACTAAGTAATTTAATGCAAATAATTTTTTTAAATTGTTTTGAAATATTTGTGGAGTAGGATTTGTACTGTTTTGCTCCTTGAACCCCAAACAGTTCCAAACCAATTTTCAAGAACATCTTGATTAAGCCTTTTGGTAAACAGGAAGGAACGGCCTTCATTTTTTAATTCGACCCACAGACATTTTAAAGCCCTCAAAACATTTAATTTCGTTTGTAATTAATTTACCAATACTATCCAAAATTTTAATAGATTTTATCAAATCTGCCATTTCATCTAAAAATTTCATTTGGTATTCAGTCCGCATAAATGATAAATTATAGTTTTTAGCATTTTTATGTCTTGACGAATTTAGTAAATCAAATAATTTATCAAATTTCTCCAGAAATTCTGCTGTTTCACTGAAAATTTGTGTCAAGTTTCAATGTCTTTCCAAGATGCTTTTTTATCATTAAAAAATATGCCATATTTGAACAAATTGTTTCTGACTGATTTTATTAAATGTGGAACATCAAAAAAATAAAAAACTTTTTTTTCGTCCACAAAAAAATACGAAATTTCAACTGATAATCCTAAACTTGTAGATAATTCTCTAAAATTACCTCCTTGATCAGTTACAACTGTTAAATGTACCTGTATTAATTAATCACCTGCTTATTAAGTTGTTTACTTATTATTATAAATCTGTTTACTTCGTATTGTGTTTATTTGCGGTTCATCTTTATTTATTTGTTTCATCCTGTTTATTTGTTATTGTGTTTATTAGTGGTTTATATGAATTTGTTTTTCATCCTGTTTACCGATTTTTTTATTTGTAAATAGACATTCGCGGCGCTGTTTGAAAATAACCCGTAAGTATTTTACAATTGAGATCTTGAATTATTTGAGAGGTTTATTGTAACGTTGATCTTCTTTGGGGATTTTTTCCTTCTACTGTTCCCTCAAATACCGACTGTTTTAAGAATTCCATCATGTCTCAATATACAGGGTGCGGCCTAAAAAACGCCGCAAGCCGCATCTTCGCTATTTATGGCTCGATTTAAATGAAACAAAAACTGTGGAATAAATCGTTTTATAAGCACTACATGTGTGAAACATAATTTAATTGTTCTCAAATTAATAGGTATATTTTTCTATTTTTATTCTGAATCCGAATCCAACAGTGTCTCACATATTAGAATTCATTTAAGGCGATTTCGACTATTTCAATATGGAGCCTTCGAATGTGGTATTTTCTAAACGTCGGAGGTCCAGGTAGTTGTGTTATTATGTGAGACAGAGGAAAACCACAACTTATCTTTTGTTTATTTGTTTGTATTTTTTTATGCGATAGATAAGTTTCACAGGAAAACATAAAAAAATACATTGGTAAAAATAGGAAAAGGTTCCATACTTAAAAGCTTCGCACACTGTCTGTGACAGCAGTTGGTTTCCAGCAGTGCAACGTAACATGTAAGTAATAATTGCAATAAATTCTTACAGATCAAATTAATTTAGAATTTAACTATTCTTATTAATTTCCAAATTAGGAAGTTTTATTGTAGACGAAAATAAACATAAAATTAATGTACTTTGCTCAATCTAATCAATCTGATAAACGTAAGAATTGTATTTTAGTTTTTAAAATGTTTTCCTGTTCGCAGTTTATGTTGATTTATTTAATAAAAGTGAATTTTCAGAATGGCGTCAAGAACGAATAACGATGAAGTGATCGAATTAGCTAAAGGATTAGACACAAATCATCCCGTCAACACAGAACCACAAGAACCTGGTAGCTCAGCAAAATGCTATGCGTCCGAAAGTCAAAGGCTCGAATTATTGATGACAAAATTTGAGGGAATGATCAATCATTTTGATAATCAACTGGAAGAAACGAACGACGAGATAAAAGCAAATCAAGTTCAAATCAAAGAACTAACAAACGAAATTGTGTCATTAAGGATTTTGCTGGGGAAGCAATTAAAGGAAAAAGAAAAAGAAAATCAGAAGTTAAAGAACGAATTGGCAAGTTGTAAAGATGCAGCAACTGAACTTAACAAAATGATGACAGAGAAAGATGAAGCAATTAAGAAATTACAAAAATTACAAGAAGAAGCAGCCGCTGAAATAGAAACACTCAAGACAAGAATGCAAACTGTAAAATCTGAAAATCAGAAGTTAACAACCGAATTGACAAGTTGTAAAGATGCAAGAACTGAACTTGACAAAATGATGACAGAGAAAGAGGAAGCAATTAAGAAATTACAAAAATTACAAGAAGAAGCAGCCGCTGAAATAGAAACACTCAAAACAAGAATGCAAACTGTAAAATCTGAAAATATGAAGTTGACAACTGAATTGGCAAGTTGTAAAGATGCAAGAAGTGAACTTGAAAAAATGATGGCAGAGAAAGAGAAAGCAATTCAGAAATTACAAGAAGAAATGCAATCTTTTAAATCTGAAAATCAGAAGTTAACAACCGAATTGGCAAGTTGTAAGAAGGAAACCGAACGACGCATAAAACAAACCCAATATGAAGAATATAGAGAAAAATTACAAAAAATAGCTATCACTGAATTCGACTTTAAAACTTTAAAAAACTTTCTTCATCGAAAATTGAGTGAAGTGGACCTGACATCGAACCTTAATAGTAATTCTACCTCACTATACATAAGTAAGTAACAGAGCAATTAATTACGTGGCACCTGGCACCTTTGACAACCACTCTTCACTCACCGAATTGGATTTAATTTACTGTGGTCTGACCTTCCTCGAAAACGGGGTTTTCAACAACTTGACCAATCTGATTAATTTGAGGCTGGATAATAACAATCTTACTTGCTTAGAAGGAAACGTCTTTGCGGGTTTGAAGAAATTAAAGAGGATTGATTTGTCCAACAACATCACCAAGTTACCTCCCCAATTGTTTAAAGGGTTGGAGAGTTTGGAGGAAATCGATTTGGGTTCTAATAAATTTTCCGTGCTTGATGAAAACTTGTTGGTGGAATTGAATCGGCTCACTTATTTTAATGCTGGGTATAATAACCTCACAAGCATCCCCGAAAAGTTGTTCAAGGATTGTGTTAAGTTGAAAGTGGCTGAAAGTGGCTTAACGATAATAAAATCACACGGGTGAATAAAACTATTTTTGGTAGTTTGCACGATTTGAAGTTGCTGCGTCTGGATAATAACCCGTTGAACGAGATGGATAAGAACGCATTGAGGATGTTAAAAATCGAGAATTTCAATATATAACTTGGCGTAATTGATTTTTTATTTTTTCTTTATTGTTTTATATTTAAATTTGTATTGTTTCGAAGGTAAATAACCTGTCAGGAAATGATTAAATAGATTTTTTAAATGCAACTGTTTTACTTTTTTATTGAATTTGAAAAATGTTTGAATAAATTCCGCTGAAGAAATTAGTTGCGACTAAATTTCTGAACTGCATTCTCCAATCTGGAAATAGTTATTTACGAAAAGTATGTTCCCGCATGAGCGACGAAGGAGGATTGTACAAAGTTTTTTTGTGCGAAAATTTTAACAAAAAAAATACATTAATGTTTTCTAACTTCTTGTTGGTAGCTCAGTTTAATTTAGAATTCACATTTAATTCATGCGATCTGGCAGAGTATTTTGACACACGCATTTTCTCGAGTCGGTTATAGATGGCGCTCACACAAAATTTCATGTAAAAATTCATAATTCTTTTGCGTTGACAATTTTATGCCTGCAATTTCATTATTGTCAACTTGAACGATTTTTAGAATGCACAATAAATCGGTGCTTTTTGCGATTCTTACATGAACTTGTCTTCTTGAAACTGTTCGACTGTTACACGAACGCATTTTATGCATTGCTTCTCTCGATTAACTAACTTATTTCGATGTTTGACTCCAATAACACTGATTCTCAATATCAAATCTAGCATACGGACCTGATAACTTGAATGCAACCATGCAAACATCCTTGTAACAGGGCCTGCAAAGCGCCCGAACGTCTTGTGACATTTAATTTGCGGCCAATAGAAAAATACTCATGTAGGCAATACCTAATACGCAAAAAAGAAAGATAATCTACCAATTTCTATCTCATAACAACCGCATAATTAAACAATCTGCAAAGCTGGTTGCGGTTTAAAAAAAAGCATTGAAATTTGATGTTTATTCAACAACTTTCATGTAAAAATTAAAAATTCTCTAAATTAACTAAATTACTATTAACTTAATTTATAAATATTGTTCAATGCATTTTTGATTCCAGTGGATGAAAATTATTGCGTAGAAAGGCAAGAATACGGTGAATGTGTATCAATCATAGCAAAAACTAAAATAACCAAAAGTACGCACCTGTTAATAATTTCCACATTTTTTTTTGTACCCTGTCGGAGTTCATTTCTCCCTTTTCATTTTAATTAACCACTCTGTCCTTTCAACCGAATCTTTAGGAAACTTTTTCATTAAAAATCCTTTCTTCGCCGAGTTACCACACAATTTATTGCAGGCATTTAATAACCTAGAAACAATAAAGAACTTATTTATAAATCAACATAAAAGCAAATTAATTTTATTCATAAGAATGTTCGCTAATAATTGATTTTTACACTCTGATTTCATAGCAAAGCGATTAAATAACTGTAAATTCATAAATTAAAAGACAGCCACTCTTAATTGATCAATCAGTGATAAAACAAGATAAAAACACTTCCGTGACGGCTTTAATTATGTTGTAAGTTCACAAAAAAAACCATTTCACTCTTCATAAATCGAAATTATTTGCTTGGAAACAAAAAATAACAACAATATTGCTCAACAACCAAAATGTAAACATTGAAGGCTGTCAAAAGGTTAGGAAAAACATGGCCGCCGAAAACACGTGACCTGCTTTTGACCAATCAACGGCAACGCCACCTGTTCGCCTCAACCAATGACGGGGGACCGGCGGGAAGGTTTGAAAAGCTGTCACATTTTAAATTCACATTTTCATCATTCAATGATTGCAACAGAAAAGTCAAACTTTCGATTGCGTGAAGATCATTTTACTAATACATTAAAAACGCGTTTACTTTGTACCAAGGTACCTTCTGTTTTCTACCGTCCTAATCTGTCTGAAAATGTCAATGATGAATTTTGTGTTTAAATAATCCTACTAAAGAATTTGTGTATTTTGTAGCTGATAGAGAAAAGAGAGTTTCCGAATTTTTGGAATTGCATCTACACATTTTAAACGTTAAACAAACAATTCTGACCACACTTTATGAAAATGTCGGGTCTAACAGAGGTCGAAAAAAAAAAATTTAAAAAAACAATTTTACAATTGGTACTAACTTTGTTGACAAAAGCCCCGACAACAATTTCCTTGTGATGTCAGATTAACCGTACAGTCAAAATAAAACAATTTCAAAAATCATTAAATTGTCCGACAAGTGGCGAGTTATTGAATTAAAAAGAAATAAAAAGAAGGAAACTCTACAAGTTTGACAGAATCATATACTTTAATTTTTAAAATTGTTACTAACTTTGTTGACCCACGCCTGACAGCGATCAATTGCAGCAATACGAACGCAGCGGCGCGAACATCTCCGAATAATCCAAAGCCACTTTTGACCCATAAGTTTCACCGTCCACCAACCGTTTTGGTGCAGTGTCGTCGCGACGCTCGGATCGAATTTCAGCACACGGAAAAAACGAGCAACGACACACGCGAGATTTGTCCAAATCTCGACAACTGTCAGTCCCAACCGGCGAACTATCTCTTCTATTGTGAAGAACATATCGTCTCTCTCAATGGAACAGGCGCAAATTTTCAGCGTGGAATTGTTTCGCTTCTGTATTTCGTAATCGGCTTCGTCTGCGAATGGTTCCAGGCCATCTGAAATTAAATGGGGTGCATTGTATGAACCGAAATTGTACAAAACTAACCTAAAAGGAGAAACATAACATTTGTTTCCGTACTTGGTTCGTAAATAACTATTTCCTGATTGGAGAATGCATTCCAAATTTTGTGTTTGTGCAGTATGAACGGTATGGAAACAGAAGCGTTTGGAAGCGAATCACACTCGGTTGCGCTAAGCACAGACAGTAAGGCGATGTTGAGTAACAACCAGCTGTTATTACAACATAAATTGCGAAAGTTGTTAATTGTTTTTACTATAGTCAAATATTAGTGCAAAAGTCACACCAGAAGTACAAGTTGCATTTGAAATAGAAACTGCTGCAAGTGACGACGAAGTGAATGAAATACCAACAGACAAATTAAGTGGAGGAAGCTAGAGAGCGATTTGACCTCAACTTGAAAAAAATAAAATAAAATAAAATAAATAAAATATGCCCCGTTCAAATGTACAAAGTTGCATTTTAAAAGTTTATTTAATCATTTTCTGACCCAAACAATACAAATTTAAATATAAAATAAAATTATTGCATAAACAAAAATTATATAAAAGTTATATTTTAAAATCCTTGATTTTTAATATCTTCAATGCGTTCTTATCCATCTCGTTCAGCGGGTTATTACTCAGATATAGCTGCCTCAAATTGTGCAAACTATCAAAAATAGTTTTCTTCAACCGTACGATTTTATTATCGTAAAGATAGACGGTTTCCAACTGAACACAATCCTTGAACAACTTTTCGGGAATGCTTGTCAGGTGATTATTATCCGCACTAAACAAAGTGAGTCGATTCAATCCCACCAACAAGTCTTCATCAAAGACGGAAATTTTATTAGCACCCAAATAGATTAACTCCAAACTCTCCAACCCTCTAAACAATTGGGGATGTAACTTGGTGATGTTGTTATTGAACAAATAGATCGTCTTCAATTTCTTCAAACCCGCAAAGACATTTCCTTCCAAACAGATAAGATAGTTATAAGACAGGTTCAAAG
Source organism: Dascillus cervinus (assembly GCA_949768715.1). Lineage (NCBI taxonomy): Eukaryota > Metazoa > Arthropoda > Insecta > Coleoptera > Dascillidae > Dascillus > Dascillus cervinus. The sequence continues at coordinate 41,838,464 of OX458323.1, read as the reverse complement.
TAATAAGATTGATCAAGTTGTTGAAAACCCCGTTTTCGAGGAAGGTCAGACCGCTGAACTTCAAACTCAATTCAGTGAGTGAAGAGAGGTTGTCGAAGGTTCCAGGTGCCACGTAATTAATCATTTTGTTATTTATGCTAAGGGTGGTTGAATTTTCACTTAGGTTCGATTGCACGTCCGCTTCACTCACTTTTCGATGAGAATCATCACTCAGAAGAAGGTTTTTTAAACTTTGTATTTCTTGTTTGTTTGCATCTAATTCTTCTTTTTGTAATTTTTCTCTTCTTAATTCTTCATCTTGGTCCGGTTTTTCTGCTATATGTTTGTGTACATCGGAATTTGCAGATTGAAGTAGTTCGGTTTCCTTCTTACAACTTGCCAATTCGGTTGTTAACTTTTGGTTTTCGGATTTTAAAGTTTCCATTCCTTTTTTGTGTGTCTCCACTTCAGCGGCTGCTTCTTCTTGTAATTTGTTAATTGCTTCCTCTTTCTGGGTTATTATTTTGTCAAGTTCAGTTCTTGCATCTTTACAACTTGCCAATTCGGTTGTTAACTTCAGATTTTCAGATTTTAAAGATTGCATTCCTTTTTTGAGTGTATCTAATTCAGCGGCTGCTTCTTCTTGTAATTTCTTGATTGCTTTCTCTTTCTCCGCCATCATTTTGTCAAGTTCAGTTCTTGCATCTTTACAACTTGCCAATTCGGTTGTTAATTTCTGATTTGCATTTTCTTGTTCGATTAATTGCTCCTCCAGCAAAGTCTTTAATGACTCAATTTCTTTTTTATCTTCCAGGTGATTATCAAAATGATGTATCAATCTCTCCACATTTGCCATCAATAATTCAAGCCTTTGACCTTCGACTCCATAGAATTTCGCTGATCTACCTGGATTTTGTTGATTCGTGCTGACGGGATACTTTGCGTCTAATCCTTCAGCTAATTCGATCACTTCATCGTTATTCGTTCTTGACGCCATTCTGAAAATTCACTTTTATTAAATAAATCAGCAGCGAACAGGAAAACATTTTAAAAACTAAAATACAATTCTTACATTTATCAGGTTGATTAGATTGAGCAAAGTACATTAATTTTATGTTTATTTTCGTCTACAATAAAATTTCCTTATTTTGAAATTAATAAAAATAATTAAATTCTAAATTAATTTGATCTGTGAGTATTTATTGCAATTTTTACTTACTTGTTACGTTGCGCTGCTGGAAACCAACTGCTGTCACAGACAGTTCGCGAAGCTTTTAAGTATGGAACCTCTTCCTGTTTTTACCAATGTATTTTTTTGTGCGGTTTCCTGTTACACTTATCTATCGCATAAAAAAATACAAACAAATAAACAAAAGATAAGTTGTGGTTTTCCTCTGTCGCACATAATAACACAACTACCTGGGCCTCTGACGTTTAGAAAATACCACATTCGGAGGCTCCAAATTTAAATAGGTGAAATCGCCTTAAATGAATTCTAATATGGATTCGAATTCAGAATAAAAATAGAAAAGATACCTATTAATTTGAAAAAATAAAATTGATTATCATCTGACCTTGAAAAAAATTAAATTACGTTGCACACATGTAGTGCTTATAAAACGATTTCTTCCACAGTTTTTGTTTTTATTTCAATCGAGCCATAAATAACGAAGATGCGGCTTGCGGCGTTTTTTGGGCCGAACCCTGTATACTGAGACATGATGGAATTCTTAAAACAGTCAGTATTTGAGGGAACAGTAGAAGGAAAAAATCCCCAAAGAAGATCAACGTTACAATAAACCTCTCAAATAATTCAAGATCTCAATTGTAAAATACTTACGGGTTATTTTCAAACAACGCCGCGAATGTTTATTTACAAATTACAAAAACCTGTAAACAGAATGAAAAACAAGTGCATATAAACCACTAATAAATACAATAACAAATAAACAGGATGAAACAAATATAAAGATGAACCGCAAATAAACACAATAATAAGTAAACAGATTTATAATAATAAGTAAACAACTTAATAATCAGGTGATTAATTAATATAGTTACATGTAACAGTTGTAACTGATAAAGGAGGTAATTTTAGAGAATTATCTGCAAGTTTAGGAGTATCGGTTGAAATTTCGTGTTTTTTTGTGGACGAAAAAAAAGTTTTTTATTTTTTTGATGTTCCACATTTAATAAAATCAGTCAGAAACAATTTGTTAAAATATGGCATATTTTTTAATGATAAAAAGTCATCTTGGAAAGACATTGAAACTTTTTACAGTTCTGAAAATCTCTAAATTTAGCTCCAAAGTTAACGAACATCCATAATACATATAAACCCAAACACAAAAAATGTGTGTTAAATATGCGACACAAATTTACTAAATTCGTCAAAACATAAAAATGATAAAAAATATAATTTATCATTTATTTATATATTATTCATTTTAGATGAAATGGCAGATTTGCTAAAATCTATTAAAATGTTTGATAGTACAAATCCTACGCCAGAAATATTTCAGAACAATTTTTAAAAAATATTTCCATTAATTTACTTAGATCATAATGAAAGTGCAAACTGTGCCGATGATTTTGATCTGATGTTAACTGTTAGAAATGAAAATATTTTAGAAAAATTTGTCAATTTCAAATCAAATCAACTCAGTTTCAATTTCACTGATTTCAGAGAAATTGATTTCATCGCCGAAAATGATTCGTTTTACGTTTGTGGTTATTTGCACAAAAAAATGTTGTCATTTCACAATTGTATGCAAGGAATTGGAAATCAAAAATGTGACTTCTTCTAATTTATTTTGTCATCTGAAAGCAGACGAAACCAAAGATAACAGAACTTTTGGAAGATTTTATTAATTTTGTAAGACAAATGGACAATTTATTTAATTTGAACTTTGAAACAATTTCAATAAAACAAAATGTTGGGAGGGAATGAAATTTTTTCACTGCCTAAAACGCAATAACAATGAATTTCAAAATTCAAATAAACAAAAAACAAAAATCATCAAAATCTTACATTTGTAATTTTTTTATATTATCTTTTTTAAGAATTTAATACAAAGATGTAAATAAAACATATGTACAGACTTTATTTAATGTTATTTTGATTATTTGGAATTTTGTAGTTTGTAAATAAATTAGGTAAATTGATTTTATTGAATTTTATTGTCTAATTAATTTAAAACTATGTACAAATAATCGCAAAAAATTCATAAAAGTATTTTTTAATTTTTTTTCTATTACCTTTCAGAATTTAATTGCGAATAAAATATGTAAAGATTTTATGAAATTGTTATCTTGATCATTTGGAATTTTTGTAATTTGTAAATAAACATTCGCGGCGTTGTTTGAAAATAATCCGTAAGTATTTTACAATTATTGAGATCTTGAATTATTTGAGAGGTATAAATTGTAACGTTGATCTTCCTTGGGGATTTTTCTCTTCAATACTGTTTTAAGAATTCCATCATGTCTCAATATACAGGGTGCGGCCTAAAAAACGCCGCAAGCCGCATCTTCGTTATTTATGGGTCGATTTAAATGAAATAAAAACTGCACTACACGTTTGCACCAAAATTTAATTGTTTTCAAGCTCAGATGATCTTCAGTTTTATTTTTTCAAATTAATATCTTCCAATTTGTATTCTGAATCCGAATTCAACAGTGTGTCACATATTAGAATTCATTTAAGGCGATTTCACCTATTTAAATTTGAAGCTTGCGAATGTGGTATTTTCTAAACGTAGTTGCGTTATTATGCGCGACAGAGGAAAACCACAACTTATTATTTGTGTATTTTTTTATGCGATAGATAAGGTTCACAGGAAACCGCATAGAAAAATACATCGGCAAAAACAGGAAAAGGTTCCATGCTTAAAAGCTTCGCGCACTGTCTGTGACAGCAGTTGGTTTCCAGCAATCAAACGTAACATGTAAGTAAAAATTGCAATTAATACTCACAAATCACATTAATTTAGAATTTTACTATTCTTATTATTAATTTTCAAATAAGGAAATTTTATTGTAAACGAAAATAAACTTAAAATTAATGTACTTTGCTCAATCTAATCAATCTGATAAATGTAAGAAATGCATTTTCGTTTTTAAAATGTTTTCCTGTTCGCAGTTGATTTATTTAATAAAAGTAAATTTTCAGAATGGCGTCAAGAACGAATAACGATGAAGTGATCGAATTAGCTGAAGAAAAAACAGGTAGCTCAGCGAAATTCCATGCGGCCGAAGGTCAAAGGCTTGAATTATTGATGACAAATGTGGAGAGATTGATACATCATTTTGATAATCACCTGGATGAAAAGAAAGAAATCGAGTCATTAAAAAAGAGTTTGCTTAAAAAGCAATTGATCGAACAAGAAAATGAAAATCAGAAGTTAACAACCGAATTGGCAAGTTGTAAAGACGCAAGAACTGAACTTGACAAAATAATAGCCGAGAAAGAGGAAGCAATTAACAAATTACAAGAAGAAGCAGCCGCTGAAGTGGAGACACACAAAAAAGGAATGGAAACTTTAAAATCTGAACATGAGAAGTTAACAACCGAATTGGCTCGATGTAAGAAGGAAACCGAACTACTTCAGCCTGCAAATCCCGATGTACACAAACACATAGCAGAAAAACCGGACCAAGGTGAAGAATTAAGTAGAGAAAAATGACAAAAAGAAGAATTGGATGCAAACAAACAAGAAATTGCAACTTTAAAAAACCTTCTTATCAGTGATGAGTCTCATCGAAAAGTGAGTGAAGCGGACGTGCGATCGAAATTAAATGAAGATTCGACTTCCCTTACCATAACAGACAGACGGATTAATTACGTGGCACCTGGCACTTTCGACAACCTCTCTTCACTCACCGAATTGTATATGAATGGTTGCGGCCTGAGCTTCGTCGAAAACGGGGTTTTCAACAACTTGACCAATCTGATTGTTTTGTATCTGTCTTCTAACTATATTACTTGTTTTGAAGGAAATGCCTTCGCCGGTTTGACGAAATTAAAGGAGATCTATTTGTCCAACAACAACATCACCAAGATTCCTTCCCACTTATTTAGAGGATTGGAAAGTTTGGAGATTATCCATTTGTATTATAATAAAATTTCAGGGTTCGATGAAGACTTGTTGGTGGGATTGAATCGGCTTACTGAATTTCATGCCGGTAATAATAATCTCACAAGCATTCCTGAAAAGTTGTTCAAGGATTGTGTTAACTTGAAAGAAGTCAATTTTGAAAATAATAAAATCGCAGGGTCGAAAAAAACTGTTTTTGATAGTTTGCACAATTTGAAGGAGCTGTATCTGAAGAAAAACGCGCTGAACGAGATGGACAAGAACGAATTGAGTATGTTAAAAATTGAGCGTTTATTTATATAACTTTGCGCAATTGCTCCATTATTTTTGTTTATGCAATAATCTTATTTTATATTTAAATTTGTATTGTTTGGGTCGGAAAATGATTAAATAAATTTTTTAAATGCAACTGTTTTGATTTTTTTATTGAATTTGGAAAATGTTTCAATAAACTCCGCCGAAGAAATTAGTTGCGACTAAATTTCTGAACATTAAATTTGGAATATCATTCTCCAATCTGGAAATGGTTACTTACAAAAAGTACAGAAATCATAGCGCTTGTAATATGCCAAAAAAAATAGTGACTTACCAGAATATCTTTATTAGCTAAGTCAACTTCTCTTCTTCTTTTTCAATTTTGTTTCCCAACTGTTTCTCCAAACCAATTGTTCTTCCATTTTCCAAACTTTTCCGATTTTGGTTTCTCTTCTTCCAAGTTCTCGCTTTCTTTGATTTTCTTCAACACTTCGGATTGTTGTTTTTTCGATTTTTTCCAAGCTCTAATAACGGAAAAATCAGAATCAGAGTCAAAAACGGCAAATACCGAGTCAAAAAAATTACATTTTGAGTCGGACAAAGTCAGAAAGTTAGTAAAAGTGGTCAGAGTTGCGAGAATGACACGTTGTCGACTTAAATTCGGTCACTTTTTGCTTTTTTTCATGCGGGAATTATAATAACTGAATTAACCAACAAATAATAAATAAACGATTTTGGAAAAAATATGTCTTGTTTTGCGTGAAAACCATGAATAGACAAGTCCAGTTTTGTTTGTGTGCTTTCAACTTGTTTTCGTAAAACATTCTTGGACAAATGATTTTATTTCTCAAAGGAGCGCAGTACAAAAAAAATAAGTTCTTTTAATTTGCTGTTTTAAGTTCGTATTATTTTCGGAGTTCTAACAATTTGAATTGAGCACAGCAAAGTACGGCCGCATCACGGTTACTTTGTTCAAACTGGCGTTCAGAAGATATCCGGAAATTTACACAACCGATTTTGATAAAACTTATACCTATTCTTTATATTATCTAAAATGTAGCATTGGACTTTTATGAAAATTTTTATTTCTTGTGTTTATAGGTTTCTTGCGACACTATAATTTCTTCGCACTTTGTAAATTCTTTCTCCCGATTTTTTATTACTGTGGCCAAAGTGCGATATCAAAAGTACGCGCGAGCGAAACGCGCGAGTTCACACGAGTTCTTTCACATTTTCGAAAATCAATACCGAATGAAATTAAAAAGTGTCCACCTAAACTTTGCAAAGTGCAGACATATGTCTAAAAACATATTAATTTCAATGCTTTCCATGGATTTAATCGAATGTGCTGAAATGAATGGAATTTTTAATTTTAATAAATTTAATAACTGCATTTGAAATATTTCCAACGTAAATTGCGGGGGGAAAATAAACGTAAAACCGGGTGTTATCTGCATTTGAATGAAACGGGACTGCAAAAATTAGACGTGTAAATAACGGGAAAACGTGAAATGCGGAGACGTAAAAACGGGGTTCCACTGTATGTAAAGATTTTATGAAATTGTTATTTTGATCATTGTTTTCTAAACGTCGGAAGCCCAGGTATTTGTGTTATTATGTGCGACAGAAGAAAACCACAAATTATCTTTTGTTTATTTATTTGTATTTTTTTTGTGCGATAGATAAGTGTAACAGGAAACCGCATAAAAAAATACATTGGTAAAAACAGGAATAGGTTCCATACTCAAAAGTTTCGCAAACTGTCTGTGACAGCAGTTGGTTTCCAGCAATCAAACGTAACATGTAAGTAAAAATTGCAATAATTAACTCACAGATCAAATTAATTTAGAATTTAACAATTGTTATTAATTTCCAGATAAGGAAATTGTATTGTAGACGAAAATAAACATAAAATTAATGTACTATGACCAATCTAATCAACCTGATAAATGTCACGAGCGTATTTTAGTTTTTAAAATGTTTTCCTGTTCGCAGCTGATTTATTTAATGAAAGTAAATTTTCAGAATGGCGTCAAATAAGAAGATGGATGAAGTGATCAAACCAGCTGGAGAATTTTCCGCAAATTCTTCCTTCAGCACAACACAACAAAGCGCAGGTAGCTCAGCAAAATTCTATGCGGCCCAAGGTCAATGGCAAGAATTAATGATGACCAAAGTGGACAAACTGGTAACTCATTTCGATAAACAGCTGGAAGAAAAGAAAGCAATTGAGTCATTAAAAATGGCTACGTTGGAAAAGCAATTAATCGAAAAAGAAAACGAAAATAAAAAGTTAACAACCGAATTGGCGAGTGGTAAAGAAGCAAGAACTGAACTTGAAAAAATGATGGCAGAGAAAGAGGAAGCAATCAAGAAATTACAAGAAGAAGCAGCCGCCAAATCAGAGGCACACAAAAAAGGAATGAAAACTCTAAAATTGAAGTTAACAACCGAATTGGCAAGCAGTAAGAGGGACGCAAGAACCGAACTTACCAAAATGAAGACCGAAAAGGACAAAGCAATTAAGAAATTACAAGAAGACGCAGCCGCCCAATTAGAGACGCACAAAAAGGGACTGCAAACTTTAAAATTGAAGTTAACAACCGAATTGGCAAGTTGTAAAGACGCAAGAACTGAACTCGAAAAAATGATGGCAGAGAAAGAGGAAGAAATTAATAAATTACAAGAAGAATCAGATGCACTCAAAAAAGGAATGCAAACTTTAATATCCAAAAATCAGATGTTAGCAACCGAATTGGCAAGTTGTAAAAATGCAAAAACTGAACTCAACAAAATGATGACGGAGAACGAGAAAGCAATTAAGAAATTACAAGAAGAATTAGAGATACTCAAAAGAGGAATGCAAACTTTAATATCCGAAAATCGGAAGTTAACAACCGAATTGGCAAGTTGTAAGAAGGAAACCGAACGACGCATAAGACTACTTCAGGCGGAAAATTCCGATTTACATCAACAAATGGCAGAACAGCAAATCCTATATGAAGAATTCAGTAGAGAAAAGTTACCAATTGAAGAATTAGATGCAAACAAACCACAAATAAGAAGTTTAAAAAACCTTCTCGTTAGTGATGAGTCTCATCGAAAATTGAGTGAAATGGATCTCCAATCGAACCTAAGTGAAGATTTCACCTCCCTCGTCATAAGTAACAGAATGATTAATTATGTGGCACCTGGAACCTTCAAGAACCTCTCTTCACTCACCAAATTGAATATTTATGGTTGCGGCCTGACTTTTCTGGAAAACGGGGTTTTCAACAACTTGACCAATCTGATTAGTTTGAACCTGTCTGATAACTATCTTAGTTATTTGGAGGGAAATGTTTTCGCGGGTTTGAAGAAATTAAAAGAGATCTATTTGTCCAGGAATAACATCACCAAGTTTCCTCCCCAAGTGTTTAGAGGGTTGGACAGTTTGGAAGTAATCGATTTGGGTTTTAATAAAATCTGCGTGTTTGATGAAGACCTGTTGGTGGGATTGAATCGACTCACTTATTTTAATGCGTCGAATAATAACATCACAAACATCCCTGACAAGTTGTTTGAGGGTTGCGTCAAGTTGGAACACGTTTATCTTTGCAACAATAAAATCGTAGGGTTGAAAAAAAATATTTTCGATTGTTTGCAGAACTTGAAGAGGCTGGAGTTGCAGAATAACCCGCTGGACGAGATGGACAAGAACGCATTGAAGATGTTAAACATCTTGAATTTTCAAATATAACATCGCGTTATTGTTTTATCAGTTTTCTTTATGCAATAATTTTGTTTTATATTTAAATTTGTATTGTTTGGGTCAGAAAATGATTGAATGGATTTTTTAAATGCAACTGTTTTACTTTTTTGTTGAATTTGGAAAAGGTTTCAATATAAATTCAGCTGAAAAAATTAGTTGCATTCTCCAATCTGAAAATAGTTATTTACAAAAAGTAGCGCTTGTAACGCCAAAAAATAGTGACTTTAATCCAGAAGAAAAAGTGTCCAAATAGTAACTTTTTGTAGTTTGTTATTTTGAAATGTAGAAAACAAATTTAACACACATTTTTAATAGTAAAAATAATTTGCATTGAAAAATAATTTACAACAAACTCCAAAATGAAATTAAATATTTTTAACAAACATAAACAAAACAATGATAATTAAATCATTTCTTAAATTTCTTTCTACAAAAAAATTATTTAATATGACAGTCTTTCTTTAAAGAATATCGTTATTTAATAAGTCAACTTCTTTACATTAAAAATAATCCTAAAAGCTACAATCCAAGATACAATTTTATCATTTACATTATGACATAATTTTTTCAAGCTACAATTTGTTATTATTTGATGCATAAAAAAGTTTTTCCTATCAACATTTTGGTTCGATATCAATTTCTTCCATTTGATAAAAATATTTGATATATTTACTATAAAATAAGGAATTGATTTTGGAAGCTCTTAATTTGCATTTTGTGCCTCTTCATTAAAATATTTTGAGTATCATATTTAACCGGTTTATTTGGATTTAAAGTGTCGACATCTGATGTTACTTGTCTCAATCTGGACTGCAGTTTCACATTTTCTTTTTTAAGTAAATAGTAATTTATTTTTCAACGCAATATTTTTGTGGCTAATTTGTAAAATTTTCTCGCACTCATTTCATAAATATTCCACTTTGCCTTGCTCTCCAATTAAATTCGGCGAACTGAACTGAAATGCCACTTTCACTGTCAAATGAACTCGATGATTCAACAGTAGGTTCAGAGAATTTGGCGAAATATTAACTTCTTCTGTTGCAACTTGCAGAAAAATGATGGTTCGTTTTTTGGGAGGTTTCCTAGTTTGCAGCGGGGTTTTAAAAATGAAAACACAGTAGGAACCGCATTTGATTTTAATTTTCCTGTTTTCTCCCGCATTTCAGGTTCAAAATGCACTTAATAACTTAATAACACTTACTCGCATAATCACTTCTCTTCATTCGAATCGCCCAATCTTTTCTTCTAGCAGCGTCTCGTGGAAACACTTTCATGAGAAAACCTTGCTCCGCTCGATTTCAGCAGCCAAACGTTGCACAACCAGGCAAAATTAAATCGAAATTATCTAAAAACCTTATGAATTATTACACACAGTTATTTAAATGCATGCAACACATCTAACCTACAAAAGCATGAAATTATTATATAAAAATTGATTCCTTACCTAAATAATGCACTTAAATACACAATACCTGTGCTTCCTTGAAATCACTATATTATTCTCGTAAAGTTTTTTCCTATAAAACTTGTTTAAAATCCTTAAAACCGATCTTATTTCGAGCAAAAATGACAGCCGCACGCGAAAATCGACCTTAACGAGTCGTACGCTCCATCTGGTGGTTTAACTGATTACTAACAGGCGGCCATTTTGGAACGGCCGATTTGGGGGAATCTCAATGTTGCCAACCGATGAAATGACGTACGATTTTGCAACCAGATGGAAAATTTCCTTTTTTGAAAAATGTCGAACGTTTCTTTTCAGTTTGGGAATTTAAAAAAGGGCTTTTAACCGCATTTCTTCATAAAAGTTCGTGTGTCAAGACGATGAGAACAACAACAGATTAATTAGTTCAATTTCATTGTGTGCCACAGTTCCTGTGTGGTTGGAAAAAAATTTCTAATCAACGAATTTGTTTTTATTGATTGTAAAAAATTTAATTAAATTGTCAAGTGTCATTAGAACTTGTTGGTTCATCGAAAAACAAATTTAGATCATCGAATTTGTCTTCAAAGTTCCAAAATAATTAAATAAGATTGTCAGAACTTTACAAACATTCCTCCGTTCGCCGAATTCGTCTTCAAATTGAAATAAAAATTAAATAAAATGTGAACTTTGATTAGAATTGTTTGTTTCGTCGGAAACAAACTTCTAATCACCGAATTTGTGTTCAAAGTTTAAAAAAGAATTAAATTCGATGGCCAACTGTGATTTAGAACTTATTCCTTCATCGAAAAACAAATTTTGATCGCCGAATTTATCTTCAAAGTTCTAAAATAATTCAATCAGATTGTCAGAACTTTACAAACATTCTTCTGATTACCGAATTTGTCTTCAAATTGATGAAAAAATCAAATTAGCTGTAAACCTTCATTAGAACTGCAAGGTTTATTGGAAAAAAATTCTAATCACTGAATTTGTGTTCAAAGATTACAAGAAAATTAAATTAGACAGTCAAGTGTCATTAGAACTTGTTGGTTCATCGAAAAACTAATTTAGATCATCGAATTTGTCTTCAAAGTTCCAAAATAATTCAATCAGATTGTCAGAACTTTACAAACATTCTCCTGATCACCAAACTTGTCTTCAAATTGATGAAAAAAATTAAAATAGCTGCAAACTTTCATTAGAACTGTATGATTTATTGGAAAACAATTTCTAATCACTGAATTTGTGTTCAAGAATTACAAAATAATGAAATTAGATGGTCAAGTGTCATTAGAACTTGTTGGTTCATCGAAAAACAAATTTAAATCATCGAATTTATCTTCAAAGTTCCAAAATAATTCAATCAGATTGTCAGAACCTTACAAACATTCTTCTGATTACCGAATTTGTCTTCAAATTGATGAAAAAATTAAATTATCCGCAAAATTCCATTAGAACTGTGTGATTTATTGGAAAAAATTTCTAATCACTGAATTTGTGTTCAAGAATTACAAAATAATGAAATTAGATGGTCAAGTGTCATTAGAACTTGTTGGTTCATCGAAAAACAAATTTTGATCACCGAATTTATCTTCAAAGTTCCAAAATAATTCAATCAGATTGTCATAAATTTAGAAACATTCTTCTGATCGCCGAATTTGTCTTCAAATTGATGAAAAAATTAAATTATCCGCAAAATTCCATTAGAACTGTGTGATTTATTGGAAAAAATTTCTAATCACTGAATTTGTGTTCAAGAATTACAAAATAATGAAATTAGATGGTCAAGTGTCATTAGAACTTGTTGGTTCATCGAAATACAAATTTAGATCAACGAATTTATCTTCAAAGTTCCAAAATAATTCAATCAGATTGTCAGAACTTTACAAACATTCTTCTGATTACCGAATTTGTCTTCAAATTGATGAAAAAATTAAATTATCCGCAAAATTCCATTAGAACTGTGTGATTTATTGGAAAAAATTTCTAATCACTGAATTTGTGTTCAAGAATTACAAAATAATGAAATTAGATGGTCAAGTGTCATTAGAACTTGTTGGTTCATCGAAATACAAATTTAGATCAACGAATTTATCTTCAAAGTTCCAAAATAATTCAATCAGATTGTCAGAACTTTACAAACATTCTTCTGATTACCGAATTTGTCTTCAAATTGATGAAAAAATTAAATTATCCGCAAAATTCCATTAGAACTGTGTGATTTATTGGAAAAAATTTCTAATCACAGAATTTGTTTGTAAAGATTGTAAAAAATTAAATTAAATTATCAAGTGTCATTAGAACTTGTTGGTTCATCGAAAAACAAATTTAGATCATCGAATTTGTCTTCAAAGTTCCAAAATAATTCAATCAGATTGTCAGAACTTTACAAACATTCTTCTGATTACCGAATTTGTCTTCAAATTGATGAAAAAATTAAATTATCCGCAAAATTCCATTAGAACTGTGTGATTTATTGGAAAAAATTTCTAATCACTGAATTTGTGTTCAAGAATTACAAAATAATGAAATTAGATGGTCAAGTGTCATTAGAACTTGTTGGTTCATCGAAATACAAATTTAGATCAACGAATTTATCTTCAAAGTTCCAAAATAATTCAATCAGATTGTCAGAACTTTACAAACATTCTTCTGATTACCGAATTTGTCTTCAAATTGATGAAAAAATTAAATTATCCGCAAAATTCCATTAGAACTGTGTGATTTATTGGAAAAAATTTCTAATCACTGAATTTGTGTTCAAGAATTACAAAATAATGAAATTAGATGGTCAAGTGTCATTAGAACTTGTTGGTTCATCGAAATACAAATTTAGATCAACGAATTTATCTTCAAAGTTCCAAAATAATTCAATCAGATTGTCAGAACTTTACAAACATTCTTCTGATTACCGAATTTGTCTTCAAATTGATGAAAAAATTAAATTATCCGCAAAATTCCATTAGAACTGTGTGATTTATTGGAAAAAATTTCTAATCACTGAATTTGTGTTCAAGAATTACAAAATAATGAAATTAGATGGTCAAGTGTCATTAGAACTTGTTGGTTCATCGAAATACAAATTTAGATCAACGAATTTATCTTCAAAGTTCCAAAATAATTCAATCAGATTGTCAGAACTTTACAAACATTCTTCTGATTACCGAATTTGTCTTCAAATTGATGAAAAAATTAAATTATCCGCAAAATTCCATTAGAACTGTGTGATTTATTGGAAAAAATTTCTAATCACTGAATTTGTGTTCAAGAATTACAAAATAATGAAATTAGATGGTCAAGTGTCATTAGAACTTGTTGGTTCATCGAAATACAAATTTAGATCAACGAATTTATCTTCAAAGTTCCAAAATAATTCAATCAGATTGTCAGAACTTTACAAACATTCTTCTGATTACCGAATTTGTCTTCAAATTGATGAAAAAATTAAATTATCCGCAAAATTCCATTAGAACTGTGTGATTTATTGGAAAAAATTTCTAATCACTGAATTTGTGTTCAAGAATTACAAAATAATGAAATTAGATGGTCAAGTGTCATTAGAACTTGTTGGTTCATCGAAATACAAATTTAGATCAACGAATTTATCTTCAAAGTTCCAAAATAATTCAATCAGATTGTCAGAACTTTACAAACATTCTTCTGATTACCGAATTTGTCTTCAAATTGATGAAAAAATTAAATTATCCGCAAAATTCCATTAGAACTGTGTGATTTATTGGAAAAAATTTCTAATCACTGAATTGGTGTTCAAAGATTACAAGAAAATTAAATTAGACAGTCAAGTGTCATTAGAACTTGTTGGTTCATCGAAAAACAAATTTTGATCACCGAATTTATCTTCAAAGTTCCAAAATAATTCAATCAGATTGTCATAAATTTAGAAACATTCTTCTGATCGCCGAATTTGTCTTCAAATTGATGAAAAAATTAAATTATCCGCAAAATTCCATTAGAACTGTGTGATTTATTGGAAAAAATTTCTAATCACTGAATTTGTGTTCAAGAATTACAAAATAATGAAATTAGATGGTCAAGTGTCATTAGAACTTGTTGGTTCATCGAAAAACAAATTTAAATCATCGAATTTATCTTCAAAGTTCCAAAATAATTCAATCAGATTGTCAGAACCTTACAAACATTCTTCTGATTACCGAATTTGTCTTCAAATTGATGAAAAAATTAAATTATCCGCAAAATTCCATTAGAACTGTGTGATTTATTGGAAAAAATTTCTAATCACTGAATTTGTGTTCAAGAATTACAAAATAATGAAATTAGATGGTCAAGTGTCATTAGAACTTGTTGGTTCATCGAAATACAAATTTAGATCAACGAATTTGTCTTCAAAGTTCCAAAATAATTCAATCAGATTGTCAGAACTTTACAAACATTCTTCTGATTACCGAATTTGTCTTCAAATTGATGAAAAAATTAAATTATCCGCAAAATTCCATTAGAACTGTGTGATTTATTGGAAAAAATTTCTAATCACTGAATTTGTGTTCAAGAATTACAAAATAATGAAATTAGATGGTCAAGTGTCATTAGAACTTGTTGGTTCATCGAAATACAAATTTAGATCAACGAATTTGTCTTCAAAGTTCCAAAATAATTCAATCAGATTGTCAGAACTTTACAAACATTCTTCTGATTACCGAATTTGTCTTCAAATTGATGAAAAAATTAAATTATCCGCAAAATTCCATTAGAACTGTGTGATTTATTGGAAAAAATTTCTAATCACTGAATTTGTGTTCAAGAATTACAAAATAATGAAATTAGATGGTCAAGTGTCATTAGAACTTGTTGGTTCATCGAAAAACAAATTTTGATCACCGAATTTATCTTCAAAGTTCCAAAATAATTCAATCAGATTGTCAGAACTTTACAAACATTCTCCTGATCACCAAACTTGTCTTCAAATTGATGAAAAAAATTAAAATAGCTGCAAACTTTCATTAGAACTGTATGATTTATTGGAAAACAATTTCTAATCACAGAATTTGTTTGTAAAGATTGTAAAAAATTAAATTAAATTATCAAGTGTCATTAGAACTTGTTGGTTCATCGAAAAACAAATTTAGATCATCGAATTTGTCTTCAAAGTTCCAAAATAATTCAATCAGATTGTCAGAACTTTACAAACATTCTTCTGATTACCGAATTTGTCTTCAAATTGATGAAAAAATTAAATTATCCGCAAAATTCCATTAGAACTGTGTGATTTATTGGAAAAAATTTCTAATCACTGAATTTGTGTTCAAGAATTACAAAATAATGAAATTAGATGGTCAAGTGTCATTAGAACTTGTTGGTTCATCGAAATACAAATTTAGATCAACGAATTTATCTTCAAAGTTCCAAAATAATTCAATCAGATTGTCAGAACTTTACAAACATTCTTCTGATTACCGAATTTGTCTTCAAATTGATGAAAAAATCAAATTAGCTGTAAACCTTCATTAGAACTGCAAGGTTTATTGGAAAAAAATTCTAATCACTGAATTTGTGTTCAAAGATTACAAGAAAATTAAATTAGACAGTCAAGTGTCATTAGAACTTGTTGGTTCATCGAAAAACTAATTTAGATCATCGAATTTGTCTTCAAAGTTCCAAAATAATTCAATCAGATTGTCAGAACTTTACAAACATTCTCCTGATCACCAAACTTGTCTTCAAATTGATGAAAAAAATTAAAATAGCTGCAAACTTTCATTAGAACTGTATGATTTATTGGAAAACAATTTCTAATCACTGAATTTGTGTTCAAGAATTACAAAATAATGAAATTAGATGGTCAAGTGTCATTAGAACTTGTTGGTTCATCGAAAAACAAATTTAAATCATCGAATTTATCTTCAAAGTTCCAAAATAATTCAATCAGATTGTCAGAACCTTACAAACATTCTTCTGATTACCGAATTTGTCTTCAAATTGATGAAAAAATTAAATTATCCGCAAAATTCCATTAGAACTGTGTGATTTATTGGAAAAAATTTCTAATCACTGAATTTGTGTTCAAGAATTACAAAATAATGAAATTAGATGGTCAAGTGTCATTAGAACTTGTTGGTTCATCGAAAAACAAATTTTGATCACCGAATTTATCTTCAAAGTTCCAAAATAATTCAATCAGATTGTCATAAATTTAGAAACATTCTTCTGATCGCCGAATTTGTCTTCAAATTGATGAAAAAATTAAATTATCCGCAAAATTCCATTAGAACTGTGTGATTTATTGGAAAAAATTTCTAATCACTGAATTTGTGTTCAAGAATTACAAAATAATGAAATTAGATGGTCAAGTGTCATTAGAACTTGTTGGTTCATCGAAATACAAATTTAGATCAACGAATTTATCTTCAAAGTTCCAAAATAATTCAATCAGATTGTCAGAACTTTACAAACATTCTTCTGATTACCGAATTTGTCTTCAAATTGATGAAAAAATTAAATTATCCGCAAAATTCCATTAGAACTGTGTGATTTATTGGAAAAAATTTCTAATCACTGAATTTGTGTTCAAGAATTACAAAATAATGAAATTAGATGGTCAAGTGTCATTAGAACTTGTTGGTTCATCGAAATACAAATTTAGATCAACGAATTTATCTTCAAAGTTCCAAAATAATTCAATCAGATTGTCAGAACTTTACAAACATTCTTCTGATTACCGAATTTGTCTTCAAATTGATGAAAAAATTAAATTATCCGCAAAATTCCATTAGAACTGTGTGATTTATTGGAAAAAATTTCTAATCACAGAATTTGTTTGTAAAGATTGTAAAAAATTAAATTAAATTATCAAGTGTCATTAGAACTTGTTGGTTCATCGAAAAACAAATTTAGATCATCGAATTTGTCTTCAAAGTTCCAAAATAATTCAATCAGATTGTCAGAACTTTACAAACATTCTTCTGATTACCGAATTTGTCTTCAAATTGATGAAAAAATTAAATTATCCGCAAAATTCCATTAGAACTGTGTGATTTATTGGAAAAAATTTCTAATCACTGAATTTGTGTTCAAGAATTACAAAATAATGAAATTAGATGGTCAAGTGTCATTAGAACTTGTTGGTTCATCGAAATACAAATTTAGATCAACGAATTTATCTTCAAAGTTCCAAAATAATTCAATCAGATTGTCAGAACTTTACAAACATTCTTCTGATTACCGAATTTGTCTTCAAATTGATGAAAAAATTAAATTATCCGCAAAATTCCATTAGAACTGTGTGATTTATTGGAAAAAATTTCTAATCACTGAATTTGTGTTCAAGAATTACAAAATAATGAAATTAGATGGTCAAGTGTCATTAGAACTTGTTGGTTCATCGAAATACAAATTTAGATCAACGAATTTATCTTCAAAGTTCCAAAATAATTCAATCAGATTGTCAGAACTTTACAAACATTCTTCTGATTACCGAATTTGTCTTCAAATTGATGAAAAAATTAAATTATCCGCAAAATTCCATTAGAACTGTGTGATTTATTGGAAAAAATTTCTAATCACTGAATTTGTGTTCAAGAATTACAAAATAATGAAATTAGATGGTCAAGTGTCATTAGAACTTGTTGGTTCATCGAAATACAAATTTAGATCAACGAATTTATCTTCAAAGTTCCAAAATAATTCAATCAGATTGTCAGAACTTTACAAACATTCTTCTGATTACCGAATTTGTCTTCAAATTGATGAAAAAATTAAATTATCCGCAAAATTCCATTAGAACTGTGTGATTTATTGGAAAAAATTTCTAATCACTGAATTTGTGTTCAAGAATTACAAAATAATGAAATTAGATGGTCAAGTGTCATTAGAACTTGTTGGTTCATCGAAATACAAATTTAGATCAACGAATTTATCTTCAAAGTTCCAAAATAATTCAATCAGATTGTCAGAACTTTACAAACATTCTTCTGATTACCGAATTTGTCTTCAAATTGATGAAAAAATTAAATTATCCGCAAAATTCCATTAGAACTGTGTGATTTATTGGAAAAAATTTCTAATCACTGAATTTGTGTTCAAGAATTACAAAATAATGAAATTAGATGGTCAAGTGTCATTAGAACTTGTTGGTTCATCGAAATACAAATTTAGATCAACGAATTTATCTTCAAAGTTCCAAAATAATTCAATCAGATTGTCAGAACTTTACAAACATTCTTCTGATTACCGAATTTGTCTTCAAATTGATGAAAAAATTAAATTATCCGCAAAATTCCATTAGAACTGTGTGATTTATTGGAAAAAATTTCTAATCACTGAATTGGTGTTCAAAGATTACAAGAAAATTAAATTAGACAGTCAAGTGTCATTAGAACTTGTTGGTTCATCGAAAAACAAATTTTGATCACCGAATTTATCTTCAAAGTTCCAAAATAATTCAATCAGATTGTCATAAATTTAGAAACATTCTTCTGATCGCCGAATTTGTCTTCAAATTGATGAAAAAATTAAATTATCCGCAAAATTCCATTAGAACTGTGTGATTTATTGGAAAAAATTTCTAATCACTGAATTTGTGTTCAAGAATTACAAAATAATGAAATTAGATGGTCAAGTGTCATTAGAACTTGTTGGTTCATCGAAAAACAAATTTAAATCATCGAATTTATCTTCAAAGTTCCAAAATAATTCAATCAGATTGTCAGAACCTTACAAACATTCTTCTGATTACCGAATTTGTCTTCAAATTGATGAAAAAATTAAATTATCCGCAAAATTCCATTAGAACTGTGTGATTTATTGGAAAAAATTTCTAATCACTGAATTTGTGTTCAAGAATTACAAAATAATGAAATTAGATGGTCAAGTGTCATTAGAACTTGTTGGTTCATCGAAATACAAATTTAGATCAACGAATTTGTCTTCAAAGTTCCAAAATAATTCAATCAGATTGTCAGAACTTTACAAACATTCTTCTGATTACCGAATTTGTCTTCAAATTGATGAAAAAATTAAATTATCCGCAAAATTCCATTAGAACTGTGTGATTTATTGGAAAAAATTTCTAATCACTGAATTTGTGTTCAAGAATTACAAAATAATGAAATTAGATGGTCAAGTGTCATTAGAACTTGTTGGTTCATCGAAATACAAATTTAGATCAACGAATTTGTCTTCAAAGTTCCAAAATAATTCAATCAGATTGTCAGAACTTTACAAACATTCTTCTGATTACCGAATTTGTCTTCAAATTGATGAAAAAATTAAATTATCCGCAAAATTCCATTAGAACTGTGTGATTTATTGGAAAAAATTTCTAATCACTGAATTTGTGTTCAAGAATTACAAAATAATGAAATTAGATGGTCAAGTGTCATTAGAACTTGTTGGTTCATCGAAAAACAAATTTTGATCACCGAATTTATCTTCAAAGTTCCAAAATAATTCAATCAGATTGTCAGAACTTTACAAACATTCTCCTGATCACCAAACTTGTCTTCAAATTGATGAAAAAAATTAAAATAGCTGCAAACTTTCATTAGAACTGTATGATTTATTGGAAAACAATTTCTAATCACAGAATTTGTTTGTAAAGATTGTAAAAAATTAAATTAAATTATCAAGTGTCATTAGAACTTGTTGGTTCATCGAAAAACAAATTTAGATCATCGAATTTGTCTTCAAAGTTCCAAAATAATTCAATCAGATTGTCAGAACTTTACAAACATTCTTCTGATTACCGAATTTGTCTTCAAATTGATGAAAAAATTAAATTATCCGCAAAATTCCATTAGAACTGTGTGATTTATTGGAAAAAATTTCTAATCACTGAATTTGTGTTCAAGAATTACAAAATAATGAAATTAGATGGTCAAGTGTCATTAGAACTTGTTGGTTCATCGAAATACAAATTTAGATCAACGAATTTATCTTCAAAGTTCCAAAATAATTCAATCAGATTGTCAGAACTTTACAAACATTCTTCTGATTACCGAATTTGTCTTCAAATTGATGAAAAAATTAAATTATCCGCAAAATTCCATTAGAACTGTGTGATTTATTGGAAAAAATTTCTAATCACTGAATTTGTGTTCAAGAATTACAAAATAATGAAATTAGATGGTCAAGTGTCATTAGAACTTGTTGGTTCATCGAAATACAAATTTAGATCAACGAATTTATCTTCAAAGTTCCAAAATAATTCAATCAGATTGTCAGAACTTTACAAACATTCTTCTGATTACCGAATTTGTCTTCAAATTGATGAAAAAATTAAATTATCCGCAAAATTCCATTAGAACTGTGTGATTTATTGGAAAAAATTTCTAATCACTGAATTTGTGTTCAAGAATTACAAAATAATGAAATTAGATGGTCAAGTGTCATTAGAACTTGTTGGTTCATCGAAATACAAATTTAGATCAACGAATTTATCTTCAAAGTTCCAAAATAATTCAATCAGATTGTCAGAACTTTACAAACATTCTTCTGATTACCGAATTTGTCTTCAAATTGATGAAAAAATTAAATTATCCGCAAAATTCCATTAGAACTGTGTGATTTATTGGAAAAAATTTCTAATCACTGAATTTGTGTTCAAGAATTACAAAATAATGAAATTAGATGGTCAAGTGTCATTAGAACTTGTTGGTTCATCGAAATACAAATTTAGATCAACGAATTTATCTTCAAAGTTCCAAAATAATTCAATCAGATTGTCAGAACTTTACAAACATTCTTCTGATTACCGAATTTGTCTTCAAATTGATGAAAAAATTAAATTATCCGCAAAATTCCATTAGAACTGTGTGATTTATTGGAAAACAATTTCTAATCACAGAATTTGTTTGTAAAGATTGTAAAAAATTAAATTAAATTATCAAGTGTCATTAGAACTTGTTGGTTCATCGAAAAACAAATTTAGATCATCGAATTTGTCTTCAAAGTTCCAAAATAATTCAATCAGATTGTCAGAACTTTACAAACATTCTTCTGATTACCGAATTTGTCTTCAAATTGATGAAAAAATTAAATTATCCGCAAAATTCCATTAGAACTGTGTGATTTATTGGAAAAAATTTCTAATCACTGAATTTGTGTTCAAGAATTACAAAATAATGAAATTAGATGGTCAAGTGTCATTAGAACTTGTTGGTTCATCGAAAAACAAATTTAAATCATCGAATTTGTCTTCAAAGTTCCAAAATAATTCAATCAGATTGTCAGAACCTTACAAACATTCTTCTGATTACCGAATTTGTCTTCAAATTGATGAAAAAATTAAATTATCCGCAAAATTCCATTAGAACTGTGTGATTTATTGGAAAAAATTTCTAATCACTGAATTTGTGTTCAAGAATTACAAAATAATGAAATTAGATGGTCAAGTGTCATTAGAACTTGTTGGTTCATCGAAAAACAAATTTTGATCACCGAATTTATCTTCAAAGTTCCAAAATAATTCAATCAGATTGTCAGAACTTTACAAACATTCTCCTGATCACCAAACTTGTCTTCAAATTGATGAAAAAAATTAAAATAGCTGCAAACTTTCATTAGAACTGTATGATTTATTGGAAAACAATTTCTAATCACAGAATTTGTTTGTAAAGATTGTAAAAAATTAAATTAAATTATCAAGTGTCATTAGAACTTGTTGGTTCATCGAAAAACAAATTTAGATCATCGAATTTGTCTTCAAAGTTCCAAAATAATTCAATCAGATTGTCAGAACTTTACAAACATTCTTCTGATTACCGAATTTGTCTTCAAATTGATGAAAAAATTAAATTATCCGCAAAATTCCATTAGAACTGTGTGATTTATTGGAAAACAATTTCTAATCACAGAATTTGTTTGTAAAGATTGTAAAAAATTAAATTAAATTATCAAGTGTCATTAGAACTTGTTGGTTCATCGAAAAACAAATTTAGATCATCGAATTTGTCTTCAAAGTTCCAAAATAATTCAATCAGATTGTCAGAACTTTACAAACATTCTTCTGATTACCGAATTTGTCTTCAAATTGATGAAAAAATTAAATTATCCGCAAAATTCCATTAGAACTGTGTGATTTATTGGAAAAAATTTCTAATCACTGAATTTGTGTTCAAGAATTACAAAATAATGAAATTAGATGGTCAAGTGTCATTAGAACTTGTTGGTTCATCGAAATACAAATTTAGATCAACGAATTTATCTTCAAAGTTCCAAAATAATTCAATCAGATTGTCAGAACTTTACAAACATTCTCCTGATCACCAAACTTGTCTTCAAATTGATGAAAAAAATTAAAATAGCTGCAAACTTTCATTAGAACTGTATGATTTATTGGAAAACAATTTCTAATCACAGAATTTGTTTGTAAAGATTGTAAAAAATTAAATTAAATTATCAAGTGTCATTAGAACTTGTTGGTTCATCGAAAAACAAATTTAGATCATCGAATTTGTCTTCAAAGTTCCAAAATAATTCAATCAGATTGTCAGAACTTTACAAACATTCTTCTGATTACCGAATTTGTCTTCAAATTGATGAAAAAATTAAATTATCCGCAAAATTCCATTAGAACTGTGTGATTTATTGGAAAAAATTTCTAATCACTGAATTTGTGTTCAAGAATTACAAAATAATGAAATTAGATGGTCAAGTGTCATTAGAACTTGTTGGTTCATCGAAAAACAAATTTAAATCATCGAATTTGTCTTCAAAGTTCCAAAATAATTCAATCAGATTGTCAGAACCTTACAAACATTCTTCTGATTACCGAATTTGTCTTCAAATTGATGAAAAAATTAAATTATCCGCAAAATTCCATTAGAACTGTGTGATTTATTGGAAAAAATTTCTAATCACTGAATTTGTGTTCAAGAATTACAAAATAATGAAATTAGATGGTCAAGTGTCATTAGAACTTGTTGGTTCATCGAAAAACAAATTTTGATCACCGAATTTATCTTCAAAGTTCCAAAATAATTCAATCAGATTGTCAGAACTTTACAAACATTCTCCTGATCACCAAACTTGTCTTCAAATTGATGAAAAAAATTAAAATAGCTGCAAACTTTCATTAGAACTGTATGATTTATTGGAAAACAATTTCTAATCACAGAATTTGTTTGTAAAGATTGTAAAAAATTAAATTAAATTATCAAGTGTCATTAGAACTTGTTGGTTCATCGAAAAACAAATTTAGATCATCGAATTTGTCTTCAAAGTTCCAAAATAATTCAATCAGATTGTCAGAACTTTACAAACATTCTTCTGATTACCGAATTTGTCTTCAAATTGATGAAAAAATTAAATTATCCGCAAAATTCCATTAGAACTGTGTGATTTATTGGAAAACAATTTCTAATCACAGAATTTGTTTGTAAAGATTGTAAAAAATTAAATTAAATTATCAAGTGTCATTAGAACTTGTTGGTTCATCGAAAAACAAATTTAGATCATCGAATTTGTCTTCAAAGTTCCAAAATAATTCAATCAGATTGTCAGAACTTTACAAACATTCTTCTGATTACCGAATTTGTCTTCAAAGTTCCAAAATAATTCAATCAGATTGTCAGAACTTTACAAACATTCTCCTGATCACCAAACTTGTCTTCAAATTGATGAAAAAAATTAAAATAGCTGCAAACTTTCATTAGAACTGTATGATTTATTGGAAAACAATTTCTAATCACAGAATTTGTTTGTAAAGATTGTAAAAAATTAAATTAAATTATCAAGTGTCATTAGAACTTGTTGGTTCATCGAAAAACAAATTTAGATCATCGAATTTGTCTTCAAAGTTCCAAAATAATTCAATCAGATTGTCAGAACTTTACAAACATTCTTCTGATTACCGAATTTGTCTTCAAATTGATGAAAAAATTAAATTATCCGCAAAATTCCATTAGAACTGTGTGATTTATTGGAAAAAATTTCTAATCACTGAATTTGTGTTCAAGAATTACAAAATAATGAAATTAGATGGTCAAGTGTCATTAGAACTTGTTGGTTCATCGAAAAACAAATTTTGATCACCGAATTTATCTTCAAAGTTCCAAAATAATTCAATCAGATTGTCAGAACTTTACAAACATTCTCCTGATCACCAAACTTGTCTTCAAATTGATGAAAAAAATTAAAATAGCTGCAAACTTTCATTAGAACTGTATGATTTATTGGAAAACAATTTCTAATCACAGAATTTGTTTGTAAAGATTGTAAAAAATTAAATTAAATTATCAAGTGTCATTAGAACTTGTTGGTTCATCGAAAAACAAATTTAGATCATCGAATTTGTCTTCAAAGTTCCAAAATAATTCAATCAGATTGTCAGAACTTTACAAACATTCTTCTGATTACCGAATTTGTCTTCAAATTGATGAAAAAATTAAATTATCCGCAAAATTCCATTAGAACTGTGTGATTTATTGGAAAACAATTTCTAATCACAGAATTTGTTTGTAAAGATTGTAAAAAATTAAATTAAATTATCAAGTGTCATTAGAACTTGTTGGTTCATCGAAAAACAAATTTAGATCATCGAATTTGTCTTCAAAGTTCCAAAATAATTCAATCAGATTGTCAGAACTTTACAAACATTCTTCTGATTACCGAATTTGTCTTCAAATTGATGAAAAAATTAAATTATCCGCAAAATTCCATTAGAACTGTGTGATTTATTGGAAAAAATTTCTAATCACTGAATTTGTGTTCAAGAATTACAAAATAATGAAATTAGATGGTCAAGTGTCATTAGAACTTGTTGGTTCATCGAAAAACAAATTTTGATCACCGAATTTATCTTCAAAGTTCCAAAATAATTCAATCAGATTGTCAGAACTTTACAAACATTCTCCTGATCACCAAACTTGTCTTCAAATTGATGAAAAAAATTAAAATAGCTGCAAACTTTCATTAGAACTGTATGATTTATTGGAAAACAATTTCTAATCACAGAATTTGTTTGTAAAGATTGTAAAAAATTAAATTAAATTATCAAGTGTCATTAGAACTTGTTGGTTCATCGAAAAACAAATTTAGATCATCGAATTTGTCTTCAAAGTTCCAAAATAATTCAATCAGATTGTCAGAACTTTACAAACATTCTTCTGATTACCGAATTTGTCTTCAAATTGATGAAAAAATTAAATTATCCGCAAAATTCCATTAGAACTGTGTGATTTATTGGAAAACAATTTCTAATCACAGAATTTGTTTGTAAAGATTGTAAAAAATTAAATTAAATTATCAAGTGTCATTAGAACTTGTTGGTTCATCGAAAAACAAATTTAGATCATCGAATTTGTCTTCAAAGTTCCAAAATAATTCAATCAGATTGTCAGAACTTTACAAACATTCTTCTGATTACCGAATTTGTCTTCAAATTGATGAAAAAATTAAATTATCCGCAAAATTCCATTAGAACTGTGTGATTTATTGGAAAAAATTTCTAATCACTGAATTTGTGTTCAAGAATTACAAAATAATGAAATTAGATGGTCAAGTGTCATTAGAACTTGTTGGTTCATCGAAATACAAATTTAGATCAACGAATTTATCTTCAAAGTTCCAAAATAATTCAATCAGATTGTCAGAACTTTACAAACATTCTTCTGATTACCGAATTTGTCTTCAAATTGATGAAAAAATTAAATTATCCGCAAAATTCCATTAGAACTGTGTGATTTATTGGAAAACAATTTCTAATCACAGAATTTGTTTGTAAAGATTGTAAAAAATTAAATTAAATTATCAAGTGTCATTAGAACTTGTTGGTTCATCGAAAAACAAATTTAGATCATCGAATTTGTCTTCAAAGTTCCAAAATAATTCAATCAGATTGTCAGAACTTTACAAACATTCTTCTGATTACCGAATTTGTCTTCAAATTGATGAAAAAATTAAATTATCCGCAAAATTCCATTAGAACTGTGTGATTTATTGGAAAAAATTTCTAATCACTGAATTTGTGTTCAAGAATTACAAAATAATGAAATTAGATGGTCAAGTGTCATTAGAACTTGTTGGTTCATCGAAAAACAAATTTAAATCATCGAATTTGTCTTCAAAGTTCCAAAATAATTCAATCAGATTGTCAGAACCTTACAAACATTCTTCTGATTACCGAATTTGTCTTCAAATTGATGAAAAAATTAAATTATCCGCAAAATTCCATTAGAACTGTGTGATTTATTGGAAAAAATTTCTAATCACTGAATTTGTGTTCAAGAATTACAAAATAATGAAATTAGATGGTCAAGTGTCATTAGAACTTGTTGGTTCATCGAAAAACAAATTTTGATCACCGAATTTATCTTCAAAGTTCCAAAATAATTCAATCAGATTGTCAGAACTTTACAAACATTCTCCTGATCACCAAACTTGTCTTCAAATTGATGAAAAAAATTAAAATAGCTGCAAACTTTCATTAGAACTGTATGATTTATTGGAAAACAATTTCTAATCACAGAATTTGTTTGTAAAGATTGTAAAAAATTAAATTAAATTATCAAGTGTCATTAGAACTTGTTGGTTCATCGAAAAACAAATTTAGATCATCGAATTTGTCTTCAAAGTTCCAAAATAATTCAATCAGATTGTCAGAACTTTACAAACATTCTTCTGATTACCGAATTTGTCTTCAAATTGATGAAAAAATTAAATTATCCGCAAAATTCCATTAGAACTGTGTGATTTATTGGAAAAAATTTCTAATCACTGAATTTGTGTTCAAGAATTACAAAATAATGAAATTAGATGGTCAAGTGTCATTAGAACTTGTTGGTTCATCGAAAAACAAATTTTGATCACCGAATTTATCTTCAAAGTTCCAAAATAATTCAATCAGATTGTCAGAACTTTCAAAACATTCCTCCCATTTCTTTCTACTGAATTAGCGTTCTCTGGATAACCTCAAAGTTGGCAACAAATGAAATGACGTACGCAATCGACTTTGCAACCAACAATAAATGGAAAATTTCCTTTTTAAAACGTTTTCGAACGTTTCTTTTCAATTCGGGAACTTAACAAGAAATGCTTTTAACCGCAGTTCATCATCAAAGTTCGCGTCAAGACGATAAGAACAACAGATTAGTTCAATTCAATCATGTGCCACAGTTCCTGTGTGTGATGCAATTTGGTGTGCGGTTGTGTGGTCGTAATTGCCGAAACAATTGAAAAAAAATGATGAGACTTGATGCAATAAGCGATTAATTTGATTGGTTCCTACCTTCAGTCACAAAATGTCTTGGTTCATCGACAGTCCTTTAGGTTATGTCCAAAAATTCTGCATAAACGTCCTAAAAACCGGCGCCGTTCCCAGACACGTCGCCATCATCATGGACGGCAACCGCCGCTTCGCCAAAAAGACCCGCCTCCAATGCCGCGAGGGCCACACCAAAGGCTTCGACAAGCTGGCCGAAACCCTCCAGTGGTGCCTCGAGTTCGGCATCCGGGAAGTCACCGTCTACGCGTTCAGCATCGAGAACTTCAAGCGGCCGCAGGAAGAAGTGGACGCGTTGATGCAGCTCGCGCGGGAGAAGTACCTGAAACTCACGGAGGAAAAGGAGAAACTGATGGAGGAGGGAGTTTGCATCCGAGTGATCGGAAACCTGTCCCTAATCCCACCGGACATCCGAGCGTCGATCGCCGAAGTGATGTTGATGACGAAGGATAACACCCGGACTTATTTAAACATCGCTTTTGCTTATACTTCCCGGGATGAGATTGCAAACGCGGTGAAAACCGTGGTTGAGGCTGTCAAGTCGGACGAGTTGGATGTTGAGGACATCGACGAGCGGCTGATTTCCGACTGTTTGTACTCGAGTTCGGAGCCGGATGTGGTTATAAGAACGTCGGGGGAGGTTCGTTTCAGTGATTTTCTATTGTGGCAGATCGGAAAGACGACGAACGTGTGTTTCACGAAAGTGCTGTGGCCTGAGTTTAGTATTTGGCATCTGATGGGGATCATATTTTATTATCAGAGATGCTGCAAGGATTTTCCGGTGGTGAAAAAGAATGATTGCGGTGAGGAACCGAGAAGCGATTCCGTGCGGAATTTCTTGAAAAATCAGGAGGCTGTCAAGTTGGCGCAATTGGAATCCTATGTGAATTCCGAACTAAAATAGCTGAATTATTGTTTGTTTTGGAATCCTATGTGAATTCTGAACTAAAATGGCTGAATTATTGTTTGTTCCTTTGTTTAACTTGGTTCATTCCGTGTGTTTCTATAAGTAATTATTGTCAAAAAGGTTGAGATTGTTAATTTTTATGATAGTTCTAAATTGCAATAAAAAAATATGTGTTTATTATTATTACCTGTTGATTTCTTGATTTCTCAAATCCAAAATTCACTGTTAAATAAATTGGATGTTTTGGTATTTGTATTATGCAAAGTTTGCTAAAAAAGGATTCAAATGTTTCGTGGGTTTGTCAAAATGGCAATCTCTAAATTTCAACTGTTTATGTGGCTGGCTCGTTTTAATTTTTTGAAATAATTGTCAATTGGAAAAATTTAAATTTTAGTGCAGTGACAATCTCTAAATTTCAATTGTTTGTTGTTGTTGTTCAACTGTTTACATGGCTGACTTGTTTCAATTTTGAAATAATTGTCAAAAATTGGAAAAATTTAAATTTTAGTGGAATGGCAATCTTTAAATTTCATTTGTTTACATGGCTTGCCGACTGGTTTCAATTTTTTGAAATAACTGTCAATTGGAAAAATTTTAGTGGAGTGGCAATCTTTAAATTCAATTGTTTACACGGCTGAATTGTTTCAATTTTTTGAAATAATTGTCAAAAATTGGAAAAATTTAAATTTTAGTGGAATGGCAATCTTTAAATTTCATTTGTTTACATGGCTTGCCGACTGGTTTCAATTTTTTGAAATAACTGTCAATTGGAAAAATTTTAGTGGAGTGGCAATCTTTAAATTCAATTGTTTACACGGCTGAATTGTTTCAATTTTTTGAAATAATTGTCAAAAATTGGAAAAATTTAAATTTTAGTGGAATGGCAATCTTTAAATTTCATTTGTTTACATGGCTTGCCGACTGGTTTCAATTTTTTGAAATAACTGTCAATTGGAAAAATTTTAGTGGAGTGGCAATCTTTAAATTCAATTGTTTACACGGCTGAATTGTTTCAATTTTTTGAAATAATTGTCAAAAATTGGAAAAATTTAAATTTTAGTGTAATGGCCAACTCTAAATTTCTTGAAATAGTTGTCAATTGGAAAAATTTAAATTTTAGTGGAGTGACAATCTCTAAATTTCATTTGTTTACTCCTTGCAATTTTGAAATAATTGTCAATTGGAAAAATTTAAATTTTAGTGCAGTGACAATCTATAAATTTCAATTGTTTGTTGTTGTTGTTCAACTGTTTACATGGCTGACTCGTTTCAATTTTGAAATAATTGTCAAAAATTGGAAAAATTTAAATTTTAGTGTAATGGCCAACTCTAAATTTCTTGAAATAGTTGTCATTTGGAAAAATTTAAATTTTAGTGGAATGGCAACCTCTAAATTTCATTCGTTTAAATGGCTTGCTGACTTGTTTCAATTTCTTGAAATAATTGTCAATTGGAAAAATTTAAATTTTAGTGCAGTGACAATCCCTAAATTTCAATTGTTTGTTGTTGTTGTTCAACTGTTTACATGGCTGACTCGTTTCAATTTTGAAATGATTGTCAAAACTTGGAAAAATTTAAATTTTAGTGGAATGGCAACCTCTAAATTTCATTTGTTTAAATGGCTTGCTGACTTGTTTCAATTTCTTGAAATAATTGTCAATTGGAAAAATTTAAATTTTAGTGCAGTGACAATCTATAAATTTCAATTGTTTGTTGTTGTTGTTCAATTGTTTACATGGCTGACTTGTTTCAATTTTGAAATAATTGTCAAAAATTGGAAAAATTTAAATTTTAGTGGAATGACAATCTATAAATTTCAATTGTTTGTTGTTGTTGTTCAACTGTTTAGATGGCTGACTCGTTTCAATTTTGAAATGATTGTCAAAAATTGGAAAAATTTAAATTTTAGTGGAATAACAATCTATAAATTTCAATTGTTTGTTGTTGTTGTTCAACTGTTTACATGGCTGACTCGTTTCAATTTTGAAATAATTGTCAAAAATTGGAAAAATTTAAATTTTAGTGTAATGGCCAACTCTAAATTTCTTGAAATAGTTGTCATTTGGAAAAATTTAAATTTTAGTGGAATGGCAACCTCTAAATTTCATTCGTTTAAATGGCTTGCTGACTTGTTTCAATTTCTTGAAATAATTGTCAATTGGAAAAATTTAAATTTTAGTGGAATAACAATCTATAAATTTCAATTGTTTGTTGTTGTTGTTCAACTGTTTACATGGCTGACTCGTTTCAATTTTGAAATAATTGTCAAAAATTGGAAAAATTTAAATTTTAGTGTAATGGCCAACTCTAAATTTCTTGAAATAGTTGTCATTTGGAAAAATTTAAATTTTAGTGGAATGGCAACCTCTAAATTTCATTCGTTTAAATGGCTTGCTGACTTGTTTCAATTTCTTGAAATAATTGTCAATTGGAAAAATTTAAATTTTAGTGGAATAACAATCTATAAATTTCAATTGTTTGTTGTTGTTGTTCAACTGTTTACATGGCTGACTCGTTTCAATTTTGAAATAATTGTCAAAAATTGGAAAAATTTAAATTTTAGTGTAATGGCCAACTCTAAATTTCTTGAAATAGTTGTCATTTGGAAAAATTTAAATTTTAGTGGAATGGCAACCTCTAAATTTCATTTGTTTAAATGGCTTGCTGACTTGTTTCAATTTCTTGAAATAATTGTCAATTGGAAAAATTTAAATTTTAGTGCAGTGACAATCTATAAATTTCAATTGTTTGTTGTTGTTGTTCAATTGTTTACATGGCTGACTTGTTTCAATTTTGAAATAATTGTCAAAAATTGGAAAAATTTAAATTTTAGTGGAATGACAATCTATAAATTTCAATTGTTTGTTGTTGTTGTTCAACTGTTTAGATGGCTGACTCGTTTCAATTTTGAAATGATTGTCAAAAATTGGAAAAATTTAAATTTTAGTGGAATAACAATCTATAAATTTCAATTGTTTGTTGTTGTTGTTCAACTGTTTACATGGCTGACTCGTTTCAATTTTGAAATAATTGTCAAAAATTGGAAAAATTTAAATTTTAGTGTAATGGCCAACTCTAAATTTCTTGAAATAGTTGTCATTTGGAAAAATTTAAATTTTAGTGGAATGGCAACCTCTAAATTTCATTCGTTTAAATGGCTTGCTGACTTGTTTCAATTTCTTGAAATAATTGTCAATTGGAAAAATTTAAATTTTAGTGCAGTGACAATCCCTAAATTTCAATTGTTTGTTGTTGTTGTTCAATTGTTTACATGGCTGACTTGTTTCAATTTTGAAATAATTGTCAAACATTGGAAAAATTTAAATTTTAGTGGAATGACAATCTATAAATTTCAATTGTTTGTTGTTGTTGTTCAATTGTTTACATGGCTGACTTGTTTCAATTTTGAAATAATTGTCAAACATTGGAAAAATTTAAATTTTAGTGGAATGACAATCTATAAATTTCAATTGTTTGTTGTTGTTGTTCAACTGTTTAGATGGCTGACTCGTTTCAATTTTGAAATGATTGTCAAAAATTGGAAAAATTTAAATTTTAGTGGAATAACAATCTATAAATTTCAATTGTTTGTTGTTGTTGTTCAACTGTTTACATGGCTGACTCGTTTCAATTTTGAAATAATTGTCAAAAATTGGAAAAATTTAAATTTTAGTGGAATGGCAATCTCTAAATTTCAACTGTTTACATGACTTGCCGACTGGTTTCAATTTTTTGAAATAACTGTCAATTGGAAAAATTTTAGTGGAGTGGCAATCTTTAAATTCAATTGTTTACACGGCTGAATTGTTTCAATTTTTTGAAATAATTGTCAAAAATTGGAAAAATTTAAATTTTAGTGTAATGGCCAACTCTAAATTTCTTGAAATAGTTGTCAATTGGAAAAATTTAAATTTTAGTGGAGTGACAATCTCTAAATTTCATTTGTTTACTCCTTGCAATTTTGAAATAATTGTCAATTGGAAAAATTTAAATTTTAGTGCAGTGACAATCTATAAATTTCAATTGTTTGTTGTTGTTGTTCAACTGTTTACATGGCTGACTCGTTTCAATTTTGAAATGATTGTCAAAACTTGGAAAAATTTAAATTTTAGTGGAATGGCAACCTCTAAATTTCATTTGTTTAAATGGCTTGCTGACTTGTTTCAATTTCTTGAAATAATTGTCAATTGGAAAAATTTAAATTTTAGTGCAGTGACAATCTATAAATTTCAATTGTTTGTTGTTGTTGTTCAATTGTTTACATGGCTGACTTGTTTCAATTTTGAAATAATTGTCAAAAATTGGAAAAATTTAAATTTTAGTGGAATGACAATCTATAAATTTCAATTGTTTGTTGTTGTTGTTCAACTGTTTAGATGGCTGACTCGTTTCAATTTTGAAATGATTGTCAAAAATTGGAAAAATTTAAATTTTAGTGGAATAACAATCTATAAATTTCAATTGTTTGTTGTTGTTGTTCAACTGTTTACATGGCTGACTCGTTTCAATTTTGAAATAATTGTCAAAAATTGGAAAAATTTAAATTTTAGTGTAATGGCCAACTCTAAATTTCTTGAAATAGTTGTCAATTGGAAAAATTTAAATTTTAGTGGAATGGCAACCTCTAAATTTCATTCGTTTAAATGGCTTGCTGACTTGTTTCAATTTCTTGAAATAATTGTCAATTGGAAAAATTTAAATTTTAGTGCAGTGACAATCCCTAAATTTCAATTGTTTGTTGTTGTTGTTCAATTGTTTACATGGCTGACTCGTTTCAATTTTGAAATGATTGTCAAAACTTGGAAAAATTTAAATTTTAGTGGAATGGCAACCTCTAAATTTCATTTGTTTAAATGGCTTGCTGACTTGTTTCAATTTCTTGAAATAATTGTCAATTGGAAAAATTTAAATTTTAGTGCAGTGACAATCCCTAAATTTCAATTGTTTGTTGTTGTTGTTCAACTGTTTACATGGCTGACTCGTTTCAATTTTGAAATGATTGTCAAAACTTGGAAAAATTTAAATTTTAGTGGAATGGCAACCTCTAAATTTCATTTGTTTAAATGGCTTGCTGACTTGTTTCAATTTTGAAATAATTGTCAATTATTATTATGACCTCTTCATTTCTCAAATCCATGGCAACAATTAAAAAATAAAAATTAATTGGTGTCGGGGCAAATTTGATTTCCACCTAAAATTCACTGTTACTAGAATTATTAATTAATTTTCTATGTCACTATTCATTTATTCTTTGTGTTTGTATTGTACAAAGTTTGCTAAAAAAGGATTCAAATGTTTCGTGGGTTTGTCAAAGTGGCAATCTCTAAAGTTCAATTGTTTACGTGGTTGACTCGTTTCAATTTTTTGAAATAACTGTCAATTGGAAAAATTTAAGTTTTAGTAGAGTGGCAATCTCTAAATTTCATTTGTTTACTCGTTGCAATTTTGAAATTTGTCAATTGGAAAAATTTAAATTTTAGTGGAGCGGCAATCTCTTAATTTCAATTGTTTACATGGCTGACTCGTTTCAATTTTGAAACAATTGTCAAAAATTGGAAAAATTTTAATTTTAGTGAAATGGCAATCTCTAAATTCAATTGTTTACGTGGCTGACTCGTTTCAATTTCGAAACAATTGTCGAAAATTGGAAAAATTTAAATTTCAGTGTAACGAACGTATGCTTTCTTTAGCCCATTAAGTACCAGCGTCACATTTATAGGACAGGCGATGTAACATTTTTTTTGAATCATTACATTTTTTTCAAATTTTACATCACTTTTACAGTAATTAGTTAACGCATCACTGCAGTGTATTGGAAAACATTTTTACCTAGGCACACTTTATGAAAATGTGAATTCTAACCTGTCAAAAAAAAAAAAAAAAAAACCTAGGAAAACCGACTCTTAACATTCAACCCTTATTTATGATTGCTTTTCAATTTTTTAAAACGAAATAAATATTATTATTATTATCAGTTATTATTTTTATTGTCGTTATTGTTTATTATTAATTTAACTTTGCTTTTCAATTTTTATCACTTTTATATAAATATCTCGAGAGAACCAATTCGTTACCAATTTCACAAACGTTTACATCAGTCATTGTCATTATTGTTTAATATTAGTTAGACATTATTTATAAACAAATATAGTATTTCTTTTCGACATTTGAAATAACCGTCCAATTTTGCAATTTTGAAAACAGCTCAAATTATTTACCACAAGGTTAGGAACAAGGAAAAAGACAACCACACACACAAATATCACTAAACGTCAACCATTTTATTAAAAATAATTCTGAACTTAATTTAACCGCTCAAAAAAAAAAAAATTAAAACAAACACAATCAGACTAAAGTTTTCTCCTAACTTAGATTAATTTCCGCGCGACAAGTTTCTTCTTGCGCATCGACACTACTCACCGTCGAGTGAACCACAACCGCAGCGATCTGCTTATCAGAGCCAGAAGACTCAGCCGCATTTCCAACGCAAACAGCTGACGGAGCGTCAGTTTTTTCAGTTTCCTCCACCGGTGTGATGGCAACACTGCTCGTCGAGGCATTCGCGGTATTCCTAGGTCTGTACGGCCGGTTGTACATCATGGGGTACCGCGGTTGGAAGGGCATCGGATGCATCGGTAAAAAATGCCTCGGGATCAGGATGTGCGGCCCGGGCCGCAACATCCCCCTCGGTATGGAACTGGGCGGAATTCTGGGCATGAAACCCTGATGGGGCATCCGAGTCGGTATCCAATAGTCGTCTCCTTCGAAGTACTCGTAGCCGGGTATTGGGGCTCCGTAACTTTGCTGAGATTTGCCGAGAAGCTTGGAATGCGACCTTGGTGGAGATCTGCTGCGCCTGTTGTAAGGAGGAGATCTGCTGTACCTTTTTTCTGGAGAGCGCCTCTGGTGGGACGATCGAGCAATCGCTTGGGAATGTGGTTTTTTTCGCTTGTCGGAATAAGGGGATTGGCTGCTGCGAGGTTTTGGATACACGCCGGGGACGTTGCGTCGACGTCGCTCTTGCTCCTCTCTGTAGCGTTCCTCCTTGATTCTTCTGTCGCGTTCCTTTTCCCTGGAAAAAAAATTACGAGATCAGTTTCTTCCAAATGCTGGCTTTATTTGTTTGGATTTTTCAACGATTTTTTTTTAAGTTCTCAAAAAACATATGGGACGTAATGTGGCGTCGTTGTTTTTTCGGAAAAAATTGTGGCGAAAGAAAAAATGAAATTGGAATATGATATCGAAAAATTAACGACGCTATCATAATTTTAAAAATGTTCTAAGGAAAGGATTAAAAAAATGTTTTCAAAATTAAACTCGTGAAATGGAATATACAATCAACGTGTAACAAATCTACGATCAGTTTCTTCCAAATGCTGGCTTTATTTGTTTGGATTTTTGAACGATTTTTTTTTAAGTCCTCAAAAAAAATATGGGACGTAATGTGGCGTCGTTGTTTTTTCGGAAAAAATTGTGGCGAAAGAAAAAATGAAATTGGAATATGATATCGAAAAATTAACGACGCTATCATAATTTTAAAAATGTTCTAAGGAAAGGATTAAAAAAATGTTTTCAAAATTAAACTCGTGAAATGGAATATACAATCAACCTGTAACAAATCTACGATCAGTTTCTTCCAAATGCTGGCTTTATTTGTTTAAATTTTTGAACGAATTTTGTTTTAAGTTCTCAAAAAAAATATGAGACGTAATATGGCGTCGTTGTTTTTTCGGAAAAAATTGTGGCGAAAGAAAAAATGAAATTGGAATGATGTCGAAAAATTAACGGCGCTGTCATAACTTTGAGAATGTTTTAAGGAAAGGATGAAAAGACTGAAAAAATGTTTTCAAAATTAAACTCGTGGAATGGAATATAAAATCGGGCTGTAACAAAAATTTTGGGGGGAAATTTAAAGTTCAGTATGGTACAGCTTCGGTCGCTAGGTGGAGTTTCCGCGTACGAAATTTATCAGTTCCGAGAACTCTAAACAGAAACATAAAGTTGAGTGTTTTTTGCTGTTCAGGTAAAATTTGGTTAGTGAATGTTATACGCGAAAAAAATATAATTTGGTTAGGAAAAATTTTTTTTTGAGGGATTCGGATTATACGCAAAAAATTAGAATCTTTGAATAAAAAAATTTCTTGGTGGATTCGGGTTCCACGCGAAACAAATTAGAATTTTGTTCGAAAAAAAATTGTTTTTTGAGGGATTCGTATTATACACGAAAAAATTATAATCTTTGGAAAAAACATTGTTTTGATTGATTCGGATTATATGCGAAAAAATTAGAATCTCTGAAAAAAAATATTTTAGTGGATTTGGATTATACACAAAAAAATCAGAATCTTTGAAAAAAAATTTTTTATGGATTTGGGTTATACGCGACAAAATTAGATTCTTTGAAAAAAAAAAAATTTTATGGATTCGGGTAATACACGAAAAAATTAGAATCTTGGAAAAAAAAAACATTTTTTTGAGGGATTTGGGTTATACGCGAAAAAATTATAATCTTTGGAAAAAACATTGTTTTGATTGATTCGGATTATATGCGAAAAAATTAGAATCTCTGAAAAAAAATATTTTAGTGGATTTGGATTATACACAAAAAAATCAGAATCTTTGAAAGAAACTTTTTTTATGGATCCAGATTATACACGAAAAAAATTAGAATTTTTGTAAAAAAAATTTTTTTTTTAAATTCGAGTTATACACGAAAAATTAGAATCTTTGAAAAAACATATATATTTTTATAGATTCGAGTTATACACAAAAAAATTAGAATTGTTGAAAGAAACTTTCTTTTTATGGATCCAGATTATACACGAAATAATTAGAATCTTTGAAAAAAAATTATTTTTATAGATTCAAGTTACACACGAAAAATTAGAATCTGAATTTTTTTTATAGATTCGAGTTATACACGAAAAATTATAATCTTTGAAAAAAAATTTTTTAGGGATTTGGGTTATACGCGACAAAATTAGATTCTTTGAAAAAAAAAAAATTTTATGGATTCGGGTAATACACGAAAAAATTAGAATCTTGGAAAAAAAAACATTTTTTTGAGGGATTTGGGTTATACGCGAAAAAATTAGAATTTTGTTTGAATTTTTTTTCTTTTTTGAGGCATTAGAAATCTTTGAAAAAAATTGTTTCTTTTTGGAATCGGATTATACACGAAAAAATTAGAATTTTGTTTGAAATAAATATGTTTTTTGAGGCATTACAATCTTAGAAAATAAGTATTGTTTCGATGGATTCGGGTTATACGCGAAAAATTGAGAATCTTTAGAAGAAAAAAAATTGTTTCCGAGGGATTCGGGTTAATACGCGAAAAAATTAGAATATTGTTCGAAAAAAATATATTTTTTTTCGAAGCATTACAATCTTTGAAAAAACAAAATTGTTTTTATGGATTCGGGTTATACACGAAAAAAAAGTAGAATTTTCTTCGAAAAAAATTTTATTTTCGAGATTATAATCTTTGAAAAAAAAAATTTTTTTGAGGGATTCGGGTTATACGCGAAAAAATTAGAATTTTGTTTGAATTTTTTTTTCTTTTTTGAGGCATTAGAAATCTTTGAAAAAAATTGTTTCTTTTTGGAATCGGGTTATACTCGAAAAAATTAGAATTTTGTTTGAAATAAATATGTTTTTCGAGGCATTACAATCTTTGAAAATAAGTATTGTTTCGATGGATTCGGGTTATACGCGAAAAATTGAGAATCTTCAGAAAAAAAAAATTTTTCCGAGGCATTCGGGTTATACGCGAAAAAATTAGAATATCGTTCGAAAAAAAATTGTTTTCGAGGAATTGGAATGTTTGAAAAAAAAAATTCCAATGAAAAAAAAAATTAGAATCTCGTTCGAAAAAAAATTGTTTTCGAGGAATTGGAATGTTTGAAAAAAAAAATTCCAATGAAAAAAAAAATTAGAATCTCGTTCGAAAAAAAATTGTTTTCGAGGAATTGGAATGTTTGAAAAAAAAAATTCCAATGAAAAAAAAATTAGAATCTCGTTCGAAAAAAAAATTGTTTTCGAGGAATTGGAATCTTTGAAAAAAAAAAAATTCCAATGAAAAAAAAAATTAGAATCTCGTTCGAAAAAAAAAATGTTTTGGCGGAGAACAACCTCAAAAAACCTCCTCACTCACCTCGAATATTTCTCCCGCTCATGCGAATACTCATCGGTCGGAGACGGCGACCTGCTGTGCCTCTGCCGCCCACTCTTCGGACTCTTCCCTTGATCTGAAACAACAAAAAAACAAATCAGCACAAAATTCCCCATACCCTCCTCAATCCTCAAATTCTCATCCTCATATTTTCAGCAAACAATCTGTTTTTTCTTTTCCCAAAACAACACAGTCACAAAAATCTAAACAAAAAAAAAACTCAAAAAAACTCAAAAAGATGCGCGAGCGAGCGAAGCGAGCGAGCAACCAAAACATCAACTTGGAGGGGGAGGGGCAAAATGGGGGGCGAAACTCAAACATCGTCCCTCTTCTCCAAAAAGACAGTGTCTCTTACGTGATATTCCCCAGTAATCCTCCCTCCTCGCAGGAGGGGGAGGAGGAGTCCTTCGATCGTATCTGTCCCTCGAAGAAGACCTCCTCGAACTTCTGTAGTACTTGTCTTTCCGCTTGATGGAGCGACTCTCGGACGACCGGCCCCGCTCCCCGGAGCGCTCCGGGGGGCCCCTCGACGATCCGGGTTGAGGGCTGCTCCGCCTCCTGCCCGGACTTTTTCTGTGATAGTCTTCTTTGATCTTCTCTTTCGAGCGACTTCTCAGACGACGTTCGTGTTTGGGGGACCTGGACCTGGACCTGCTGCCGCTGCGACACCTGGTGCACCGTTCCGGAGTCTTCGAGTGGCGATATTTGCCGCTACCCGATGGTCTGTCGGCAGTCTTCGAGTCTTCGGGAAAGTCTTCTCTGTTCACTGTTATGTCGGGTCGGTCAAATATGTGGCGAAATTCTTTATCTGTGGAGTGAATTCAGTTTAAAAATATGGCGGTGACTGTGAAACAAGATGGCGCGCGCGTTGTTATGACAACTAAATTTTTAAAAGAAAGGGTTGAGTAAATATGTGATGAAATTGTCCGGTTCTGTGGCTAAAAGTCTTCTTATTTTCTTCAAATTCTTCCTGGCGTATTTTCCACATTTTTTTTGCGAAATTAATTCACGTTGTAAAAAACATTGAACAGTTTGTTAGAAAGTTTTTTTGAATTTATAAACTAATAAATTTGCATGCATTAAAATGGAAAATTGTATTTGTATATAAATTTGAAGTTTTAAAACAATCCTCCTCTCTTCTGCCTTCATCGGGAAACTTCTAAGGAAAATAAAGTACATGATATTATACAGTGCGTTTTTTTCAAGCTGTTGCATGGTCAAAATTGTACCCTGTGTTAACTTTGGTTCTGATGACAATAACAACAAAGTTGGAAGATTCTTTAAACTGTCGAATGGATCACAATTCAATGACCTAAACTGTTGAAAAAGTTTTGAAAGAAATATTTTTTTAAAAACGTTTTCTTGCCACTATCATTTCTATCATCTTAAGAATGTTCATTCTTGTCGTTGTTGAGTTTTAAGAATGTTCTTGATTTCAGAAATGTTGGACTGCAATGTCCGTTGACTTTTGTCACTTTGTTTTAAGAAATCTTATAACTCAAGAATGACCAATTCTTGAATTTGACAAGAAGAATGAACATTCTTAAAATTCAAGAATGATCAGTTTTTAAATTTGACGAGAAGAATGAACATTCTTAAAACTCAAGAATGACGAATTTTTAAATTTGACAAGAAGATTGAACATTCTTAAAACTCAAGAATGACCAATTCTTGAATTTGACAAGAGTAAACATTCTTAATACTCAAGATTAACCAATTATTAAATTTGACAAGAGTGAACATTCTTGGAGAAACTCAAGAATGACGAATTTTTAAATTTGACAAGAAAAAACGTTCTTAAAATTCAAGAATGGCCAATTTTTAAAATTATCACGAAGAATGAACATTCTTAAAACTCAAGAATGACGAATTTTTAAATTTGACAAGAAGATTGAACATTCTTAAAACTCCAAAATAACCAATTCTTAAATTTGACAAGAAGGAACATTCTTAAAACTCAAGAATGATCAAATATTAAATTTGACAAGAGCAAAAATTCTTAATACTCAAGAATGACCAATTCCTAAATTTGACAAGAAGAATGAACACATTCTTAAAACTCAAGAATGATCAATTTTTAAATTTGTTCGTTGTTTTTTCTTGTCAAATTTAGGAATTGGTCATTCTCGAGTTTTAAGAATGTTCAGTCTTGTCAAATTTAAGAATTCGTGATTCTTGAGTTTTAAGAATATTCGTTGATTTTTCTTGACAAATTGAAAAATTTGTCATTCTTGAGTTTTAAAAATGTTCGTTGATTCTTCTTGTCAAATTTAGGAATTGGTCATTCTCGAGTTTTAAGAATATTCATTCTTCGTGATAATTTTAAAAATTGGTCATTCTTGAATTTTAAGAACGTTTTTTCTTGTCAAATTTAAAAATTCGTCATTCTTGAATTTTAAGAATGTTTGTTGATTCTTCTTGTCAAATTTAAGAATTGGTCATTATTGAATTTTGGGAATGTTTGTTGCTTCTTGTCAAATTTAGGAATTTGTCATTCTCGAGTTTTAAGAATATTCAGCCTTGTCAAATTTAAGAATTCGTGATTCTAGAGTTTTAAGAACATTCGTTGATTCTTCTTGACAAATTGAACTGTCGAAAAAGTTTTGAAGAAAATAGTCTTATAAAAGCGTTTTTTTGCCACTATCATTTCTACCATTTTGACAATGTTCAGTCATTCTTGAGTTCAGAAATGCTTAGTTAGAAATGATAGGGTGCAATGTCAGTTGACTTTTGTCACTTTGCTTTAAAAAATCTTAAAACTCAAGAATGACAAATTCTTAAATTTGACAAAGAGACTGAATCAACATTCTTAGAAATTCTCAGAAATGTTTAGTTAGAAATGATAGGCCGCAATGACAGTTGACTTTTGTCACTTTGTTTTAAAAACCCTTAAAACTC
Source organism: Dascillus cervinus (assembly GCA_949768715.1). Lineage (NCBI taxonomy): Eukaryota > Metazoa > Arthropoda > Insecta > Coleoptera > Dascillidae > Dascillus > Dascillus cervinus. Next base: position 41,796,787 of record OX458323.1, on the reverse strand, counting down.
AAGAATGACAAATTTTTAAATTTAACAACAATCAACAAACATTCTTAAAACTCGATAATGACAAATGTTTCAATTTGTCAAGAAGAATCAACGAATATTCTTAAAACTCAAGAATCACGAATTCTTAAATTTGACAAGGCTGAATATTCTTAAAACTCGAGAATGACAAATTCCTAAATTTGACAAGAAGAAGCAACAAACATTCCCAAAATTCAATAATGACCAATTCTTAAATTTGACAAGAAGAATCAACAAACATTCTTAAAATTCAAGAATGACAAATTTTTCAATTTGACAAGAAGAATCAACATTCTTAAAACGAAAGAATGACCAATCCTTAAATTTGACATTAATGAACGAACATTTTTAAAACTCAAGAATGGCCAATTCTTAAATTTGACAAGAATGACATTCTTAAAATGATAGAAATGATAGTGGCAAGAAAACGCTTTTACAAAAATATTTTTTTCAACAATTTCCCACAGTTTAGGACATTGAATTGCAATTTAAAGAATCTTCCAACTTTGTTCCAAAAATAATTGAAATATTGTCATCAGAACAAAAATTAACGCGGGGCACAATTTCCACCATGAAATTCCCTACGGCAACACAGTTTTAAAAAAACGCACTGTATGCTGCAACAACATCCCTTTAAAAAAAGTTATTAATTATAACAGATTAGTGTATAGTAGTCGGGATATGTAATGGAGTTTTGCGTGGACTCAATATAATATAGTAAAAACAGTGACTTTTTAGTCCAGAAGAAAAAAGTGTCTAAATAGCAACTTATCGCTGTTTATTCTTTTTGAAATATAGAAAATATATTTAACACATTTTTAATTAATTGAAAAATAATTTATAATAAACTCCAAAATAAAATGAAATATTCTTACCAAACATAAACAAAACAAAACGAAATGACAAATCATTTTTACCAGTAGTGACCCAAAAGCTAAAATAGTGACAAATCACTAAACTTCATTATGATCCCTGTATTGAAAAAACTGTCTAAATAGTAACTTATCGCTGTTTAGTATTTTTGAAATATAGAAAATATATTTAACACAATTTTAATAGTAAAAATAATAAACTCCAAAATGAAATGAAATATTCTTACCAAACATAATCAAAACAAAATGAAATGACGAATCATTTTTATCAGTAGTGACCCAAAAAGCTAAAATAGAGACCTCACTATGATCTCTGTATTCAAGAACTGAATCAACTGAATCGAATCAATTCAAATAAAAATAGTGACTTTAGTTTAGAAAAAAAAGTGTCTAAATAGTAACTTATCGCTGTTTATTATTTTAAAATATAGAAAATATATTCAACACAATTTTAATTAATTGAAAAATAATTTATAATAAACTCCAAAATAAAATGAAATATTCTTACCAAACATAAACAAAACAAAACGAAATGACAAATCATTTTTACCAGTAGTGACCCAAAAGCTAAAATAGTGACAAATCACTAAACTTCATTATGATCCCTGTATTGAAAAAACTGTCTAAATAGTAACTTATCGCTGTTTAGTATTTTTGAAATATAGAAAATATATTTAACACAATTTTAATAGTAAAAATAATAAACTCCAAAATGAAATGAAATATTCTTACCAAACATAATCAAAACAAAATGAAATGACGAATCATTTTTATCAGTAGTGACCCAAAAAGCTAAAATAGAGACCTCACTATGATCTCTGTATTCAAGAACTGAATCAACTGAATCGAATCAATTCAAATAAAAATAGTGACTTTAGTTTAGAAAAAAAAGTGTCTAAATAGTAACTTATCGCTGTTTATTATTTTAAAATATAGAAAATATATTCAACACAATTTTAATTAATTGAAAAATAATTTATAATAAACTCCAAAATAAAATGAAATATTCTTACCAAACATAAACAAAACAAAACGAAATGACAAATCATTTTTACCAGTAGTGACCCAAAAGCTAAAATAGTGACAAATCACTAAACTTCATTATGATCCCTGTATTGAAAAAACTGTCTAAATAGTAACTTATCGCTGTTTAGTATTTTTGAAATATAGAAAATATATTTAACACAATTTTAATAGTAAAAATAATAAACTCCAAAATGAAATGAAATATTCTTATCAAACATAATCAAAACAAAATGAAATGACGAATCATTTTTATCAGTAGTGACCCAAAAAGCTAAAATAGAGACCTCACTATGATCTCTGTATTCAAGAACTGAATCAACTGAATCGAATCAATTCAAATAAAAATAGTGACTTTAGTTTAGAAAAAAAAGTGTCTAAATAGTAACTTATCGCTGTTTATTATTTTAAAATATAGAAAATATATTCAACACAATTTTAATTAATTGAAAAATAATTTATAATAAACTCCAAAATAAAATGAAATATTCTTACCAAACATAAACAAAACAAAACGAAATGACAAATCATTTTTACCAGTAGTGACCCAAAAGCTAAAATAGTGACAAATCACTAAACTTCATTATGATCCCTGTATTGAAAAAACTGTCTAAATAGTAACTTATCGCTGTTTAGTATTTTTGAAATATAGAAAATATATTTAACACAATTTTAATAGTAAAAATAATAAACTCCAAAATGAAATGAAATATTCTTACCAAACATAATCAAAACAAAATGAAATGACGAATCATTTTTATCAGTAGTGACCCAAAAAGCTAAAATAGAGACCTCACTATGATCTCTGTATTCAAGAACTGAATCAACTGAATCGAAACAATTCAAATAAAAATAGTGACTTTAGTTTAGAAAAAAAAGTGTCTAAATAGTAACTTATCGCTGTTTATCATTTTGAAATATAAAAAATATATTTAAAACAATTTTAATAGTAAAAATAATAAACTCCAAAATAAAATAAAATTTTCTTACCAAACATAAACAAAACAAAATGAAATGACAAATCATTTTTACCAGTAGTGCCAAATCACTAAATAGTGACGCGATATAATATAATATTCACTTGTATGCCAAAAATATATTTAACACAATTTTAATAGTAAAAATAATAATTTCCAAAATAAAATGAATAATTCTTAACAAACATAAACAAAACAAAATGGAATGCCAAATCATTTTTACCAGCAGTGACCTAAAAGCTAAAATAGTGACAAATCACTAAACTTCATTACGATCCCTGTATTGAAAAAAGTGTCTAAATAGTAACTTATCGCTGTTTAGTATTTTTGAAATATAGAAAATATATTTAACACAATTTTAATAGTAAAAATAATAAACTCCAAAATGAAATGAAATATTCTTATCAAACATAATCAAAACAAAATGAAATGACGAATCATTTTTATCAGTAGTGACCCAAAAAGCTAAAATAGAGACCTCACTATGATCTCTGTATTCAAGAACTGAATCAACTGAATCGAATCAATTCAAATAAAAATAGTGACTTTAGTTTAGAAAAAAAAGTGTCTAAATAGTAACTTATCGCTGTTTATTATTTTAAAATATAGAAAATATATTCAACACAATTTTAATTAATTGAAAAATAATTTATAATAAACTCCAAAATAAAATGAAATATTCTTACCAAACATAAACAAAACAAAACGAAATGACAAATCATTTTTACCAGTAGTGACCCAAAAGCTAAAATAGTGACAAATCACTAAACTTCATTATGATCCCTGTATTGAAAAAACTGTCTAAATAGTAACTTATCGCTGTTTAGTATTTTTGAAATATAGAAAATATATTTAACACAATTTTAATAGTAAAAATAATAAACTCCAAAATGAAATGAAATATTCTTACCAAACATAATCAAAACAAAATGAAATGACGAATCATTTTTATCAGTAGTGACCCAAAAAGCTAAAATAGAGACCTCACTATGATCTCTGTATTCAAGAACTGAATCAACTGAATCGAATCAATTCAAATAAAAATAGTGACTTTAGTTTAGAAAAAAAAGTGTCTAAATAGTAACTTATCGCTGTTTATTATTTTAAAATATAGAAAATATATTCAACACAATTTTAATTAATTGAAAAATAATTTATAATAAACTCCAAAATAAAATGAAATATTCTTACCAAACATAAACAAAACAAAACGAAATGACAAATCATTTTTACCAGTAGTGACCCAAAAGCTAAAATAGTGACAAATCACTAAACTTCATTATGATCCCTGTATTGAAAAAACTGTCTAAATAGTAACTTATCGCTGTTTAGTATTTTTGAAATATAGAAAATATATTTAACACAATTTTAATAGTAAAAATAATAAACTCCAAAATGAAATGAAATATTCTTACCAAACATAATCAAAACAAAATGAAATGACGAATCATTTTTATCAGTAGTGACCCAAAAAGCTAAAATAGAGACCTCACTATGATCTCTGTATTCAAGAACTGAATCAACTGAATCGAATCAATTCAAATAAAAATAGTGACTTTAGTTTAGAAAAAAAAGTGTCTAAATAGTAACTTATCGCTGTTTATTATTTTAAAATATAGAAAATATATTCAACACAATTTTAATTAATTGAAAAATAATTTATAATAAACTCCAAAATAAAATGAAATATTCTTACCAAACATAAACAAAACAAAACGAAATGACAAATCATTTTTACCAGTAGTGACCCAAAAGCTAAAATAGTGACAAATCACTAAACTTCATTATGATCCCTGTATTGAAAAAACTGTCTAAATAGTAACTTATCGCTGTTTAGTATTTTTGAAATATAGAAAATATATTTAACACAATTTTAATAGTAAAAATAATAAACTCTAAAATGAAATGAAATATTCTTACCAAACATAATCAAAACAAAATGAAATGACGAATCATTTTTATCAGTAGTGACCCAAAAAGCTAAAATAGAGACCTCACTATGATCTCTGTATTCAAGAACTGAATCAACTGAATCGAAACAATTCAAATAAAAATAGTGACTTTAGTTTAGAAAAAAAAGTGTCTAAATAGTAACTTATCGCTGTTTATCATTTTGAAATATAAAAAATATATTTAAAACAATTTTAATAGTAAAAATAATAAACTCCAAAATAAAATAAAATTTTCTTACCAAACATAAACAAAACAAAATGAAATGACAAATCATTTTTACCAGTAGTGCCAAATCACTAAATAGTGACGCGATATAATATAATATTCACTTGTATGCCAAAAATATATTTAACACAATTTTAATAGTAAAAATAATAATTTCCAAAATAAAATGAATAATTCTTAACAAACATAAACAAAACAAAATGGAATGCCAAATCATTTTTACCAGCAGTGACCTAAAAGCTAAAATAGTGACAAATCACTAAACTTCATTACGATCCCTGTATTGAAAAAAGTGTCTAAATAGTAACTTATCGCTGTTTAGTATTTTTGAAATATAGAAAATATATTTAACACAATTTTAATAGTAAAAATAATAAACTCCAAAATAAAATGAAATATTCTTACCAAACATAATCAAAACAAAATGAAGTGACGAATCATTTTTATCAGTAGTGACCCAAAAAGCTAAAATAGAGACCTCACTATGATCTCTGTATTCAAGAACTGAATCAACTGAATCGAATCAATTCAAATAAAAATAGTGACTTTAGTTTAGAAAAAAAAGTGTCTAAATAGTAACTTATCGCTGTTTATCATTTTGAAATATAAAAAATATATTTAAAACAATTTTAATAGTAATAATAATAAACTCCAAAATAAAATAAAATTTTCTTACCAAACATAAACAAAACAAAACGAAATGCCAAATCATTTTTACCAGTAGTGACCCAAAAGCTAAAATAGTGACAAATCACTAAACTTCATTATGATCCCTGTATTGAAAAAACTGTCTAAATAGTAACTTATCGCTGTTTATTATTTTTGAAATATAAAAAAATATATTTAACACAAAATTTCAATAGTAAAAATAATAAACTCCAAAATAAAATGAAATATTCTTAACAAACATAAACAAGACAAAATGAAATGCCAAATCATTTTTACCAGTAGTGACCCAAAAGCTCAAATAGTGACCTCACTATGATTTGTGAAAATAATGAACTCCAAAATGAAATGAAATATTCTTACCAAACATAAACAAGACAAAATAAAATGCCAAATCATTTTTACCAGTAGTGACCCAAAAGCTAAAATAGTGACAAATCACTAAACTTCATTATGATCCCTGTATTGAAAAAACTGTCTAAATAGTAACTTATCGCTGTTTATTATTTTTGAAATATAAAAAAATATATTTAACACAAAATTTCAATAGTAAAAATAATAAACTCCAAAATAAAATGAAATATTCTTAAAAAACATAAACAAGACAAAATGAAATGCCAAATCATTTTTACCAGTAGTGACCCAAAAGCTCAAATAGTGACCTCACTATGATTTGTGAAAATAATGAACTCCAAAATGAAATGAAATATTCTTACCAAACATAAACAAGACAAAATAAAATGCCAAATCATTTTTACCAGTAGTGACCAAAAGCTAAAATAGTGTCAAATCACTAAACTTCATTATGATCCCTGTATTGAAAAAACTGTCTAAATAGTAACTTATCGCTGTTTATTATTTTTGAAATATAAAAAAATATATTTAACACAAAATTTCAATAGTAAAAATAATAAACTCCAAAATAAAATGAAATATTCTTAACAAACATAAACAAGACAAAATGAAATGCCAAATCATTTTTACCAGTAGTGACCCAAAAGCTCAAATAGTGACCTCACTATGATTTGTGAAAATAATGAACTCCAAAATGAAATGAAATATTCTTACCAAACATAAACAAGACAAAATAAAATGCCAAATCATTTTTACCGGTAGTGACCAAAAGCTAAAATAGTGACAAATCACTAAACTTCATTATGATCCCTGTATTGAAAAAACTGTCTAAATAGTAACTTATCGCTGTTTATTATTTTTGAAATATAAAAAAATATATTTAACACAAAATTTCAATAGTAAAAATAATAAACTCCAAAATAAAATGAAATATTCTTAAAAAACATAAACAAGACAAAATGAAATGCCAAATCATTTTTACCAGTAGTGACCCAAAAGCTCAAATAGTGACCTCACTATGATTTGTGAAAATAATGAACTCCAAAATGAAATGAAATATTCTTACCAAACATAAACAAGACAAAATAAAATGCCAAATCATTTTTACCAGTAGTGACCAAAAGCTAAAATAGTGTCAAATCACTAAACTTCATTATGATCCCTGTATTGAAAAAACTGTCTAAATAGTAACTTATCGCTGTTTATTATTTTTGAAATATAAAAAAATATATTTAACACAAAATTTCAATAGTAAAAATAATAAACTCCAAAATAAAATGAAATATTCTTAACAAACATAAACAAGACAAAATGAAATGCCAAATCATTTTTACCAGTAGTGACCCAAAAGCTCAAATAGTGACCTCACTATGATTTGTGAAAATAATGAACTCCAAAATGAAATGAAATATTCTTACCAAACATAAACAAGACAAAATAAAATGCCAAATCATTTTTACCGGTAGTGACCAAAAGCTAAAATAGTGTCAAATCACTAAACTTCATTATGATCCCTGTATTGAAAAAACTGTCTAAATAGTAACTTATCGCTGTTTATTATTTTTGAAATATAAAAAAATATATTTAACACAAAATTTCAATAGTAAAAATAATAAACTCCAAAATAAAATGAAATATTCTTAACAAACATAAACAAGACAAAATGAAATGCCAAATCATTTTTACCAGTAGTGACCCAAAAGCTCAAATAGTGACCTCACTATGATTTGTGAAAATAATGAACTCCAAAATGAAATGAAATATTCTTACCAAACATAAACAAGACAAAATAAAATGCCAAATCATTTTTACCGGTAGTGACCAAAAGCTAAAATAGTGTCAAATCACTAAACTTCATTATGATCCCTGTATTGAAAAAACTGTCTAAATAGTAACTTATCGCTGTTTATTATTTTTGAAATATAAAAAAATATATTTAACACAAAATTTCAATAGTAAAAATAATAAACTCCAAAATAAAATGAAATATTCTTAACAAACATAAACAAGACAAAATGAAATGCCAAATCATTTTTACCAGTAGTGACCCAAAAGCTCAAATAGTGACCTCACTATGATTTGTGAAAATAATGAACTCCAAAATGAAATGAAATATTCTTACCAAACATAAACAAGACAAAATAAAATGCCAAATCATTTTTACCGGTAGTGACCAAAAGCTAAAATAGTGTCAAATCACTAAACTTCATTATGATCCCTGTATTGAAAAAACTGTCTAAATAGTAACTTATCGCTGTTTATTATTTTTGAAATATAAAAAAATATATTTAACACAAAATTTCAATAGTAAAAATAATAAACTCCAAAATAAAATGAAATATTCTTAACAAACATAAACAAGACAAAATGAAATGCCAAATCATTTTTACCAGTAGTGACCCAAAAGCTCAAATAGTGACCTCACTATGATTTGTGAAAATAATGGACTCCAAAATGAAATGAAATATTCTTACCAAACATAAACAAGACAAAATAAAATGCCAAATCATTTTTACCAGCAGTGACCCAAAAGCTAAAATAGTGACCTCACTACGATTTGTGATAATAATTAACTCCAAAATAAAATAAAATCTTACCAAACATAAACAAAACGAAACGAAATGCCAAATCATTTTCACCAGTAGTGACCCAAAAGCCAAAATAGTGACATCACTGCGATCCCTGCATCCAAGACACGAACCAAATCAACTCAAAAATTCAAATCGCGCAAACTCCATCACCCGAACCAAATTAAACGACAAATCATTTTTACCCAAAAGCTAAACTAGCGACAAAGCACTAAATAGTGATCCCTGCATTCAAGACACGAACCAAATCAATTCAAATCGCGCAAACTCCATCACATCTCCTCAAGTTTTTAAACAAAAAAAATCACACTTACTTTCGTACAATGTCGAACGAGCACTCTTCCCGACTCCAGCGATCTTCCTCAAACAGTTCTATCTTAAACATGAACACATTTTAATCAACATCCGAGCAGAAGTGAGGTTAGAACAGCCGGATTGCGCCAAGTTCGACTTTAAAACCATTTCCAACTTACATAACCTATTTATCGTCGATTTCTCTTAACTCTTTAATTAAAATTGAGAAAAAACTTGCGAACTTGCTCGGTTTACGAACTCACCTCACTTCAACTTAATAACACAACTTAAAGAGCGCATAACCTATAAAAAAAACTGAAAATTGTCCTGAAAATCTTAACGGGGCTACTTGGGATTCTGCAACTGTTTCATTTGGCTTTACCCTTTCTGTGGATCACCAAATTGGAAGGATCCTCCAGCTTGCGTTGTATCGATGTGGATGCGGAAGCTTCCGGAATTGTGTGCCTTTGGATTGTGACGACAATGGATTTCAGTTCTTCGCTGTTCATCTGCGCTCGAATGGATCCCACATTCTTGGAACTGAAAAGGTTTGCAATTTACAATATTTATCTATTTAGAATAATTTGGTTTATTACCTCTTACTCCTGTCAGACATTTTCACCAATTTTCACACCATTGACATTAACATCAGCAGTGACTTTCGATTTGTCACAAGTTACCAACCTCATTTACAACACTTCACTGCCATCTACCGTGCGAAATTTGAATAAAATTGAAAAATTCTTCGTCAAATGGTAAGGGACCAAGATAATTTCGTCTCATTGGAAACTAACAACCAATCCCATTTTGTTGGTTAGGTAAATAAAACAATTGCATCAAACTAAAAAGAAGTTTACTGAATTATATTCTCATGAAATAGAAAAATCGGATGAAACAAATCATTTATAAAAATGCATAATCAATTATAACTCTGAATATTAATGGCAAATCAAACTGATTAAAATATAATATTGATTACAAAAACAATTGCGAACATGTGACACGATTTTATTGTTTTTCAAGGCATTTTAAATTTTTTTATTGGAAATATTTCATATTTTTCCTCCTTATTGTTACTTCAAGGTCAAGTTATTAAATATCATTGGATTTAGAAAAAAATTCTCTACCACAATAAATTTTAAAAATGTATACGTTGTGCCGTTTGAAAAGAAAAAGTTGACTACTACGAAGGCGTGGTTAGGACAAGCAAAAATTTTTAAAAAAAAACTTGAAATTTCACCTTTTTTAAAAACTAGAAATTTCATTTTCTTTAAAAAAAATTTGAAATTTCGCCTCTGTTAAAAAAAGTTGGAATTTCACCTTTTTAAAAAACTTGAAAAATTCACCTTTTTTAAAAGATGTTGAAATTCGCCTCTTTTAAAAAAGTTAAAATTTCACTTTTGAAAGACTTGAAATTTCGACTTTTTAAAAAACTAGAAATTTAAACTTTTTAAAAAAATACTTGAAATTTCGCAATTTAAAAAAAAGTTGAAATTTCGCCATTTTAAAAAAAATTTGAAATTTCGCCGTTTTAAAAAACTTGAAATTTCACCTTTTTTAAAAAAACTTGAAATTCGCCTTTTTAAAAAAAGTTGAAATTTCGACGTTTCAAATAAGTCGAAATTTCACCTTTTAAAAATTTTGAAATTTCGCCTTTTTTAAAAAAAGGTCAAATTTTACTTTTTAAAAATAGTTTGAAATTCACCTTTTTAAAAAACTAAAAATTTATCGTTTTTTTAAAAAAATTTGAAATTTCACCATTTTAAAAAGAAGTTCATTTCACATTTTTAAAAACCTTGAAATTTCATCTTTTTAAAAAAACTTAAAATGCACACTTTTAAAAAAAGTTCACCTTTGAAAGAAACTTTTTTTAAAAAAATTTGAAATTCGCCCTTTTTAAAAAAAAGTTGAAATTTCAAGTTTTTTAAAAAGGTGAAATGAACTTTTTTAAAAATAGTTGAAATTTCAAGTTTTTTTAAAAAAGGTGAAACTGCAAGTTTTTTAAAAAGGAGATATTTCAAGAAAAATGTTGAAATTCCAACTTTCTTTTAAAAAAGTTGGAATTTCACCTTTTTAAAAAACTTGAAAAATTCACCTTTTTTAAAAGATGTTGAAATTCGCCTCTTTTAAAAAAGTTAAAATTTCACTTTTGAAAGACTTGAAATTTCGACTTTTTAAAAAACTAGAAATTTAAACTTTTTAAAAAAATACTTGAAATTTCGCAATTTAAAAAAAAGTTGAAATTTCGCCATTTCAAAAAAAATTTGAAATTTCGCCGTTTTAAAAAACTTGAAATTTCACCTTTTTTAAAAAAACTTGAAATTCGCCTTTTTAAAAAAAGTTGAAATTTCGACGTTTCAAATAAGTCGAAATTTCACCTTTTAAAAATTTTGAAATTTCGCCTTTTTTAAAAAAAGGTCAAATTTTACTTTTTAAAAATAGTTTGAAATTCACCTTTTTAAAAAACTAAAAATTTATCGTTTTTTTAAAAAAATTTGAAATTTCACCATTTTAAAAAGAAGTTCATTTCACATTTTTAAAAACCTTGAAATTTCATCTTTTTAAAAAAACTTAAAATGCACACTATTAAAAAAAGTTCACCTTTGAAAGAAACTTTTTTTAAAAAAATTTGAAATTCGCCCTTTTTAAAAAAAAGTTGAAATTTCAAGTTTTTTAAAAACGTGAAATGAACTTTTTTAAAAATAGTTGAAATTTCAAGTTTTTTTAAAAAAGGTGAAACTGCAAGTTTTTTAAAAAGTATTTCAAGAAAAATGTTGAAATTCCAACTTTCTTTTAAAAAAGTTGAAATTTCACCTCTGTTAAAAAAAGTTGGAATTTCACCTTTTTAAAAAACTTGAAAAATTCACCTTTTTTAAAAGATGTTGAAATTCGCCTCTTTTAAAAAAGTTAAAATTTCACTTTTGAAAGACTTGAAATTTCGACTTTTTAAAAAACTAGAAATTTAAACTTTTTAAAAAAAATACTTGAAATTTCGCAATTTAAAAAAAAAGTTGAAATTTCAAGTTTTTTAAAAAGGTGAAATGAACTTTTTTTAAAATAGTTGAAATTTCAAGTTTTTTTAAAAAAGGTGAAACTGCAAGTTTTTTAAAAAGTATTTCAAGAAAAATGTTGAAATTCCAACTTTCTTTTAAAAAAGTTGAAATTTCACCTCTGTTAAAAAAAGTTGGAATTTCACCTTTTTAAAAAACTTGAAAAATTCACCTTTTTTAAAAGATGTTGAAATTCGCCTCTTTTAAAAAAGTTAAAATTTCACTTTTGAAAGACTTGAAATTTCGACTTTTTAAAAAACTAGAAATTTAAACTTTTTAAAAAAATACTTGAAATTTCGCAATTTAAAAAAAAAGTTGAAATTTCGCCATTTCAAAAAAAATTTGAAATTTCACCGTTTTAAAAAACTTGAAATTTCACCTTTTTTAAAAAAACTTGAAATTCGCCTTTTTAAAAAAAGTTGAAATTTCGACGTTTCAAATAAGTCGAAATTTCACCTTTTAAAAATTTTGAAATTTCGCCTTTTTTAAAAAAAGGTCAAATTTTACTTTTTAAAAATAGTTTGAAATTCACCTTTTTAAAAAACTAAAAATTTATCGTTTTTTTAAAAAAATTTGAAATTTCACCATTTTAAAAAGAAGTTCATTTCACATTTTTAAAAACCTTGAAATTTCATCTTTTTAAAAAAACTTAAAATGCACACTTTTAAAAAAAGTTCACCTTTGAAAGAAACTTTTTTTAAAAAAATTTGAAATTCGCCCTTTTTAAAAAAAAGTTGAAATTTCAAGTTTTTTAAAAAGGTGAAATGAACTTTTTTAAAAATAGTTGAAATTTCAAGTTTTTTTAAAAAAGGTGAAACTGCAAGTTTTTTAAAAAGGAGATATTTCAAGAAAAATGTTGAAATTCCAACTTTCTTTTAAAAAAGTTGGAATTTCACCTTTTTAAAAAACTTGAAAAATTCACCTTTTTTAAAAGATGTTGAAATTCGCCTCTTTTAAAAAAGTTAAAATTTCACTTTTGAAAGACTTGAAATTTCGACTTTTTAAAAAACTAGAAATTTAAACTTTTTAAAAAAATACTTGAAATTTCGCAATTTAAAAAAAAGTTGAAATTTCGCCATTTCAAAAAAAATTTGAAATTTCGCCGTTTTAAAAAACTTGAAATTTCACCTTTTTTAAAAAAACTTGAAATTCGCCTTTTTAAAAAAAGTTGAAATTTCGACGTTTCAAATAAGTCGAAATTTCACCTTTTAAAAATTTTGAAATTTCGCCTTTTTTAAAAAAAGGTCAAATTTTACTTTTTAAAAATAGTTTGAAATTCACCTTTTTAAAAAACTAAAAATTTATCGTTTTTTTAAAAAAATTTGAAATTTCACCATTTTAAAAAGAAGTTCATTTCACATTTTTAAAAACCTTGAAATTTCATCTTTTAAAAAAACTTAAAATGCACACTTTTAAAAAAAGTTCACCTTTGAAAGAAACTTTTTTTAAAAAAATTTGAAATTCGCCCTTTTTAAAAAAAAGTTGAAATTTCAAGTTTTTTAAAAAGGTGAAATGAACTTTTTTAAAAATAGTTGAAATTTCAAGTTTTTTTAAAAAAGGTGAAACTGCAAGTTTTTTAAAAAGGAGATATTTCAAGAAAAATGTTGAAATTCCAACTTTCTTTTAAAAAAGTTGGAATTTCACCTTTTTAAAAAACTTGAAAAATTCACCTTTTTTAAAAGATGTTGAAATTCGCCTCTTTTAAAAAAGTTAAAATTTCACTTTTGAAAGACTTGAAATTTCGACTTTTTAAAAAACTAGAAATTTAAACTTTTTAAAAAAAATACTTGAAATTTCGCAATTTAAAAAAAAAGTTGAAATTTCAAGTTTTTTAAAAAGGTGAAATGAACTTTTTTTAAAATAGTTGAAATTTCAAGTTTTTTTAAAAAAGGTGAAACTGCAAGTTTTTTAAAAAGTATTTCAAGAAAAATGTTGAAATTCCAACTTTCTTTTAAAAAAGTTGAAATTTCACCTCTGTTAAAAAAAGTTGGAATTTCACCTTTTTAAAAAACTTGAAAAATTCACCTTTTTTAAAAGATGTTGAAATTCGCCTCTTTTAAAAAAGTTAAAATTTCACTTTTGAAAGACTTGAAATTTCGACTTTTTAAAAAACTAGAAATTTAAACTTTTTAAAAAAATACTTGAAATTTCGCAATTTAAAAAAAAAGTTGAAATTTCGCCATTTCAAAAAAAATTTGAAATTTCACCGTTTTAAAAAACTTGAAATTTCACCTTTTTTAAAAAAACTTGAAATTCGCCTTTTTAAAAAAAGTTGAAATTTCGACGTTTCAAATAAGTCGAAATTTCACCTTTTAAAAATTTTGAAATTTCGCCTTTTTTAAAAAAAGGTCAAATTTTACTTTTTAAAAATAGTTTGAAATTCACCTTTTTAAAAAACTAAAAATTTATCGTTTTTTTAAAAAAATTTGAAATTTCACCATTTTAAAAAGAAGTTCATTTCACATTTTTAAAAACCTTGAAATTTCATCTTTTTAAAAAAACTTAAAATGCACACTTTTAAAAAAAGTTCACCTTTGAAAGAAACTTTTTTTAAAAAAATTTGAAATTCGCCCTTTTTAAAAAAAAGTTGAAATTTCAAGTTTTTTAAAAAGGTGAAATGAACTTTTTTAAAAATAGTTGAAATTTCAAGTTTTTTTAAAAAAGGTGAAACTGCAAGTTTTTTAAAAAGGAGATATTTCAAGAAAAATGTTGAAATTCCAACTTTCTTTTAAAAAAGTTGGAATTTCACCTTTTTAAAAAACTTGAAAAATTCACCTTTTTTAAAAGATGTTGAAATTCGCCTCTTTTAAAAAAGTTAAAATTTCACTTTTGAAAGACTTGAAATTTCGACTTTTTAAAAAACTAGAAATTTAAACTTTTTAAAAAAATACTTGAAATTTCGCAATTTAAAAAAAAGTTGAAATTTCGCCATTTCAAAAAAAATTTGAAATTTCGCCGTTTTAAAAAACTTGAAATTTCACCTTTTTTAAAAAAACTTGAAATTCGCCTTTTTAAAAAAAGTTGAAATTTCGACGTTTCAAATAAGTCGAAATTTCACCTTTTAAAAATTTTGAAATTTCGCCTTTTTTAAAAAAAGGTCAAATTTTACTTTTTAAAAATAGTTTGAAATTCACCTTTTTAAAAAACTAAAAATTTATCGTTTTTTTAAAAAAATTTGAAATTTCACCATTTTAAAAAGAAGTTCATTTCACATTTTTAAAAACCTTGAAATTTCATCTTTTAAAAAAACTTAAAATGCACACTTTTAAAAAAAGTTCACCTTTGAAAGAAACTTTTTTTAAAAAAATTTGAAATTCGCCCTTTTTAAAAAAAAGTTGAAATTTCAAGTTTTTTAAAAAGGTGAAATGAACTTTTTTAAAAATAGTTGAAATTTCAAGTTTTTTTAAAAAAGGTGAAACTGCAAGTTTTTTAAAAAGGAGATATTTCAAGAAAAATGTTGAAATTCCAACTTTCTTTTAAAAAAGTTGGAATTTCACCTTTTTAAAAAACTTGAAAAATTCACCTTTTTTAAAAGATGTTGAAATTCGCCTCTTTTAAAAAAGTTAAAATTTCACTTTTGAAAGACTTGAAATTTCGACTTTTTAAAAAACTAGAAATTTAAACTTTTTAAAAAAATACTTGAAATTTCGCAATTTAAAAAAAAAGTTGAAATTTCGCCATTTCAAAAAAAATTTGAAATTTCACCGTTTTAAAAAACTTGAAATTTCACCTTTTTTAAAAAAACTTGAAATTCGCCTTTTTAAAAAAAGTTGAAATTTCGACGTTTCAAATAAGTCGAAATTTCACCTTTTAAAAATTTTGAAATTTCGCCTTTTTTAAAAAAAGGTCAAATTTTACTTTTTAAAAATAGTTTGAAATTCACCTTTTTAAAAAACTAAAAATTTATCGTTTTTTTAAAAAAATTTGAAATTTCACCATTTTAAAAAGAAGTTCATTTCACATTTTTAAAAACCTTGAAATTTCATCTTTTTAAAAAAACTTAAAATGCACACTTTTAAAAAAAGTTCACCTTTGAAAGAAACTTTTTTTAAAAAAATTTGAAATTCGCCCTTTTTAAAAAAAAGTTGAAATTTCAAGTTTTTTAAAAAGGTGAAATGAACTTTTTTAAAAATAGTTGAAATTTCAAGTTTTTTTAAAAAAGGTGAAACTGCAAGTTTTTTAAAAAGGAGATATTTCAAGAAAAATGTTGAAATTCCAACTTTCTTTTAAAAAAGTTGGAATTTCACCTTTTTAAAAAACTTGAAAAATTCACCTTTTTTAAAAGATGTTGAAATTCGCCTCTTTTAAAAAAGTTAAAATTTCACTTTTGAAAGACTTGAAATTTCGACTTTTTAAAAAACTAGAAATTTAAACTTTTTAAAAAAATACTTGAAATTTCGCAATTTAAAAAAAAGTTGAAATTTCGCCATTTCAAAAAAAATTTGAAATTTCGCCGTTTTAAAAAACTTGAAATTTCACCTTTTTTAAAAAAACTTGAAATTCGCCTTTTTAAAAAAAGTTGAAATTTCGACGTTTCAAATAAGTCGAAATTTCACCTTTTAAAAATTTTGAAATTTCGCCTTTTTTAAAAAAAGGTCAAATTTTACTTTTTAAAAATAGTTTGAAATTCACCTTTTTAAAAAACTAAAAATTTATCGTTTTTTTAAAAAAATTTGAAATTTCACCATTTTAAAAAGAAGTTCATTTCACATTTTTAAAAACCTTGAAATTTCATCTTTTTAAAAAAACTTAAAATGCACACTATTAAAAAAAGTTCACCTTTGAAAGAAACTTTTTTTAAAAAAATTTGAAATTCGCCCTTTTTAAAAAAAAGTTGAAATTTCAAGTTTTTTAAAAACGTGAAATGAACTTTTTTAAAAATAGTTGAAATTTCAAGTTTTTTTAAAAAAGGTGAAACTGCAAGTTTTTTAAAAAGTATTTCAAGAAAAATGTTGAAATTCCAACTTTCTTTTAAAAAAGTTGAAATTTCACCTCTGTTAAAAAAAGTTGGAATTTCACCTTTTTAAAAAACTTGAAAAATTCACCTTTTTTAAAAGATGTTGAAATTCGCCTCTTTTAAAAAAGTTAAAATTTCACTTTTGAAAGACTTGAAATTTCGACTTTTTAAAAAACTAGAAATTTAAACTTTTTAAAAAAAATACTTGAAATTTCGCAATTTAAAAAAAAAGTTGAAATTTCAAGTTTTTTAAAAAGGTGAAATGAACTTTTTTTAAAATAGTTGAAATTTCAAGTTTTTTTAAAAAAGGTGAAACTGCAAGTTTTTTAAAAAGTATTTCAAGAAAAATGTTGAAATTCCAACTTTCTTTTAAAAAAGTTGAAATTTCACCTCTGTTAAAAAAAGTTGGAATTTCACCTTTTTAAAAAACTTGAAAAATTCACCTTTTTTAAAAGATGTTGAAATTCGCCTCTTTTAAAAAAGTTAAAATTTCACTTTTGAAAGACTTGAAATTTCGACTTTTTAAAAAACTAGAAATTTAAACTTTTTAAAAAAATACTTGAAATTTCGCAATTTAAAAAAAAAGTTGAAATTTCGCCATTTCAAAAAAAATTTGAAATTTCACCGTTTTAAAAAACTTGAAATTTCACCTTTTTTAAAAAAACTTGAAATTCGCCTTTTTAAAAAAAGTTGAAATTTCGACGTTTCAAATAAGTCGAAATTTCACCTTTTAAAAATTTTGAAATTTCGCCTTTTTTAAAAAAAGGTCAAATTTTACTTTTTAAAAATAGTTTGAAATTCACCTTTTTAAAAAACTAAAAATTTATCGTTTTTTTAAAAAAATTTGAAATTTCACCATTTTAAAAAGAAGTTCATTTCACATTTTTAAAAACCTTGAAATTTCATCTTTTTAAAAAAACTTAAAATGCACACTTTTAAAAAAAGTTCACCTTTGAAAGAAACTTTTTTTAAAAAAATTTGAAATTCGCCCTTTTTAAAAAAAAGTTGAAATTTCAAGTTTTTTAAAAAGGTGAAATGAACTTTTTTAAAAATAGTTGAAATTTCAAGTTTTTTTAAAAAAGGTGAAACTGCAAGTTTTTTAAAAAGGAGATATTTCAAGAAAAATGTTGAAATTCCAACTTTCTTTTAAAAAAGTTGGAATTTCACCTTTTTAAAAAACTTGAAAAATTCACCTTTTTTAAAAGATGTTGAAATTCGCCTCTTTTAAAAAAGTTAAAATTTCACTTTTGAAAGACTTGAAATTTCGACTTTTTAAAAAACTAGAAATTTAAACTTTTTAAAAAAATACTTGAAATTTCGCAATTTAAAAAAAAGTTGAAATTTCGCCATTTCAAAAAAAATTTGAAATTTCGCCGTTTTAAAAAACTTGAAATTTCACCTTTTTTAAAAAAACTTGAAATTCGCCTTTTTAAAAAAAGTTGAAATTTCGACGTTTCAAATAAGTCGAAATTTCACCTTTTAAAAATTTTGAAATTTCGCCTTTTTTAAAAAAAGGTCAAATTTTACTTTTTAAAAATAGTTTGAAATTCACCTTTTTAAAAAACTAAAAATTTATCGTTTTTTTAAAAAAATTTGAAATTTCACCATTTTAAAAAGAAGTTCATTTCACATTTTTAAAAACCTTGAAATTTCATCTTTTAAAAAAACTTAAAATGCACACTTTTAAAAAAAGTTCACCTTTGAAAGAAACTTTTTTTAAAAAAATTTGAAATTCGCCCTTTTTAAAAAAAAGTTGAAATTTCAAGTTTTTTAAAAAGGTGAAATGAACTTTTTTAAAAATAGTTGAAATTTCAAGTTTTTTTAAAAAAGGTGAAACTGCAAGTTTTTTAAAAAGGAGATATTTCAAGAAAAATGTTGAAATTCCAACTTTCTTTTAAAAAAGTTGGAATTTCACCTTTTTAAAAAACTTGAAAAATTCACCTTTTTTAAAAGATGTTGAAATTCGCCTCTTTTAAAAAAGTTAAAATTTCACTTTTGAAAGACTTGAAATTTCGACTTTTTAAAAAACTAGAAATTTAAACTTTTTAAAAAAATACTTGAAATTTCGCAATTTAAAAAAAAAGTTGAAATTTCGCCATTTCAAAAAAAATTTGAAATTTCACCGTTTTAAAAAACTTGAAATTTCACCTTTTTTAAAAAAACTTGAAATTCGCCTTTTTAAAAAAGTTGAAATTTCGACGTTTCAAATAAGTCGAAATTTCACCTTTTAAAAATTTTGAAATTTCGCCTTTTTTAAAAAAAGGTCAAATTTTACTTTTTAAAAATAGTTTGAAATTCACCTTTTTAAAAAACTAAAAATTTATCGTTTTTTTAAAAAAATTTGAAATTTCACCATTTTAAAAAGAAGTTCATTTCACATTTTTAAAAACCTTGAAATTTCATCTTTTTAAAAAAACTTAAAATGCACACTTTTAAAAAAAGTTCACCTTTGAAAGAAACTTTTTTTAAAAAAATTTGAAATTCGCCCTTTTTAAAAAAAAGTTGAAATTTCAAGTTTTTTAAAAAGGTGAAATGAACTTTTTTAAAAATAGTTGAAATTTCAAGTTTTTTTAAAAAAGGTGAAACTGCAAGTTTTTTAAAAAGGAGATATTTCAAGAAAAATGTTGAAATTCCAACTTTCTTTTAAAAAAGTTGGAATTTCACCTTTTTAAAAAACTTGAAAAATTCACCTTTTTTAAAAGATGTTGAAATTCGCCTCTTTTAAAAAAGTTAAAATTTCACTTTTGAAAGACTTGAAATTTCGACTTTTTAAAAAACTAGAAATTTAAACTTTTTAAAAAAATACTTGAAATTTCGCAATTTAAAAAAAAGTTGAAATTTCGCCATTTCAAAAAAAATTTGAAATTTCGCCGTTTTAAAAAACTTGAAATTTCACCTTTTTTAAAAAAACTTGAAATTCGCCTTTTTAAAAAAAGTTGAAATTTCGACGTTTCAAATAAGTCGAAATTTCACCTTTTAAAAATTTTGAAATTTCGCCTTTTTTAAAAAAAGGTCAAATTTTACTTTTTAAAAATAGTTTGAAATTCACCTTTTTAAAAAACTAAAAATTTATCGTTTTTTTAAAAAAATTTGAAATTTCACCATTTTAAAAAGAAGTTCATTTCACATTTTTAAAAACCTTGAAATTTCATCTTTTTAAAAAAACTTAAAATGCACACTATTAAAAAAAGTTCACCTTTGAAAGAAACTTTTTTTAAAAAAATTTGAAATTCGCCCTTTTTAAAAAAAAGTTGAAATTTCAAGTTTTTTAAAAACGTGAAATGAACTTTTTTAAAAATAGTTGAAATTTCAAGTTTTTTTAAAAAAGGTGAAACTGCAAGTTTTTTAAAAAGTATTTCAAGAAAAATGTTGAAATTCCAACTTTCTTTTAAAAAAGTTGAAATTTCACCTCTGTTAAAAAAAGTTGGAATTTCACCTTTTTAAAAAACTTGAAAAATTCACCTTTTTTAAAAGATGTTGAAATTCGCCTCTTTTAAAAAAGTTAAAATTTCACTTTTGAAAGACTTGAAATTTCGACTTTTTAAAAAACTAGAAATTTAAACTTTTTAAAAAAAATACTTGAAATTTCGCAATTTAAAAAAAAAGTTGAAATTTCAAGTTTTTTAAAAAGGTGAAATGAACTTTTTTTAAAATAGTTGAAATTTCAAGTTTTTTTAAAAAAGGTGAAACTGCAAGTTTTTTAAAAAGTATTTCAAGAAAAATGTTGAAATTCCAACTTTCTTTTAAAAAAGTTGAAATTTCACCTCTGTTAAAAAAAGTTGGAATTTCACCTTTTTAAAAAACTTGAAAAATTCACCTTTTTTAAAAGATGTTGAAATTCGCCTCTTTTAAAAAAGTTAAAATTTCACTTTTGAAAGACTTGAAATTTCGACTTTTTAAAAAACTAGAAATTTAAACTTTTTAAAAAAATACTTGAAATTTCGCAATTTAAAAAAAAAGTTGAAATTTCGCCATTTCAAAAAAAATTTGAAATTTCACCGTTTTAAAAAACTTGAAATTTCACCTTTTTTAAAAAAACTTGAAATTCGCCTTTTTAAAAAAAGTTGAAATTTCGACGTTTCAAATAAGTCGAAATTTCACCTTTTAAAAATTTTGAAATTTCGCCTTTTTTAAAAAAAGGTCAAATTTTACTTTTTAAAAATAGTTTGAAATTCACCTTTTTAAAAAACTAAAAATTTATCGTTTTTTTAAAAAAATTTGAAATTTCACCATTTTAAAAAGAAGTTCATTTCACATTTTTAAAAACCTTGAAATTTCATCTTTTAAAAAAACTTAAAATGCACACTTTTAAAAAAAGTTCACCTTTGAAAGAAACTTTTTTTTAAAAAATTTGAAATTCGCCCTTTTTAAAAAAAAGTTGAAATTTCAAGTTTTTTAAAAAGGTGAAATGAACTTTTTTAAAAATAGTTGAAATTTCAAGTTTTTTTAAAAAAGGTGAAACTGCAAGTTTTTTAAAAAGGAGATATTTCAAGAAAAATGTTGAAATTCCAACTTTCTTTTAAAAAAGTTGGAATTTCACCTTTTTAAAAAACTTGAAAAATTCACCTTTTTTAAAAGATGTTGAAATTCGCCTCTTTTAAAAAAGTTAAAATTTCACTTTTGAAAGACTTGAAATTTCGACTTTTTAAAAAACTAGAAATTTAAACTTTTTAAAAAAATACTTGAAATTTCGCAATTTAAAAAAAAAGTTGAAATTTCGCCATTTCAAAAAAAATTTGAAATTTCACCGTTTTAAAAAACTTGAAATTTCACCTTTTTTAAAAAAACTTGAAATTCGCCTTTTTAAAAAAAGTTGAAATTTCGACGTTTCAAATAAGTCGAAATTTCACCTTTTAAAAATTTTGAAATTTCGCCTTTTTTAAAAAAAGGTCAAATTTTACTTTTTAAAAATAGTTTGAAATTCACCTTTTTAAAAAACTAAAAATTTATCGTTTTTTTAAAAAAATTTGAAATTTCACCATTTTAAAAAGAAGTTCATTTCACATTTTTAAAAACCTTGAAATTTCATCTTTTAAAAAAACTTAAAATGCACACTTTTAAAAAAAGTTCACCTTTGAAAGAAACTTTTTTTAAAAAAATTTGAAATTCGCCCTTTTTAAAAAAAAGTTGAAATTTCAAGTTTTTTAAAAAGGTGAAATGAACTTTTTTAAAAATAGTTGAAATTTCAAGTTTTTTTAAAAAAGGTGAAACTGCAAGTTTTTTAAAAAGGAGATATTTCAAGAAAAATGTTGAAATTCCAACTTTCTTTTAAAAAAGTTGGAATTTCACCTTTTTAAAAAACTTGAAAAATTCACCTTTTTTAAAAGA
Organism: Dascillus cervinus; assembly: GCA_949768715.1. NCBI lineage: Eukaryota > Metazoa > Arthropoda > Insecta > Coleoptera > Dascillidae > Dascillus > Dascillus cervinus. The sequence goes on along the minus strand of OX458323.1, from coordinate 41,774,482 downwards.
TGTTGAAATTCGCCTCTTTTAAAAAAGTTAAAATTTCACTTTTGAAAGACTTGAAATTTCGACTTTTTAAAAAACTAGAAATTTAAACTTTTTAAAAAAATACTTGAAATTTCGCAATTTAAAAAAAAAGTTGAAATTTCGCCATTTCAAAAAAAATTTGAAATTTCACCGTTTTAAAAAACTTGAAATTTCACCTTTTTTAAAAAAACTTGAAATTCGCCTTTTTAAAAAAAGTTGAAATTTCGACGTTTCAAATAAGTCGAAATTTCACCTTTTAAAAATTTTGAAATTTCGCCTTTTTTAAAAAAAGGTCAAATTTTACTTTTTAAAAATAGTTTGAAATTCACCTTTTTAAAAAACTAAAAATTTATCGTTTTTTTAAAAAAATTTGAAATTTCACCATTTTAAAAAGAAGTTCATTTCACATTTTTAAAAACCTTGAAATTTCATCTTTTTAAAAAAACTTAAAATGCACACTTTTAAAAAAAGTTCACCTTTGAAAGAAACTTTTTTTAAAAAAATTTGAAATTCGCCCTTTTTAAAAAAAAGTTGAAATTTCAAGTTTTTTAAAAAGGTGAAATGAACTTTTTTAAAAATAGTTGAAATTTCAAGTTTTTTTAAAAAAGGTGAAACTGCAAGTTTTTTAAAAAGGAGATATTTCAAGAAAAATGTTGAAATTCCAACTTTCTTTTAAAAAAGTTGGAATTTCACCTTTTTAAAAAACTTGAAAAATTCACCTTTTTTAAAAGATGTTGAAATTCGCCTCTTTTAAAAAAGTTAAAATTTCACTTTTGAAAGACTTGAAATTTCGACTTTTTAAAAAACTAGAAATTTAAACTTTTTAAAAAAATACTTGAAATTTCGCAATTTAAAAAAAAGTTGAAATTTCGCCATTTCAAAAAAAATTTGAAATTTCGCCGTTTTAAAAAACTTGAAATTTCACCTTTTTTAAAAAAACTTGAAATTCGCCTTTTTAAAAAAAGTTGAAATTTCGACGTTTCAAATAAGTCGAAATTTCACCTTTTAAAAATTTTGAAATTTCGCCTTTTTTAAAAAAAGGTCAAATTTTACTTTTTAAAAATAGTTTGAAATTCACCTTTTTAAAAAACTAAAAATTTATCGTTTTTTTAAAAAAATTTGAAATTTCACCATTTTAAAAAGAAGTTCATTTCACATTTTTAAAAACCTTGAAATTTCATCTTTTAAAAAAACTTAAAATGCACACTTTTAAAAAAAGTTCACCTTTGAAAGAAACTTTTTTTAAAAAAATTTGAAATTCGCCCTTTTTAAAAAAAAGTTGAAATTTCAAGTTTTTTAAAAAGGTGAAATGAACTTTTTTAAAAATAGTTGAAATTTCAAGTTTTTTTAAAAAAGGTGAAACTGCAAGTTTTTTAAAAAGGAGATATTTCAAGAAAAATGTTGAAATTCCAACTTTCTTTTAAAAAAGTTGGAATTTCACCTTTTTAAAAAACTTGAAAAATTCACCTTTTTTAAAAGATGTTGAAATTCGCCTCTTTTAAAAAAGTTAAAATTTCACTTTTGAAAGACTTGAAATTTCGACTTTTTAAAAAACTAGAAATTTAAACTTTTTAAAAAAATACTTGAAATTTCGCAATTTAAAAAAAAAGTTGAAATTTCGCCATTTCAAAAAAAATTTGAAATTTCACCGTTTTAAAAAACTTGAAATTTCACCTTTTTTAAAAAAACTTGAAATTCGCCTTTTTAAAAAAAGTTGAAATTTCGACGTTTCAAATAAGTCGAAATTTCACCTTTTAAAAATTTTGAAATTTCGCCTTTTTTAAAAAAAGGTCAAATTTTACTTTTTAAAAATAGTTTGAAATTCACCTTTTTAAAAAACTAAAAATTTATCGTTTTTTTAAAAAAATTTGAAATTTCACCATTTTAAAAAGAAGTTCATTTCACATTTTTAAAAACCTTGAAATTTCATCTTTTTAAAAAAACTTAAAATGCACACTTTTAAAAAAAGTTCACCTTTGAAAGAAACTTTTTTTAAAAAAATTTGAAATTCGCCCTTTTTAAAAAAAAGTTGAAATTTCAAGTTTTTTAAAAAGGTGAAATGAACTTTTTTAAAAATAGTTGAAATTTCAAGTTTTTTTAAAAAAGGTGAAACTGCAAGTTTTTTAAAAAGGAGATATTTCAAGAAAAATGTTGAAATTCCAACTTTCTTTTAAAAAAGTTGGAATTTCACCTTTTTAAAAAACTTGAAAAATTCACCTTTTTTAAAAGATGTTGAAATTCGCCTCTTTTAAAAAAGTTAAAATTTCACTTTTGAAAGACTTGAAATTTCGACTTTTTAAAAAACTAGAAATTTAAACTTTTTAAAAAAATACTTGAAATTTCGCAATTTAAAAAAAAGTTGAAATTTCGCCATTTCAAAAAAAATTTGAAATTTCGCCGTTTTAAAAAACTTGAAATTTCACCTTTTTTAAAAAAACTTGAAATTCGCCTTTTTAAAAAAAGTTGAAATTTCGACGTTTCAAATAAGTCGAAATTTCACCTTTTAAAAATTTTGAAATTTCGCCTTTTTTAAAAAAAGGTCAAATTTTACTTTTTAAAAATAGTTTGAAATTCACCTTTTTAAAAAACTAAAAATTTATCGTTTTTTTAAAAAAATTTGAAATTTCACCATTTTAAAAAGAAGTTCATTTCACATTTTTAAAAACCTTGAAATTTCATCTTTTTAAAAAAACTTAAAATGCACACTATTAAAAAAAGTTCACCTTTGAAAGAAACTTTTTTTAAAAAAATTTGAAATTCGCCCTTTTTAAAAAAAAGTTGAAATTTCAAGTTTTTTAAAAACGTGAAATGAACTTTTTTAAAAATAGTTGAAATTTCAAGTTTTTTTAAAAAAGGTGAAACTGCAAGTTTTTTAAAAAGTATTTCAAGAAAAATGTTGAAATTCCAACTTTCTTTTAAAAAAGTTGAAATTTCACCTCTGTTAAAAAAAGTTGGAATTTCACCTTTTTAAAAAACTTGAAAAATTCACCTTTTTTAAAAGATGTTGAAATTCGCCTCTTTTAAAAAAGTTAAAATTTCACTTTTGAAAGACTTGAAATTTCGACTTTTTAAAAAACTAGAAATTTAAACTTTTTAAAAAAAATACTTGAAATTTCGCAATTTAAAAAAAAAGTTGAAATTTCAAGTTTTTTAAAAAGGTGAAATGAACTTTTTTTAAAATAGTTGAAATTTCAAGTTTTTTTAAAAAAGGTGAAACTGCAAGTTTTTTAAAAAGTATTTCAAGAAAAATGTTGAAATTCCAACTTTCTTTTAAAAAAGTTGAAATTTCACCTCTGTTAAAAAAAGTTGGAATTTCACCTTTTTAAAAAACTTGAAAAATTCACCTTTTTTAAAAGATGTTGAAATTCGCCTCTTTTAAAAAAGTTAAAATTTCACTTTTGAAAGACTTGAAATTTCGACTTTTTAAAAAACTAGAAATTTAAACTTTTTAAAAAAATACTTGAAATTTCGCAATTTAAAAAAAAAGTTGAAATTTCGCCATTTCAAAAAAAATTTGAAATTTCACCGTTTTAAAAAACTTGAAATTTCACCTTTTTTAAAAAAACTTGAAATTCGCCTTTTTAAAAAAAGTTGAAATTTCGACGTTTCAAATAAGTCGAAATTTCACCTTTTAAAAATTTTGAAATTTCGCCTTTTTTAAAAAAAGGTCAAATTTTACTTTTTAAAAATAGTTTGAAATTCACCTTTTTAAAAAACTAAAAATTTATCGTTTTTTTAAAAAAATTTGAAATTTCACCATTTTAAAAAGAAGTTCATTTCACATTTTTAAAAACCTTGAAATTTCATCTTTTTAAAAAAACTTAAAATGCACACTTTTAAAAAAAGTTCACCTTTGAAAGAAACTTTTTTTAAAAAAATTTGAAATTCGCCCTTTTTAAAAAAAAGTTGAAATTTCAAGTTTTTTAAAAAGGTGAAATGAACTTTTTTAAAAATAGTTGAAATTTCAAGTTTTTTTAAAAAAGGTGAAACTGCAAGTTTTTTAAAAAGGAGATATTTCAAGAAAAATGTTGAAATTCCAACTTTCTTTTAAAAAAGTTGGAATTTCACCTTTTTAAAAAACTTGAAAAATTCACCTTTTTTAAAAGATGTTGAAATTCGCCTCTTTTAAAAAAGTTAAAATTTCACTTTTGAAAGACTTGAAATTTCGACTTTTTAAAAAACTAGAAATTTAAACTTTTTAAAAAAATACTTGAAATTTCGCAATTTAAAAAAAAGTTGAAATTTCGCCATTTCAAAAAAAATTTGAAATTTCGCCGTTTTAAAAAACTTGAAATTTCACCTTTTTTAAAAAAACTTGAAATTCGCCTTTTTAAAAAAAGTTGAAATTTCGACGTTTCAAATAAGTCGAAATTTCACCTTTTAAAAATTTTGAAATTTCGCCTTTTTTAAAAAAAGGTCAAATTTTACTTTTTAAAAATAGTTTGAAATTCACCTTTTTAAAAAACTAAAAATTTATCGTTTTTTTAAAAAAATTTGAAATTTCACCATTTTAAAAAGAAGTTCATTTCACATTTTTAAAAACCTTGAAATTTCATCTTTTAAAAAAACTTAAAATGCACACTTTTAAAAAAAGTTCACCTTTGAAAGAAACTTTTTTTAAAAAAATTTGAAATTCGCCCTTTTTAAAAAAAAGTTGAAATTTCAAGTTTTTTAAAAAGGTGAAATGAACTTTTTTAAAAATAGTTGAAATTTCAAGTTTTTTTAAAAAAGGTGAAACTGCAAGTTTTTTAAAAAGGAGATATTTCAAGAAAAATGTTGAAATTCCAACTTTCTTTTAAAAAAGTTGGAATTTCACCTTTTTAAAAAACTTGAAAAATTCACCTTTTTTAAAAGATGTTGAAATTCGCCTCTTTTAAAAAAGTTAAAATTTCACTTTTGAAAGACTTGAAATTTCGACTTTTTAAAAAACTAGAAATTTAAACTTTTTAAAAAAATACTTGAAATTTCGCAATTTAAAAAAAAAGTTGAAATTTCGCCATTTCAAAAAAAATTTGAAATTTCACCGTTTTAAAAAACTTGAAATTTCACCTTTTTTAAAAAAACTTGAAATTCGCCTTTTTAAAAAAGTTGAAATTTCGACGTTTCAAATAAGTCGAAATTTCACCTTTTAAAAATTTTGAAATTTCGCCTTTTTTAAAAAAAGGTCAAATTTTACTTTTTAAAAATAGTTTGAAATTCACCTTTTTAAAAAACTAAAAATTTATCGTTTTTTTAAAAAAATTTGAAATTTCACCATTTTAAAAAGAAGTTCATTTCACATTTTTAAAAACCTTGAAATTTCATCTTTTTAAAAAAACTTAAAATGCACACTTTTAAAAAAAGTTCACCTTTGAAAGAAACTTTTTTTAAAAAAATTTGAAATTCGCCCTTTTTAAAAAAAAGTTGAAATTTCAAGTTTTTTAAAAAGGTGAAATGAACTTTTTTAAAAATAGTTGAAATTTCAAGTTTTTTTAAAAAAGGTGAAACTGCAAGTTTTTTAAAAAGGAGATATTTCAAGAAAAATGTTGAAATTCCAACTTTCTTTTAAAAAAGTTGGAATTTCACCTTTTTAAAAAACTTGAAAAATTCACCTTTTTTAAAAGATGTTGAAATTCGCCTCTTTTAAAAAAGTTAAAATTTCACTTTTGAAAGACTTGAAATTTCGACTTTTTAAAAAACTAGAAATTTAAACTTTTTAAAAAAATACTTGAAATTTCGCAATTTAAAAAAAAGTTGAAATTTCGCCATTTCAAAAAAAATTTGAAATTTCGCCGTTTTAAAAAACTTGAAATTTCACCTTTTTTAAAAAAACTTGAAATTCGCCTTTTTAAAAAAAGTTGAAATTTCGACGTTTCAAATAAGTCGAAATTTCACCTTTTAAAAATTTTGAAATTTCGCCTTTTTTAAAAAAAGGTCAAATTTTACTTTTTAAAAATAGTTTGAAATTCACCTTTTTAAAAAACTAAAAATTTATCGTTTTTTTAAAAAAATTTGAAATTTCACCATTTTAAAAAGAAGTTCATTTCACATTTTTAAAAACCTTGAAATTTCATCTTTTTAAAAAAACTTAAAATGCACACTATTAAAAAAAGTTCACCTTTGAAAGAAACTTTTTTTAAAAAAATTTGAAATTCGCCCTTTTTAAAAAAAAGTTGAAATTTCAAGTTTTTTAAAAACGTGAAATGAACTTTTTTAAAAATAGTTGAAATTTCAAGTTTTTTTAAAAAAGGTGAAACTGCAAGTTTTTTAAAAAGTATTTCAAGAAAAATGTTGAAATTCCAACTTTCTTTTAAAAAAGTTGAAATTTCACCTCTGTTAAAAAAAGTTGGAATTTCACCTTTTTAAAAAACTTGAAAAATTCACCTTTTTTAAAAGATGTTGAAATTCGCCTCTTTTAAAAAAGTTAAAATTTCACTTTTGAAAGACTTGAAATTTCGACTTTTTAAAAAACTAGAAATTTAAACTTTTTAAAAAAAATACTTGAAATTTCGCAATTTAAAAAAAAAGTTGAAATTTCAAGTTTTTTAAAAAGGTGAAATGAACTTTTTTTAAAATAGTTGAAATTTCAAGTTTTTTTAAAAAAGGTGAAACTGCAAGTTTTTTAAAAAGTATTTCAAGAAAAATGTTGAAATTCCAACTTTCTTTTAAAAAAGTTGAAATTTCACCTCTGTTAAAAAAAGTTGGAATTTCACCTTTTTAAAAAACTTGAAAAATTCACCTTTTTTAAAAGATGTTGAAATTCGCCTCTTTTAAAAAAGTTAAAATTTCACTTTTGAAAGACTTGAAATTTCGACTTTTTAAAAAACTAGAAATTTAAACTTTTTAAAAAAATACTTGAAATTTCGCAATTTAAAAAAAAAGTTGAAATTTCGCCATTTCAAAAAAAATTTGAAATTTCACCGTTTTAAAAAACTTGAAATTTCACCTTTTTTAAAAAAACTTGAAATTCGCCTTTTTAAAAAAAGTTGAAATTTCGACGTTTCAAATAAGTCGAAATTTCACCTTTTAAAAATTTTGAAATTTCGCCTTTTTTAAAAAAAGGTCAAATTTTACTTTTTAAAAATAGTTTGAAATTCACCTTTTTAAAAAACTAAAAATTTATCGTTTTTTTAAAAAAATTTGAAATTTCACCATTTTAAAAAGAAGTTCATTTCACATTTTTAAAAACCTTGAAATTTCATCTTTTTAAAAAAACTTAAAATGCACACTATTAAAAAAAGTTCACCTTTGAAAGAAACTTTTTTTAAAAAAATTTGAAATTCGCCCTTTTTAAAAAAAAGTTGAAATTTCAAGTTTTTTAAAAAGGTGAAATGAACTTTTTTAAAAATAGTTGAAATTTCAAGTTTTTTTAAAAAAGGTGAAACTGCAAGTTTTTTAAAAAGGAGATATTTCAAGAAAAATGTTGAAATTCCAACTTTCTTTTAAAAAAGTTGAAATTTCACCTTTTTAAAAACCACGAAATTTCACCTTTTTTAAAAAAACTTGAAATTCACCTCTTTTAAAAAAAGGTGAAATTTCACTTTAGAAAGAAACTTGAAATTTCACCATTTTAAAAAAAACTGAAAATTTGTCCTGAAACGTTTAATATGGGAGATTCTGCAACTCATTTCGCTTCATTTCGCTTTACCCTTTCTGTGAATCACCAAATTGGAAGGATCTTCCAGCTTGCGTTGTATGGATGTGGATGCGGAAGCTTCCAGAATTGTGTGTCTTTGGATTGTGACGACAATGGATTTCAGTTCTTCGCTGTTCATCTGAAATTCACTTTTTTCACTTTTTTTTAAAAAGGCGAAATTTCGCTATTTTAAAAAAAGTTGAAATTTCACCTGCTTCAAAAACTTGAAATTCGCCCCTTTTAAAAAAAATTGAAATTTCATTTTTGAACGAAACTTGAAATTTCACTTATATTGACACTTAATAACATTTATCACGTGAGGATCTTAATACACTGATGGAATTTGATTATTTTTGGGGAACCTGAATATTCCAGTGGAATGAATGAATGACGTCTCTTACCTGATATTCCCCAGTAGTCTTATCTCCTCGGAGGACTTCTTCGATCGTATCTCTCCCTCGAAGAAGACCTGCGCGAATTTCTGTATTTGTCTTTCCGTTTGATAGTTCGACTCTCAGACGACCTGCCCCGGTCGGTGGAACGCACGGGGGCTCTCGACGATCCGGCTTGAGGACTTTTTCTGTAATAGTTTTCTCTTGCCTCATTATTCCTTTCTTCGTGCAGACTCGACCTGAATCTGCTGCGACACCTGCTGCATCGTTGTTGATTGTCAGTCTTCGACAGATGCGTGTCTTCGGGAAAGTCTTCTCTGTTGACTTTTACGTCGGGTCGGTCAAATATCAGACGAAATTCTTTATCTGTGTAAATTGAATATAGTTTAAAAAAATCTTATAGGGACTGCAATTTAAAGAAAAAATAAGTAAATAATCGTCAGTTTCTGCCTGTTGTTGTGGTTCTCATTTTCTTCAGACTGTTCCTAGCGTTGAGATTTTCCACATTTATTATTTTTATTAAGTGAAATTAATTCACATTGCGAAAAACACTGAACAGTTGGTTAGAAAGCTTTTTAAATTCAAACTGAATTTGCATGCATTATTAAATTTGAAGTTTTGGAGCGTTTTCGGTCTTCTTTGCCTTCGTCGGGAAACTTGGAGGCTTCAAAAGAAAAATACGCAATTAAAATTGATTTCCCGCACTCGTGAATGGAATTTCAGTTCGTCTCACTGAGAAAATAGCGAAAATGGCTACGTTTTTTTTACATTGGCTCTAAATTGGAACTTACCCGATTTAGCCAAGCGCATAACCTACAAAAATTTGTGCTGATAAGTTTAACAGAGCTATTTTGGATTCCGCACTGTTTCATATGTCGCTGTTTACCCTTTCTGTGGATCACCAAATTAGTGGGATCTTCCAGATTGCGTTGTATCGATGTTGATTCAGCTTCCGGAATTGTGTGTCTTCGAATTGTGACGACAATGGATTTTAGTTTGTTACTGTTCCTCTTCGCTCGATCGGATCTTACATTCTTGGAACTGCAAATAAAACAATAATTAATAATAATAATAATTGGGTTTATTGGTTATTACCTTTCACTTCTGTCAGACATTTTCAGCAGTAACTTTCGATTTCTCCCACTTGTTGTTTCCAAAAATCCGCTGCCATCTACCGTGCGAAATGTGAATGAAATTCATTTTGGTGCTAAGCAACTCTTTGCATCAAAAAAAGAAGAATGAACATTCTTAAAACTCAAGAATGACCAATTCTTGAATTTGACAAGAAGAATGAACATTGTCAAAATGATAGAAATTATAGTGGCAAAAAAACGCTTTTACAAAAATATTTTTTTCAAAACTTTTTCGACAGTTTACGATATTGAGTTGTAATCTATTCGATAGTTTGTTCCAAAAATGGTTTAAATATTTTTATTAGAACAAAAGTTTAAAAAACGCACTGTATATTTTAGTTGGGTTGTTTTGAAACTGGGAATTGATTTAGATGATGAATTGGCGTCGAAAATAAGAACGCTTCAGTTACAGCTTGAAGAATTCCAATTTAAGTAATGTATTTAATTTGAATTCAATTGAAGTGTGAACTTATTAATTTGCACACTTTATAAAGTGGTGTACAGATAATCCAAATCCTTGGATAAAGATAAAAACTTATCATTCACTCAAACGCTCCAGGTTTGCAGCATTTCAAAGTAAAACGTAAGTAAAAATTGCAATAAATGTTCACAGATTAAATTAATTTAGAAATAAATAGTTCTTATTAATTGTCGAATAAGAAAATTTTATTGTAATTTGATGCAAAGGTTTTGAAGGCGAAAATAAACATAAAATTAATGTACTTTGCTCAATCTAATCAATCTGATAAATGTAAGAATCGTATTTTAGTTTTTTAAATGTTTTCCTGTTCGAAGTTGATTTATTTAATAAAAGTCAATTTTCAGAATGGCGTCGTCAAATACGGATAAGGAAGAAGTGATCGAATTAGATGAAGAATTAGAGACAAATTATCTAGTCAACACAAAACCTCTTTTTAAAAAAATTTGAAACTTCACCATTTTAAAGAAAGTTGAAAATTCACCTTCTTAAAAAACTTGAAATTTCGCTTTTAAAAAAACTTTACATTTCACCTTTCTTTAAAAAAGTTGAAATTTCACTTAGAAACACTTAAAATTTGATTGGCTATATTAGCCATGAACAAGATAATCAACTTAATTTAAATGATTTAAAAAAAAAATAAAACAAACATCATCAGACTAAAGTTTTTCTAACTTAGATCAATTGTCATGACAAGTTTCTTCTTGCGCGTTAACATCACTCACCGTTGAGTGACCCAGAACAGCAGCGATCTGCTTATCAGAAGAAGAAGATTCAGACGCATTTCCAACAGAAACAGCTGACGAAGCGTCAGTTTTTTCTGTTTCTTCTCCCGGTGTGATGGCAACAGTGCTGGTCGACACATTCGCGGTACTCCTAGGTCTGTACGGAACCAAGATGTGGGGCCCAGGAGATTGGCTGCGAGGCTTGGGAAACACTCCAAGTGCATTGCGTCTGCACCGTTCTTGATTTTCTCTGGAACGTTCTTCCTCGATTCTCCTGTCGCGTTTCTTTTCCCTAAAAAAAATCTACAACCAGTTTCTTCCAAATGCTGACTTTATTTTTTTAGATTTTCAAACGAATTTTTTTTTAAATTCTCAAAAAGATATAAGACGTAATACAGCGTCGTTCTTTTGTCGAAAAAATGCGTGGCAAAAGAATAAAAAACGGAATTAGAATGATATCGAAAAATTAACGACGCTGTCATAATTTAGAAAATGTTCTACATACGTCCTTGAAAGAATTAAAAAAACATTTTAAAAATTAAACCCATGAAATGGAAAATAAAATCAACTTGTAACAATTTTTTTCCGTCTGCGTCGCTCTTTTGCTCTTCTCTGTATCGTTCTTCCTTGATTATTCTATGACGTTCTTTTGCAATTTAAAATATTGCCGCCAATTTTCTTACCTCAAATATTTTTCAAAATCAGGTGAATATTCATCCGTCGGTGATGGCGACCTACTGTGCCTCTGGCGATTAGTCTTTGGACTTTCGCTTTGATCTGGAACAATAAAAAAATTCATAAAACTACTCATTCCTAAAAAAACGTCATAAAATAGCTGAGAATTTGAATGAAACTCTTATATTGACACTTAAATGACATTTATCACGTGAGGATCTTATTGTTTTCCAAGGCATGCTAATTTTTCATATTCCGAAGGAATATTAATATTTTTGTAGAACACTAATATTGTAATGTAATCTGATGGTTTCTATGACATTTGATTGTTTCTATGAGATTTGATTGTTCTAATGGAATTTGATTATTTTTCTGGGACCTTAATATTCTTGTGGAATTTGAATATTTTTGTAGAATACTAATGTTGTAATGGAATCTGATTGTTTCTATGAGATTTGATTGTTCTAATGGAATCTGATTATTTTTGTGGAACCTTAATATTCTTAAATAAACTTCTTAAATATTTTCGTTTTCATCTTCAAAATTTTAATTAAAACATTTATGTCAATTTTTATAAAAATATTGCTAACCTACTACCGAATTTCTGTCAGAGATGGAGCTTTTACATCTGTTTTTAAAATTGTTTTTATAATTTCAACTTATTTCAGAAAAAACGTCTTTAAACAATCAAATAAATTCATCAATTTTGTCGCCTTGAATTTCATTTTCGCAAAATTATCGGGAATTTTCCCAGTCACAAAATTCATATGAATAAATTGTCGAGTTTTTAGGGAATTCTGGTTACATTTTACATTTTAGCAATTGGTAACAACTTTTGTTAAGTGACGCTTGTGACAGCCAAGAAAGCTTGAAAGGTAAAATGTAAAAGATAATAACAAATAAAATTCAAAGAAACATAGTTTTTAGTTAAGTAACCATCTCTGCATGTGTGGTATTATTTCTGTTCGCAAAAGTAGTGCAAACAATAATTTATTAACCAAATGTTGGATTGTTTTTCCTCATTAGTCGTTTAGTACCGGATTTCTGTCAGAGGTGGAGCTACATTGTTTTCCTTACAATTTTAAATAAAACAGCTGATTGAAGAATTCCAATAATGTTTTTAATTTGAATTAAATTGAACTGTGAATTTATTAGTTTGCACACTTAATAAATGAGTTTATAGAAAAATTCGAATCTTGAGATAAAAATAAAAACTTATTATTCACTGAAATGCACCGCATTTACGTTGGACTGTAACATGTAAGTAATGATTACAATAAATGTTCACAGATTAAATTAATTCAGAACTAAACAATTCTTATTAATTGCCAAATGAGGAAATTTTATTGTAATTTAATGCAAAGCCTTTGTAGGCGACAATAAACATAAAATTAATGTACTTTGCTCAATCTAATCGAAATGATTCGTATTTTAGTTTTTAAAATGTTTTCCTGTTCGCAGTTGATTTATTTGATAAAAGGCAATTTTCAGAATGGCGTCAAGTAATACGAATAACGATGAAGTGATGGAGTTAGATGAAGAATTAGAGACAAGTTTTACTGTCATCACAAAACAAGAGACCGAACGTCAAAGGCACGAATTAATGATGACGAAAATGGACGAATTGATGAAACATTTTGATAATCGCCTGGAAGAAAAGAACGACGACAAAGAATCAATTCAAGCTCAAATCAAAGAACTAACCAAGACAATTGAGTCATTAAAGACTTTGCTGGAGAAGCAGTTGAAAGAGAGGGAAAATGAAACAAAGAATTTACAAAAAGAAGCAGTCGGTGAATTCGATACAAACAGAAAGGAAATGCAATCTTTAAAATCGGAAAATCAGAAGTTGGCAAAGGAATTGGAAAGTTGTAAGAAGGAGACCGAACAACGCATAAACCTACGTCATTCTGCAAATTCCGATTTACAGCAACAAATAGCGGAATTGGATCCAACCAAAAAAGAAATAGAAACTTTAAAAAATCGTCTTGTCAGTGATGATTCTTTTCGAAAGTTGTGTGAAGAGGACCTGCGATCGAACCTTAATAGTAATTCGACCTGCTTGAGCATAGAAAACAAAAAGATTAATTACTTGTCACCTGGGACCTTCAACAATCTATCTTCACTCACCGTATTGAATTTTAGTTGGTGCGGTCTGACCTTCCTTGAAAAGGGGGTTTTCAACAACTTGACCAATCTGATTCATTTGTACCTGAATAATAACAATCTTACTGGTTTCGAGGGAAACGTCTTCGCGGGTTTGAAGAAATTGAAGAAGATCTATTTGTACAAGAACAAGATCACCAAGTTTCCTCCCCAATTGTTTGGAGGGTTGGAGAGTTTGAAGGATATCGATTTGAGTGATAATAAAATTACCATGTTTGATGAAAACTTGTTGGTGGGGTTGAATCGGCTCACTTCTTTTTATGCTCATAATAACAACCTCACAAGCATTCCCGAAAAGTTATTTGAGGATTGCTTTCAGTTGGAAATAGTCTTCCTTTCCAATAATAAAATCATGCGGTTGAAAGAAACTATTTTTGATAGTTTGCGCAATTTAAAGTTTCTGGATTTGAGGAAGAACCCACTGAAAGAGATGGATAAGAACGCATTGAAAATGTTAAAGATCAAGGATTTATTAATATAACTTGTCGTAATTACTTTATTATGTTTCTTTATTTAATAATCTTGTTTTATATTTAAATTTGTATTGTTTGGTCAGAAAATGATTGAATATATTTTTTAAATGTAACTGTTTACATTTTTTATTGAATTTGGAACGAGTGAGTTTTTGTAACTGTTGCCACAGGGAATTGCATGGTAAAAATTGTAAATATTTAAACAATTTTTTGGCGCTTTAAAAAACAGATCTGTCTTGTAAAACGACTGATTAACGTTTAGGCAGATTGTTGTAGCAGCAAATTCAATAATACGGCGGCCCACATTTAGCTGGAAAGTTATTTTATATTATTTTAAGATACTTTATGAATCGCTAAATAACTCGCAGTCCGTTTTGTGAAGAAGTCAAGAATATTGTTGAACATTTGTATAAAAAAGAACCTGTTATATTGACTTAAACCTTTTCCTTATGGATATAATAAAAGTCATATAAATTAATGTTTCTTTTTAGGAATTGGCTAACAATTGTTCAATCCCGTTTTACAATAAGACTGACAGTTATTCGGCGATTCATAAAACACCTAAAATTTTCAGTCAAATTGTAAAAATTCTCTGTTCATTCTATATTTTACAATCTGCCCAATCATTTAGAAAATGACTGAATTTATAATTCGCCGCCTACATGGAACGTCTGTTACAATATGGCTAACCAACGTTTAGCCGTATTACAATCCACCTAAACGTTAACCAGCCGTTTTACAGAACAGATCTGATTTGTAAAGCGGCTAGCCGTCTTGTATTGCGGCGGATTCTACAATCCGTCTGCGACATATATACAACGTGAATCAATTATGGTCTATTTTTGAATTTTTCTTAGACGCAACCAAACGTACTAATTGGAGCAGCCACTAAATCTCTAATTTTTCAAAAATTAAAAAATACATCTAGCATTCCATTGTTCTCAGTATTGTCAAATTTGACTTTGACAGTCCATTTTCAATTCTTACATTTGACAAGAATAATAAACATTCTTAAAACTCAAGAATGACCAATTCTTAAATGCGCTTTCAACTAAAATTTACAACTCATCGGTCATCGGCACTTTTTGCAGAAAATGAAGGAAGGACATATGGTTTCATTAGAATAGATTTTTGCTGGAATTTTATATCTCCGCCAATCTTGGAGCAAATCAAAAACTTTACAAGTTCCACAATCATAAATCGCAGCAATTTTTGTCGTTTTAGACGTGTTTTGTTTAGAAAAGATTTGGTATTTTTGGTACATTTTATTAAATTTACAAAAACGTTCCCGAAATGACGGTTTATAGCGAAGGCTCTGTTTACAAGTAATATTACAAAAAAAAAACAATGGATTCTATTGTTCAAACACAAATTTAGTGACAATATAAAGTAACTGTCATCATTATAGCTTGTACTATTTTTCGTCATAAAACTTATCTTGAAATTTTTTCCACCTTTTGGCGATTTTGAGCCGGATGGTCTTGTACTTTTCGAAGTTTCCTGGGTATATGACATGAAAAGGAGCCTCGAGTTCATTTTAGAATTTTCATTTGCTTTTCTCATTTTCTGGCGTTGCATGACGCTTCTCAATATTGTACTAATGGTTTAAAATGCGAAATGTAAATTTATTAGTTTGTACACTGAATAAAATGATTTCGAAGTGTATATAAATTGTGCAATAATTTGTTTGCATTAAATGAGTTTATAGATAAATTCGATCTTTGAGATAACGATAAAAGTGGCAGCTTGAAGAGTTACATTGGAAATAATATTTTTTATTTGAATTCAGGCCAAAGATGAAATTACAAGGGGAAAAGAGGTAAGGATAGGATTCCAAAAGTTAGTAATAAACGGTCAAGAATGGAGATGGAGCAGGAATACGAACAACTTTCAAGAAGTAGTAAGTAGAAACCGCCATCCAAAAAACTAAGGGCGGAAAGGATATCGGAAATGAACCAGACAAAGGCAATGAATAGGGACATGAGAGAAAGAAATAAATTAAAAGTTTGCAGAAGTAGTAATGAAAGAAGTGTTATAAAAATGGGTACGTGGAATATTAGGAGTATAAATGGAAAGGAAGAAGAAATAATTATGGAGATGAAACAATATAATTTAGACTATCTTGGAGTAACAGAAATAAAAAAGAAAGGGCATGGAATAGAAGAAATGAAAGATGGGTACTGGCTATATTGGTCAGGAGTAGATATTAGCGAACGGGGACAAGAAGGAGTGGGAATAATAGTGAAACGAGATAAATTGAGTAGTGTAATAAATGTAAGATATGTCAACGGAAGAATACTGGTGCTGGAAGCTAAGTTAAACGATAGTAAGACTTACAAAATAATAATAGCATATGGACCTAACGATAATGGAAAAAAGGAAGAGAAAGATGCATTCTATCAGTTGTTACAATTAGAAATTGACAATGGTAGGGAAAATACTATACTAATGGGGGATATGAATGGAAGAGTAGGTAATGATAACAGAGGAATCGAAAGGTATTTGGGAGCATATGGGGAAAAAACGAGGAACGATAATGGGATCAGATTAATACAGCTCTGTATAAACAACGACCTTACTATAGCGAATACTAAATTCATGCACAAAAACATACACAAATTTACAAGGGAAGTATGTTCAAGAAATGAAAGGTCTATAATAGATTACTTCATAGTAAACAAAGAAATACTAAAATGGGTTAAAGACGTGAAAGTGAAGAGGCAAGCAGAAATAAACAGTGATCACTTCCTGGTGCAGATGGATTTGGTGGTGGAAAGTAATATGGAAAAGCTAGAGAAGAGAAAAATGATTATTAAAAAGAAAATAAATAGCTATAGATTAAAAGAAGAAGAGGTTAGTATAAGATTTCAAGAGAAATTACTCAGCCAATTTAGAGATAATGTCAATATTAAGAGTGGAATAGAATCCAAGTGGCTAAGATTCAAAAACAATATTCTCAGGGCAGCTACGGAAATCTGCGGAGTTACAAAGACTTCAAATTTGCATACCAAAAAAAGTAGATGGTGGACACAAGAAATTCAATTAAGAGTTAAGGAAAAGAAAGTTAAATGGAAAAAATATATACGAACAGGGAGACAAATAGATCACGACCAATACAAAACCAGTAATAATGAAGTGAAGAGACTGATAAAGACAGCGAAACAACAATCGTGGGAGGAATTTGGGCACAGCATGAATGTAAACTTTAGAGAAAATCAGAGGATATTCTATAGCACCCTAAAGCAACTAAAGCAGAAGAAAACACCTAGATTAAAAAATATAAAAGACAAAGAAGGGAATATACTTACGAAAGAAAAGGATATAATGAACAGATGGAAACAATACTTTGAAGAGATGACCGAACTAGTACAAGAAGAAGATCAGAAAGAAATCTCCCAAAAAACAAATGAACAAGGGGTGGAGTATGTTGAACCAATATCGATTGAAGAAGTTACTCAAGCAATTAATAAACTAAAATTGGGCAAGGCGCCAGGGCAAGACGAAATTACAGCAGAAATGCTGAAATATATGGGGGATCAAACTAAGCAAGAGTTTCTGTCATTATTAAACGTCATTATAAAAGAAAAGAAAGTACCAAGTGATTGGAATAGGGGAGTAATATTGCCCTTATATAAAAAAGGAGATACTAAAGATTGTAAAAATTACCGAGGAATCACTCTAACTAGTTTACCTGGGAAAGTATTCACGAGAATAATTGAATATAGGCTGAGAGAAAAAATAGATACAACATTAGAGGAAACCCAGTATGGCTTTAGAAAGGGTAGAAGTACGCAAGACCTGATATTTATAATTAGACAGCTAGGGGAAAAATTATCAAGGAAAGAAGCTGAAGTACACATCTGTTTCATTGACTTGAAAAAAGCTTTTGATAGAGTAATAAGAGGGGATGTCTGGAAAAGTCTAAAGAGAAGAGGTGTTGAAGAAGGCGTAATAGAAATTATCAAGGCTTTATATAAAAACAATAAGAACATAGTAAGAACACATAACGATGAGTCTGCGGAATTTGAGACAGGTATAGGCCTAAGACAGGGCTGCGTACTGAGTCCGTTGCTGTTTTCAATAGTTATCGACGATGTTGTAAAGAGGTGTAAAGAAATAGGTAAGAATACAAAAATAGGCTTTAGAAAAATGAAAACAGTGACAATACAAGAATTACTGTTCGCTGACGATATTGTATTAATGGCAGATAGCGAAGTGAAATTGCAACATAATTTAACAATATATAACGAAGAGCTAAAAAAAGTAAATATGGAAATAAACATTGAAAAAAGCAAAACAATGGTAATTGCAGGTACAGAGAGAAAGCACAAAATTAGGATCGATGGGAAGATAATGGAACAAGTTAAAAGTTATAAATACTTAGGAGCAATAATAGAGGATAATGGGAAAATGGAGGGTGAATTAAATGCAAAAATGGGTAAGGCAGGCAAATTATACAACTCACTAAAAACTACATTCCTAGGGAAGAAAGAGATATCAAAGGAGGTTAAAGCACAAGTATATAAGAGAGTAGTGAGACCATCATTGGTATACGGTAGCGAATCTTGGACCCTATCAATGAGAGAGAAAAGTAGAATCACAGCTGCGGAAATGAGGTTTTTGCGTAAAATAGAGGGAATTACAAGACAAGATAGGGTAAGAAATGAGACAGTAAGGGAACATCTAGAAATAAAACCAATAGTAAGAGCCATAGAAGAGAGGCAACTCAGCTGGCTAGGACATACCCTCAGGATGAATGACGAAAGACTAGCAAAGCAAATATATGAAGCTAAAACGCAAGGAAAAAATAAAGTTGGACGTCCGAGAATGAGATGGGAAGATCAAGTCCGGCAAGGGGCGGAAAAACGTGGAATCCATTGGAATGAGGTTAGAAGGGTAGCTCTGGATAAAAGCGTATGGAAGAGGAAAATATATGAGATACCGATTAATTGAAATGTAAAATTAAGTTATTAGTCCGACACCTAACGGTATAAGGACATTTAGAATAAATAAATAAAAAATAAAAATTCAATTGAACTGTGAACTTATTTATTTGCACACTTAATAAACGAGTGTACAGATAAATAAAATTCTTTTGATAAAGATAAAAACTTATCATTCACACAAACGCACCAGTTTACACCATTTCAACGTAACACGTAAGTAACAATTTCAATAAATACTCACAGATCAAATTAATTTAGGACTAAACAATTCTTATTAATTTCCAAATAAGGAAATTTTATTGTAGTCGAAAATAAGCATAAGCTCAATCTAATCAATCTGATAAATGTAAGAATTGTTTTAAAGTTTTTAAAATTTTTCCTGTTCAGTTGATTGATTTAATCAAAGTAAATTTTCAGAATGGCGTCAAAAACGGATAAGGATGAAGTGATCGAGTTAGATGAAGAATTAGAGACAAATTATTCCGTCTACACGAAAGAACAAAAACCAGGTAGCTCAGCAAAATTCCAAGAGACCGAAGGTCAAAGTCAAGAATTATTGATAGCAAACTTTGAGAGAGTGATACATCATTTAAATAGTTGCCTGGAAGAAAAGAAAGAAAACGAGTCATTAATAAGGACTTTGTTCGAAAAGCAATTAATAGAAAAAGATAGAGAAATAAAAAAACTACAAAAAAGAGCAGCCGCTGAATTAGATGCGCACAAAAAAGAAATACAAAATTTAAAATCTGAAAATCAGAAGTTAACTGAATTGGCAAGTTGTAATAATGATGCAAGAACTGAAATTAACAAAATGATGTCAGAGAAAGAGGAAGAAATTCGGAAATTACAAAAAGAAGCAGCTGCTAAATTAGAGACACACAAAAAGGAAATGCAATCTTTAAAATGTGAAAATCTGCAGTTAACAAACGAATTGTCAAGTTCTAAGAATGATGCAAAAACTGAACTTAACGAAATGATGACAGTGAAAGAGGAAGCAATTCAGAACTTACAAAATGAAAAAGCAAGAACCGCATCAGTTGAGCAACAGCTGAAAGAAATGCTTGCAACTATGACAGCCGGAAAGAAACTTGAAGAAAAAGTGAAAGAAACCGAACAACGCATAAAGCTGCAACAGTCTGAAAATTCCGATCCACAGCAACAAATAGCAGGAAAAAAAACCCAATATGAAGAAATAAGAAGAGAAAAATTGCAAAAAGAAGAATTAGATCCAAACAAAAAGGAAATACAAAGTTTAAAAAACCTTCTTGAGAATAATCAGAGTCTAAGAAAATTGAATCAAGTGGACGTGCAATCGAACCTAAGTGACAATTCAACCTACCTTATCATAAAAGACAGAACAATTAATTACTTGGCACCTGGCACCTTCGACAACCTCTCTTCACTTACCTACTTGAATTTTGATGGCAGCGGTCTGACCTTCCTCGAAAAAGGGGTTTTCAACAACTTGATCAATCTGATTACTTTGAAGGTGCCTGAAAACTATCTTACTTGTTTGGAGGAAAACGTCTTTGCGGGTTTGAAGAAATTGAAGACTATTTCTTTGTTCAATAATAAGATCACCAAGTTACCTTCCCAATTGTTTAGAGGGTTGGAGAGTTTGGAACATATTTATTTGAGTTGGAATAAAATTTCCGTGTTTGATGACGACTTGTTAGTGGGATTGAATCGACTCACTTATTTTAATGCTGAGAAGAATAATCTCACAAGCATCCCAGAAAAGTTGTTTGAAGATTGTGTTAAGTTGGAACAAGTCTGGCTTAACAACAATAGAATTGTAAGGTGGAAAAATACTTCTTTTCAAGGTTTGCACAATTTGAAGTTGCTGAATCTGCAGAATAATCGGTGGAACGAAAATGTTAGGAACGTATTTAACGCATTAAACATCAAGGATTTGAGAATATAACTTTGCGTATTTGCTTTATTATCTTTCTTTATGCAATAATCTTGTTTTATTTTTAAATTTGTATTGTTTGTAGTTTAAAAGAAGGGGTCAGAAAATGATTAAATAGATTTTTTAATTTAATAATTTATTTTTTTTACATGTTTTATTGAATTTGTAACGAGTGTCAATCTATATACAGTAGAATCCGGTTATAACGGCTCCAGTTATAGCGAACCACCGGTTATAACGAACTTTATTCCAAGTCCCGACATTTTCCCCTGTATAACAATGTAAAAATTAATCGATAATAACAAACTCGGATATAAGGAACTTGAAAAAGCCGAAATTAATAAAATGTGAATCGACTATAACTGAAATCAACAATGACCGTTTTTTAAATTTGACAAGAAGAATGAACATTCTTAAAACTCGAGAAGGACCAATTTTTAAATTTGACAAGACTCAACATTTTTAAAACTCAAAAATGGCCAATTCTTAAATTTGACCAAAAGAATGAACATTCTCAAAATGATTGAAATGATAGTGGCAAAAAAAGGCTTTTACAAAAATTTTTTTTTCAAAACTTTTCCGACAGTTTAGGATATTGAATTGTAATCTATTCGATAGTTTAAAGAATCTTCCAACTTTGTTCCAAAAATGGTTTCAATATTTTTATCAGAACAAAAGTTTAAAAAAACGCACTGTATATTTTAGTTGGGTACCGCTTCTAGCGATTGTTCTGAAACTTTGGACATTGATGATTTTATGATGAATTGGCGTCTAAAATAAGAACGATTAAATTACAGCTTGAAGAATTACAATTTAAGTAATGGTTTTCATTCGAATTGAATTGAATTCTTATTAAAGAAATGTAAAGTTATTACTTTGCACACTTAATAAATGAGTTTATAAATAAATCCAAATCTTGAGATAAGGATAAGAACTTATCATTCACTCAAACGCACAAGTTGTCCAGCATTTCAACGAAAAATATTTAGAACTTAACAATTCTTAGTAATTGTCCAATCAGGATATTTTATTGTAATTTGATGCAAAGTTTTTGTAAGCGAAAATAAACATAAAATGAATGTACTTTGCTCTATCTAATCAATCTGATAAATGTAAGAATTGTATTTTAGTTTTTAAAATTTTTCCTGTTCGCAGTTGATTTATTTAATAAAAGTCAATTTTCAGAATGGCGTCAAGTACGGATAAGGAAGAAGTGATGGAGTTAGATGAAGAATTAGACACAAATTATCCTGTCAACGCAAAACAAGAAAAACCAGTTAGCTCAGGTCAAAGTCACGAATTAATGACGGCAAAAATGGACAACTTGATAAAACATTATGAAATTGAAATGAAAAATCTACAAAATGAAGCAGCAGTTGAATTAGAGACACACAAAAAAGAAATCCAAACTTTAAAATCTGAAAATCAGAAGTTAACAACCGAATTGGCAAGTTGTAAGAAGGAAACTGAACAATGCATAAAGTTGCTACAGTCTGAAAATTACACTCTACAGCAACAAATAGCAGAAAAACCAACTCATAATGAAGAATTAAAAAGAGAGAAATTAGAAAATGAACCACTTGCTGAATTTGATCAAAACAAAAAGGAAATTCAAAGTTTAAAAAACCTTCTTGAGAATAATCAGAGTCTAAGAAAATTGAATCAAGTGGACGTGCAATCGAAGCTTCGTGAAAATTTTACCTTGTTCGTCATACAAGACAGAAAGGTTAATTATGTGGCACCTGGCACCTTCGACAACCTCTCTTCACTCACATACTTGAATTTAAGTGACAGCGGTCTGACTTTCCTTGAAAAAGGGGTTTTTAACAATTTGATCAATCTCACTAATTTGTGGCTGGATAATAACTATCTTACTTGTTTGGAGGAAAATGTCTTCGCGGGTTTGAAGAAATTGAGGGATATTTCTTTGTCCAGGAACAACATCACCAAGTTTCCTCCCCAATTGTTCAGAGGGTTGGAGAGTTTGGAGGGAATCGATTTGAGAGATAATACAATTTCCGTGTTTGATGAAGACTTGTTGGTGGGATTGAATCGGCTCACTCGTTTTAATGCGGCTGGTAATAAGCTCACAAGCATTCCTGAAAAGTTGTTTGGGGATTGTGTTAAGTTGGAAGACGTCTATCTTGACAATAATAAAATCGTACGGTTGGAAAAAACTATTTTTGATAGTTTGCACACTTTGAAGTTGCTACATCTGTACAATAACCCGCTGAACGAGATGGATAAGAACGCATTGAAAACGTTAACAATCGAGGAATTAAATATGTAACTTGTCGTAATTGCTTAATTATTTTTCTTTATGCAATAATCTTTTATAACGAACTTTATTCCAACTCCCGACATTTTCCTCTATATAACAATGTAAATGATTGCGGCAAAGACGATAAAAGAATCCGACTTTCAATACGGTTTTTAGTTATTTTTTTAAATATTAAACAACCCAGATTGCAGTTCTATGTAAATTTTCTAATTTTCATTACAGTGACTGTATTTAGACAGCTGCGACAACAGTTGATATTGCTGTTTTGATTGGTCGAGAAAGTCACGTGTCGTTTCGGCGGCCATGTTTTTTCTAACCTTATGATAGCTTTCAATGTTTACATTGTGTTTGTAGAGCAATATTGTCGTTATTTTTCGTTTCCAAGTAAATAATTTCGATTTATGAATAGTGAAGTGCGA
This sequence comes from Dascillus cervinus, assembly GCA_949768715.1. Classification (NCBI taxonomy): domain Eukaryota; kingdom Metazoa; phylum Arthropoda; class Insecta; order Coleoptera; family Dascillidae; genus Dascillus; species Dascillus cervinus. Next base: position 41,751,249 of record OX458323.1, on the reverse strand, counting down.
AGCAACAAAATTCCAAACTCTTAAAGGGGCAATTTCTTACCGATTGTCTGCGATCTGCTCAATTATATCTCTCTGCGTTTAACTTGTACTCAAATGTAAGTAAAGAAATAATATAATTTTAATATTTGTCCATTTCTAGAACAGTAAACTTCTTAAATATTTTCGTTTTCATCTTCAAAATGTCAATTAAACATTTATGTCAATTTTTTTTATAAAAATAGATTGGCATAAGCGACATTTTCCCATGCAAATACATTGGTGTAATTAAACAAACGATTTGTAGTAATATTTAGAAGCCAACTTGCAATTTTTACAACCAGAAATTATACTTTAATTTATTTGGAACTAAAATTGCTTAATTTAACGAGCAAAATTACACTGACTGTTTGTTATTAGCAAAATTACACTTTTTCAGATGCTTCCCGCAAGGGCAACATTTCCGACAGTGATACGGATTCTGACGTTGTGTTCGAATCCCGCAATAAATCTTCAAGATACAATAGTGAAATGAGGAACGGGTTCGTGAAGATGGGAAGGAGGATAAAAACTTAATTTTAGGGGAATTCGTGCCTTTTTTAAGCTTTAATTTCCAGTTTTGAACTCGTTTGCCGGATTCAAGATGACATCTCTCCTGCAAAACGGTGTGATTGTGTACTTTTCCGCTGTGTTCCACACACTAGTCGCCACTTTAAATGTGATTTGAAAAAATTTATTTTATACCTTTGACGATATGTATATTTTAATTTTATCGATTAAATTCAGTATTTAACTCTTCAATGTGGTGCGAATTTTTAAGTTTCCGTCGCTCTGCGCGATTCACAAAAGACCCAATCGAAAATCTGGCCAATGATTGCACTGCTATTAAAAACGGAATTTCCGTAAGTTTGGAATTTATGAGAAATTCTGCCAAGGGTTTTTGAGGTAGTCGGAATTTGGGAAAAATTGTATTTTCTATTTCCCCGAGAATTTTGGTAAACATTTAATTATTAATTATTATTATTTTAATCTGCAGGGTTATTTCTAGAAAACTAACTAACTCGGTTATTTATTGCCCCATTTTCAGAAAAATAAAATATACAAGCGATTAGTCGAGTAAGTACTGCAAGAATTATTAATTTGGATTTTTTGACGGGGAAAGAGGAAAAAATTAATAAAGTACAAAAAGAAGCAGCCGCTAAATTAGATCCAAACAACAAAGAAAGAGAGACTTTAAAAAACCTTCTCGAGAATAATCAGAGTCTAAAATAGTTGCTTTATTTTTTTGTAATAAATTCGCAATTACAAAAAATTCCCAGACTTTTTCAGGTTTTTCGTGTTTTCCAGAAAAAAACCATTTTGATTATCCCAATTATTGCCTCAATTTTAAAAATTTTAAACTGAAAATTTTGTAGCGATTTATTCTCATTATTGTTGGAAACGTAAATTCTTATCTGTACTTTTCTCAAAACAACTATTGTAATTTAAAACATTTTCTCTTAAATGTGCCATTTTTCAGACAAGTTTTATGCACTTTAAGAAACTGTCTGGCAATTATAAATTTACATTGCTCAAAGGATATATAAAAAATTATGAAAAAAAAAAAATTATCTTAAATCTAATAGAAAAGTCAGCCAAATGCCGATATTATTTTATTTACGACGAATATTAACGCCGGCTTTAATCTGCGGAAAATGGGGAAATTTGCGAAAACATTTATTGCCCAATTTCAGAAAAATAAGATATGTAAACTTTAGTTTTTTTATAACAATTACCAAATTGATAGGTCTATATTATTAGATAGATTTGAATCCCCAGGAATACGTATTTGTAATAACGCAAATTTAGTTCTACTCGGTTGTCCCATTCTTGATGAAGCAATCCCTGTTTATTTTTCTAAAAAAGTGGAGACATTTTCGCTACTTTCCACAAACCTTCATAAAGTTGGCCCGCACATCAGTCCCTTTTTGCTTCGTCGTTGTTTTTGGACGCCAAATTTCATCTACATCCTTAGATGCTGCCCTGTTTGGAAATTTAAAAATTTATGTCAATCTTTACCTTCTTCTAAATTAGGCACTTTGTTAGAAAAAACCAACTTTACAAATTGCTGTTTCTATAAGATTAGGCAATCATTATTCGTCATCCTCATATATGTAATTGTGGTTCTTCAGTAAACAAATACAGTCATCATGGACTGTCTTGCATAAAAAATGCAGCAAGAACGACATCTTAAAACGTGCTTTATCATCTCATCATTCTGGGAACTGTGCCCATTTCTTCTTCTCTGAACGAATTATTTAATTTAGCGTAATTTTTTATTCACTTTGTATTTTGTAATTTAGATCCAAACAACAAAGAAATGGAAACTTTAAAAAATCTTCTTGAGAATAATCAAAGTCTCGCAAAATTGAATGCAGTTAACCTGCAATCGAGCCTAAGAAAGAATTCGACCATCCTCCGCATAGAAGACAGAACAATTAATTACGTGGCACCTGGAACCTCCGACAACGTCTCCTCTTCACTCACAGAATTGAGTTTGGGTGGCACCGGTCTGACCTTCCTCGAAAAAGGGGTTTTCAACAACTTGACCAATCTCATTGATTTGAACCTATCTGATAACTATCTTACTTGTTTGGAGGAAAACGTCTTCGCTGGTTTGACGAAATTGAAGAAGATCTATTTGTACAAGAACAACATCGCCAAGTTTCCTCCCCAATTGTTTGGAGGGTTGGACAGTTTGGAGCTAATCGAATTGAGTTGTAATAAAATTTCCGTGTTCGATGCAGACTTGTTGGTGGGGTTGAATCGGCTCACTCATTTTTATGCATATGAAAATAACCTCACAAACATCCCTGAAAAGTTGTTTGAGGATTGTGTTAAGTTGGAAGTAGTGTGGCTTTTCAATAATAAAATCGTACGGTTGGAAAAAACTATTTTTGATTGTTTGCACAATTTGAAGTTGCTGAATTTGAGGAATAACAGCCTGAACGAAAGGGATAAGAACGCATTGAAGATGTTAACGGTCGAGGATTTGAGAATATAAGGTGGCGTAGTTGCTTTATTTTTTTTTTATGGAATAATCTTGTTTTGTATTTGAATATGTATTGTTTCTAGCTTCAGAAAATGATTAAATAGATTTTTTAAATGCAACTGTTTACAGTTTTTTTTACTAAATTTAGAAAAAGTTTCAATGCAATAATAAATTCCGCTGAAGAAATTAGTTGCGACTAAATTTCTGAACTGGGACATTGAGACATTAAATTTGAAATGAATTCTCGAATCAGGAATACAGTAATACCTCGCTACAACGTCATTTCTGGACGATGCGGTAATTCCCATGATTTTGATTCAATTTATAATTTAAATTCCCATGTTTTCCAGAAATAACCACTCTGATTATCACAATTATCCCCTCAATTTTAAAAAATATAAACTGAAAATTTTGTAGTAGCGATTTGTTTTCATTAATGTTTGGAACATAACTTTCACAATTTAAAATACACAAAAATACAAAAGTGAACATTGTTTATACACTACACTTAAAAATTGTCAAATTTAAGATTAATTATGTCTGTGGCCAACTCAAAACAACTATTCTAATTTAGAATATTTTCTCTTAAATGTTCCATTTTTTCAGACAAACTATGTACTTTGAGAAACCGTCTGGCAGTTATAAATTTACATTGCTCAAAGGATATAAAAAATGATGAGAAAAAAAATTATCTTAAATCTAACAGGCGTCCTTAGAAAAATCAGCCAAACGTCGATATTATTTAATTTACGGCGAATATTATTTCACGAACGTCACTGGATCTAAAGCCGACTTTAATCTGCGGAAAATGGGGAAATTTGCGAAAGCATTGTAAATAAAATGAAGCATTTGAGCAAAATTATCACTTCTTCGAAGGTCAATTTATTAACGAAATATTTGCGCGTTATTTTAATTTATTGCCCAAAAACACACTTCAAAGCGACGTTCCGAGAAGTAGGTTGACTGAGTTATGATATGAAAAAAAAGTTTTGTCGAAAAGCCACGAACGAAAGGTTCCAAGAATTTATTTTAACTAAAGCAAGAAATTCATTGTCTAATAAGTAGTTTGTCGTGTGAATGCAAGTAAGTATTTATAAACGCATTTTATGTTGAAACTAAACAAAAGTGATTTCCAGAAAATGGACCGTCGACGCAGTAAAAAAGGGAAACTGTTCCCATCGGCCAGAAGAAAATAAAAAAGCAACTTCTCGATGTACAACCTAGTAACTTGTTTGGAGGGAAACGTCTTCACGGGTTTGAAGAAATTAAAGAAGATTTCTTTGTTTGGCAACAAGATCACCAAGTACCTCCCCAACTGTCTAGAGGGTTGGACAGTTTGGAGGAAATCGATTTGAGTGAAAATAAAATCTGCGTGTTTGGTGAAGACTTGTTGGTTGTTAACAATCAAGAATTTTAAAATATAACTTGTCGTAATTGCTTAATTATTTTTCTTCGTGCAATAATCTTGTTTTATATTTAAATTTGTATTGTTTGGGTCGGAAAATGATTAAATAGATATTTTAAATGCAGCTGTTTACATTTTTTATTGAATTTGGAACGACTGTCAGTAGAATCCGGTTGTAACGAACTTTATTCCGAGTGAATTTCAGCAATTGAAAGGCTCTTTGCAAAAAGTACCTAAGCTTATTTTCATATTCTGTGCAATTTGAGATTTGATGTTTCAATGTGACCTGCAAATTACATTGTTTTCACTTTAAAAGATCTTTTTCTACTAATCCTCAAACGAGTTTTTTTCCCGATATGGATTTAAATATTTTAATTAATTTAACTTACATTTTCCATATCCTTGAATTTTTTCACTTTAAATTTAAATTTAAAGTTTGTCACATTTAATTACATTACATTAAAAACACATTTTAAAAACACATTTTAAACACATTTTTAAAAAATATTGTCTGAGGGTGGTTGACTGAACTGAAACATTTATTTTTCTCAGTTTCGTATTACACTTCTTCAGCAATCAACTCACACTGATCCGATTTCACATAGGCACCTTATTAAGCATTTAAAGAATTTTTATGGAATTGTTTTATTCTGTATACTAGCTTAAAAATTGCGTCATTATTTGTATGGATTTGCTCATTTATTATTTGATTGTTCCTTTTGTTTTTATATATACATAATGTTTCTGCGATATTCATCTTGGCTCCTTTTTGCATCACTCTCCCAACTTCCATAGTTTCCTGTATTGGACCATGTAGGTGTCTTTCCTCAATCAGATGTTTTGTATAATTTGATGTTTCATTCCGCATGTTTATGTGCTCTCTATATCGTGTATGAAAGTTTCTTCCGGTTTGTCCGACATATTTCTTTTTACATGTATTACATTTTAAAGAGTAAATGCCACTAGAATTGTATATAGGTATCTTTCTGCTCTTAACTAGTTTTTAATACTGTTAAAATTTTATTATTCGTTTCATATGTCACATTAATATTTTCTTAAAGATTTTTGCGATTTTATAAGTTTCCAGTCCAACGTAATTAAATTTAACCAATTTTTTACTGTTGTTGTCGCTCATTTGTCTATCTTCGTTATCATTTTTGTTAATCTGCTTACTTCTGTTTTATTTGAATTTATTTATGATTTTATAGATTACATTCTCGTTATAACCATTTTCGTATGCAATCTGCTTAATAATGTTAAGTTCTTTTGCAAAATTCGACTTGTTCATTGGTATGTTGTATAGTCTGTGTATTAAATAATGAAATGCTGCCATTTTTTGTACATATGGATGGTTAGAATCAGCTTGTATAATTTGATTCGTATGGGTTGGTTTGCGGAGAATACTATATTCCAATCTATTGTATTGTTTGGTAATTGTTAAGTCAAGAAAGTTTATAGCGTTATTAATTTCTGTTTCGATGGTAAACTGAATATTTGTATGAATAGTATTTAGGTACTGTAAAATTTCTTTTGGGTCTTCGTGTTCAGTGACAATAAATGTGTCATCTACATACCTAAACCATTTCTTAACTTTATATTTATCCTCAAGTACACCCATGATTTTTTCTTCCATATGTTGTAGGAAAATTTCGGACATAATCCCTGACAGTGGTGATCCCATTGCTAACCCATCTTTTTGTTGGTAGAATTTATTATTGAACTGAAAATAGTTCTGATTTAAAATAGCTTTTCTACTAAAGTGAGTCTTCTCTACCAAAAAAAGATCAGTCAAAATCAAAACGATGTGATTTCCAGATCTCAAATATCACAGAATATGAAAAATGATTTGGGTATTTCTTACTTAGAGGCCTTCAATTAGAAAATTCAAATTCAACTGTGAGTTTTCGAGATAAAAATGCTTTGCGCCAAAAATGTAAAATAACATGACGAAATTTCTTTTCTTTTACTATTTGAAAACATTATTAATCATTGGCAATACCAGATTTGTGTTGTGTTATAAGTTGCGGTGTTAGTGGTAATAAAGATGATGTTTAATATGTGTAATATTAATGTTCAAACCGAATTATCTGTTTCTGGCAATAAAGATGATTAAATGCCATTATATCTACAAATGAGACTACTAAAAAGATCCAGGATACAAATTTGCGCTCTAAACATAATATTATATCGAGTCGAGTAGACTCGAGTATCGAGTTCGCTACTCGACACATGACCGAGTTCGAAATCGAGTAGAAATAGCGATTCTCATTGAACATCGAGTCGACTAGGGGAATCGTTACTACCAACTAATATTCTTGTGATTTTTGTTTAGCTGTACCTTGTGATTTGTAAATCAGCGGTAATTTAAGTCCGACAAAGTAGTTTGGTCTGTGCGTCAAAACTGTTCGAACGTTATTTAAAATTTGATTTTATAATGTTGCCAATTTTCAATATGGAGCATCGTCGAAGGTTGAGAAATGAAGTAAATCGTCGTTTAATTGTGGAAAGAAGGTTTTTAAGGGAACGGGAAAGCGCTTTTGAACTGTCGGAGGAACGATTTATAGAATTATTTCGATTAAATAAACAATTAGTGCGGCAATTATGTGGATCTTTGCAGCAACATCTGCAAAGACGGCATTACGTTACAGCAATTTCTGTTGAAACGAAAGTATTGGTTGCTTTGCGGTTTTTTGCCACGGGGGGTATCAAAGACCAGTGGGTGAAGAGTTACATTTGGCCCTAAGTCAAACATCTGTTCATAGGTAATAAAGTTTATGAACTTTCAATTCGACACACTGTTTAATTACTTTTTGCGTAATGAAGAAAGTCTTTTCTACCCAAAAACTGTACTTAAAGTAAAACTTTTTTAACAAAAATTCGAAAGTAACCCTTTTAGAATATTTTACTGAAAACCAGCAACGTTTATTAAATTGACAGTTAGCAATTTCAAATATCTTTTTAACCAAACTTCTTCCGTTTCAATATGTAAAAACTATTGTGTACAACACATTTTAATAGACAATTATTATTTTTAGATGCATTCACGAGGTTGCAGTTGCCATTGCTACGCATCTATCGGAGCATTTTATGAAATTTCCCACAAGACGAAGAAATATGAATGTCTAAAAGGTGTATTTATGCAAAGTTTTAATTTTCCTGGAGTAATCGGGGCAATCGATTGCACCCATATTGCAATATTAAAACCTGATCGTGACGAACACAATTTTATTAACAGAAAAGGATTTCATTCGTTAATATATTAATATATTATATATATAATATATATAATATATATATAATATATTAATATTAAAATCAAAGATTTGAAAATTATAGAAATCTTCGAAGGTAATCGATTTTAATGATAATTTTTAATAAGATTGTTTATTTTAGATTTTTTTATTCACAGGCTCTAAAACGTAGCATCAATTTAAGCGAAGGGAATTGTTGGACCTGCCTCCATGCCAAGAATCTCGAGTATTTTAAGTTTATTATCATTATCATAAGAATAAATTGCCATTCTTCGTTTATATCTTGTAATTTATGTTATGCAGTTATAAATTGTTAATATTGTCTATGCGTTAATTTTTTAAATGACGTTTTTATCTTTGATATGGTTGATATTGTTAATATTGCGAGTTAATTTTCAAGTGGCAAGTGGAATTAGTATCTTTGGTTGCATCTAAGCAAATTTCAGAAATGGGCCACAATTGGCCCGCGTTGTATAGTTGCAACTACTGTTGGTGGGGAAAATTTCTGGACATTGATGATTTGATGATGAATTGCCGTCGAAAATAAGAACGCTTCAGTTACAGCTTGAAGATTTACAATTTAAGTAATGTTTTTGCACACTTAATAAATGAGTTCATAGATAAATTCAAATCTTAATCCTGAGATAAATATAAGAACTTATCATTCGTAGAAACGCACCAGCTGTCCAGCAGTACAACGAAACATGTAAGTAAAAATTACAATAAATGTTCATTGATTAAATTAATTTAAAACTTAACAATTCTTATTAATTGTCAAATAAGGAAATTTTAATGTAATTGGATGCAAAGGTTTTGTAGGCAACAATAAACATAAAATGAATGCACTTTGCTCAATCTAATCAATCTGATAAATGTAAATTATTTTGATAGTCACCTGGAAGAAAAGAAAGAAAATGAGTCATTTAAAGAGACTTTATTTGAAAAGCAATTAAAAAGACTACAAGAAAGACCAGCCGCTGAATCAGATACGCACAAAAGAGAAATACAAATGAGCAGCAATGAAGCACTAAACATTGCGCCTAGTTTTAATTTTCCTGGTCAAGGTCGTCCTCTAACTTCACGAACCCGTTTAAAATCTGCAAATCAGAAGTTAACAACCGAATTGGCAAGTTGTAAAAATGATGCAAAAACTGAACTTAACAAGATGATTAAGAAATTACAAAACGATATTAAAATGGAAAAAGCAAGAACCCAATCAGTTGAGCAACAGCTGAAAGAAATGCTTACATCAGCGACAGCCGAAAAGAATGACCTAAAATGTACCAATATAAAACTTGAAGAAAAAGTCAAGAAAACCGAGCAAAGCATAGAGCTGCTGCAGTCTGAAATTTATGATTTACAACAACAAATAGCAGAAACACAGACCCAAGATGATGAATTAAGAAGAGAAAACTTAGAAATCGGACAACTTGCTGAATTAGAGTCAAACAAACAGAAAATACAAAATTTAAAATACGATCTTAAGAATAATCAAAGTCTAAGAAAATTGAATGAAATGTATCTGCAATATAAGCTTCATGACAATTCTACCTCCCTGGTCATACAAGACAGAAAGATTAATTACGTGGCACCTGGCACCTTTGACAACCTCTCTTCATTCACCCACTTGAATTTTTCTTGGAGCGGTCTGACGTTCCTCGAAAACGGGGTTTTCAACAACTTGACCAATCTGATTACTTTGGACCTGTCTGAAAACTATCTTACTTGTTTGGATGGATACGTCTTCTCGGGTTTGAAGAAATTAAAGAGGATTTATTTGTTCAACAACAAGTTCACCAGGTTACCTCCCCAATTGTTCAGAGGATTGGAGAGTTTGGAGGAAATCTATTTGAGTTATAGTAAAATTGCAGTGTTTGATGAAGACTTGTTGGTGGGGTTGAATCAACTTACTCGTTTTGATGCTGATAATAATAACCTCACAAGCATTCCCGAAAAGTTGTTCAAGGATTGTGTTAAGTTGGAAAAGGTCTTGCTTCAAAATAATAAAATCGAAATCGTGCTGGCGAAAAAAACTATTTTTGATAGTTTACACAATTTGAAGTTGCTGCGTCTGCATAATAACGCGCTGAACGATATGAATAAGAACGCATTGAGAATGTTAAAAATCAATAGTTTGACAATATAACTTGTCGTAATTGCTTTATTATTTTTGTTTACGGAATAATCTTGTTTTATATTTAAATTTGTATTGTTTCGATGTTAAATAAAGGGTCAGAAAATGATTAAATAAATTTCTTAAATGCAACTGTTTTACATTTTTTATTGAATTTAGAAAAAGTTTCAATACATACCAAATTCCGCTGAAGAAACAAATTGCGACTACATTTCTGAACTGGTTATTGACGGTAGATGTGAAATGCATTTTTCAAACAAGAAATAGTTATTTGCGAACCAAGTGCGGGAAGACTATTCTCGCATGAGCGACGAAAGGAAGGATTTGGAAAAATTAAATTATGTTGCACACATGTAGTGCTTAGAAAACGATGTATTTCAGTTTTTGCTTCAATTAAATGTAGCCGTGCATATAACCGAGATACGGCTTGCGGCGCTTTTTAGGCCGCACCCTGTATATTATTGGTTAATGTAATAAATTCATAATTGTGTTTAATACCATTCAATTAAAACGCAACAATAGTAGACAATATTGCTTCAATGAAACTGCAGCAATGTTGCAGATACAGGGTGATTCCTAAAAAACGTTCCACCCTCTAACTCAGTTATTTATGGCCCGATTTCAGAGAAAGAAATATAATTGATTAGTCGAGTAAGTGCTACAAAAAGGTATTAATTTGGATTTTATCTCATAATAATTTCAATGTGAAGCGACAGTCAACTGTTCTTTTTTTGCAAATAGCATACATTTTTAAATTTATTGTGGTAGAAGTGTTTTTCCTAAATCCAATGATATCTAATAACTTGATCTTGCAGTAATATTAGGAAGAAAAAATTTTTTTTATCAAAATAAGTTGCATTGAAGTTAATGTGGCAAAAAACCAAATTAATACATTCTTGTAGTACTTACTCGACTAATTAAAGTAACTGAAACGTGATGACAGGAATGGAAAAGAAACACCAATTACATTGCTCTTTTCTTGTCAATTTTTGAAATCGACGTACTCTCGCTCGTATCTTGCTGCAATTGAATAACGAAAAGTAACCGAAACGTGATGACAGGAGCGGAAAAACGGCACAAATTACATTGTTCTTTTCGTGTCAATTTTTGTTTATCAATTTTGCACTGTAATTGTTTTAGTTTGAATAAAATAACCCTCAAAAAACGCGCTTTCAACTAAAATTGACAACTCATCGGTCGAGTATTATAATGTTCTATCAGCACTTTTTGCAGGAAATGAAATAAGGACATATGGTTCTATTAGAATAGATTTTTGCTCGAATTTTATATTTCCGCCAATCTTGGAGCAAATCGAAAATTTTACAAGCTCCACAATCATAAATCGGAGCAATTTTTTTCGTTTTTGACGTATTTTGTTTAAAAAAGATCTTGTAATATTTTTTGAACATTTTATTAAATTTACAAAAACGTTCCCGAAATGACCGTTTATAGCGAAGGCTCTATTTCCAAGTGATGTTACAAAAAAAGCAATGGATTATATGCGCTGCCCTAACAAAGTATTGTTTAAACGCAAATTCAGTGATAATATAAAGTAATTGTTATCATTGTAACTTGTACTATTTTTCGTCAAAAAACTAATCTTGAATTTTTTCCACCTTTTGGTGATTTTGAGCCAGATGATTTTGTACTTTTTGTAGTTACCTCGGTATATAACATGAAAAGGAGCCTCGAGTTCATTTTAGAATTTTCATTTGCTTTTCTCATTTTCTGGCGTTGCATGACGCTTCTCAATATTGTACTAATGGTTTAAAATGCGAAATGTAAATTTATTAGTTTGTACACTGAATAAAATGATTTCGAAAAGAATGACCTAAAATTTACCAAAACAAACCTTGAAGAAAAAGTGAAAGAAGCCGAACAACGCATAAAGCTGCAACAGTCTGAAAATTACGCTCTACAGCAACAAATAGCAGAAAAACCAACTCAACATGATAAATTAAGGAGAAAAAAATTTAAAAAAAAAACACTTGCTGAATTAGATCAAAACAAAAAGGAAATACAAAGTTTAAAAACCCTTCTTGGGAAGAATCAGAGTTTAAGCAAATTGAATGAAGGGGAACTGCAATCGAATCTTCGTGATAATTCTACCAACTTCTGCATAGAAAACAGAATGATTAATTACGTGGCACCTGGCACTTTTGACAACCTCTCTTCACTCACAGTATTGAATCTTCCTGGATGCGGTCTGACCTTTCTCGAAAAAGGGGTTTTCAACAACTTGACCAATCTAATAACTTTGAACCTGCGTTTCAACTATCTTAGTTGTTTGGAGGGAAACATCTTCGCGGGTTTGAAGAAATTGAAGACGATTTATTTGTTCAACAACAAGATCTCCAAGTTTCCTCCCCAATTGTTTACAGGGTTGGACAGTTTGGAGGAAATCGATTTGCGTTCTAATAAAATTTCCGTGTTTAATGAAGACTTGTTAGTGGGGTTAAATCTGCTCACTTGTTTTGCTGCTAATAATAATAACCTCACAAGCATCCCCGAAAACTTGTTTGGAGATTGTGTTAAGTTGGAATACGTCTTTCTTAACCATAATAAAATCGTACGGTTGAAAAAAACTATTTTTGATAGTTTGCACAATTTGAAGAAGCTGGATTTGGAGAATAACCCGCTGAACGAGATGGATAAGAACGCATTCAAGATGTTAACAATCAAGGATTTGAAAATGTAACTTGTCGTAATTGTTTTATTATTTTTGTTTATTCCATAATCTTGTTTTATATTTAAATTTGTATTGTTTGGAGGTTAAATAACGGGTCAAAAAATGATTAAATAGATTTTTTAAATCCAACTGTTTACATTTTTTTATTGAATTTGGAAAATGTTTCAATAAATTCCGCTGAAGAAATTAGTTGCGACTAAATTTCAGAACTGAGACATTGACAGTAAATTTGGAATACATTCTCCAATCAGGAATACAGTAATACCTCGCTTAACGTTACCTCCGTCAACGATACCTCGCCATAACGCCATTCCCAAGATTTTGACTCAATTTATAATTTAAATCAAAGGCAAAAATATCAATTAGTATTTTTAGTTGCAACAATTTTAGGTACAGTTAACCCCCGCTCAACGCGCCCCCGGCGAACGCGAATTATGATTTTTTCAAAAATTTGTGTAAAAAACTGATTCATTTTAATGGTTGCAAGTTCTAAAATCGGCAGGTTTTTATTAGACGACCTTCCGACAGTTTCACTTTTATTGTAGTATTCTTCGCTCACCGATTTAGTGCGTTTCGTTTATGACTTCACGCTTTAAGTAGCTTACAAAACAGTTCCTCAACACACAACGAAAATTTGCTGACTTTCAGATCTTCAAGTAAAGCAACACAACAAATTTAGGTTTTTTAGGTGTACCGCACCTTGTGATAATAAACACATTTTAAACCCAAAATCCCCTAAAAAACACTGGAAGTACATACAAATCTTCGTCAGAGTATGTAATCTTAGCTGCAGTGTCAAATGCATGTAAATTAAATTGCATACATATTTTTTATCCCTCGTGATTTTATAAAATGCCAAAAAGACAACGTCAAAATTTTCAATGTAGAGACTTTAGAAAAGAAACTAAAAATTATAGAAAGTGTGGAAAATGGTGGTAAATTTACGGCTGTAGGAAGAGATTTCCAATTGCCTCAGTTTGTAGTGCGAACAATTGTCCAACGCAAAGACAGAATTAAAAAGGCTGGCGAAAGTGTCACTGCAATTACATCAATGAAACTTTCACGAACCAGAAGTTTCCCGAATTGGAAAATTTATTAAGCAAATGGATGGAAAACTTAAATCAAAACATGTCTGTGAGTATCCAAATCATAATGAATAAATCACTCAGTCTTTGGAATGATTTAAAATCTCAACATGGAGGAGAAGAAGTTTTTAAAGCAAGCAAAGCATTTTTTTTAAATTTCGCGTTTTTAAAAAAAACTTTAAACTTCACCCTTTTTAAAAACGTGAAATTTCAAGAAAAATTTTGAAATTTCAAGTTTTTAAAAAGGTGAAATAAATATTCAGCATTTATGTAAATTTGTTTATAAAAATATTAGATTGACATAACGTCGTTGATACTGCAATAGCGCCAATGTCCAAAAATCACACTTTTCAGGAAACACAAAAAACTGCCCTTGTTAATATGGTATTATCAAAAATAGCCGCATACGAAAAGTAGAGTTTCTATTGGAAATTCACAAACGACCTTTTACGGTGGATTGATTTATTTGGATACATTGGCATATTTATCTCAAAAAGCGTTTTGGCTACATTGGCCCTATATTGCAGTATCAACGACGATAAGCGACATTTTCCTATCCAAATACATACAGTGAGGACGCGTGGGTTGGAATAAATTCATTTAAAATTTATGGGTTTAGTTATTGGAAAAACGCTCGGACACGTCGATTTTTGTTTTTAGAACTGCATCTTTTTTGATATTTATAATTTTAAGATCGTCTTTTGTTTTCGCACTATGGCGTCATCAATAATTTTTTTAAATTGCATCCTATATTTTTGTTCACGAATTTGGATGCAGCGCATTTTTCTGAGTACAGAAATGTCAAATTCGTATGACCTTGGAGAGGAAAGTTTTCGAAATAATCAGTCCTGAAGTTTCAAAAATTTATGATAAAATTATTAGAGTAGACCACTAATAATATCATCAAGGAAGCTCTGGAAATCGAGCAAAACATTCAATTGCGTGTTTATTTTTCCGGTTTATTGAAGTAGACTTTAGATTTCAGATAACCCCATAGATAAAAATCTAATGGAGTTAAATCGGAAGACCTAGCTGGCCATTCGATAAAACCTCTCCTTCCAATCCATCTATTTGGGAAAATATTATGAAGGTGTTCTCGTACTGTTCTCGAATAGTGTGGGGGCGCTCCATCCTGTTGGAATCATACTGAATGTGCCGGTATATTTGGGTTTTCATTATTCAGGTACATTGCACTTACACTGGGTATTATGTCATTTTGTAGTAAGTCTAAATATTTTTCAGAATTAAGTGTTCCCTCAATAAAAAAGGACCCAAAATTCAGGTACCACCACCCACAATTCCGGCCCAAACGTTAATTTCTGAGGGAATTGTGTATGACTTTCCATTCTCCAATGTGGGTTTTCTGGTGCCCAATATCGAAAATATTGCCTGTTTACCGAACCATTCAAACGAAATGTTGCCTCGTCGGAAAAAACTATCTTACGTAAAAATTCCGGGTTGGCATTGCATCTATCCATCATTATTTTGCAAAATTCTGCGGTCGAGATCGTCTTCAATAAGTTCCTCAACAAAATGTACTTTGAATGGGTGCCATTTGTTCTTGTGTAAATATTTTAGAACAGAAGATTTACTTAGTGACTGTTTTGCAGCTACTTGTTGACTTGATTTGTGAGGATTTTCTTGTAAATCGAGCAAAACATTCAATTGTGTATTTTTTTGGAAATGTAACATGGTTGGTTTTGTAATTGTCTCTTACGTGGCCAAAGTCTCTAAACTTTTTCTCCATCTTACTAACTACTGATTGTGTAATATGCTTCTCCGGGTACTTATCATTGAACAATTCACAAACTTCAGCTTGTGTTCGAGTATTATCGTCATATCCTACCATCATCAACATATCTATTCGTTGTTTCTCAGTTAAACGCGCCATTCTTCAAGCTTTGAAACTGTACTTGACAAGTGTCAACAATCAAAAAAACAAAATAAACACAATTGAATGTTTTGCTCGATTTCCAGCGCTTCCATGATGATATTATTAGTGGTCTACTCTAACAATTTTATCATAAATTTTTGAAACTTTAGGACTGATTATTTCGAAAACTTTCCTCTTCAAGGTCATACGAATTTGACATTTCTGTACTCAGAAAAATGCGCTGCATCCAAATTCGTGAACAAAAATATAGGATGCAATTTAAAAAAATTATTGATGACGCCATAGTGCGAAAACAAAAGACGATCTTAAAATTATAAATATCAAAAAAGATGCAGTTCTAAAAACAAAAATCGACGTGTCCGAGCGTTTTTCCAAAAACCAAACCCATGAATTTTAAATGAATTTATTCCAACCCACGCGTCCTCACTGTATTGGTATAATTTATTAAAAAAACGTTTTGTAATATTTACAAACTAACTTAGTACCGCATTTCTGTCAGAGATGGAGCCACGCTCGGTTGTTAAAACTCTTTTTAAAACTGTTTTTATAAATTCAACTTATTTCAGAAAAATAGTTTTTGCACAGTCAAATAAATTCATCAATTTTGTCGCCTTGAATTTCATTTTCCCAAAATTATCGTGAATTTTCTCAGTCATAAAATGCATTAATAAATCGTCGGAGTAGGCTTTTGCTCTAATTTACCGGCGAGTTTTTAGGGAATTCTGGTTACATTTCAGTTTAATATTTAGTACCAACTTTCGATAAGTGACGCCTGTGACAGCCAAGAAAGCTTGTGTAGGGACCTGATTTAGTTCTTGACTAAACATCCCTATAGTACCGACTACCCACGCGCGATGGCGCTGGCTAACTTCCGTTAGCGCGTTTTAATTTCACTACAATTTTTTGAGACATAATTAGAACAGACAGATCTTTCGTGGTGATATGCCGTCCGGTATCTTGACAATATTATCAACATCAGTGATTGTTTGTGACCAATTATAATTATTGTCGTATACTTACTGCCCCGTTGTAGCTTTCGGAAGATATGTAAAAGCTTCAGTTTTTAAATCATTGCACTTTTGTCTACCATCAGAATTTTAGGTTATGGTCTCCTCTGCGATAATTTCTGTTTCACCAGCTACTTCTGGAACTGTATCGTTTTGATATTAGTGCCATTGGAATCTTTCCCTTTTAAAAAGGTTTGTCGAAGGAAGCGTTCAGCCCGCCCTGGAGGTAACCCGACAGGTGAATTCCTCTCGGTAGCCACACAATAAAAGTCTGTTCTAAAAAGTAACTAGCTAGCTGAAGTTGTTAGAATATTTTTAATTACCTTCTTTTAAGGAAACCCCAGGAAATTTGGAAGCGTCTTGGCCTCTTCTAAGATCAAAAACAAGGCATATCAATATTGCATCCCCACCCATCTTTGCAATTTTAAAAAATGTGTGACAACCAATTGTTTCATAGATCCTGTTCATCGTGTAAAGTTACAGTTTGATATAAATTTGGCCCGTTGCTCTAAAAAACTTGAAAATGGATCGTAGAAAGGCCGAAGCCCGGCGGCAATTAAACAAATTAAGTGAAGAATGCCAAGTAACGTGCAGTATTCTTCACAACCTACTATCCAATGTAAGCATTTTTGTAATCTCAGCAAATCTAAATTTAATGATCAATTTCAGATCACAACCATCCTGAATGGTCTCGAACAGACTCCCAACGAAGAGATTGCAAAGCAACCACAACGTTTTTTGGACATTGCCAAATTGCAATCGGAGTCTCATCAAAAAATCCTGGAGGTAAACTTCTATCTGGAAAATTTTTATCTAAAACACCACCATCTGTTGAATAATACGTTGTCAAAGCCAGCGATTGAATTACACAAAATGAATGAAAGCAAATTGAGCCCTGAATTACCAGATAGTTTAATCACGTTCGGTGACTCGGATTTGCCCACTCGTGCGATCAATTCAGGAGATAATCACGTAGACCCTTTATCAGAAAACGTGGATGTGTTTTATTTGAATATGATGAAAGAATATGTTGAAAACTTGAAAACTGCTCAGAGTTGCAGGTATTCAAGTTCAGAGAGTTGGTACAGTTGTGATTTGCCCGATCATGATGAAATATTCAGTCCAGGCGACACTTCTCTGGACGAAAGTACCCCAGCATTGAAGGACAAAAGTGCCCCAGCAATGACGAACGGAAGTGCCGCAGCATTGAAGGAAGAAAGTGCCCCGGCGTTGAAGAACAAAGTTAATTGTGCGACTAACGGAGAAAATTCACTGCCAAATGACCCTTCAATCGTGACAGAGCGCAAGGAGAAGATAAACTTAAATCATTTGATACAAGGATTTGTTAGAGAAAAAGAAAATTTGCGAAAATACCCTGATCTCAGTTTCCAACCAACTGGAATTTTTCAGTCTGCAATGTCGCAAAAAAAGAATCCTTGTGAAGAGATACCAAGCACTAATCCTATTGAGGAAGTTGAAGAGTGCAATGATGTCCGTTTGTGCGCACCAGAACTTAAAAACGTGATTACTGGTAAGAAGCTTCCTTTTTCACAACCAATTTTAACGTAAATTTCAGAGTTTCAAGATATCATTCCGCCTCTGAACGCTCCATTTCACATCAGTTATGCCGTGTCGCCTTCCGAATTTTACATCCAGCCATTGACTGAGGCAAATAGTTTTCTTGAAGTGTAAGCAGTTTGTCTGAGATTGAAAATTTCATAATTTGTAATCATTTTAGCTTGACTGATCAACTTCAAGAAGTTTATGCGTATTCGTCTTGTCATTATTCAACGAAAGAAGAAACTAGAGAAAATTTGGGACGATGTTGCACTGCTTTTGTGAAGGAATTTCAGTTGTGGTTCAGGGTGGAGGTCCTTGATTGGTACATTGTAAGCATTTTGCAAATTTTTTAACATTTAAATTCTATGAGTTTTGTGCTGTTTAGGATAATCCTAACGAACATCGAGTATTTGTTCAATTAATCGATTATGGGGACAGCTGCGATGTCCACTATCAACATTTGAGAGCTGTTTCCAAGGAGATTTGCTGCCTTCCTAAAATTGCGCAATGCTGCCACTTGGCGCATGTAAGTCACTGGCAAAAATATTTTCAAACAATATTTGGTTCAATAGTTTTGTGCTTTTTTGCATAAAATCTCAATCTGTAATAAAAAATACCATTTAAAATCATCAAACATTTTTCCATTTAAGATGGTGATTCTATTTGGTGATGTGAACTGCTAACCCCTAAACCCATCTTTTTGGTAGTCTTTCAACATCTCTTTGTCGTGCAGTTTCCCATCACTTGCTATTTTCGGTAACCTGTAACCAGTGCCCTTTTTGTAAAGGTAAAAAAGGTGGTGGAACGCTAAACGCGATTTTATTTAGACCAACGGCCATTTAAAAAAAAAAAATCGTAAAGAGGCGGTGGAACGCCGTTCCCAAGCGTTCCATATGACAAAAAGAGCCTGTAACTGAAAGTCTCCTTGCCTTATTTCCTTTGTTTCTTAAGTTGCATCTGTATATTCATTTCCTACTCTTATTGCAGGTTTACTGTTAGCATACTTTGTTTTTAAATTGACCATACAATGTAAATATCCCTATGTTCAATAATTTAAAAAAAATAATGTCAATCGGTAGTGTATATTCCAGCAAACTTTGATAATACCAATGATTTGACATTTACGTCACTTTCGAAATAAAAAAATTGTTTATTGTAGTTTAAGTTTGGAATTTAGTTATTAAAATGTGCGCAAAAGAAGAAAGAATTAATATTGTGAATTGGTATAAAAATAACAATAGCTTCAGACAAGTTCCGACAGATTGAACGGTCAGAACGGTAATAAATCAATTCCGATTTATTTAAGAAATGCAGGCTACGGATTTTAATGTATTGTTTGCAATTTGAAAATTTATTACAATTTTTCTTTTAAATAAATCGTTCTACTCTTCTAACATCTTGCCATTATAATAATTATTTAATTAAATTATTTAACGATACATAATCTTAAATAAGTTGACGTGAAAGTACGATTAGTTGATACATTAATAATTTAACGTAGGAACATTTACATCTTGTCACGGCCTCCTTGATAATAGAAGACTGACGTTTGTATCCAGCCAGGCGCATTTTTAGTTCAGGCGTTATTTGGCGTCATTGGTCAGAACGAAATCGAGGTTACTTATGATTAATCTTTGTTTGACGAAATTAATTACCGAGGTAAATTGAACCAGTAGCAATTTTATAACGGAGAAACCGGCAGTATAGAGACGTTCGAGTCTCTTGATACAAGGAAGCCGTGCACTATATGTTCAATGTCAAGAAAAGACCTGGTATATATATGTTTGATTGTTTTTATTAGGGCTTTTGAAACCGCTTTATTTTCTAGTATAGCTTCTACATTATTTAGCTGAATCGTATCAAATGGCTTGCATAAATTAAACATAAATGTTGGCTTGGAATATTTCTATTTTTCTGGTACCATCTTTTGTATTAATAGTTGTAGTTATGTTATGAGTTTTCCCCGTCTGTATTCTAGTTGTTTATTCATAATGCCATCGTCACCCGAAGCTTTTAGATTTTTTGGGTGTTTCAATGCTTCTTTAATACCTTTTTGTGCGGTTTAAATGTCTGTTTCCTCTGTAGTTTGCTGGTTTCTTTCTAACCATTCCCCTAGCTTCATATAAATCTTCGAAATATCGTTGCCCTTCTTTGGGGATTTTATGATCGTGGAATAATTCACAAACCTGTTTTCTGTTTCTAACAATTCTCCAGATTTAAATTTGTCACCATATTACATCTATTTGCTCCTTTTATTTGTCTTATTTTCATATTGTTTGTTTCTTATCTGGTTTTTGTGGTGATTTGTATTGTAAATCTGCTTTCTCCTATTCTTTACTTATCAATTTTATTTTTGATGTGAACCATCAAGTCTTGTATCTGCAATTTGTTTTTCTCGCCTTGCGGTCTTTTCTATATTTATGCTTAGCTTATTTCTTACCTGTTCTACAATCTTCTTCTCGTATGCCGTTATCTGTTTGTATACTTTCTATAACAAATAATTTTTCTGTTTGAAATATCCACTTTCCTAGCTTTTAAATCCGTAACGCTAGTGGTCGAAGTAAGGTTATTTGAAAGTAATTGTTCAAAAACATGTTTGGCACAAAACTGCCGTGTTTTTCGCATGCAATTCGAATCTGTAATTAAAAATACCGGATTTGATATATGAAATAGATATTAATTTTTTTTTTAAAATTACCATTTCCCTAGATTTTAATATTGAACTTTCACATTGTTTTCTAATTTCAAAACTTGAACCAATTTTGCAGTTATATCCACCCAATTCCACCAATGCAGTGAAACTAGAATATTGGAATGACGACAGCAATGAAACATTTTTCAATTACATAGGCGAATACAACGAAAAAATTTTCATTCTGCAATTCATCGAACAAACCAAGTAGGCTCACAAAATTCCTCTTAAAACCACTTTTAATCTGCTGCTATTCTTACAGAGACTCGTTAGCGATTGATTTCCGTCACCAAAATCAGGACAATGACGACACCGTAGGAGGATTCTTGATAGACTCCGGGTTTGCGGTAGAAATTTTTGAGCGCAACCCAAATCAAGATAACTTTGTTTTGCAGCAACTAGCCAAAGCGCGAAGTAATCAATCGTTAATTTTTTTGAAGAAACCCTCTTAAAAACGCATTTCACAGAAATTGAACATCTGAAGCCAAACATGGATACGGGCGAGTTTCCGGCGCAAATTCTTGAAAATAACGACGACAAAAATGAACCGGTGATGGGATACGATGCCAGGGATGAACAGAAAACTTGTCGATTTTTGCGACCTGACGGCACTTGTTTTAAGGGTCCAAGGCGCAATTTGGACCATACGCCGTTGAGTAGAGGTAAATAATTTAATTTCTTGGCAATTTATGAATCACTTTGGTGTTTCGTGTTTTAGACGGGTTTACGACGGATGCAGGAGAGTCATTTCGAATGAATGCCGCGTCAATTTTAATTCCACATGGTGCTAATATCGATATTTGTGTAACCTCCGTTCTCAGTGTACGTTCGTTTTATGGCCAAATTTTAGGCCCTCCATCCATGTCACAATACGGTGAGTTGGTTCGAATTTAATCTTAAAATGACGACCAAGTTTTTACAGATGAATTGCTGGAGTTGGTGAAGTTCATGAATTGCCCTGAAATAGTAAAAACTTGCGCACGTTTGAGACTGCAACCAAGTCCTGGACAATTGGTGATTGTAAAACACTGGCACGGATCTTGGTATCGTGGACAGATAAACGATACGTTCGATGAAAATGGGCTGCTTTTTGAAGTGTTTGTTGTTGATTACGGGGACACGGTGATTGTTTCAATTGACAAGTTGAGACATATTAAACAGGAATTTTTGAATATACCGTTTCAAGTAAGTCGATCTGTGACGTTTTTCATTGCGTAATTTTATTGTACTGAAGGCAATGAGATGCAATCTGTCGAACGTAAAGTGCAATCCTGAAGTGGATCCGAGTGAAGCAATTCAATATGTTGAATCGAGATTTTTGAGTCAAACGCTTAAAGCAACAGTATTGTAAGTGGTTAATTTTTTAAGGTACCCTGTGATTTTAATATCAACTTTGCAATACACAAATTGTGATTGTTCTTTTCAAGTATTTAACTACTTAAAATTAGAATCAAAGGCTACCCAAATAGTTTTTTTATTGAAGGTAAGGTATATTAAAAGTAAATTTGTTAGCAGAAGTGCTTCAGGATGTTTGGAAGTATTGTTGCTTGATGCTGACGGTAAAGATGTGGGCGTAAGATTGATTGAAGCCGGTTTTGGATTGCTGAATGATAAATGTTTTTTCCCAGCAAGCAATGAAGAACACATGTTAATTGAGTGATTATTTATGTTTAACTGTGTTTATTGTGTTTAATTGTACGTTTTTGACTAATTAAAATAGAATTCAAAATTAAATTGTACATTAAAAACCCCTTTTTAATAACATTTATTTTATTAAATCCTTTAAAAGAAATACGAAGCGACTTTCACTTTCCAGTTAGAGTAAACTATACACAATAATACTTTTAAATTTCACAAATTGAAACAACAGAATGTCATCCTACTATTTACAACTATAACTAAAACTCTTGTTCGAATGAAGAAGCAGAATCATTGATGCTGCGCTCAACCATGATGATGGCGCTATCTTAATTGACGAACGGTCAGATCGAGAAGGTGTGACGGCAGTTGGACCGAATTTCCTCCTTTTGAATCCTCTTCACTGTCGGAAACTAAGTCAAAATAACACTGTTAGCTACACTATTCGATTGATTTTCATTTCTGCTATTTTTCCAGACATACAGCAAATCTGCCGTCCGAGCCCTGTTGAAAAAATGTGGTATTTGGTCCAGTAATTAACTCTAGACAGCTAACGATCGTCAATTTGATTACAAATCAACTAACTAATGTACATTAGCTTTCCAGGGTTAAGCAAGTAATTTTGGCTAATTCTACTGAATTAAATAGGTAAGTACCTGTTAAACATTGCCAAGTTTCTGTTTTTTTTCCTTCTTGTCGATGGGAAGAGTTTGCTCTTTTTACTTTTCCTGACATCCATGTTCTGGAAATCAATTCTGTTTAGATATGAATAATTTGTAAGTCAATTATAATTTTACTTTACTTTGTAGTTTTTGCAACATTTTACTTTATCGTGCTATAATTTTATTCAATAAATTAGATTTGTTTGTAATCAGCTCTTTAATTGCAAATGGGTTAAAACAATCGATCCTTATGTTACGAATACCTCTCGCAGAGCATTCCATAAATTTTACCGTGACATAATTTGTTGTGGAGGCTTCGGGGCATTTATAAGTAACCGAGAACGTTTTGAAATCTCAGGTTTTTTTTTATTTTAAATTTTCATTCGATTCGCTCCAGTATTAACGGAGCTATCTCTGTCAATCTTAGAGCGAATCGATTTTTAATTGCACCATCGTGTTCCTCGCAAAAAACTACATAAGTTTTCATGTTTATACGACGCTCTTAGCAAGAAAGTTACTTTATCGCGCTATAGTTGTATTCAATAAATTAGATTTGTTTGTAATATGCTCTTTAATCGTAAATCGGTTAAAACAATCGATCCTTATGTCAAGAATACCTTTCGCAGAGCATCCCATAAATTTTACCGTGACATAATTTGTTGTGGAGGCTTCGGGAATTTATAAGTAACCGAGACCGTTTTGAAATCTTAGAGAATTTTCGCAGTTTTAGAAAATTTAAAAAAATATGCATAAATTTGTTATTTCGGTATGAATGACTTACTTGTCAATTTTTGTTCCTCTGTATTCCATAAAAAAGAAGTGCACACATAATGTAATTGACAATAACTCGATGAGTTTTTAAAATGTCTTGAAACGTTTTGAAATATTTTTTAAAATGTTTGTGTTAAAATGTAAAATTAAATGTTGTAGATGTAATTTTATAATTGAAAAGTAAAGAAAATGTGACGAGGAATAAAGAACATTCCAAAATAGAAAAGGAAAAGAAGATATGGAATACAGAGGAACAAAAATTCATAAATAATTAATTCCATATCGGGAAAATATCATTAAATTTAAATTTACATTTATTATTATTATTGTCATTTAAACAGTGGCGGCAATATATGAATGTTGCCGTTTTGATTGGTCGAGAAAGTCACGTGTGCTTTCGGCGGCCATGTTTTTTTCCAACCATTTGACAGCGTTCAATGTTTACATTGTGCTTTTAGAGCAATATTGTCGTTATTTTTCGTTTCCAAGTAAATAATTTAATGAAGAGTGAAGTGCGAAGCAACAAAATTTCAAACTCTCAAAAGGGGGCAATTTCTTACAGATTGTGTGCGATTTGCTCAATTATATCTCTCTGCGTTTAACCTGTACTCAAATGTAAGTAAAGAAATACTATAATTTTAATATATTTCCATTTCTAGAACAGTAAACTTCTTAAATATTTTTGTTTTCATCTTCAAAATCCTAATTAAGCATTTGGCATTTATGCCAATTTTTTTATAAAAATATTAGATTGGCATAAGGGACATTTTCCCATTGATATAATTAAACAATCGATTTGTAATATTTAGAAGCTAACTTAGTACCGAATTTCTGTCAGAAATTGAGCTACGCTCGGTTTGTTACATCTCTTTTTAAAACCGTTTTTATAATTCCAATTTATTTCAGAAAAAACGTTTTTACACAGTCAAATAAATTCATCAATTTTGTCGCCTTGAATTTCATTTTCGCAAAATTATCGGGAATTTTCCCAGTCACAAAATTCTTGAAGAAATTGGCGAGTTCTTAGGGAATTCTGGTTAATTTAACAATTAGTACCAACTTTCGTTAAGTGACGCTTGTGACAGCCAAGAAAGCTTAAAAGGTAAAATGTAAAAGATAATAACAAATAAAATTCAAAGAAAAGTATTGTTTTTAGTTAGGTAACAATCACTGCTTGTGTGATATTATTTGTAAAGAAAATTAGTGTAAACAATAATTTATTAACCAAAGTTGGATTGTTTTTCCCCATTAGTACCGAATTTCTGTCAGAGGTGGAGCTACATTGTTTTCCTTACAATTTTAAATAAAACAGCTGATTGAAGAATTACAATTTAAGTAATGTTTTTAATTTGAATTCAATTAAACTGTGAACTTATTAGTTTGCACACTTAATAAATGAGTTTATAGAAAAATTCAAATCTTGAGATAAAGATAAAAACTTATTACTCACTAAAATGCACCTCATTTACGTAACAAGCAAGTAAAACTTGCGATAAATGTTCACAGATTAAATTAATTCAGAACTAAACAATTCTTATTAATTTTCAAATAAGGAAATTTTAATGTAATTTGATGCAAAGGTTTTGTAGGCGAAAATAAACATAAAATTAATGTACTTTGCTCAATCTAATCAATCTGATTCGTATTTTAGTTTTTAAAATGTTTCCTGTTCGCAGTTGATTTATTTAATAAAAGTCAATTTTCAGAATGGCGTCAAGTACGGATAAGGAAGAAGTGTTCGAGTTAGATGAAGAATTAGAGACAAGTTATACCGTCATCACAAAACAAGAAAAAGCAGGTGGCTCGGGAAAATTCTATGAGACCGAAGATCAAAGGCACGAATCAATGATGACGAAAATGGACGAATTGATGAAACATGTTGATAATCGCCTGGAAGAAAAGAACGACGACAAAAAAGCAATTCAAACTCAAATCAAAGAACTAACCAAGACAATTGAGTCATTAAACACTTTACTGGAGACGCAATTAAAAGAGAGGGAAAATGAAATAAAGAATTCGATCGGTGAATTCGATACACACAAAAAGGAAATGCAATCTTTAAAATCGGAAAATCAGAAGTTGGCAAACGAATTGGAAAGTTGTAAGAAGGAAACCGAGCAACGCATAAAACTACTTAAGTCTGCAAATTCCGAGCTACAGCAACAAATAGCGGAATTGGATCCAATCAAAAAAGACATAGAAACTTTAAAAAATTGTCTCGTCAGTGATGATTCGCATCGAAAGTTGTGTGAAGAGGACCTGCGATCGAACCTTAGTAGTAATTCGACCTCCTTCAGCATACAAAACAAAGAGATTAATTACGTGGCACCTGGCACCTTCGACAACCTCTCTTCACTCACCAAATTGGAATTAACTTTCAGCGGTCTGGCCTTTCTGGAAAAAGGGGTTTTCAACAACTTGACCAATCTGATTCATTTGGATCTGCGTGACAACAATCTTACTTGTTTGGAAGGAAACGTCTTTGAGGGTTTGAAGAAATTAAAGGTTATTCGTTTGTACAACAACAACATCACCAAGTTACCTCCCCAATTGTTTAGAGGGTTGGAGAGTTTGGATTGTATCGATTTGGGTTCTAATAAAATTTCCGTGTTTGATGAAGACTTGTTGGTTGGGTTGAATCGGCTCACTCAATTTAGTGCTGCGAATAATAACCTCACAAGCATCCCCGAAAAGTTGTTTGTGGATTGTGTTAAGTTGGAAAAAGTCTGGCTTCAAATTAATAAAATCGTACGTTTGAAAAAAACTATTTTTGATAGTTTGCACAATTTGAAGTCGCTGCATCTGGAGGATAACCCGCTGAACGAGATGGATAAGAACGCATTTTGGAAGTTAAATATCGAGGATTTGAAAATGTAAGTTTTCGTAATTGCTTTATTATTTTTCTTTACGCAACAATCTTGTTTTATATTTAAATTTGTATTGTTTGGAGGTCAAATAATGGTTCAGAAAATGATTAAATTGATTTTTTAAATGGAAATGTTTAAATTTTTTTATTGAATTTTGAACGTATCCCAAAATTCACGTAACACCTCGATGGATCACGATTATATAAGATCTAAGCATTATGAGAAAAATATAGAAAAAATTCCATCGCCATTAATTTTTGAGGATATAAATATCTAAAGTTGGTACATTTGATGTCGTTTAACTAGATTACTGGAAAATATTTTTTAAAGATTGGCTGGCGTTTATAATAATTTACATAATAATTTTGAATCACTATAATCAAGTTTTTAGTCGATCACTCTTCAAAATATACCAGTTTCCAGAAGAGCATTTTTCCTCAGTTTTACCTGAAAAAACACACGGCAACATTGCTCTGACTTTACTTTTAAACCACTTTATCAAAAAAAAAAAATCAAATCAACATGGCTTATAAATGTCATCGTGATTAGAAAAAACCGTTGTCAATTTGTCTCGTCATATGTTAAAATGTTTTCAAACAACGAATATATGCAGACATGCATTTGGTGCTGGAAGCATGCGAAAATAATGCTGCTGCTGCTGCTGCTAGGATCTATCGCGACAGATATCCTCTGAGAAGACATCCTAGTAGTAATGTCTTTATACGATTAGGCCGAAGGATAAGAGAAACAGGAAGCGTAGCACCAACGGTTGCTTTTTCTTGAAATTTCACGTTTTTTCAACATTTGTCTTGAAATTTCAGCTTTTTTAAAAAGTTGGAATTTCAACACTTTTCTTTAAATTTCAAGTTTTTTAAAGAAGGCGAAATTTCAAGAAAAATGTCGAAATTTCCTGTTTTTGAAAAAAACAGGAAATTTTACCTTTTTTAAACGATTTGAAATTTCAACGTTTTTCTTGAAATTTCGCCTTCTTTAAAAAACTTGAAATGCCAACATTTTTCTTTTAATTTGAACTTGAAATTTAAAGAAAAATTTGAAATTCCAACTTCTTTTCAAAAGGTGAAATTTCGAGAAAAATTATGAAAAGTATTAGATTGGCACAAGCGACATTTTCCTATCCAAATACATTGGTATAATAATTAAACAAACGATTTGTAATATTTAGAAGCTAACTTGTTACCGAATTTCTGTCTGAGATGGAGCCACGCTCGGTTGTTATATTTCTTTTTAAAACTGTTTCTATAAATTCAACTTATTTCAGAAAAAACGTTTTTACACAGTCAAGTAAATTCATCAATTTTGTCGCCTTGAATTTCATTTTCGCAAAATCATCGTGATTGGCTCTAATTTATCGTCAGGTTTTTAGGGAATTCTGGTTACATTTCAGTTTAAAAATTAGTACCAACTTTCGACAAATGACGCTTGTGACAGCCAAGAAAGCTTTGTAGGGACCTGATTTAGTTCTTGACTAAACATCCCTATAGTACCGACTTCCAACGCGCGATGGCGCTGGCTAACTTCCGTTAGCGCCCTTAGATTACAAAATAACCACCAAGAGGGTGGAAAGGGAACAGACAGTCATTCTTCCGGCAACTACGAACCAGAAACCCTCGGTGTCTGTGCAATTCATAAATACATCCATCATCAAATCTCAAAGTGCTTTATTTTCATTCCTCGTAACATTAGCGCTACAGCTTGAAAGGTAAAAACTGTAAAATATAATAACAAATCAAATTCAAAGAAAAGTATTGTTTTTAGTTAAGTAACCCTCACTGCATGTGGCGTATTATTTGTAAAGAAAATTAGTGTACTCAATAATTTATTAACCAAGTGTTGGATTGTTTTTCCCATTAGTCGTTTAGTAACGAATTTCTGTCAGAGGTGGAGCTACATTGTTTTTCTTACAATTTTAAATAAAACAGCTGCTTTAAGAATTACAATTTAAGCAATGTTTTTAATTTGAATTAAATTAAACTGTGAACTTATTAGTTTGCACACTTAATAAATGAGTTTAGAGATCTTGAGATAAAGATTATTCACTGAAATGCACCTCATTTACAACAGTCCAACGTAACAAGCAAGTAAACTTGTAATAAATGTTCACAGTTTAGAACTAAATAATTCTTATTAATTGCCAAATAAGGAAATTTGATTGCAATTTGATGCAAAGGTTTTATAAAAATATACTTTGCTCAATCTAATCAATTTGATAAAGGCCAGAATTATATTTTAGCGTTTAAAATGTTTCCTGTTCGCAGTTGATTTATTTAATAAAAATAAATTTTCAGAATGTCGTCAAATACGGATAAGGATGAAGTGTTCGAGTTAGATGAAGAATTAGAGACAAGTTTTACCGTCATCACAAAACAGGAAAAAGCAGGTAGCTCGGCAAAATTCTATCTGTCCGAAGATCAAAGGCACGAATTAATGATGACGAAAACGGACGAGTTGATGAAACATGTTGATAATCGCTTGAAAGAAAAGAACGACGACAAAAAAGCAATTCAAACTCAAATCAAAGAACTAACGAAGACAATTGAGTCGTTAAAGACTTTGCTGGAGAAGCAAGTAAAAGATACGGAAAATGAAATAAAGAATTCGATCGGTGAATTCGATACACACAAAAAAGAAATGGAATCTTTAAAATCGGAAAATCAGAAGTTGGCAAACGAATTGGAAAGTTGTAGGAAGGAAACCGAACAGCGCATAAAACTGCTGCAGTCGGAAAATTCCGATTTACAGACACAAATAGCAGACAAACAAACCCAATATGGGGAATTAAGAAGAGAAAAATTGGAAAACGAACGACTTGCTGAATTAGATTCAAACAAAAAAGAAATAGAAAGTTTAAAAAATCTTCTTGAAAATAATAATAGTCTAAAAAAATTTAGTGAAGTGGATCTGCAATTGAACCTTCATAACAATTCGATCTTCCTCGTCATAAATAACAGAGAGATTAATTATGTGGCACCTGGCATCTTCGACAACCTCTCTTCAGTCACCGAATTGTGTTTAAGTGGCAGCGGTTTGACCTTCATCGAAAAAGGGGTTTTCAACAACTTGATCAATCTCACTAATTTGGACCTGAATAATAACCATCTTACTTGTTTCGAAGGAAACGTCTTCGCGGGTTTGAAGAAATTGAAAGATATTTATTTGTCCAACAACAACTTCACCAAGATTCCTTCCCAATTGTTTAGAGGGTTGGAGAGTTTGGATTGTATCGATTTGAGTGATAATAAAATTTCCGTGTTTGATGAAGACTTGTTGGTGGGGTTGAATCAGCTCGCTTCTTTTGATGCTGAGAAGAATAACCTCACAAGCATCCCCGAAAAGTTGTTCGTGGATTGTGTTAAGTTGGAATGCGTCTGGCTTAACGACAATAAAATCGTACGGTTGAAGAAAACTACTTTTGAGAGTTTGCACAATTTGAAGTTTCTACATCTGCAGAATAACCCGCTGGACAAGATGGATAGGAACGAATTGAGAATGTTAAAAATCGATGAATTGGCAATATAACTTGGCGTAATTGCTTAATTTTCTTTCTTTATATATCTCGTTTTATATTTAAATTTGTATTGTTTGGAGGTTAAATAACAGGTCAGAAAATTATTAAATACATTTTTTAAATCCAACTGTTTTACTTTTTTTATTGAATTTGGAACGAGGGAAAAAGTATTGAAAAAAATATTTTTCCTAAGCGTTTTCTTGCCTCGTTATCAAAGTTCTAAAATAATTTTCTGGCGCATTTAACGGAAAAATACGCTTTATTTATTTATTTATATTAAGTGTCATATTTTGACTACATTAAGAAACGAGCTGAAACTTAAGATGTGGTTTTTTGCGATAAAAAAGATTTGCGCCAAAAATGTAAAATAACGGCAAAATTTCTTTTCAAATTAGAAGCGACAGAAAATGAAATTCCCTACAAATGTTGGTAAAAATTTTTGTGGCCAAATTCAAAATCAAGACAGATACGATTTTTTAAAGTTAAACATTCGCGGAATTATGAAAATGGAAAAGATAAATGGACATTGAAGACGAAATTGAAAATTTTAAATTTTCATTTATTTAATTTAAATAAATCGTTTTACTATTTTAGCGTCTCGCCATCCCTGAAACTTTTTCATATTATTATAGATTCATAGGCCATTCCAGAACCCTGACAAACAATCCCACAGTTTACATAGGAGAAAGTTTGTTTTTCGAGATAATTTACTATTTGAAAACGTTATTAATCATTGGCAATATCAGATTTGTGTTGTGTTATAAGTTGCGGTGTTAGTGGTAATAAAGATGATGTTTAATATGTGTAATATTAATGTTCAAACCGAATTATCTGTTTCTGGCAAAAAAAGATGATTAAATGCCATTATATCTACAAATCAGACTACTAAAAAGATCCAGGATACAAATTTGCGTTCTAAACATAATATTATAAGTATCAGGTAATTAAATTAATTTGTAATTAGTAAAAATACAAGTAACAATTTATTTGCAGGTTAACTGCAGATCAAATCGATCAAGATTTTCAATGTGAATTAATGGAATAGTAAAGTTTGCCAGATGATAACCGAAAAGAAGTATAAATTGATTATTCACAAGTATGGTCGAAATGTACAACATCCAAATTCATTTCATTTAAAGGAACAATGTAAACCGTAACACATATTTCTTAAAGGTAAAGATTTAGGACTCAATTTCAACTTTTATGATGTAAATTGCCACTTTGCTACCTCGACTGGAATTTATTAACCAATTTTGATAGATAATTTATTACTGTGACTATGTAATGTTACAGACGGCGATTGAGGGATAAATGAAGATATTAAAAAGGACAGTTTTCATGAATAAATAAAATTGAGACAAATAAATGTTTCTATTGCGATCACAATTCACACAAACTTCCTTTTCTGTTGTGCATTCAAGTGTTTCGATGCTTTTGGGTTTTAAATGCCAGTACGCGTTCAAATCATCGCAATATTTAAAGCGATTGCTTGTGGCAAGAATAAACAATGCGGATCAATTTAGTTTACAGGAAGACCAAATTAATTTCAAGTCGGAAGGTTTTCCAACGCTATTTAGTCTTTGCTACTTTCGTAAGCTATAAATGAAAATAAAAGATATACATTTTGTCTGGTTACTTATTTACGTGTCCGAAGGTCAAAGGCATGAATTATTGATGACAAATATGGAGAGATTGATGAATCGTTTTGATAGTCACCTGGAAGAAAAGAACGACGAGAAAAAAGCAAATCAAGTTCAAATCAAAGAACTAACCAAGACAATTGAGTCATTAAGGACTTTGCTGGAGAAGCAATTGAAAGAGAATGCAAATGAAATAAAGAATTTACAAAAAGAAGCTGCCGGTGAATTAGATGCGCACAAAAAAGAAATAGAAAATTTAAAATCTGAAAATCAGAAGTTAACAACCGAATTGGAAAGTTGCAAGAAGGAAACCGAACAACGCATAAAACTACTTCAGTCTGATAATTCCGGTTTAGAAAAGCAAATAGCAGAAAAACAAATCCAATATGAAGAATTAAGAAGAGAAAAATTAGAAAACGACCGACTTGCTGAATTAGATCCAAACAAAAAGGAAATAGAAAGTTTAAAAAACCTTCTTGTAATTAATCCTAGTCTAAGAAAATTGAATGAAGTGGACGTGCAATCGAACCTAAGTAAGAATTCGACCTTCCTCTGCATAGAAAACAGAATGATCAATTACGTGGCACCTGGCACCTTTGACAACCACTCTTCACTCACCGTATTGAGTTTGATTTGCTGCAGTCTGACCTTCCTCGAAAAAGGGGTTTTCAACAACTTGACCAATCTGATTACTTTGTTGCTGTCTCATAACAATCTTACTTGTTTGGAGGGAAACGTTTTCGCGGGTTTGAAGAAATTAAAGAAGATTTCTTTGTGGAACAACTGCATCACCAAGTTTCCTCCACAATTGTTCAGAGGATTGGAGAATTTGGAGTATATCGAATAGAGTTCTAATAAAATTTCTGTGCTTGATGAAGATTTGTTAATGGGATTGAATCGGCTCACTGTTTTTGGTGCATATGGAAATAACCTCACAAGCATTCCCGAAAAGTTGTTCGGGGATTGTGTTAAGTTGGAAACAGTCTATCTTCAACATAATAATATCGTACGGTTGAAGAAAACAATTTTTGATTGTTTCAACAATTTGAAGTCGCTAAATTTGGAGAATAACCCGCTGATCGAAATGGATAAGAACGCATTGAAGATGTTAACAATCGAGGATTTGAAAATATAACTTGTCGTAATTGCTTTATTATTTTTGTTTATGCAATAATTTTGTTTTATATTTAAATTTGTATTGTTTGGAGGTTAAATAATGGGTCAGAAAATGATTAAATAGATTTTTTAAATGCAACTGTTTCACTTTTTTATTGAATTTGGAACGAGTTGACACTCGTTATATACCGTGAGTTTTTCTAAACTGTTGCCATAGGGAATTGCATGGTAAAAATTGTACCCCGTGTTAACTTTTCTTGTGATGAAAATCTAAACCATTTTTGGAACAAATTTGGAAGAGGTTCTTTAAACTATCGAATAGATTACAATTCAATATCATAAACTGTGGAAAAAGGTTTGAAACATATTTTCATAAAAGCGTTTTCTTACTTCGTTATCAAAGTTCTAAAATAATTCAATCAAATTGTCAGCACTTTAGAAACATTCAAAATTCATGGATTCGGCTTATACGCGAAAAATTAAAATCTTTGAAAAAATTTTTTTTTGATTCGGGATCTACGCGAAAAAAATTTGCGTTTAACCGAAAAATGCGCTTTATTGCATTTATTCGCATCAAGTGTTAAGTTACATACATTTTGACTAAATTGAGAAACAAGCTGAAACTTAAAATGTGGTTTTTCGCGATAAAAAAGCTTTGCGCTAAAAATGCAAAATAATGTGACTTTTCAAATTAAATTTTTTTCTAATTTCGATTGTACCGGTTTAGTTCAATTTTTCTGTCAAAAATAAACCAACTAACTAAACTTAGATTTGAAATAATTAAAATCAAGATTACACGTGGAAATTGTAAGAGAAATGTTGAAATTTCAAATTTCTTTAAAAAAGGTGAAATTGCAAGTTTATTTGAAAGGTGAAATTTCGAGTTTTTTTAAAAAAGGTGAAAATGCGAGTTTTTTCAAATGGCGAAATTTCAAGTTTTTTGAAGAATGAAATTTCAAGAAAAATGCTGAAATTGCAATTTTTAAAAAAGGTGAAATTGTAAGTTTTTTAAAAATGTAAAATTTGAAGAAAAATGTTGAAATTTCAAGTTTCTTTAAAAAGGTGAATTTTTAACTTTTTTTAAAGAAGGTAAAATTACCAACAAAAATGTTGAAATTTCAACTTTTTTAAAAAGGTAAAATTTCTAGAAATATGTTGAAAAGTCTTGTATTTATTCACATTAATTGTTAAGTTACACGCATTTTGAGTAAATTAAAGAACAAACTGAAACTTAAAATGTGGTATTTCGCGATAACAAGCCTTTGCGCCAAAAATGTAAAAATAATACGACAGAACTTCCATTGAAATTAAAAATTTCATTTGTAATTTAATTTTTACTAGTTTACTTATTTTTTTAAGACAAAAATAAACAAACTAACTACACTTAGATTTGAAATAATTAAAATTCAAAATTGCACGTGGAAATTGTAAGAGAAAGTTGAAATTTGAAAGATAACAATCTTTTTGGACATTGCTTGAAGAAACTCATCTGATTTCATAATTAGCATCACATCTAATGAACATCTAACTACTCTCACAAAAAATTCATCAAAAATCATTTTCATTTTAAAATCACATTATCAATCAAAATTCAAAAATTTGTATCATAATTGACGAAGCTTCTACACTTGCTGAAAAAAGTATTTTGGTAATAGTTTTACAGTGTGAAGTACAGTCTGCAATGAACCTCTCATGTTTTTTTTTAATAGACTGTCTTACTGACTATGGATTTGAGAAAAACGCTTGAAGAATTACAATTTGTGTAATGTATTTAATTTAAATTCAATTGAATTGTGAACTTATTAGTTTGTACACTTAATAAACGAGATAAATCCAAATCTTGAGATAAGCATAAAAACTTATCATTCACTGAAACACACCTGGTTTGAAGTATTTCAACGAAACAGGTAAGTAAAAATTGCAATAAATGCTCACAGATTAAATTCATTTAGAACTAAACAATTTTTATTCATTTTCAAATAAGGAAATTTTATTGTAACTTGATGAAAAGGTTTTGTAGACGAAAATAAATATTAACTTAATGTACTTTGCTCAATCTAATCGATCTGATAAATGTAAGAATTGCACTTTTAGCTTTTTAAATGTTTTCCTGTTCGAAGTTGATTTATTTAATAAAAGTAAATTTTCAGAATGGCCTCAACAACGAATATCGATGAAGTGATCGAATTAGCTGAAGAATTAGACACAAATCGTCCCGTCAACACAAAACAACAGGAACCAGGTAGCTCAGCAAAATTCCATGCGGCCGAAGGTCAAAGTCAAGAATTACTGATGGCAAACTTTGAGAGATTGATACATCAATTAAATAGTCGCCTGGAAGAAAAGAAAGAAAACGAGTCATTAAAAAAGACTTTGTTCGAAAAGCAATTAATAGAAAAAGAAAGAGAAATAAGAAAACTACAAAAAAGAGCAGCCGGTGAATTAGATGCGCACAAGAAAGAAATACAAATTTAAATTTAAAATCTGAAAATCAGAAGTTAACAACCGAATTGGCAAGTTGTAAGGTTGATGCAAGAAGTGAACGTAATAAAATGATGACAGAGAAAGAGGAAGCAATTCAGAAATTACAAAACGATATCAAAATGGAAAAAGCAAGAACCGCATCAGTTGAGCAACAGCTGAAAGAAATGCTTGCAACTGCTACGGCCGAAACGAATGAGAAAAAATGTACCAAAACCAAAGTTGAACAAAGCATAAAGCTACAACAGTCTGAAATTTATGGTTTTCAGCAACAAATAGCAGAAAACCAAACCCAATATGAAGAATTAAGAAGAGAGAAATTAGAAAACGAACCACTTCCTGAATTAGATCCAAACGAGAATGAAATACAAAGTTTAAAAAACCATCTTATGAATAATCTTATTCTAAGAAAATTGAATGAAGTGGAACTGCAATCGAACCTAAGTGAAGATTCGACCTCCCTCCGCATAGGAAACAGGACAATTAATTACGTGGCACCTGGAACCTTCGACAACCTCTCTTCACTCACAGAATTGAGTTTGAGTTGCTGCGGTCTGACCTTCCTCGAAAAAGGGGTTTTCAACAACTTGACCAATCTGATTACTTTGTGCCTGTCTTGGAACAAACTTACTTGTTTGGAAGGAAACGTCTTTGCGGGTTTGAAGAAATTAAAGATTATTCGTTTGTACAACAACAACATCACCAAATTACCTCCCCAATTGTTTAGAGGGTTGGAGAGTTTGGAGCTAATCAGTTTGGGTTCTAATAAAATTTCCGTGTTTGATGAAGACTTGTTGGTTGGGTTGAATCGGCTCACTCAATTTAGTGCTGCGAATAATAACCTCACAAACATTCCCGAAAAGTTGTTCGGAGATTGTGTTAATTTGGAATGGGTCTTCCTTTACAATAATAAAATCGTACGTTTGAAAAAAACTATTTTTGATAGTTTGCACAATTTGAAGTCGCTGCATCTGGAGGATAACCCGCTGAACGAGATGGATAAGAATGCATTTTGGAAGTTAAATATCGAGGATTTGAAAATGTAAGTTTTCGTAATTGCTTTATTATTTTTGTTTATGTAATAATCTTGTTTTACATTTAAATTTGTATTGTTTGGTCAGAAAATGATTAAATAGATTTTTTAAATCCAACTGTTTACATTTTTTATTGCATTTCGAACGAGTGTCAATCTATATACAGTATAATTCGGTTATAACAGCTTCGGTTATAACGAACTTTATTCCAAGTTCCGACATTTTCCCCTATATAACACTGTAAAAATTAATCGATAATAGCAAACTCGGATATAACGAACTATCTGATATACTGAACCTGAAAATACCGAAATTAATAAAATGTCAATCGACTATAACTGAAATCAAGAATGACAAATTCTTAAATTTGATAAAAATGAACATTTCAAAACTCAACAATGATCAATTTCTAAATTTAACAAGAGTGAACATTCTTGAAGAAACTCAAGAATGACAAATTTTTAAATTTGACAAGAAGAATGATCGAACAGTTTTAAAACTCAAGAATGACCGATTCCTAAATTTGACAAGAAGAATCGACAAGAAACGACAAAAAAATGTCCAGTAACAAGAATACCCCTTTAGTTTCCCGAAAGATTAAAACTTCACTGGGTATTTATCCTATTTATGTGGCTAAGTTACGAAAGCGTAGTTGGGACATTAAAAATGTTTGAAAAAGTTGAAATTCAACGTTTTTCTTGAAATTTCACCTTTTCAAAAAAACTTGAAATTTCAACTTTTCTGAAAAAATGGAAATTTCAAATTTTCTAAAAAAACACTTGAAATTTCATCTTTCAAAAAAAGGTGAACTTTCAACTTTTTTAAAAAAGGTTCAATTTCAAGTTTTTTAGAATGGTGAAATTTCAAGTTTTTCAAACGAGGGAAATTTCAATTTTTCTAAAACGGTGAAATTTCAAGAAAAATGTAAAATTGCCAGTGTTTGAAAAGGGAAAATTTCAACTTTCTTTAAATAAGAAGAATCATCGAACAAAACTTCACTAGGTATTTATCCTATTTATGTGGCTAAGTTTCGAAAGCGTAGTTGGGACATGAAAAATGTTTTTAAAAAAGTTGAAATTCAACGTTTTTCTTGAAATTTCACCTTTTCAAAAAAACTTGAAATTTCAACTTTTCTGAAAAAATGGAAATTTCAAATTTTCTAAAAAAACACTTGAAATTTCATCTTTCAAAAAAAGGTGAACTTTCAACTTTTTTAAAAAAGGTTCAATTTCAAGTTTTTTAGAATGGTGAAATTTCAAGTTTTTCAAACGAGGGAAATTTCAATTTTTCTAAAACGGTGAAATTTCAAGAAAAATGTAAAATTGCCAGTGTTTGAAAAGGGAAAATTTCAACTTTCTTTAAATAAGAAGAATCATCGAACAAAACTTCACTAGGTATTTATCCTATTTATGTGGCTAAGTTTCGAAAGCGTAGTTGGGACATGAAAAATGTTTTTAAAAAAGTTGAAATTCAACGTTTTTCTTGAAATTTCACCTTTCTAAAAAATTTGAAATTTCAACTTTTCTAAAAAAATGGAAATTTCAAATTTTCTAAATAAAACCTGAAATTTCAACTTTCAAAAAAGCTGAAATTTCAACTTTTTTAAAAAAGGTTAAACTTCAAGTTTTTTTAGAATGGTGAAATTTCAAGTTTTTCAAACGAGGGAAATTTCAATTTTTCTAAAACGGTGAAATTTCAAGAAAAATGTAAAATTGCCAGTGTTTGAAAAGGGAAAATTTCAACTTTCTTTAAATAAGAAGAATCATCGAACAAAACTTCACTAGGTATTTATCCTATTTATGTGGCTAAGTTTCGAAAGCGTAGTTGGGACATGAAAAATGTTTTTAAAAAAGTTGAAATTCAACGTTTTTCTTGAAATTTCACCTTTCTAAAAAATTTGAAATTTCAACTTTTCTAAAAAAATGGAAATTTCAAATTTTCTAAATAAAACCTGAAATTTCAACTTTCAAAAAAGCTGAAATTTCAACTTTTTTAAAAAAGGTTAAACTTCAAGTTTTTTTAGAATGGTGAAATTTCAAGTTTTTTAAACGAGGTGAAATTT
Source organism: Dascillus cervinus (assembly GCA_949768715.1). Classification (NCBI taxonomy): domain Eukaryota; kingdom Metazoa; phylum Arthropoda; class Insecta; order Coleoptera; family Dascillidae; genus Dascillus; species Dascillus cervinus. The sequence continues at coordinate 41,712,728 of OX458323.1, read as the reverse complement.
CAATTTTTCTAAAGCGGTGAAATTTCAAGAAAAATGTAAAATTGCCAGTGTTTGAAAAGGGAAAATTTCAACTTTCTTTAAATAAGAAGAATCATCGAACAAAACTTCACTAGGTATTTATCCTATTTATGTGGCTAAGTTTCGAAAGCGTAGTTGGGACATGAAAAATGTTTTTAAAAAAGTTGAAATTCAACGTTTTTCTTGAAATTTCACCTTTTCAAAAAAACTTGAAATTTCAACTTTTCTAAAAAAATGGAAATTTCAAATTTTCTAAATAAAACCTGAAATTTCAACTTTCAAAAGAGCTGAAATTTCAACTTTTTTAAAAAAGGTTAAATTTCAAGTTTTTTTAGAATGGTGAAATTTCAAGTTTTTTAAACGAGGTGAAATTTCAATTTTTCTAAAGCGGTGAAATTTCAAGAAAAATGTAAAATTGCCAGTGTTTGAAAAGGGAAAATTTCAACTTTCTTTAAATAAGAAGAATCATCGAACAAAACTTCACTAGGTATTTATCCTATTTATGTGGCTAAGTTTCGAAAGCGTAGTTGGGACATGAAAAATGTTTTAAAAAAAGTTGAAATTCAACGTTTTTCTTGAAATTTCACCTTTCTAAAAAATTTGAAATTTCAACTTTTCTAAAAAAATGGAAATTTCAAATTTTCTAAATAAAACCTGAAATTTCAACTTTCAAAAAAGCTGAAATTTCAACTTTTTTAAAAAAGGTTAAACTTCAAGTTTTTTTAGAATGGTGAAATTTCAAGTTTTTCAAACGAGGGAAATTTCAATTTTTCTAAAACGGTGAAATTTCAAGAAAAATGTAAAATTGCCAGTGTTTGAAAAGGGAAAATTTCAACTTTCTTTAAATAAGAAGAATCATCGAACAAAACTTCACTAGGTATTTATCCTATTTATGTGGCTAAGTTTCGAAAGCGTAGTTGGGACATGAAAAATGTTTTTAAAAAAGTTGAAATTCAACGTTTTTCTTGAAATTTCACCTTTCTAAAAAATTTGAAATTTCAACTTTTCTAAAAAAATGGAAATTTCAAATTTTCTAAATAAAACCTGAAATTTCAACTTTCAAAAAAGCTGAAATTTCAACTTTTTTAAAAAAGGTTAAACTTCAAGTTTTTTTAGAATGGTGAAATTTCAAGTTTTTCAAACGAGGGAAATTTCAATTTTTCTAAAACGGTGAAATTTCAAGAAAAATGTAAAATTGCCAGTGTTTGAAAAGGGAAAATTTCAACTTTCTTTAAATAAGAAGAATCATCGAACAAAACTTCACTAGGTATTTATCCTATTTATGTGGCTAAGTTTCGAAAGCGTAGTTGGGACATGAAAAATGTTTTTAAAAAAGTTGAAATTCAACGTTTTTCTTGAAATTTCACCTTTCTAAAAAATTTGAAATTTCAACTTTTCTAAAAAAATGGAAATTTCAAATTTTCTAAATAAAACCTGAAATTTCAACTTTCAAAAAAGCTGAAATTTCAACTTTTTTAAAAAAGGTTAAACTTCAAGTTTTTTTAGAATGGTGAAATTTCAAGTTTTTTAAACGAGGTGAAATTTCAATTTTTCTAAAGCGGTGAAATTTCAAGAAAAATGTAAAATTGCCAGTGTTTGAAAAGGGAAAATTTCAACTTTCTTTAAATAAGAAGAATCATCGAACAAAACTTCACTAGGTATTTATCCTATTTATGTGGCTAAGTTACGAAAGCGTAGTTGGGACATGAAAAATGTTTTAAAAAAAGTTGAAATTCAACGTTTTTCTTGAAATTTCACCTTTCTAAAAAATTTGAAATTTCAACTTTTCTAAAAAAATGGAAATTTCAAATTTTCTAAATAAAACCTGAAATTTCAACTTTCAAAAAAGCTGAAATTTCAACTTTTTTAAAAAAGGTTAAACTTCAAGTTTTTTTAGAATGGTGAAATTTCAAGTTTTTTAAACGAGGTGAAATTTCAATTTTTCTAAAGCGGTGAAATTTCAAGAAAAATGTAAAATTGCCAGTGTTTGAAAAGGGAAAATTTCAACTTTCTTTAAATAAGAAGAATCATCGAACAAAACTTCACTAGGTATTTATCCTATTTATGTGGCTAAGTTTCGAAAGCGTAGTTGGGACATGAAAAATGTTTTTAAAAAAGTTGAAATTCAACGTTTTTCTTGAAATTTCACCTTTCTAAAAAATTTGAAATTTCAACTTTTCTAAAAAAATGGAAATTTCAAATTTTCTAAATAAAACCTGAAATTTCAACTTTCAAAAAAGCTGAAATTTCAACTTTTTTAAAAAAGGTTAAATTTCAAGTTTTTTTAGAATGGTGAAATTTCAAGTTTTTTAAACGAGGTGAAATTTCAATTTTTCTAAAGCGGTGAAATTTCAAGAAAAATGTAAAATTGCCAGTGTTTGAAAAGGGAAAATTTCAACTTTCTTTAAATAAGAAGAATCATCGAACAAAACTTCACTAGGTATTTATCCTATTTATGTGGCTAAGTTTCGAAAGCGTAGTTGGGACATGAAAAATGTTTTAAAAAAAGTTGAAATTCAACGTTTTTCTTGAAATTTCACCTTTCTAAAAAATTTGAAATTTCAACTTTTCTAAAAAAATGGAAATTTCAAATTTTCTAAATAAAACCTGAAATTTCAACTTTCAAAAAAGCTGAAATTTCAACTTTTTTAAAAAAGGTTAAATTTCAAGTTTTTTTAGAATGGTGAAATTTCAAGTTTTTTAAACGAGGTGAAATTTCAATTTTTCTAAAGCGGTGAAATTTCAAGAAAAATGTAAAATTGCCAGTGTTTGAAAAGGGAAAATTTCAACTTTCTTTAAATAAGAAGAATCATCGAACAAAACTTCACTAGGTATTTATCCTATTTATGTGGCTAAGTTTCGAAAGCGTAGTTGGGACATGAAAAATGTTTTAAAAAAAGTTGAAATTCAACGTTTTTCTTGAAATTTCACCTTTCTAAAAAAATGGAAATTTCAAATTTTCTAAATAAAACCTGAAATTTCAACTTTCAAAAAAGCTGAAATTTCAACTTTTTTAAAAAAGGTTAAACTTCAAGTTTTTTTAGAATGGTGAAATTTCAAGTTTTTCAAACGAGGGAAATTTCAATTTTTCTAAAACGGTGAAATTTCAAGAAAAATGTAAAATTGCCAGTGTTTGAAAAGGGAAAATTTCAACTTTCTTTAAATAAGAAGAATCATCGAACAAAACTTCACTAGGTATTTATCCTATTTATGTGGCTAAGTTTCGAAAGCGTAGTTGGGACATGAAAAATGTTTTTAAAAAAGTTGAAATTCAACGTTTTTCTTGAAATTTCACCTTTCTAAAAAATTTGAAATTTCAACTTTTCTAAAAAAATGGAAATTTCAAATTTTCTAAATAAAACCTGAAATTTCAACTTTCAAAAAAGCTGAAATTTCAACTTTTTTAAAAAAGGTTAAATTTCAAGTTTTTTTAGAATGGTGAAATTTCAAGTTTTTTAAACGAGGTGAAATTTCAATTTTTCTAAAGCGGTGAAATTTCAAGAAAAATGTAAAATTGCCAGTGTTTGAAAAGGGAAAATTTCAACTTTCTTTAAATAAGAAGAATCATCGAACAAAACTTCACTAGGTATTTATCCTATTTATGTGGCTAAGTTTCGAAAGCGTAGTTGGGACATGAAAAATGTTTTAAAAAAAGTTGAAATTCAACGTTTTTCTTGAAATTTCACCTTTCTAAAAAAATGGAAATTTCAAATTTTCTAAATAAAACCTGAAATTTCAACTTTCAAAAAAGCTGAAATTTCAACTTTTTTAAAAAAGGTTAAACTTCAAGTTTTTTTAGAATGGTGAAATTTCAAGTTTTTCAAACGAGGGAAATTTCAATTTTTCTAAAACGGTGAAATTTCAAGAAAAATGTAAAATTGCCAGTGTTTGAAAAGGGAAAATTTCAACTTTCTTTAAATAAGAAGAATCATCGAACAAAACTTCACTAGGTATTTATCCTATTTATGTGGCTAAGTTTCGAAAGCGTAGTTGGGACATGAAAAATGTTTTTAAAAAAGTTGAAATTCAACGTTTTTCTTGAAATTTCACCTTTCTAAAAAATTTGAAATTTCAACTTTTCTAAAAAAATGGAAATTTCAAATTTTCTAAATAAAACCTGAAATTTCAACTTTCAAAAAAGCTGAAATTTCAACTTTTTTAAAAAAGGTTAAACTTCAAGTTTTTTTAGAATGGTGAAATTTCAAGTTTTTCAAACGAGGGAAATTTCAATTTTTCTAAAACGGTGAAATTTCAAGAAAAATGTAAAATTGCCAGTGTTTGAAAAGGGAAAATTTCAACTTTCTTTAAATAAGAAGAATCATCGAACAAAACTTCACTAGGTATTTATCCTATTTATGTGGCTAAGTTTCGAAAGCGTAGTTGGGACATGAAAAATGTTTTTAAAAAAGTTGAAATTCAACGTTTTTCTTGAAATTTCACCTTTCTAAAAAATTTGAAATTTCAACTTTTCTAAAAAAATGGAAATTTCAAATTTTCTAAATAAAACCTGAAATTTCAACTTTCAAAAGAGCTGAAATTTCAACTTTTTTAAAAAAGGTTAAATTTCAAGTTTTTTTAGAATGGTGAAATTTCAAGTTTTTTAAACGAGGTGAAATTTCAATTTTTCTAAAGCGGTGAAATTTCAAGAAAAATGTAAAATTGCCAGTGTTTGAAAAGGGAAAATTTCAACTTTCTTTAAATAAGAAGAATCATCGAACAAAACTTCACTAGGTATTTATCCTATTTATGTGGCTAAGTTTCGAAAGCGTAGTTGGGACATGAAAAATGTTTTAAAAAAAGTTGAAATTCAACGTTTTTCTTGAAATTTCACCTTTCTAAAAAATTTGAAATTTCAACTTTTCTAAAAAAATGGAAATTTCAAATTTTCTAAATAAAACCTGAAATTTCAACTTTCAAAAAAGCTGAAATTTCAACTTTTTTAAAAAAGGTTAAACTTCAAGTTTTTTTAGAATGGTGAAATTTCAAGTTTTTCAAACGAGGGAAATTTCAATTTTTCTAAAACGGTGAAATTTCAAGAAAAATGTAAAATTGCCAGTGTTTGAAAAGGGAAAATTTCAACTTTCTTTAAATAAGAAGAATCATCGAACAAAACTTCACTAGGTATTTATCCTATTTATGTGGCTAAGTTTCGAAAGCGTAGTTGGGACATGAAAAATGTTTTTAAAAAAGTTGAAATTCAACGTTTTTCTTGAAATTTCACCTTTCTAAAAAATTTGAAATTTCAACTTTTCTAAAAAAATGGAAATTTCAAATTTTCTAAATAAAACCTGAAATTTCAACTTTCAAAAAAGCTGAAATTTCAACTTTTTTAAAAAAGGTTAAACTTCAAGTTTTTTTAGAATGGTGAAATTTCAAGTTTTTCAAACGAGGGAAATTTCAATTTTTCTAAAACGGTGAAATTTCAAGAAAAATGTAAAATTGCCAGTGTTTGAAAAGGGAAAATTTCAACTTTCTTTAAATAAGAAGAATCATCGAACAAAACTTCACTAGGTATTTATCCTATTTATGTGGCTAAGTTTCGAAAGCGTAGTTGGGACATGAAAAATGTTTTTAAAAAAGTTGAAATTCAACGTTTTTCTTGAAATTTCACCTTTTCAAAAAAACTTGAAATTTCAACTTTTCTGAAAAAATGGAAATTTCAAATTTTCTAAAAAAACACTTGAAATTTCATCTTTCAAAAAAGCTGAAATTTCAACTTTTTTAAAAAAGGTTAAATTTCAAGTTTTTTTAGAATGGTGAAATTTCAAGTTTTTTAAACGAGGTGAAATTTCAATTTTTCTAAAACGGTGAAATTTCAAGAAAAATGTAAAATTGCCAGTGTTTGAAAAGGGAAAATTTCAACTTTCTTTAAATAAGAAGAATCATCGAACAAAACTTCACTAGGTATTTATCCTATTTATGTGGCTAAGTTTCGAAAGCGTAGTTGGGACATGAAAAATGTTTTTAAAAAAGTTGAAATTCAACGTTTTTCTTGAAATTTCACCTTTCTAAAAAATTTGAAATTTCAACTTTTCTAAAAAAATGGAAATTTCAAATTTTCTAAATAAAACCTGAAATTTCAACTTTCAAAAAAGCTGAAATTTCAACTTTTTTAAAAAAGGTTAAATTTCAAGTTTTTTTAGAATGGTGAAATTTCAAGTTTTTTAAACGAGGTGAAATTTCAATTTTTCTAAAACGGTGAAATTTCAAGAAAAATGTAAAATTGCCAGTGTTTGAAAAGGGAAAATTTCAACTTTCTTTAAATAAGAAGAATCATCGGACAAAACTTCACTAGGTATTTATCCTATTTATGTGGCTAAGTTTCGAAAGCGTAGTTGGGACATGAAAAATGTTTTTAAAAAAGTTGAAATTCAACGTTTTTCTTGAAATTTCACCTTTCTAAAAAATTTGAAATTTCAACTTTTCTAAAAAAATGGAAATTTCAAATTTTCTAAATAAAACCTGAAATTTCAACTTTCAAAAAAGCTGAAATTTCAACTTTTTTAAAAAAGGTTAAACTTCAAGTTTTTTTAGAATGGTGAAATTTCAAGTTTTTTAAACGAGGTGAAATTTCAATTTTTCTAAAGCGGTGAAATTTCAAGAAAAATGTAAAATTGCCAGTGTTTGAAAAGGGAAAATTTCAACTTTCTTTAAATAAGAAGAATCATCGAACAAAACTTCACTAGGTATTTATCCTATTTATGTGGCTAAGTTACGAAAGCGTAGTTGGGACATGAAAAATGTTTTAAAAAAAGTTGAAATTCAACGTTTTTCTTGAAATTTCACCTTTCTAAAAAATTTGAAATTTCAACTTTTCTAAAAAAATGGAAATTTCAAATTTTCTAAATAAAACCTGAAATTTCAACTTTCAAAAAAGCTGAAATTTCAACTTTTTTAAAAAAGGTTAAACTTCAAGTTTTTTTAGAATGGTGAAATTTCAAGTTTTTTAAACGAGGTGAAATTTCAATTTTTCTAAAGCGGTGAAATTTCAAGAAAAATGTAAAATTGCCAGTGTTTGAAAAGGGAAAATTTCAACTTTCTTTAAATAAGAAGAATCATCGAACAAAACTTCACTAGGTATTTATCCTATTTATGTGGCTAAGTTACGAAAGCGTAGTTGGGACATGAAAAATGTTTTAAAAAAAGTTGAAATTCAACGTTTTTCTTGAAATTTCACCTTTCTAAAAAATTTGAAATTTCAACTTTTCTAAAAAAATGGAAATTTCAAATTTTCTAAATAAAACCTGAAATTTCAACTTTCAAAAAAGCTGAAATTTCAACTTTTTTAAAAAAGGTTAAACTTCAAGTTTTTTTAGAATGGTGAAATTTCAAGTTTTTTAAACGAGGTGAAATTTCAATTTTTCTAAAGCGGTGAAATTTCAAGAAAAATGTAAAATTGCCAGTGTTTGAAAAGGGAAAATTTCAACTTTCTTTAAATAAGAAGAATCATCGAACAAAACTTCACTAGGTATTTATCCTATTTATGTGGCTAAGTTTCGAAAGCGTAGTTGGGACATGAAAAATGTTTTTAAAAAAGTTGAAATTCAACGTTTTTCTTGAAATTTCACCTTTCTAAAAAATTTGAAATTTCAACTTTTCTAAAAAAATGGAAATTTCAAATTTTCTAAATAAAACCTGAAATTTCAACTTTCAAAAAAGCTGAAATTTCAACTTTTTTAAAAAAGGTTAAATTTCAAGTTTTTTTAGAATGGTGAAATTTCAAGTTTTTTAAACGAGGTGAAATTTCAATTTTTCTAAAGCGGTGAAATTTCAAGAAAAATGTAAAATTGCCAGTGTTTGAAAAGGGAAAATTTCAACTTTCTTTAAATAAGAAGAATCATCGAACAAAACTTCACTAGGTATTTATCCTATTTATGTGGCTAAGTTTCGAAAGCGTAGTTGGGACATGAAAAATGTTTTTAAAAAAGTTGAAATTCAACGTTTTTCTTGAAATTTCACCTTTCTAAAAAATTTGAAATTTCAACTTTTCTAAAAAAATGGAAATTTCAAATTTTCTAAATAAAACCTGAAATTTCAACTTTCAAAAAAGCTGAAATTTCAACTTTTTTAAAAAAGGTTAAATTTCAAGTTTTTTTAGAATGGTGAAATTTCAAGTTTTTTAAACGAGGTGAAATTTCAATTTTTCTAAAGCGGTGAAATTTCAAGAAAAATGTAAAATTGCCAGTGTTTGAAAAGGGAAAATTTCAACTTTCTTTAAATAAGAAGAATCATCGAACAAAACTTCACTAGGTATTTATCCTATTTATGTGGCTAAGTTTCGAAAGCGTAGTTGGGACATGAAAAATGTTTTAAAAAAAGTTGAAATTCAACGTTTTTCTTGAAATTTCACCTTTCTAAAAAATTTGAAATTTCAACTTTTCTAAAAAAATGGAAATTTCAAATTTTCTAAATAAAACCTGAAATTTCAACTTTCAAAAAAGCTGAAATTTCAACTTTTTTAAAAAAGGTTAAACTTCAAGTTTTTTTAGAATGGTGAAATTTCAAGTTTTTCAAACGAGGGAAATTTCAATTTTTCTAAAACGGTGAAATTTCAAGAAAAATGTAAAATTGCCAGTGTTTGAAAAGGGAAAATTTCAACTTTCTTTAAATAAGAAGAATCATCGAACAAAACTTCACTAGGTATTTATCCTATTTATGTGGCTAAGTTTCGAAAGCGTAGTTGGGACATGAAAAATGTTTTTAAAAAAGTTGAAATTCAACGTTTTTCTTGAAATTTCACCTTTCTAAAAAATTTGAAATTTCAACTTTTCTAAAAAAATGGAAATTTCAAATTTTCTAAATAAAACCTGAAATTTCAACTTTCAAAAAAGCTGAAATTTCAACTTTTTTAAAAAAGGTTAAATTTCAAGTTTTTTTAGAATGGTGAAATTTCAAGTTTTTTAAACGAGGTGAAATTTCAATTTTTCTAAAGCGGTGAAATTTCAAGAAAAATGTAAAATTGCCAGTGTTTGAAAAGGGAAAATTTCAACTTTCTTTAAATAAGAAGAATCATCGAACAAAACTTCACTAGGTATTTATCCTATTTATGTGGCTAAGTTTCGAAAGCGTAGTTGGGACATGAAAAATGTTTTAAAAAAAGTTGAAATTCAACGTTTTTCTTGAAATTTCACCTTTCTAAAAAATTTGAAATTTCAACTTTTCTAAAAAAATGGAAATTTCAAATTTTCTAAATAAAACCTGAAATTTCAACTTTCAAAAAAGCTGAAATTTCAACTTTTTTAAAAAAGGTCAAATTTCAAGTTTTTTTAGAATGGTGAAATTTCAAGTTTTTTAAACGAGGTGAAATTTCAATTTTTCTAAAACGGTGAAATTTCAAGAAAAATGTAAAATTGCCAGTGTTTGAAAAGGGAAAATTTCAACTTTCTTTAAATAAGAAGAATCATCGAACAAAACTTCACTAGGTATTTATCCTATTTATGTGGCTAAGTTTCGAAAGCGTAGTTGGGACATGAAAAATGTTTTTAAAAAAGTTGAAATTCAACGTTTTTCTTGAAATTTCACCTTTCTAAAAAATTTGAAATTTCAACTTTTCTAAAAAAATTGAAATTTCAAATTTTCTAAATAAAACCTGAAATTTCAACTTTCAAAAAAGCTGAAATTTCAACTTTTTTAAAAAAGGTTAAACTTCAAGTTTTTTTAGAATGGTGAAATTTCAAGTTTTTTAAACGAGGTGAAATTTCAATTTTTCTAAAGCGGTGAAATTTCAAGAAAAATGTAAAATTGCCAGTGTTTGAAAAGGGAAAATTTCAACTTTCTTTAAATAAGAAGAATCATCGAACAAAACTTCACTAGGTATTTATCCTATTTATGTGGCTAAGTTTCGAAAGCGTAGTTGGGACATGAAAAATGTTTTTAAAAAAGTTGAAATTCAACGTTTTTCTTGAAATTTCACCTTTCTAAAAAATTTGAAATTTCAACTTTTCTAAAAAAATGGAAATTTCAAATTTTCTAAATAAAACCTGAAATTTCAACTTTCAAAAAAGCTGAAATTTCAACTTTTTTAAAAAAGGTTAAACTTCAAGTTTTTTTAGAATGGTGAAATTTCAAGTTTTTTAAACGAGGTGAAATTTCAATTTTTCTAAAGCGGTGAAATTTCAAGAAAAATGTAAAATTGCCAGTGTTTGAAAAGGGAAAATTTCAACTTTCTTTAAATAAGAAGAATCATCGAACAAAACTTCACTAGGTATTTATCCTATTTATGTGGCTAAGTTTCGAAAGCGTAGTTGGGACATGAAAAATGTTTTTAAAAAAGTTGAAATTCAACGTTTTTCTTGAAATTTCACCTTTCTAAAAAATTTGAAATTTCAACTTTTCTAAAAAAATGGAAATTTCAAATTTTCTAAATAAAAGCTGAAATTTCAACTTTTTTAAAAAAGGTTAAATTTCAACTTTTTTTAAAAAGGTTAAACTTCAAGTTTTTTTAGAAAGGTGAAATTTCAAGTTTTTTAAACGAGGTGAAATTTCAATTTTTCTAAAACGGTGAAATTTCAAGAAAAATGTAAAATTGCCAGTGTTTGAAAAGGGAAAATTTCAACTTTCTTTAAATAAGAAGAATCATCGAACAAAACTTCACTAGGTATTTATCCTATTTATGTGGCTAAGTTTCGAAAGCGTAGTTGGGACATGAAAAATGTTTTTAAAAAAGTTGAAATTCAACGTTTTTCTTGAAATTTCACCTTTCTAAAAAATTTGAAATTTCAACTTTTCTAAAAAAATGGAAATTTCAAATTTTCTAAATAAAACCTGAAATTTCAACTTTCAAAAAAGCTGAAATTTCAACTTTTTTAAAAAAGGTTAAATTTCAAGTTTTTTTAGAAAGGTGAAATTTCAAGTTTTTTAAACGAGGTGAAATTTCAATTTTTCTAAAACGGTGAAATTTCAAGAAAAATGTAAAATTGCCAGTGTTTGAAAAGGGAAAATTTCAACTTTCTTTAAATAAGAAGAATCATCGAACAAAACTTCACTAGGTATTTATCCTATTTATGTGGCTAAGTTACGAAAGCGTAGTTGGGACATGAAAAATGTTTTAAAAAAAGTTGAAATTCAACGTTTTTCTTGAAATTTCACCTTTCTAAAAAATTTGAAATTTCAACTTTTCTAAAAAAATGGAAATTTCAAATTTTCTAAATAAAACCTGAAATTTCAACTTTCAAAAAAGCTGAAATTTCAACTTTTTTAAAAAAGGTTAAATTTCAAGTTTTTTTAGAATGGTGAAATTTCAAGTTTTTTAAACGAGGTGAAATTTCAATTTTTCTAAAGCGGTGAAATTTCAAGAAAAATGTAAAATTGCCAGTGTTTGAAAAGGGAAAATTTCAACTTTCTTTAAATAAGAAGAATCATCGAACAAAACTTCACTAGGTATTTATCCTATTTATGTGGCTAAGTTACGAAAGCGTAGTTGGGACATGAAAAATGTTTTAAAAAAAGTTGAAATTCAACGTTTTTCTTGAAATTTCACCTTTCTAAAAAATTTGAAATTTCAACTTTTCTAAAAAAATGGAAATTTCAAATTTTCTAAATAAAACCTGAAATTTCAACTTTCAAAAAAGCTGAAATTTCAACTTTTTTAAAAAAGGTTAAACTTCAAGTTTTTTTAGAATGGTGAAATTTCAAGTTTTTTAAACGAGGTGAAATTTCAATTTTTCTAAAGCGGTGAAATTTCAAGAAAAATGTAAAATTGCCAGTGTTTGAAAAGGGAAAATTTCAACTTTCTTTAAATAAGAAGAATCATCGAACAAAACTTCACTAGGTATTTATCCTATTTATGTGGCTAAGTTTCGAAAGCGTAGTTGGGACATGAAAAATGTTTTTAAAAAAGTTGAAATTCAACGTTTTTCTTGAAATTTCACCTTCCTAAAAAATTTGAAATTTCAACTTTTCTAAAAAAATGGAAATTTCAAATTTTCTAAATAAAACCTGAAATTTCAACTTTCAAAAAAGCTGAAATTTCAACTTTTTTAAAAAAGGTTAAACTTCAAGTTTTTTTAGAATGGTGAAATTTCAAGTTTTTTAAACGAGGTGAAATTTCAATTTTTCTAAAGCGGTGAAATTTCAAGAAAAATGTAAAATTGCCAGTGTTTGAAAAGGGAAAATTTCAACTTTCTTTAAATAAGAAGAATCATCGAACAAAACTTCACTAGGTATTTATCCTATTTATGTGGCTAAGTTTCGAAAGCGTAGTTGGGACATGAAAAATGTTTTTAAAAAAGTTGAAATTCAACGTTTTTCTTGAAATTTCACCTTTCTAAAAAATTTGAAATTTCAACTTTTCTGAAAAAATGGAAATTTCAAATTTTCTAAATAAAACCTGAAATTTCAACTTTCAAAAAAGCTGAAATTTCAACTTTTTTAAAAAAGGTTAAACTTCAAGTTTTTTTAGAATGGTGAAATTTCAAGTTTTTTAAACGAGGTGAAATTTCAATTTTTCTAAAGCGGTGAAATTTCAAGAAAAATGTAAAATTGCCAGTGTTTGAAAAGGGAAAATTTCAACTTTCTTTAAATAAGAAGAATCATCGAACAAAACTTCACTAGGTATTTATCCTATTTATGTGGCTAAGTTTCGAAAGCGTAGTTGGGACATGAAAAATGTTTTTAAAAAAGTTGAAATTCAACGTTTTTCTTGAAATTTCACCTTTCTAAAAAATTTGAAATTTCAACTTTTCTGAAAAAATGGAAATTTCAAATTTTCTAAATAAAACCTGAAATTTCAACTTTCAAAAAAGCTGAAATTTCAACTTTTTTAAAAAAGGTTAAACTTCAAGTTTTTTTAGAATGGTGAAATTTCAAGTTTTTTAAACGAGGTGAAATTTCAATTTTTCTAAAGCGGTGAAATTTCAAGAAAAATGTAAAATTGCCAGTGTTTGAAAAGGGAAAATTTCAACTTTCTTTAAATAAGAAGAATCATCGAACAAAACTTCACTAGGTATTTATCCTATTTATGTGGCTAAGTTTCGAAAGCGTAGTTGGGACATGAAAAATGTTTTTAAAAAAGTTGAAATTCAACGTTTTTCTTGAAATTTCACCTTTCTAAAAAATTTGAAATTTCAACTTTTCTGAAAAAATGGAAATTTCAAATTTTCTAAATAAAACCTGAAATTTCAACTTTCAAAAAAGCTGAAATTTCAACTTTTTTAAAAAAGGTTAAACTTCAAGTTTTTTTAGAATGGTGAAATTTCAAGTTTTTTAAACGAGGTGAAATTTCAATTTTTCTAAAGCGGTGAAATTTCAAGAAAAATGTAAAATTGCCAGTGTTTGAAAAGGGAAAATTTCAACTTTCTTTAAATAAGAAGAATCATCGAACAAAACTTCACTAGGTATTTATCCTATTTATGTGGCTAAGTTTCGAAAGCGTAGTTGGGACATGAAAAATGTTTTTAAAAAAGTTGAAATTCAACGTTTTTCTTGAAATTTCACCTTTTCAAAAAAACTTGAAATTTCAACTTTTCTGAAAAAATGGAAATTTCAAATTTTCTAAAAAAACACTTGAAATTTCATCTTTCAAAAAAGCTGAAATTTCAACTTTTTTAAAAAAGGTTAAATTTCAAGTTTTTTTAGAATGGTGAAATTTCAAGTTTTTTAAACGAGGTGAAATTTCAATTTTTCTAAAACGGTGAAATTTCAAGAAAAATGTAAAATTGCCAGTGTTTGAAAAGGGAAAATTTCAACTTTCTTTAAATAAGAAGAATCATCGAACAAAACTTCACTAGGTATTTATCCTATTTATGTGGCTAAGTTTCGAAAGCGTAGTTGGGACATGAAAAATGTTTTTAAAAAAGTTGAAATTCAACGTTTTTCTTGAAATTTCACCTTTCTAAAAAATTTGAAATTTCAACTTTTCTAAAAAAATGGAAATTTCAAATTTTCTAAATAAAACCTGAAATTTCAACTTTCAAAAAAGCTGAAATTTCAACTTTTTTAAAAAAGGTTAAATTTCAAGTTTTTTTAGAATGGTGAAATTTCAAGTTTTTTAAACGAGGTGAAATTTCAATTTTTCTAAAACGGTGAAATTTCAAGAAAAATGTAAAATTGCCAGTGTTTGAAAAGGGAAAATTTCAACTTTCTTTAAATAAGAAGAATCATCGGACAAAACTTCACTAGGTATTTATCCTATTTATGTGGCTAAGTTTCGAAAGCGTAGTTGGGACATGAAAAATGTTTTTAAAAAAGTTGAAATTCAACGTTTTTCTTGAAATTTCACCTTTCTAAAAAATTTGAAATTTCAACTTTTCTAAAAAAATGGAAATTTCAAATTTTCTAAATAAAACCTGAAATTTCAACTTTCAAAAAAGCTGAAATTTCAACTTTTTTAAAAAAGGTTAAACTTCAAGTTTTTTTAGAATGGTGAAATTTCAAGTTTTTTAAACGAGGTGAAATTTCAGCTTTTCTAAAGCGGTGAAATTTCAAGAAAAATGTAAAATTGCCAGTGTTTGAAAAGGGAAAATTTCAACTTTCTTTAAATAAGAAGAATCATCGAACAAAACTTCACTAGGTATTTATCCTATTTATGTGGCTAAGTTTCGAAAGCGTAGTTGGGACATGAAAAATGTTTTTAAAAAAGTTGAAATTCAACGTTTTTCTTGAAATTTCACCTTTCTAAAAAATTTGAAATTTCAACTTTTCTAAAAAAATGGAAATTTCAAATTTTCTAAATAAAACCTGAAATTTCAACTTTCAAAAAAGCTGAAATTTCAACTTTTTTAAAAAAGGTTAAACTTCAAGTTTTTTTAGAATGGTGAAATTTCAAGTTTTTTAAACGAGGTGAAATTTCAGCTTTTCTAAAGCGGTGAAATTTCAAGAAAAATGTAAAATTGCCAGTGTTTGAAAAGGGAAAATTTCAACTTTCTTTAAATAAGAAGAATCATCGGACAAAACTTCACTAGGTATTTATCCTATTTATGTGGCTAAGTTTCGAAAGCGTAGTTGGGACATGAAAAATGTTTTTAAAAAAGTTGAAATTCAACGTTTTTCTTGAAATTTCACCTTTCTAAAAAATTTGAAATTTCAACTTTTCTAAAAAAATGGAAATTTCAAATTTTCTAAATAAAACCTGAAATTTCAACTTTCAAAAAAGCTGAAATTTCAACTTTTTTAAAAAAGGTTAAACTTCAAGTTTTTTTAGAATGGTGAAATTTCAAGTTTTTTAAACGAGGTGAAATTTCAGCTTTTCTAAAGCGGTGAAATTTCAAGAAAAATGTAAAATTGCCAGTGTTTGAAAAGGGAAAATTTCAACTTTCTTTAAATAAGAAGAATCATCGAACAAAACTTCACTAGGTATTTATCCTATTTATGTGGCTAAGTTTCGAAAGCGTAGTTGGGACATGAAAAATGTTTTTAAAAAAGTTGAAATTCAACGTTTTTCTTGAAATTTCACCTTTCTAAAAAATTTGAAATTTCAACTTTTCTAAAAAAATGGAAATTTCAAATTTTCTAAATAAAACCTGAAATTTCAACTTTCAAAAAAGCTGAAATTTCAACTTTTTTAAAAAAGGTTAAACTTCAAGTTTTTTTAGAATGGTGAAATTTCAAGTTTTTTAAACGAGGTGAAATTTCAATTTTTCTAAAGCGGTGAAATTTCAAGAAAAATGTAAAATTGCCAGTGTTTGAAAAGGGAAAATTTCAACTTTCTTTAAATAAGAAGAATCATCGAACAAAACTTCACTAGGTATTTATCCTATTTATGTGGCTAAGTTTCGAAAGCGTAGTTGGGACATGAAAAATGTTTTTAAAAAAGTTGAAATTCAACGTTTTTCTTGAAATTTCACCTTTCTAAAAAATTTGAAATTTCAACTTTTCTAAAAAAATGGAAATTTCAAATTTTCTAAATAAAACCTGAAATTTCAACTTTCAAAAGAGCTGAAATTTCAACTTTTTTAAAAAAGGTTAAACTTCAAGTTTTTTTAGAATGGTGAAATTTCAAGTTTTTTAAACGAGGTGAAATTTCAATTTTTCTAAAGCGGTGAAATTTCAAGAAAAATGTAAAATTGCCAGTGTTTGAAAAGGGAAAATTTCAACTTTCTTTAAATAAGAAGAATCATCGGACAAAACTTCACTAGGTATTTATCCTATTTATGTGGCTAAGTTTCGAAAGCGTAGTTGGGACATGAAAAATGTTTTTAAAAAAGTTGAAATTCAACGTTTTTCTTGAAATTTCACCTTTCTAAAAAATTTGAAATTTCAACTTTTCTAAAAAAATGGAAATTTCAAATTTTCTAAAAAAACACTTGAAATTTCATCTTTCAAAAAAAGGTGAACTTTCAACTTTTTTAAAAAAGGTTCAATTTCAAGTTTTTTTAGAATGGTGAAATTTCAAGTTTTTTAAACGAGGTGAAATTTCAATTTTTCTAAAACGGTGAAATTTCAAGTAAAATGTAAAATTGCCAGTGTTAGAAAAGGGAAAATTTCAACTTTCTTTAAATAAGAAGAATCATCGAACAAAACTTCACTAGGTATTTATCCTATTTATGTGGCTAAGTTTCGAAAGCGTAGTTGGGACATGAAAAATGTTTTTAAAAAAGTTGAAATTCAACGTTTTTCTTGAAATTTCACCTTTCTAAAAAATTTGAAATTTCAACTTTTCTAAAAAAATGGAAATTTCAAATTTTCTAAATAAAACCTGAAATTTCAACTTTCAAAAAAGCTGAAATTTCAACTTTTTTAAAAAAGGTTAAACTTCAAGTTTTTTTAGAATGGTGAAATTTCAAGTTTTTTAAACGAGGTGAAATTTCAATTTTTCTAAAACGGTGAAATTTCAAGAAAAATGTAAAATTGCCAGTGTCTGAAAAAGGTAAAATTTCAACTTTCTTTAAATAAGAAGAATCATCGAACAAAACTTCACTAGGTATTTATCCTATTTATGTGGCTAAGTTACGAAAGCGTAGTTGGGACATGAAAAATGTTTTAAAAAAAGTTGAAATTCAACGTTTTTCTTGAAATTTCACCTTTCTAAAAAATTTGAAATTTCAACTTTTCTAAAAAAATGGAAATTTCAAATTTTCTAAATAAAACCTGAAATTTCAACTTTCAAAAAAGCTGAAATTTCAACTTTTTTAAAAAAGGTTAAATTTCAAGTTTTTTTAGAATGGTGAAATTTCAAGTTTTTTAAACGAGGTGAAATTTCAATTTTTCTAAAACGGTGAAATTTCAAGAAAAATGTAAAATTGCCAGTGTTTGAAAAGGGAAAATTTCAACTTTCTTTAAATAAGAAGAATCATCGAACAAAACTTCACTAGGTATTTATCCTATTTATGTGGCTAAGTTTCGAAAGCGTAGTTGGGACATGAAAAATGTTTTTAAAAAAGTTGAAATTCAACGTTTTTCTTGAAATTTCACCTTTCTAAAAAATTTGAAATTTCAACTTTTCTGAAAAAATGGAAATTTCAAATTTTCTAAATAAAACCTGAAATTTCAACTTTCAAAAAAGCTGAAATTTCAACTTTTTTAAAAAAGGTTAAACTTCAAGTTTTTTTAGAATGGTGAAATTTCAAGTTTTTTAAACGAGGTGAAATTTCAATTTTTCTAAAGCGGTGAAATTTCAAGAAAAATGTAAAATTGCCAGTGTTTGAAAAGGGAAAATTTCAACTTTCTTTAAATAAGAAGAATCATCGAACAAAACTTCACTAGGTATTTATCCTATTTATGTGGCTAAGTTTCGAAAGCGTAGTTGGGACATGAAAAATGTTTTTAAAAAAGTTGAAATTCAACGTTTTTCTTGAAATTTCACCTTTCTAAAAAATTTGAAATTTCAACTTTTCTGAAAAAATGGAAATTTCAAATTTTCTAAATAAAACCTGAAATTTCAACTTTCAAAAAAGCTGAAATTTCAACTTTTTTAAAAAAGGTTAAACTTCAAGTTTTTTTAGAATGGTGAAATTTCAAGTTTTTTAAACGAGGTGAAATTTCAATTTTTCTAAAGCGGTGAAATTTCAAGAAAAATGTAAAATTGCCAGTGTTTGAAAAGGGAAAATTTCAACTTTCTTTAAATAAGAAGAATCATCGAACAAAACTTCACTAGGTATTTATCCTATTTATGTGGCTAAGTTTCGAAAGCGTAGTTGGGACATGAAAAATGTTTTTAAAAAAGTTGAAATTCAACGTTTTTCTTGAAATTTCACCTTTTCAAAAAAACTTGAAATTTCAACTTTTCTGAAAAAATGGAAATTTCAAATTTTCTAAAAAAACACTTGAAATTTCATCTTTCAAAAAAGCTGAAATTTCAACTTTTTTAAAAAAGGTTAAATTTCAAGTTTTTTTAGAATGGTGAAATTTCAAGTTTTTTAAACGAGGTGAAATTTCAATTTTTCTAAAACGGTGAAATTTCAAGAAAAATGTAAAATTGCCAGTGTTTGAAAAGGGAAAATTTCAACTTTCTTTAAATAAGAAGAATCATCGAACAAAACTTCACTAGGTATTTATCCTATTTATGTGGCTAAGTTTCGAAAGCGTAGTTGGGACATGAAAAATGTTTTTAAAAAAGTTGAAATTCAACGTTTTTCTTGAAATTTCACCTTTCTAAAAAATTTGAAATTTCAACTTTTCTAAAAAAATGGAAATTTCAAATTTTCTAAATAAAACCTGAAATTTCAACTTTCAAAAAAGCTGAAATTTCAACTTTTTTAAAAAAGGTTAAATTTCAAGTTTTTTTAGAATGGTGAAATTTCAAGTTTTTTAAACGAGGTGAAATTTCAATTTTTCTAAAACGGTGAAATTTCAAGAAAAATGTAAAATTGCCAGTGTTTGAAAAGGGAAAATTTCAACTTTCTTTAAATAAGAAGAATCATCGGACAAAACTTCACTAGGTATTTATCCTATTTATGTGGCTAAGTTACGAAAGCGTAGTTGGGACATGAAAAATGTTTTTAAAAAAGTTGAAATTCAACGTTTTTCTTGAAATTTCACCTTTCTAAAAAATTTGAAATTTCAACTTTTCTAAAAAAATGGAAATTTCAAATTTTCTAAATAAAACCTGAAATTTCAACTTTCAAAAAAGCTGAAATTTCAACTTTTTTAAAAAAGGTTAAACTTCAAGTTTTTTTAGAATGGTGAAATTTCAAGTTTTTTAAACGAGGTGAAATTTCAATTTTTCTAAAACGGTGAAATTTCAAGAAAAATGTAAAATTGCCAGTGTCTGAAAAAGGTAAAATTTCAACTTTCTTTAAATAAGAAGAATCATCGAACAAAACTTCACTAGGTATTTATCCTATTTATGTGGCTAAGTTACGAAAGCGTAGTTGGGACATGAAAAATGTTTTTAAAAAAGTTGAAATTCAACGTTTTTCTTGAAATTTCACCTTTCTAAAAAATTTGAAATTTCAACTTTTCTAAAAAAATGGAAATTTCAAATTTTCTAAATAAAACCTGAAATTTCAACTTTCAAAAAAGCTGAAATTTCAACTTTTTTAAAAAAGGTTAAACTTCAAGTTTTTTTAGAAAGGTGAAATTTCAAGTTTTTTAAACGAGGTGAAATTTCAATTTTTCTAAAACGGTGAAATTTCAAGAAAAATGTAAAATTGCCAGTGTCTGAAAAAGGTAAAATTTCAACTTTCTTTAAACAAGAAGAATCGTCGAACAATTTTAAAACTCAAGAATGACAAATTTTTAAATTTGACAAGAATGATCGAACAGTTTTAAAACCCAAGAATGACCAATTCCTAAATTTGACAAGAAGAATCAAAGTTTTAAAACTCCAGAATGACAAATTTTTAAATTTGACAAAAAGAATGAACAATCTTAAAACTCGAGAATGACATTTCACAGCAGTAACTTTCTTGTTTTCTCACAAATTACAAACTAATTATTTCAACTACTCCACCGCCATCTGCCGCGCGCAATATGAATAAAATTCAAAAAATTCTTTATTAAATGGTAAGTGAACAAGATAATTTGTCGATTCATTTCGCAGGTTAGGTAAACAAAAACAATTGCATCAAAAAAGAAAAAAGTTTATTAAACCATAAATTTTCAATAGAAAAAATTCGCGCGCAAAACAGAAAAATCACTTAAACACCATCGTATCGAGCATCGAACCCAAACACTGAACGATATTGTTAGTCATCAGTACGTCGACCTTTTCTTCCAGGTGTCTTTTCGGATCCTGCTTGCCGACATTCTTGATCGCGAGCTGTTCCGGCGTCATCTTCTCCTCCTCCTCCAGCGCCTTGTTGTAGTTCTTGGCCAGCTCGAGCATGTCCGACACGGTTTTCTCGTTGACGCCGCAATTCACGGCGTAATCGGCCAGCGTCAGCCCGTCCATCCAGGACTTCTTGTGCAGATTGAGCAGCATTTTTTGCTCCAGCTCGTTTTTCCGGTAATTTATGCTGATCGAGTAATAGTGGCGGTTCAAGCCGTGAATCAGAGCTTGCACGGACGGCTTCTGCAAGTGTCCCAAGTTTGAGGTCGTCTGGCGGGGTTCCTGGCCCAAGACCATCATGTTGGGGTTAATTAACCTGAAAGCATTAATAAACATTCTTAAAACTAGAGAATTACCAATTTTTAAATTTGGCAAGAAAAATGGAACATTCTTGAAATTTAAGAATGACCAATTCTTAAAATTCAAGAATGACTAATTTTTAAATTTGACAAAAAAAAAACATTATTAAAATTAAAGAATGACCAATTTTTAAATTTGACATCCTTGGAGAAAGTCAATAATGACCAATTTTTAAATCTGACAAGAAAAAACATTATTAAAATTAAAGAATGACCAATTTTTAAATTTGATAAGAAAAAACATTCTTAAAACTCAAAAATGATCAATTCTTAAATATGACAAGAAAAAACATTCTTGGAGAAAGTTAATAATGACCAATTTTTAAATTTAACAAACTGAACATTCTTGAAGAGAGTCAATAATGACAAATTTTTAAATATTTACTTTTAAAAATTAAAAAATACGAAAGCGTAGTTAGGACATGCAAAAAGTTTAAAAACAACTTGAAATTTCAACATTTTTCGTGAAATTTCACTTTTTTTTCCAAAAAAATTGAAATTTCAACATTTTTCTTGAAATTTCACCCTTTTTTAACGAAACTTGAAATAT
This sequence comes from Dascillus cervinus, assembly GCA_949768715.1. Lineage (NCBI taxonomy): Eukaryota > Metazoa > Arthropoda > Insecta > Coleoptera > Dascillidae > Dascillus > Dascillus cervinus. Next base: position 41,691,655 of record OX458323.1, on the reverse strand, counting down.
CACTTTTTTGGAAAACTTGATATTTCACACCTTCTTTAAACAAAGTTGAAATTTCACCTCTTTAAAAAAAAGTTGAAATATCACAGTTTTTAAAAAAGTTGAAATTTTACCAATTACCAATTTCAAGAAACTTGATTTCACCTTTTTTAAAATCTTAAAATTTAAAAATCTTTCTTGAAATTTCAACTCTTTAAAAAACTGAAAAGTTTCACCTTTTATAAAAAATGTTGAAATTTCACCTTTTTAAAAATCGTGAAATTTTACCTTTTTCAAAAAGTTGAAATTTTTCAGTTTTTTAAAGAGTTGAAATTTAACCCTTTTTAAAAAAATTGTAATTTCAACAATTTTCTTGAAATGTTACCTTCTTTAAAAAACTTGAAATTTTAACAATTTTAAAAAACTTGATTTCACCTTTATTTTAAATCTTAAAATTTCAACATATCTCTGCAAATTTCACCTTTTGAAAAAACTTGAAATTTCAATTTTTTTTAAAAAAAGTTGTAATTTTACTTTTTTAAAAATCGCGAAATTTCACCTTTTTCAAAACCATCATATTGGGATTAATTAACCTAAAAGCATCAATGACCAATTATTAAAATTCAAGAATGACCAATTTTTAAATTTGACAAGAAAAGACATTATTAAATTTCAAGAATAACCAATTTTTAAATTCGACAAAACGAATAAACATTCTTAAAAATGAAGAATGACCAATTCTTAAATTTAACAACATTCTTAAAACTCGAGAATGACTTATTTTTAAATTTGACAAACTGAACATTCTTGAATAGACTCACAAATGACCAATTTTTAAATTTAACACGAAAAAACATTATTAAAATTCAATAATGACCAATTTTTAAATTTGACAAACTGAACATTCTTGAAGAGACTCACAAATGACCAATTTTTAAATTTGACAAGAAAAAACATTTTTAAAATTCAAGAATTACCAATTTTTAAATTTAACAAACTAAACATTCTTGAAGAAACTAAAGAATGACCAATTTTTAAATTTAACAAGAAAAAACATTCTTAAAATTCAAGAATGACCAATTATCAAATTTGACAAACATTCTTGAAGTAACTCACAAATGTCCAATTTGTAAATTTGACAAGAAAAAACATTTTTAAAATTCAAGAATTACCAATTTTGAAATTTGACAAGAGTAAACATTGTTGGAGAAACTCAATAATGATCAATTTTTAAATTTGACAAGAAGAAACGTTCTTAAAATTCAAGAATGACCAATTTTTAAATTTGACAAACTAAACATTCTTGAAGAAACTAAATAATGACCAATTTTTAAATTTGACAAACTGAACATTCTTGAAGAGACTCACAAATGACCAATTTTTAAATTTAACAAGAAAAAACATTATTAAAATTCAATAATGACCAATTTTTAAATTTAACAAACTAAACATTCTTGAAGAAACTAAAGAATGACCAATTTTTAAATTTAACAAGAAAAAACATTCTTAAAATTCAAGAATGACCAATTATCAAATTTGACAAACATTCTTGAAGTAACTCACAAATGTCCAATTTGTAAATTTGACAAGAAAAAACATTTTTAAAATTCAAGAATTACCAATTTTGAAATTTGACAAGAGTAAACATTGTTGGAGAAACTCAATAATGATCAATTTTTAAATTTGACAAGAAGAAACGTTCTTAAAATTCAAGAATGACCAATTTTTAAATTTGACAAACTAAACATTCTTGAAGAAACTAAATAATGACCAATTTTTAAATTTGACAAACTGAACATTCTTGAAGAGACTCACAAATGACCAATTTTTAAATTTAACAAGAAAAAACATTATTAAAATTCAATAATGACCAATTTTTAAATTTGACAAACTGAACATTCTTGAAGAGACTCACAAATAACCAATTTTTAAATTTAACAAGAAAAAACATTATTAAAATTCAATAATGACCAATTTTTAAATTTAACAAACTAAACATTCTTGAAGAAACTAAAGAATGACCAATTTTTAAATTTAACAAGAAAAACATTCTTAAAATTCAAGAATGACCAATTATCAAATTTGACAAACATTCTTGAAGTAACTCACAAATGTCCAATTTGTAAATTTGACAAGAAAAAACATTTTTAAAATTCAAGAATTACCAATTTTGAAATTTGACAAGAGTAAACATTGTTGGAGAAACTCAATAATGATCAATTTTTAAATTTGACAAGAAACGTTCTTAAAATTCAAGAATGACCAATTTTTAAATTTGACAAACTGAACATTCTTGAATAGACTCACAAATGACCAATTTTTAAATTTAACACGAAAAAACATTATTAAAATTCAATAATGACCAATTTTTAAATTTGACAAACTGAACATTCTTGAAGAGACTCACAAATGACCAATTTTTAAATTTAACAAGAAAAAACATTATTAAAATTCAATAATGATCAATTTTTAAATTTGACAAGAAGAAACGTTCTTAAAATTCAAGAATGACCAATTTTTAAATTTGACAAACTAAACATTCTTGAAGAAACTAAATAATGACCACTTTTTGAATTTGACAAACTGAACATTCTTGAATAGACTCACAAATGACCAATTTTTAAATTTAACACGAAAAAACATTATTAAAATTCAATAATGACCAATTTTTAAATTTGACAAACTGAACATTCTTGAAGAGACTCACAAATGACCAATTTTTAAATTTAACACGAAAAAACATTATTAAAATTCAATAATGACCAATTTTTAAATTTGACAAACTGAACATTCTTGAAGAGACTCACAAATGACCAATTTCAAAATTTAACAAGCAAAAACATTCTTAAAATTCAATAATGACCAATTTTTAAATTTAACAAACTAAACATTCTTGAAGAAACTAAAGAATGACCAATTTTTAAATTTAACAAGAAAAAACATTCTTAAAATTCAAGAATGACCAATTATCAAATTTGGCAAACATTCTTGAAGTAACTCACAAATGTCCAATTTGTAAATTTGACAAGAAAAAACATTTTTAAAATTCAAGAATTACCAATTTTGAAATTTGACAAGAGTAAACATTGTTGGAGAAACTCAATAATGATCAATTTTTAAATTTGACAAGAAGAAACGTTCTTAAAATTCAAGAATGACCAATTTTTAAATTTGACAAACTGAACATTCTTGAATAGACTCACAAATGACCAATTTTTAAATTTAACAAGAAAAAACATTATTAAAATTCAATAATGATCAATTTTTAAATTTGACAAGAAGAAACGTTCTTAAAATTCAAGAATGACCAATTTTTAAATTTGACAAACTAAACATTCTTGAAGAAACTAAATAATGACCACTTTTTGAATTTGACAAACTGAACATTCTTGAATAGACTCACAAATGACCAATTTTTAAATTTAACACGAAAAAACATTATTAAAATTCAATAATGACCAATTTTTAAATTTGACAAACTGAACATTCTTGAAGAGACTCACAAATGACCAATTTTTAAATTTAACAAGAAAAAACATTATTAAAATTCAATAATGATCAATTTTTAAATTTGACAAGAAGAAACGTTCTTAAAATTCAAGAATGACCAATTTTTAAATTTGACAAACTAAACATTCTTGAAGAAACTAAATAATGACCACTTTTTGAATTTGACAAACTGAACATTCTTGAATAGACTCACAAATGACCAATTTTTAAATTTAACACGAAAAAACATTATTAAAATTCAATAATGACCAATTTTTAAATTTGACAAACTGAACATTCTTGAAGAGACTCACAAATGACCAATTTCAAAATTTAACAAGCAAAAACATTCTTAAAATTCAATAATGACCAATTTTTAAATTTAACAAACTAAACATTCTTGAAGAAACTAAAGAATGACCAATTTTTAAATTTAACAAGAAAAAACATTCTTAAAATTCAAGAATGACCAATTATCAAATTTGACAAACATTCTTGAAGTAACTCACAAATGTCCAATTTGTAAATTTGACAAGAAAAAACATTTTTAAAATTCAAGAATTACCAATTTTGAAATTTGACAAGAGTAAACATTGTTGGAGAAACTCAATAATGATCAATTTTTAAATTTGACAAGAAGAAACGTTCTTAAAATTCAAGAATGACCAATTTTTAAATTTGACAAACTGAACATTCTTGAATAGACTCACAAATGACCAATTTTTAAATTTAACACGAAAAAACATTATTAAAATTCAATAATGACCAATTTTTAAATTTGACAAACTGAACATTCTTGAAGAGACTCACAAATGACCAATTTTTAAATTTAACAAGAAAAAACATTATTAAAATTCAATAATGATCAATTTTTAAATTTGACAAGAAACGTTCTTAAAATTCAAGAATGACCAATTTTTAAATTTGACAAACTAAACACTCTTGAAGAAACTAAATAATGACCACTTTTTGAATTTGACAAACTGAACATTCTTGAATAGACTCACAAATGACCAATTTTTAAATTTAACACGAAAAAACATTATTAAAATTCAATAATGACCAATTTTTAAATTTGACAAACTGAACATTCTTGAAGAGACTCACAAATGACCAATTTTTAAATTTAACAAGAAAAAACATTATTAAAATTCAATAATGATCAATTTTTAAATTTGACAAGAAGAAACGTTCTTAAAATTCAAGAATGACCAATTTTTAAATTTGACAAACTAAACATTCTTGAAGAAACTAAATAATGACCACTTTTTGAATTTGACAAACTGAACATTCTTGAATAGACTCACAAATGACCAATTTTTAAATTTAACACGAAAAAACATTATTAAAATTCAATAATGACCAATTTTTAAATTTGACAAACTGAACATTCTTGAAGAGACTCACAAATGACCAATTTTTAAATTTAACAAGAAAAAACATTCTTAAAATTCAAGAATTACTAATTTTGAAATTTAACAAGAATGAACATTTATGAAGAAATGCACAAATGACCAATTTCAAAATTTAACAAGCAAAAACATTCTTAAAATTCAAGAATGATCAATTTTGAAATTTGACAAGAGTGAATATTCTTGAAGAAACTAAAGAATGACCAATCTTTAAATTCGACAAGAAAAAACATTTTTAAAATTCAAGAATGATCAATTTTGAAATTTAACACAAAAAAACATTCTTAAAATTTAAAAATGACCGATTTTTAAATTCAACAAACTAAAAACATTCTCCAAGAACCTCAAAAACGCCCAAATTCACAAATCAAACAACAACAGCAATCAACAACCTAAAAGCGTCAATGACGACTTTTCCTTTGACCGACTGAATGGGATCCACCACGACGGCCACGGCCCTCTCCGACAGCGCCTCGAACGACTGCTGCGTGTTGATGTCGACCCCCGACAGCCAGCACCCGAAGCCCGGATGCGAATGGTACCACCCGACCACCATCTCAGGCCGCCCGGTCTGCCTCAGCATGTCCAGCATCTTCGCTTGAAACACAGGATCGACCGCCTCGACGCTCACTCCGGTGCCGGTCTGAGGCATCGCAAAGACGTCGATCACTCTGACGGTGTAGTCGTCCACGAACTCGCCCAGCATGAGGCCCATGACCTCCATGGGAACCCCAGCGCGGCCGTGCTTGAGCATCTTGAGGAGGGCCAGGGAGGAGATGTAAACTTGCTCGGCGGTGTCGACGACGGGGGCGTCGGATGGCGGCGGCGCCTGGGACAGGCCGGGCATTCCTCCTCCTAAGCGCAAGAGTCTGTCCATTTTTTCACTGTGGTTTGTTGATGGTTTTTTCAAATGGAGACACAATAAACACAACAACACTGGCAGACTATGAAAACTGCATTATCATGACTTGAAGTGTCAAATTTCAGGGGTGCCACTGCGCGTTATTATGGGGATTTTGTTGGAAATTGTGGTGGCAATCCGCCCAATCCGCCATTATGACGGTTATTTGAATAAAGATTTGCGAATTTTATGATCTGTCCATTTTTTTTACTGATTTATTGATGATTTATTGATGATTTTCTCGACTTGAAGACACAATAACGCTGATGGATTATGAAAACTGCATCATCATGACTTTAAGTGTCAAATTTCAGTGGTGCCACTCCGCGCGTGATTATGGGGATTTTGTTGGAATTTGTGGTGGCAATGGTAGTTAAGCTCCGCCCAACCAGCCATTATTTGAATTGATTTGAATGAAGAATTGAGAACTGTGCGAATTTGATGAAATTATGGGGTTTTTGAAACGCAAAATGTTCTTTGTTGGGGTTTAATGGGTTTCTGGTTGAGGAGGGATGAATTGGTACAGGCGCGATATGACCAAATTGGCTGCACATTTTTTTTTACGTTCTTTTTTTGACAGGATTGTAGCATAATTGAGCGAATAAATTAAAAATTGAGATTTACTTTCGAAAAGAGAAAATACCGTACCCTTCGTATTGTTCGCATGAGAAAAACTCCGTTTTTGAGAAAATGGCATTTTTGAAAGTTCAAAAACCGAAAAAAATCGTAATTTTAAAATGAAAATTATTTTTGATGAAATTTTTGTAAGAGGAGGTAGAAGATATTCGGTAGATGTGATGTCAATTATGAAATCAGTGTGTTTCTTCAAGAAATTGTTTATTTTCAAATTTCAACCTTCTCTTAAAAATTTCCACACGTGTAATCTTGTATTTTGATTATTTCAATTCTAAGTTTGTTTATTTTTGTCTTAAAAAAATGAACTAAACTGGCACAATCTAATATTACAAATGAAATTTTTAATTTCAATGGAAATTCTGTCATGTTATTTTACATATTTGGTGCAAAGGCTTTTTGTCACGAAAAACCACATTTTTAGAGAACAAAGTTGAAGTTTCAACATTTTCCTTGAAATTAACCCTTTTTAAAAAAATTGAAATTTCGCCTCTTTAGATTTCCCAATTTAAAAAAAAATTGAAATTTTACTACCTTTTTTTTTAAAAAAAATGAAATTTCACCTCTTTAAAAAAGTTGCAATTTCACTTTTCAAAGACACTCGAAATTTCAACATTTTTCTTGGTAATTTTACCTTTTTTAGAAAAAGTTAAAAATTCGCCTTTTTAGTAAAATTGAAATTTCACCTTATTAAAACTTGCAATTTCACTTTTCAAAAAAACTTGAAATTTCAACATTTTTCTTGGTAATTTTACCTTTTTTAGAAAAAGTTAAAAATTCGCCTTTTTAGTAAAATTGAAATTTCACCTTATTAAAACTTGCAATTTCACTTTTCAAAAAAACTTGAAATTTCAACATTTTTCTTGGTAATTTTACCTTTTTTAGAAAAAGTTAAAAATTCGCCTTTTTAGTAAAATTGAAATTTCACCTTATTAAAACTTGCAATTTCACTTTTCAAAAAAAATTGAAATTTCAACATTTTTCTTGGTAATTTTACCTTTTTTAAAAAAAACTTGAAATTTCACCTTTTTAAAAAACTTGAAATTTCACCTTTTTAGAAAACTTGAAATTTCAACATTTTTCTTGAAATATCACCTTTTCAAAAAAAATTGAAATTTCAACATTTTTCTTGGTAATTTTACCTTTTTTAAAAAAAACTTGAAATTTCACCTTTTTAAAAAACTTGAAATTTCACCTTTTTAGAAAACTTGAAATTTCAACATTTTTCTTGAAATATCACCTTTTCAAAAAAAGTTGAAATTTCACCTTTTTAAAAAAAGTTGAAATTTCACCTTTTTAAAAAACTTGCAATATCACCTTTTTTAAAAAATTGCAATTTCAACATTTTTCTTGGTAATTTTAACTTTTTTAGAAAAAGTTAAAAATTCACCTTTTTAATAAAATTGAAATTTCACCTTATTAAAACTTGCAATTTCACTTTTCAAAAAAACTTGAAATTTCAACATTTTTCTTGAAATTTCAACATTTTTCTTGAAATTTCACCTTTTTAGAAAACTTGAAATTTCAACATTTTTCTTGAAATTTCACCTTTTTAGAAAACTTGAAATTTCAACATTTTTCTTGAAATATCACCTTTTTAAAAAAAGTTGAAATTTCACCTTTTTAAAAAACTTGAAATTTCACCTGTTTAAAAAACTTGAAATTTCACCCTATTTAAAAAACTTGAAATTTTACCATTTTTAAAAAATTGCAATTTCAACTTTCTATAAATCTTGAAATTACATCTTTTTAAAAAACTTGAAATTTAACCTTCTTTTAAAAAAGCTGAAATTCACGTTTTTAAAAAAGTTGAACTTTCAAGTTTTTTAAAAAGGTGAAATTTCTAGAAAAATGTTAAAATTTCAACTTTAAAAAAAAAAAATTCACGTCCCAACCACGCTTTCGTAACTTAGCCACACAAACAGGATAAATACCCCGTGAAGTTCTAATCTTTCGGGAAACTAAAGCGGTATTCTTGTCGCTGGCCATTTTTTTTGTTTCTTAGACACAACAAATGAGAAAACCGTGAACCATCTTCTCGCGTCAGTGAAAGTCAACGAAAAAAAATTAGAGTATTGATCAATGTACAAAAAAAAATACACAAAAACCATGTATAAATAAGTATTCAATATTTTCACTGAATATTTTGCCTACTACAGCCAAATTTGATGCATATCATTGTCACGGTTATTTTCACTAAGGGATGTTTTCGCTCATTTGCAAAAGGTCCGTGACAGTGGGAATCGACAAAAGTCAAAAGAGAGTACTGTTGCTACAACATTTTATTTACGCTTGGGTGAGTAAGTTTACATGATTTAAAAGTACGAATTAAATATTAGTACTTACAAAGTTAAATTGGACATGATGCACAAATTATTGGCTGATCGGGCCCTTCTCAAGCGACACTACCCTCATAGAGTATTCAAGAAGACTCCCTTATTAATTTCAGTCAGCCTCGTAACATTATCACAGCAAAGTTTAGGGACGTAATCGCACTTGCAAGAGCTCCACATAACAGTAGAGACCGTCAGATCAGTGAAGAGCGTTTAAAATCGATTAACGAACACAAAGAACATAAGAATAGCCTGTCGGAGTCTCCTTTCATTTTAATGAGCCAATCCGTCCTTCCAACCGAACCTTTAAGAAACCTTTTCATCAAAAATCCTTTCTTCGCCGAGTCACCACAATTTTCATACCCTAGAAACAATAAAAAACTCACTTATAAATCAAATCAATACAAATTATTCTTATTCATAACAAAATTCACTAATAATTGATTTTTTCAGTCTGATTTCAAACAAATAAATTCAAAATTAAAAAACTGCTACTTACTTGATCAATCAGTGATGAAACAAGATAAAAACACTTCCATTAGAACTTAAATTATGTTATAAATACACAAAAAAACCCTCAACTCTTCAAAAATCGAAATTATTTAATTAAAAACGAAAAAATAACAACAAATTGTCATACAACCGAATTGTAAACATTGAAACTGTCAAAAGCCCAAAAAAAACATGGCCGCCAGAAACCACGTGACTTATTCGACCAATCAACAACCGTCTAAACACGAGAAACTTGGTTCTTTCTAGTGTTTAATGTTGGTACGTCTCATATCATATGGTAAAACAAGATGGCGCATTGACATTTCTAAAATGGTGCAAGATTCAAACAGTTCAAGCGTTTTGTCGTCGAAATTAAGCGGAGGGCCCCTTGGTTTAGGTATTTTAAGCTAAATTATCTTATTATTGTTATTATTGTAATTATTTTCAGGCGACCCCGACGATAAATCTCTGAGGAAAGTCGAACGAGAAGTGCTGATTCCGAAGAAGATGAGAGAAATCGCCAAAACCGAGAAATGCTTCCAGGAAGTCAAAGGATTCTCCGAATGTTGCAAGAACAGCAACCTTTTCATGGTTTTCACGTGTCGGAAGGAGAATTCCGCGCTGAAAGACTGCTTGGGGAAGTGGTACCTGGACGAGGAGTTTAAAAATCGGTGCGCGGACGAATATTTGAGGGAGCGAAGCAAATACAGACAGACAGGAATCGGTGTTAAACAATCTAGAATGGGATAGAGTTTGTTCGACGATTGTATAAATTAGTTAACCTTAAAGTAATGTTATTATGTGGTTTTTTTTGATGATTTCCACCTCCGGAATAGAATGTCGTTGATCGAGAATCTGGGCATCTCGTCGAAAGCGACCGCTTGCATGTCGTCGGGCGACAAGATCTCGCATATTAGGAGTTCCTAAAAAAGATGTGTTATCAGATGGATTCTGCATAATTTTTAATTTGTGCGATTTTCAATAAGAAATCGCGTTTTTTTTAGGTTCTTGCTTGTAAAATGGAAACTGATGATGTTGATGTTGATGATGTCGATTGAGGAATTGTGGAGAATTGAATTACGAAGAGATTGAGAGGTCGGGTAATTGGATGGGATTATTAGAACCGGAGAAAAGCAGGAAAATTCAAGGTTTTCTTAAAAAATTAAATTCGGCCAATTTTTTAATTTTAAGAAGTGAAATTTTGCACAATTTATGTGCATTTTATGTGTGCAAAACCTCGACTCTGTCGGACTAACGGTTCTTGCGCAAGTTTGCGGTTAATTTAATTTTTTCATCAATTTGGAGACAAATTTGGTGATCGGAAGAATGTTTCTAAAGTTCTGACAATCTGATTGAATTGTTTTAGAACTTTGAAGACAAATTCGATGATCTAAATTTGTTTTTCGATGAAGCGACAAGTTCTGATGACACTTGACTGTCTAATTTAATTTTTTTGTAATTTTTGAACACAAATTCGGTGATTGGAAATTGTTTTACAATAAACCACACAGTTTTAATGAAAGTTTACAGCTAATTTTAGTTTTTCATCAATTTGGAGACAAATTCGGTGATCAGAAGGATGTTTCTAAAGTTCTGACAATGTGATTGAATTATTTTGGAACTTTGAAGATAAATTCGGTGATCAAAATGTGTTTTTCGACGAAGGAATAAGTTATAAATTACAGTTGGCCATCGAATTTAATTCTTTTTTAAACTTTGAACGCAAATTTGGTGATTGGAATTTTGTTTCCGACGAAGCAAACAATTCTAATAAAAGTTCACATTTAATTTAATTTTTATTTCCAATTTGAAGACAAATTCGGCGAACGGAGGAATCTTTCTGAAGTTCTGACAATCTGATTTAATTATTTTGGAACTTTGAAGACAAATTCGATGATCTAAATTTTTTTTCGATGAAGCGACAAGTTCTAAAGACACTTGACCATCTAATTTAATTTTTTTGTAATCTTTGAACACAAATTCGGCGATTAGAATTTTTTCTCCAATAAACCACACAGTTTTAATGAAAGTTTGCAGCTAATTTAATTTTTTATCAACTTGGAGACAAATTTGATGATCAGAAGGATGTTTCTAAAGTTCTGACAATCTGATTGAATTGTTTTAGAACTTTGAAGACAAATTGATGATCTAAATTTGTTTTTCGATGAAGCGACAAGTTCTAATGACACTTGACCATCTAATTTAATTTGTTTTGTAATTTTTGAACACAAATTCGGTGATTAGAAATTTTTCTCCAATAAACCACACAGTTTTAATGAAAGTTTACAGCTAATTTAATTTTTTATCAACTTGGAGACAAATTCGATGATCAGAAGGATGTTTCTAGCATCTAATTGATTTATTTGAAAAAAAAAATAGGAAAACACTTTTTTTCTTTCTTACATAGAGCGTCATATAAACATGAAAACTTAGGTATTTTTTTATTAAAAATCGATTTGCTCTAAGATTGATAGAAAACTAAAAATCGACGAAATGGCCGTAGCTCCGTTAATACTGGAGCGAATCGAATGATTTTTGTTACATCGTATTCGGCAGAAAAAGTTATCCTAGTAAGGGAAAAATAGGAAAACAAAAAGAGAAAAAAGCCAAACCAAGGAAAGCATCCACTCTTCCGCGAAATAATCACAAAAAAAAGAGATTGTGCAAAAACTGTTAGTTCCAGAGAGTCGGCGTTTTGCACACTAAAGTCCAAATAAACGGCTAGTTTTGTGCAAAGTTTGAATTTTTAAAATTAGAAAAGCGGCGGAACTGCGAATTTTTCAAGAAAACACAGAATTTTCCCGATTTTCCGACTTTTCTCCATTTGGAATTACCCCATTCTCATTCTCTTCACAATTCAATTCTCTACAATTCTTCAATCGACATCATTAAGATCGCTTCATTAATTTCCATTTTACAAAATTGTACAAATTAAAAATTATGATTCTCAAATTGAAAATTCCGCACAATTCCATGCAGTATTTATATTACAAAAAAAAGTTGGCTCAACAGGAAAATTATTTCTACATACCTTTCCAGCAGTTTCACAAATCCTCTGAAGATTAACCAGTTGCACCACATTCATCGACCTTCTGCATAAATTTTCCTTTCGTTCCAACGTATTCAAGTCGAGAACATCAACCACAACCACATAAGCAGCGTGGCACAGCGAAGGGCCCCCTTTATACAACACTAAAAACCGAAAATTACAGTCTCATCATTCCAGCAATTCCGCGAAACTCACAAAAATCGCCGCCATATTTAACGCCAGGCTTCACAATCCAATTCTTGGAACGAAAGTGATGATAAACCAAGTAATTTTGCACAAAATAACCATCGCATTCGCGGAATAATTCCCACAACAGTTTCGCGGAATATGGTTTACATTCCGCGAAATTTGGTTTACATTCCGCGGAATTTGGGTCACATTCCGCGAAACGCTTCTGGGAATTATCGTATATTTTCAAACATTTAATTTCCTGGCTCAAAAAAAACGCCTCTTCCAGAGATAAATTCCCCAATTCCTTGATCAAATCTCCATCAAGTTGGTAGACAGGTTTGAAGCTCGTGCTGTAATCATCCTCTTCCGATTCGCTGTCTGGGACAACCAAAATTGAGTTTTTTAGGTTAGAATTGATTTCGAGTGTTTCCAGCCAGTGTTTTCTTCTTCTGAACTGCCGGTTTCTCACAAATTTAGGATTTTTTTCCTTGAAGACGTCGTTATTCCGCGATAAAGTGGCTCTACCGAAACTTCCCATTTTTATTATGGTTTCAATGTCTCGTGGATTGTCGACACTCACCGAAAACCCGTTGAAACGTCCCGAAACTTGACCAGTTTCAGTCGACATTTTCGTTACAGGCAACAAATTTGGAGACTTTCCGCCGATTTTGTGTCTCTGGTTCAAATCCATGAAAGCGGCGGGAATTTTCAAACTTCAAGTGACGCAGAACTGTCACGCGGAATGCGCAGAAGTCACAAGATCCAAGTCAGCTGTGCTAAAGTGATCCAGTTTTGTTCATCAGCTGAAAGTTCAGTCAGTGTTTGAAGAAATTATTGTTTAAAACATGGCACATCCGATTTCGACGAATGATCCCAACATAAAGGATATGATTACTTCGTTGGACGACGATAAAATCGGTGAGTAACTTCAACTTGACATTTTTTTTAATCGCAAGAACATAATTCACACGTAAAATCGCACCATCCGTGAATCTCAGTCGCAGTTTGCTTGATTTTGTCACGCTTTACTTGAATTTGTTTGACAGCCTCTATTTTGTTTTTGTGTTTTTGTTTTTTTGGAATGTTCCAAAAAGGCGTGTCTCACATGTGACTTTTCTCTGTTGAGTTGTGTGTGTCAGAGACGCTAAAAATGTTCTCTGTGTTGGATTGCGTGTGTCAGAGTCCCTAAAAATGTTCGGCTGGTGCTATTTTTATATGATTCTTAGTTTTTAGTTTTGGAATTGTTTTTTCTAAAATGTGTTGTCAATTTTTTAGATATGCTGGCTGCGACCAGCGTTCTGCAACAACAGGCGACTGATATTCGCACGCAGAGAGTCAACTGGCAGTCTTATTATCAGTGAGTTTTTGTTGATTTGGATTTAGTGTGTGTGTATTTTTTGAGGGAATTGTGTGTTTTTTGTGTTTTTGAGGTTGGAACGCGCGTTCGATTCGCCTGAAATTAAATTGAGGGTAAAAATTGATGTAAGAAACATGTTTATGTTCGCTGTGCTGTCACTTCGTTTGTTAAAAATGGCGCTCTGAACAATCGGCCAGTTTATTTGCACTTTGTGGATCAAAAGCGTTTGTGTAAATATGATTCGGCCATCTTTGATTTGGAAATTGAGTCTTTTCGTGTGACTAAGATTCGGTTGGACGACTGTGGATCGAATGGCCGACAAATGCTTTTATTATGATTACACAGATGGCGCGTATTGAGATTTGTTTTTTTTTCTTGTTTTTGTTTGTTTTATATACCGGGTTTTTACTTTAACATTGAACAGGGTAATTTAAAAAAAAAAACTATTGTCACTCAGTCAATGTTTTGCAATCAAGTATGGCTCTACACGTCGATAACTTAAAATTTCAACTTTTTTTTAAAAAAAAGGCGAAATTTGAAGAAAAATGTTGAAATTTCAAGTTTTTTTTGGAAAAAAGGGTTCAATTTCTACTTTTCGAAAAAGTTGAAATTTTACCGATTTTAAGAAACTGGATTTCACCTTTTTTTTCGAAAATGTTGAAATTTCAAGTTTTTCCGAAAGGTGAAATTTGAAGAAATTTGTTGAAATTTCTTTTTTTTTTTAAGAAAGGTGAAATTTCAACGTTTTCTACAAAAGGCGAAACTTTTAAATTTTTGGAAGAGGTAAAATTTCAAGAGAAATGTTGAAATGTCGAGATTTTAAAAAAAGATGAAATCAAGTCTCTTAAAATTGGTAAAATTTCAAGTGTTTTAAAAAAGTGAAATTTCAAGAAAAATGTCGAAATTTCAAGTTTTTTGGAAAAAAGGGTTCAATTTCTACTTTTCGAAAAAGGTTAAATTTTACCAATTTTAAGAACCTTTTTTTGGAAAATGTTGAAATTTCAAGTTTTTTCGAAAGGTGAATTTGAAGAAAAATGTTGAAATTTCATTTTTTTTTAAAGAAGGTGAAATTTCAACGTTTTCTACAAAAGGTGAAACTTTTAAATTTTTTGAAGAGGTTAAATTTCAAGAGAAATTTTGAAATGTCGAGATTTTAAAAAAAGGTGAAATCAAATCTCTTAAAATTAGTAAAATTTCAAGTGTTTCAAAAAAGTGAAATTTCAAGAAAAATGTCGAAATTTCAAGTTTTTTGGAGAAGGGTTCAATTTATACTTTTTGAAAAAGGTGAAATTTTACCGATTTTAAGAAACTTGATTTCACCTTTTTTTAGAAAATGTTGAAATTTCAAGTTTTTTCAAAAGGTGAAATTTGAAGAAAAATGTTGAAATTTCATTATTTTTTTTAAAAAAAAAGGTGAAATTTCGACATTTTCTAAAAAAGGTGAAACTTTTAAATTTTTGGAAGAGATAAAATTTCAAGAGAAATGTTGAAATGTCGAGATTTTAAAAAAAGATGAAATCAAGTCTCTTAAAATTGGTAAAATTTCAAGTGTTTTAAAAAAGCGAAATTTCAAGAAAAATGTCGAAATTTCAAGTTTTTTGGAGAAGGGTTCAATTTCTACTTTTTAAGAAAGATGAAATTTTACCGATTTTAAGAAACTTGATTTCACCTTTTTTTTTGAAAATGTTGAAATTTCAAGTTTTTTCTAAATGTGAAATTTGAAGAGATTTGTTGAAATTTCAATTTTTTAAGAAAGGTGAAATTTCAACGTTTCCTAAAAAAGGTGAAACTTTTAAATTTTTAAGGAGGTGAAATTTCAAGAGAAATGTTGAAATTTACAATAGTTTCCTTATTCCATAACAACTTTTTAAAATTTTTTTTCAACATATTACAAATTTATCACACACAAACATTTTAAAAACATATTTTTTAAAACATTGTCAATTACATACATTAAACATTTTAAAAAAACGCATTTTAAAGTCAAACACAATGATTAAACTGAAACATTTACTTTTTTCAGTTTCGTCAGTAAAAATAAAATAAAAAAAAATCAAGGTTCTTAAAAAATGATATTTCAAGTTCTTTAAAAAAGGTGAAATTTTAAGTTTTTTATAAAGGTGAAATTTTAAGAAAAATGTTGAATTTCAAGTTTTTTAAAAAGGTGAAATCAAATTTTTTAAAGAAGGTAAAATTTCAAGTTTTCTAAAAAGATGAAATTTCAAGAAAAATGTTGAACTTCAAGTTTCTTGAAGAAGGTGATATTTCAAGTTTTTCAAAACAAGGTGAAATTTCAAATGTTTTGAAAAAAGTCAAATTTCAAGAAAAATGTTGAAATTGCAAGTTTTTTTAAAAAATGTCAAGTTTAAGTCAAGTTCTTTAAAAAAGGTGAAATTTGAAGTTTTTTAAAAATTTAAAATTTCAAGAAAATTGTTGAAATTTCAAGTTTCTTAAAAAAGTGATATTTCAAGTTTTTTAAGAAAGGTGAAATTTCAAATTTTTTAAAAAAGGCGAAATTTTAAGAAAAATGTTGAAATTTCAACTTTCTTAAAGAAGGTGAAATTTTAAGAAAAATGTTGAAATGTTTAGTTTCTTAAAAAAAGTTATATTTGAAGTTCTTTAAACAAAGTGAAATTTCAAGAGAAATGTTGAAATTTCAAGTTTTTTAAAAAAGGTGAAATCAAGTTTTTTAAAGAAGGTAAAATTTCAAGTTTTTTAAAGAAGGTGAAATTTCAAGTTTTTTAAAAAGGTGAAATTTCACGTTTTTTAAAGGTGAAATATCAAGAAAGATGTTGAAATTTCAAGTTTCTTAAAAAAGTGATATTTCAAGTTTTTCAAAACAAGGTGAAATTTCAAATGTTTTGAAAAAAGGCGAAATTTCAAGAAAAATGTTGGAATATCGATTTGTTTTTAAAAAAGGTGAAATTTCATTTTTTTTTTAAATGTTTTGCATTTTTTAATTTGGAAAAGTAATTTTTTTTTCTTGAATACACAGAAATAAATATTTTTTAAATAAATAATAATAATAAATAAATTGTAACGGCCTGACGTTAAAACAGTAAAACGATTTATTCAAAATAAATAAATGAAAAATGGAAAATTGAAAAAATTTCATTTTCCATTTCCGTTTTATCCATTTACCTTTTTCATTTTCAATTTCCATTTCTAATTTCTAATTGTCATTGCCGTTTTCTATTTGATATTTGACATTTGCCATTTCTGTTTTCCATTTTCAATTTTCCATATCCTTTTTCATTTTCCATTTCCGTTTTCTATTTTCAAGTTCCATTTTGTACATTCATTTACCATTTTCTTTTTACATTTGCCATTCCCGTTTTTCATTTTCAATTTTCCATATTCATTTACCTTTTCCATTTCTAATTGTCATTACCGTTTTCCATTTTCCATTTCCGTTTACCATTTCTATCCGCCATTTCCCTTATTTCCCATTTCAGCCCCATATTTCCCCAACTTAATTCAGTCTCATCCCCGATAATTCAAGTAAAACTTGTGTTTCATTTCCAGATCGCAGATGATATCCCCTGAAGACTTCAAGTTCGTAATAGCATTCGACGTGCAAGATCACGCAGCGCGCGAACGCCTGCTGCGCAACGATCCCATCCAGTGCGCCAAGACCTTCCTGAACCTATTAGGCCACGTCTCCAAGGACCAGACCCTCCAATACATCCTAGTTTTAGTCGACGACATGTTACAGGTACATTCATTTACTATTTTTTTCTAAAACTTTTTAAAATCCCGTTTTTTAATTACAAGGAGGATCGCAGCCGCGTGGAAATCTTCCACGAATACGCCACCAAAACCAGAGAGTCCGTTTGGGGGCCGTTTTTGAACCTGCTGAACCGCCAGGACGGTTTCATTACCAACATGACGGCAAGAATCATCGCGAAAATCGCTTGCTCGTCGCAGACCTCGATGGAACGTTCTGATCTCCATTTCTATCTGACGTGGCTCAAAGATCAGCTGAAATTGCAGGTATTTGGCGGTTGAATTTTTTGACAAGGCTTTGTTGTGTGCTTGCGCTCTTGATTCACATGTTAGTTGCACTTTTTGCTGCACCTTTTCGTTTTTTTTTTTTGTAACATTTTATTGATGCACGAGGACAATTAAACAAATCTGGTTTTCGACGATGGGGTTTTTCAATTGAGCGCGAAAAGACCTTTCCAATGAGGGGTCACAAGCCCCCCTTCCCATTTACAAATTGGGGGGGGGTTCTTTTTTACTCTTTTGCAATAAATTTTAAAACGATAGCGATTTTGAATAGAGCGCGAAGAGACCTTTCAAATGAGGTGTCACAAACCCCCTTCTCATTTAACAATTTATGGGGGGGGAGATATTTTTTTATAACATTTTATTGACGCGCGAGAACAATTAAACAAATTCGTTTTTCAACGATACCGTTTTTGAATAGAGCGCAAAGAGACCTTTCAAATGAGTTGTCACAAGCCCATTTACCAATTTAGGGGGGGGGGGTATTTTTTTATAACATTTTATTGACGCACGAGAACAATTAAACAAATCCGTTCTTCAACGATAGCGTTTTTGAATAGAACGTGAAGAGACATTTACAAATTTAGGGGGGGGGAGTTCCTTTTTACTCTTTTGCAATAAATTTTAAAACGATAGCGATTTTGAATAGAGCGCGAAGAGACCTTTCAAATGAGGTGTCACAAACCCCCTTCTCATTTAACAATTTATGGGGGGGGAGATATTTTTTTATAACATTTTATTGACGCGCGAGAACAATTAAACAAATTCGTTTTTCAACGATACCGTTTTTGAATAGAGCGCAAAGAGACCTTTCAAATGAGTTGTCACAAGCCCATTTACCAATTTAGGGGGGGGGGTATTTTTTTATAACATTTTATTGACGCACGAGAACAATTAAACAAATCCGTTCTTCAACGATAGCGTTTTTGAATAGAACGTGAAGAGACATTTACAAATTTAGGGGGGGGGGAGTTCCTTTTTACTCTTTTGCAATAAATTTTAAAACGATAGTGTTTTTGAATAGAGCGCGAAGAGACCTTTCAAATGAGGTGTCACAAACCCCCTTCTCATTTAACAATTTATGGGGGGGGAGGTATTTTTTTATAACATTTTATTGACGCGCGAGAACAATTAAACAAATTCGTTTTTCAACGATACCGTTTTTGAATAGAGCGCAAAGAGACCTTTCAAATGAGTTGTCACAAGCCCATTTACCAATTTAGGGGGGGGTATTTTTTATAACATTTTATTGACGCACGAGAACAATTAAACAAATCCGTTCTTCAACGATAGCGTTTTTGAGTAGAACGTGAAGAGACATTTACAAATTTAGGGGGGGGGAGTTCCTTTTTACTCTTTTGCAATAAATTTTAAAACGATAGTGTTTTTGAATAGAGCGCGAAGAGACCTTTCAAATGAGGTGTCACAAACCCCCTTCTCATTTAACAATTTATGGGGGGGGAGGTATTTTTTTATAACATTTTATTGACGCGCGAGAACAATTAAACAAATTCGTTTTTCAACGATACCGTTTTTGAATAGAGCGCAAAGAGACCTTTCAAATGAGTTGTCACAAGCCCATTTACCAATTTAGGGGGGGGGGGGTATTTTTTTATAACATTTTATTGACGCACGAGAACAATTAAACAAATCCGTTCTTCAACGATAGCGTTTTTGAATAGAACGTGAAGAGACATTTACAAATTTAGGGGGGGGGAGTTCCTTTTTACTCTTTTGCAATAAATTTTAAAACGATAGCGATTTTGAATAGAGCGCGAAGAGACCTTTCAAATGAGGTGTCACAAACCCCCTTCTCATTTAACAATTTATGGGGGGGGAGATATTTTTTTATAACATTTTATTGACGCGCGAGAACAATTAAACAAATTCGTTTTTCAACGATACCGTTTTTGAATAGAGCGCAAAGAGACCTTTCAAATGAGTTGTCACAAGCCCATTTACCAATTTAGGGGGGGGGGTATTTTTTTATAACATTTTATTGACGCACGAGAACAATTAAACAAATCCGTTCTTCAACGATAGCGTTTTTGAATAGAACGTGAAGAGACATTTACAAATTTAGGGGGGGGGAGTTCCTTTTTACTCTTTTGCAATAAATTTTAAAACGATAGTGTTTTTGAATAGAGCGCGAAGAGACCTTTCAAATGAGGTGTCACAAACCCCCTTCTCATTTAACAATTTATGGGGGGGGAGGTATTTTTTTATAACATTTTATTGACGCGCGAGAACAATTAAACAAATTCGTTTTTCAACGATACCGTTTTTGAATAGAGCGCAAAGAGACCTTTCAAATGAGTTGTCACAAGCCCATTTACCAATTTAGGGGGGGGTATTTTTTATAACATTTTATTGACGCACGAGAACAATTAAACAAATCCGTTCTTCAACGATAGCGTTTTTGAGTAGAACGTGAAGAGACATTTACAAATTTAGGGGGGGGGAGTTCCTTTTTACTCTTTTGCAATAAATTTTAAAACGATAGTGTTTTTGAATAGAGCGCGAAGAGACCTTTCAAATGAGGTGTCACAAACCCCCTTCTCATTTAACAATTTATGGGGGGGGAGGTATTTTTTTATAACATTTTATTGACGCGCGAGAACAATTAAACAAATTCGTTTTTCAACGATACCGTTTTTGAATAGAGCGCAAAGAGACCTTTCAAATGAGTTGTCACAAGCCCATTTACCAATTTAGGGGGGGGGGTATTTTTTTATAACATTTTATTGACGCACGAGAACAATTAAACAAATCCGTTCTTCAACGATAGCGTTTTTGAATAGAACGTGAAGAGACATTTACAAATTTAGGGGGGGGAGTTCCTTTTTACTCTTTTGCAATAAATTTTAAAACGATAGTGTTTTTGAATAGAGCGCGAAGAGACCTTTCAAATGAGGTGTCACAAACCCCCTTCTCATTTAACAATTTATGGGGGGGGAGGTATTTTTTTATAACATTTTATTGACGCGCGAGAACAATTAAACAAATTCGTTTTTCAACGATACCGTTTTTGAATAGAGCGCAAAGAGGCCTTTCAAATGAGTTGTCACAAGCCCATTTACCAATTTAGGGGGGGGGGTATTTTTTATAACATTTTATTGACGCACGAGAACAATTAAACAAATCCGTTCTTCAACGATAGCGTTTTTGAATAGAACGTGAAGAGACATTTACAAATTTAGGGGGGGGGAGTTCCTTTTTACTCTTTTGCAATAAATTTTAAAACGATAGTGTTTTTGAATAGAGCGCGAAGAGACCTTTCAAATGAGGTGTCACAAGCTCCCCTTCCCATTTAACAATTTAGGGGGGGGGGGTTATAACATTTTATTGATGTATGAGAACAGTTAAACAAATCCGTTTATGAGTTGGCTTGTTTACTTCACATTTGTAAGGTGGCCAGATTTCGAAGTTTGAAATTCGGGACGCTATTAGTTTTTGATTTTTAGTTTGTTTTGTTTAGATTCTTTTTTGTTACTGTTGCAATAATTTTTTTAACGATAGCGTTTTTGAATAGAGCGCGAAGAGACCTTTCAAATGAGGTGTCACAAGCCTTCCCTTCCCATTTAAAGGGGGGGGGGGGTGAAACTTCACTTTATAGGATTTATACTATAAAATAGTATAATTTTTATTGTTTTTTAATATGTGATTTTAGTCAAACGATAGTAAATTTATTTTTTTTAAATCAGTTTGGTGGAGATTTCTTTTCTGAATACACAATGGTGTGTTTCAATTTGATTTTGTAGAATATTCTTAAGAAATTATTTTATTTTTTAAACGAAGTTTAAGTGCGTCGTGGAATGCAAAAAAATGGAAGATTTTATTAACTTTTAAAATAAATTTAGCATTCAACCAGTCAACCAGTCCTGGCATTATGTGACGAAGCGCCATCCTGCTGGAAAAACACTCTATTTAATTCTGCAAGGCGTAATTCATCCAAGAAGTTTTCCAAGGCACACTTAAACTATGTTTAAAAAATAAAATTATTTCTCAAGAATATTTTACAAAAATTGAAATTCAGAATGGAAATCTCCACCAAACGGAATAAAAAAAGTATGTGTTGCTATTTAAAAAAAAAAAGAATTGTATTCTTTTGTAGTATTTATACATCTGTCTTATGCGATTTTTGAATTTCTGAAATTGGATTATTAATACCAGAATTATAGCTTGGCGCGTTTTTCGTGAGACAACCTGTATAATACAGGCTGTATTATATTAAGTTGTCCGCCATTGGTAACTTTGTCATTATTGGAGCCACAAAAACTATTAACTGTCACAATTTATTCAATTGTTTTGTGACGTTTTTAATAATTATCAAATTTCAATTGTTTCGTTGCCTACGTGATTTTTGCAGTTAATTGAAATAAAAACTTCAATCGCCTGTAACTTCTTGGTTATGTAATTTAATGGTATCAGTGCGTTGAGACTTTTTTACTCAGAATTAAACGTCCCTTGGAAATGTGCAAAAAAATACAGGGCGTCCCAATAAGAAAAAATGTTATTTTCGCGAATATCTCGCCCAGTTGACGTTCGATTGTTTTTTCGCTTTCATTATAGTAACCAGCGGAAAAAACACAAATTCTTTGCTAATTTAAACGACTTTGTAGCTCCAATAATAACAAAGTTACCAATGGTGGACACTTAATGTATACATACAGGGTGATTCCTGAAAAACGTTCCACGCTCCAACTCTGGTATTTATTGGCCGATTTCGGAAAAAAGAGAGTATATATGATTGGTCGAGCGAGTACCACACGAAGGTGTTAATTTGGATTTTTTACGAAGCGACAGTCAACTTTTTTTTTTCTAATGATATCTAATAACGTGAGATTTTTTTAGTTGGCCAAGTGTGTTTTATTTTTTAATTTTTTTAATTTCATCTTCAAGCTAAACGTGTTGGAACTGTCGAGTTTCTGTGTGTAATAACTGTGTCCGAATTGTGAACCTAACACTTTTGCATCTCATGTATATATTATCTGTGTGTGCGATCACAAAAACTATATTTTCTGCAAAATAATAAATTTTAACCGATTTGTGCCGAATAACCGAATAAGTTTCTGTTGTCACTGTTGCGACGAGCTCTAATCTCGAAACTAATACAAGCGACCGCCGCCGCGTATATATTGGCGCTTGAAATGCACACCAGGGGGCGCGCGACACTCAAATTGTCACTCTTTTAGTACGCAGCTCTGGCCGAAGCGCAGTCGGTCGCTGATTCGTTAAAATCGCACGCCGGAGAAAGGCCAACCGAGACTTACACTGAAGTCTCGTTCAGCATCGATGAACACCATTCGTCAGGGATTGAAATGACGGTATAAGAGCTACGGAATTGTGTGTGTGACTTGCGGTTTTTGTTCCCTTTTTGCGTGACGCGTTTTTTATTGGAAAATTTTACGCTTTATGTTTTAGAAGTTCGTCGCTAGGGGGGTCTCGGCGCAGTCACTTGAGTGATTTTTGGTGACTTTTCATAAACTCAGGTGCCTTTTTGCTAATAAATAAAGTCACTTTTAGTCCCTTTTGCTAATAAAAAGTCACTTTTAGTCCTTTTTTCTAATAAGAAGTCACTTTTAGTCCCTTTTTCTAATAAAAAGTCACTTTTAGTCATTTTTTCTAATAAATAGTCACATTTGTCACTTTTTGTTCTATTTTTTAACGTCACTTAAGTGACTTTTGATAGGTTTTCATAAACGAAGCCACTTTCAGTACCTTTTTCTAATAAAAAGTCACATTTGTCACTTTTTGTTTTATTTGTTAATGTCACTTAAGTGACTTTTGGTAGGTTTTCATAAACCCAGTCACTTTTAGTCCCTTTTTCAATAATAAAAAGTCACGTTTAGTCCTTTTTTTAAATTAAAAAGTTAATTTTTGTACCTTTTTCTCTAATAAAAAGACACTTTTAGTTCTTTATTCTAATAAAAGTCACTTTTACCCCTTTTTTAAATTAAAAAGTTACTTTTAGTCCTTTTTCTTTAATAAAAAGTCACTTGTAGTTCTTTTTTCTAATAAAAAGTCACTTTTAGTCCCTTTTTCTAATTAAAAGTCACTTTTAGTCCAATTTTCTCTAATAAAAAGTCACTTCTGGTCCCTTGTTCTAATTAAAAGTCACTTTTAGTCCAGTTTTCTCTAATGATAAGTCACTTTTAGTCCCTTTTTCTAATTAAAAGTCACTTTTAGTCCAGTTTTCTAATTAAAAGTCACTTTTAGTCCAGTTTTCTCTAATAATAAGTCACTTTTAGTCTCTTTTTCTAATTAAAAGTCACTTTTAGTCCAATTTTCTCTAATAAAAAGTCACTTTTAGTCCCTTTTTCTAATTAAAAGTCACTTTTAGTCCAGTTTTCTCTAATAATAAGTCACTTTTAGTCCCTTTTTCTAATTAAAAGTCACTTTTAGTCCAATTTTCTCTAATAAAAAGTCACTTTTAGTCCCCTTTTCTAATTAAAAGTCACTTTTAGTCCAGTTTTCTCTAATAATAAGTCACTTTTAGTCCCCTTTTCTAATTAAAAGTCACTTTTAGTCCAGTTTTCTCTAATAATAAGTCACTTTTAGTCCCTTTTTCTAATTAAAAATCACTTTTAGTCCCTTTTTCTCTAATAAAAAGACACTTTTAGTCCTTTATTGTAATAAAAGTCACCTTTAGCCCCTTTTTTAAATTAAAAAGTTACTTTTAGTCCTTTTTCTCTAATAAAAAGTCACTTGTAGTTCTTTTTTCTAATAAAAAGTCTCTTTTAGTCCCTTTTTCTAATTAAAAGTCACTTTTAGTCCAATTTTCTCTAATAAGAAGTCACTTCTAGTCCCTTCTTGTAATAAAAAGTCACTTTTGTCACTTTTTGTTCTATTTGTTAATATCACTTAAGTGACTTTTGGTAGGTTTTCATAAACCCAGTCACTTTTAGTCCCATTTTCTCTAATAAAAAGTCACTTTTAGTCCTTTTTTCTAATAAAAGTCACTTTTAGCCTTTGTTTTTAAATTAAAAAGTTCTTTTAGTCCTTTTTGCTAATAAAAAGTCAATTTTAGTGCCTATTTCTAATAAAAAGTAACTTTTAGTCCCATTTTCTCTAATAAAAAGTCACTTTTAGTCCTTTTTTTAAATTAAAAAGTTAATTTTTGTCCCTTTTTCTCTAATAAAAAGTCACTTTTAGTCCTTTTTTCTAATAAAAGTCACTTTTAGCCTTTGTTTTTAAATTAAAAAGTTACTTTTAGTCCTTTTTCTCTAATAAAAAGTCAATTTTAGTGCCTATTTCTAATAAAAAGTAACTTTTAGTCCCATTTTCTCTAATAAATAGTCACATTTGTCACTTTTTGTTCTATTTTTTAATGTCACTTAAGTGACTTTTGATAGGTTTTCATAAACGAAGCCACTTTCAGTACCTTTTTCTAATAAAAAGTCACATTTGTCACTTTTTGTTTTATTTGTTAATGTCACTTAAGTGACTTTTGGTAGGTTTTCATAAACCCAGTCACTTTTAGTCCTTTTTCTTTAATAAAAAGTCACTTGTAGTTCTTTTTTCTAATAAAAAGTCACTTTTAGTCCAATTTTCTCTAATAAAAAGTCACTTCTGGTCCCTTGTTCTAATTAAAAGTCACTTTTAGTCCAGTTTTCTCTAATGATAAGTCACTTTTAGTCCCTTTTTCTAATTAAAAGTCACTTTTAGTGCCTTTTTCTAATTAAAAGTCACTTTTAGTCCAGTTTTCTCTAATAATAAGTCACTTTTAGTCCCTTTTTCTAATTAAAAGTCACTTTTAGTCCAATTTTCTCTAATAAAAAGTGACTTTTAGTCCCTTTTTCTAATTAAAAGTCACTTTTAGTCCAATTTTCTCTAATAAAAAGTGACTTTTAGTCCCTTTTTCTAATTAAAAGTCACTTTTAGTCCAGTTTTCTCTAATAATAAGTCACTTTTAGTCCCTTTTTCTAATTAAAAGTCACTTTTAGTCCCCTTTTCTAATTAAAAGTCACTTTTAGTCCAGTTTTCTCTAATAATAAGTCACTTTTAGTCCCTTTTTCTAATTAAAAGTTACTTTTAGTCCTTTTTCTTTAATAAAAAGTCACTTGTAGTTCTTTTTTCTAATTAAAAGTCACTTTTAGTCCAATTTTCTCTAATAAAAAGTCACTTCTGGTCCCTTGTTCTAATTAAAAGTCACTTTTAGTCCAGTTTTCTCTAATGATAAGTCACTTTTAGTCCCTTTTTCTAATTAAAAGTCACTTTTAGTGCCTTTTTCTAATTAAAAGTCACTTTTAGTCCAGTTTTCTCTAATGATAAGTCACTTTTAGTCCCTTTTTCTAATTAAAAGTCACTTTTAGTCCCTTTTTCTAATTAAAAGTCACTTTTAGTCCAGTTTTCTCTAATAATAAGTCACTTTTAGTCCCTTTTTCTAATTAAAAGTCACTTTTAGTCCCCTTTTCTAATTAAAAGTCACTTTTAGTCCAGTTTTCTCTAATAATAAGTCACTTTTAGTCCCTTTTTCTAATTAAAAGTTACTTTTAGTCCTTTTTCTTTAATAAAAAGTCACTTGTAGTTCTTTTTTCTAATTAAAAGTCACTTTTAGTCCAATTTTCTCTAATAAAAAGTCACTTCTGGTCCCTTGTTCTAATTAAAAGTCACTTTTAGTCCAGTTTTCTCTAATGATAAGTCACTTTTAGTCCCTTTTTCTAATTAAAAGTCACTTTTAGTGCCTTTTTCTAATTAAAAGTCACTTTTAGTCCAGTTTTCTCTAATAATAAGTCACTTTTAGTCCTTTTTTCTAATAAAAGTCACTTTTAGCCTTTGTTTTTAAATTAAAAAGTTACTTTTAGTCCTTTTTCTTTAATAAAAAGTCACTTGTAGTTCTTTTTTCTAATAAAAAGTCACTTTTAGTCCCTTTTTCTAATTAAAAGTCACTTTTAGTCCAATTTTCTCTAATAAAAAGTCACTTCTGGTCCCTTGTTCTAATTAAAAGTCACTTTTAGTCCAGTTTTCTCTAATGATAAGTCACTTTTAGTCCCTTTTTCTAATTAAAAGTCACTTTTAGTGCCTTTTTCTAATTAAAAGTCACTTTTAGTCCAGTTTTTATCTAATGATAAGTCACTTTTAGTCCCTTTTTCTAATTAAAAGTCACTTTTAGTCCCTTTTTCTCTAATAAAAAGACACTTTTAGTCCTTTATTGTAATAAAAGTCACCTTTAGCCCCTTTTTTAAATTAAAAAGTTACTTTTAGTCCTTTTTCTCTAATAAAAAGTCACTTGTAGTTCTTTTTTCTAATTAAAAGTCACTTTTAGTCCAATTTTCTCTAATAAAAAGTCACTTCTGGTCCCTTGTTCTAATTAAAAGTCACTTTTAGTCCAGTTTTCTCTAATGATAAGTCACTTTTAGTCCCTTTTTCTAATTAAAAGTCACTTTTAGTGCCTTTTTCTAATTAAAAGTCACTTTTAGTCCAGTTTTCTCTAATAATAAGTCACTTTTAGTCCCTTTTTCTAATTAAAAGTCACTTTTAGTCCCCTTTTCTAATTAAAAGTCACTTTTAGTCCCCTTTTCTAATTAAAAGTCACTTTTAGTCCAGTTTTCTCTAATAATAAGTCACTTTTAGTCCCTTTTTCTAATTAAAAGTCACTTTTAGTCCCTTTTTCTCTAATAAAAAGACACTTTTAGTCCTTTATTGTAATAAAAGTCACCTTTAGCCCCTTTTTTAAATTAAAAAGTTACTTTTAGTCCTTTTTCTCTAATAAAAAGTCACTTGTAGTTCTTTTTTCTAATAAAAAGTCTCTTTTAGTCCCTTTTTCTAATTAAAAGTCACTTTTAGTCCAATTTTCTCTAATAAGAAGTCACTTCTAGTCCCTTCTTGTAATAAAAAGTCACTTTTGTCACTTTTTGTTCTATTTGTTAATATCACTTAAGTGACTTTTGGTAGGTTTTCATAAACCCAGTCACTTTTAGTCCCATTTTCTCTAATAAAAAGTCACTTTTAGTCCTTTTTTCTAATAAAAGTCACTTTTAGCCTTTGTTTTTAAATTAAAAAGTTACTTTTAGTCCTTTTTGCTAATAAAAAGTCAATTTTAGTGCCTATTTCTAATAAAAAGTAACTTTTAGTCCCATTTTCTCTAATAAAAAGTCACTTTTAGTCCTTTTTTTAAATTAAAAAGTTAATTTTTGTCCCTTTTTCTCTAATAAAAAGTCACTTTTAGTCCTTTTTTCTAATAAAAGTCACTTTTAGCCTTTGTTTTTAAATTAAAAAGTTACTTTTAGTCCTTTTTCTCTAATAAAAAGTCAATTTTAGTGCCTATTTCTAATAAAAAGTAACTTTTAGTCCCATTTTCTCTAATAAAAAGTCACTTTTAGTCCTTTTTTTAAATTAAAAAGTTAATTTTTGTCCCTTTTTCTCTAATAAAAAGACACTTTTAGTCCTTTTTTCTAATAAAAGTCACTTTTAGCCCTTGTTTTTAAATTAAAAAGTTACTTTTAGTCCTTTTTCTCTAATAAAAAGTCAATTTTAGTACCTATTTCTAATAAAAAGTAACTTTTAGTCCCCTTTTCTCTAATAAAAAGTCACTTTTAGTCCTTTTTTTAAATTAAAAAGTTAATTTTTGTCCCTTTTTCTCTAATAAAAAGTCACTTTTAGTCCTTTTTCTAATAAAAAGTCATTTTTAGTCTCTTTTTCTCTAATAAAATGTCTCTTTTAGTCCTTTTTTCTAATAAAAAGTCACTTTTAGTCTCTTTTTCTCTAATAAAAAGTTACTTTTAGTCCTTTTTTCTAATAGAAAGTCATTTTTAGTAACTTTTTCTCTTTTAAAAAGTCACTTTTGTCACTTTTTGTTCTATTTGTTAATTCCACTTTAGTGACTTTTAGTAGGTTTTCATAAACCCAGTCACTTTTAATCCCTTTTTCTAATCAAAAGTCACTTTTAGTCCCTTTTTCTAATTAAAAGTCACTTTTAGTCCCTTTTTCTAATTAAAAGTCACTTTTAGTCCAGTTTTCTCTAATAATAAGTCACTTTTAGTCCCTTTTTCTAATTAAAAGTCACTTTTAGTCCCCTTTTCTAATTAAAAGTCACTTTTAGTCCAGTTTTCTCTAATAATAAGTCACTTTTAGTCCCTTTTTCTAATTAAAAGTTACTTTTAGTCCTTTTTCTTTAATAAAAAGTCACTTGTAGTTCTTTTTTCTAATTAAAAGTCACTTTTAGTCCAATTTTCTCTAATAAAAAGTCACTTCTGGTCCCTTGTTCTAATTAAAAGTCACTTTTAGTCCAGTTTTCTCTAATGATAAGTCACTTTTAGTCCCTTTTTCTAATTAAAAGTCACTTTTAGTGCCTTTTTCTAATTAAAAGTCACTTTTAGTCCAGTTTTCTCTAATAATAAGTCACTTTTAGTCCTTTTTTCTAATAAAAGTCACTTTTAGCCTTTGTTTTTAAATTAAAAAGTTACTTTTAGTCCTTTTTCTTTAATAAAAAGTCACTTGTAGTTCTTTTTTCTAATAAAAAGTCACTTTTAGTCCCTTTTTCTAATTAAAAGTCACTTTTAGTCCAATTTTCTCTAATAAAAAGTCACTTCTGGTCCCTTGTTCTAATTAAAAGTCACTTTTAGTCCAGTTTTCTCTAATGATAAGTCACTTTTAGTCCCTTTTTCTAATTAAAAGTCACTTTTAGTGCCTTTTTCGAATTAAAAGTCACTTTTAGTCCAGTTTTCTCTAATAATAAGTCACTTTTAGTCCCTTTTTCTAATTAAAAGTCACTTTTAGTCCAATTTTCTCTAATAAAAAGTGACTTTTAGTCCTTTTTTCTAATTAAAAGTCACTTTTAGTCCAGTTTTCTCTAATAATAAGTCACTTTTAGTCCTTTTTTCTAATAAAAGTCACTTTTAGCCTTTGTTTTTAAATTAAAAAGTTACTTTTAGTCCTTTTTCTTTAATAAAAAGTCACTTGTAGTTCTTTTTTCTAATAAAAAGTCACTTTTAGTCCCTTTTTCTAATTAAAAGTCACTTTTAGTCCAATTTTCTCTAATAAAAAGTCACTTCTGGTCCCTTGTTCTAATTAAAAGTCACTTTTAGTCCAGTTTTCTCTAATGATAAGTCACTTTTAGTCCCTTTCTCTAATAATAAGTCACTTTTAGTGCCTTTTTCTAATTAAAAGTCACTTTTAGTCCAGTTTTCTCTAATAATAAGTCACTTTTAGTCCCTTTTTCTAATTAAAAGTCACTTTTAGTCCCTTTTTCTCTAATAAAAAGACACTTTTAGTCCTTTATTGTAATAAAAGTCACCTTTAGCCCCTTTTTTAAATTAAAAAGTTACTTTTAGTCCTTTTTCTCTAATAAAAAGTCACTTGTAGTTCTTTTTTCTAATAAAAAGTCTCTTTTAGTCCCTTTTTCTAATTAAAAGTCACTTTTAGTCCAATTTTCTCTAATAAGAAGTCACTTTTAGTCCCTTTTTCAATAATAAAAAGTCACGTTTAGTCCTTTTTTTAAATTAAAAAGTTAATTTTTGTACCTTTTTCTCTAATAAGAAGACACTTATAGTTCTTTATTCTAATAAAAGTCACTTTTACCCCTTTTTTAAATTAAAAAGTTACTTTTAGTCCTTTTTCTTTAATAAAAAGTCACTTGTAGTTCTTTTTTCTAATAAAAAGTCACTTTTAGTCCAATTTTCTCTAATAAAAAGTCACTTCTGGTCCCTTGTTCTAATTAAAAGTCACTTTTAGTCCAGTTTTCTCTAATGATAAGTCACTTTTAGTCCCTTTTTCTAATTAAAAGTCACTTTTAGTGCCTTTTTCTAATTAAAAGTCACTTTTAGTCCAGTTTTCTCTAATAATAAGTCACTTTTAGTCCCTTTTTCTAATTAAAAGTCACTTTTAGTCCAATTTTCTCTAATAAAAAGTGACTTTTAGTCCCTTTTTCTAATTAAAAGTCACTTTTAGTCCAGTTTTCTCTAATAATAAGTCACTTTTAGTCCCTTTTTCTAATTAAAAGTCACTTTTAGTCCAGTTTTCTCTAATAATAAGTCACTTTTAGTCCCTTTTTCTAATTAAAAGTCACTTTTAGTCCAATTTTCTCTAATAAAAAGTCACTTTTAGTCCCTTTTTCTAATTAAAAGTCACTTTTAGTCCAGTTTTCTCTAATAATAAGTCACTTTTAGTCCCTTTTTCTAATTAAAAGTCATTTTTAGTCCAGTTTTCTCTAATAATAAGTCACTTTTAGTCCCTTTTTCTAATTAAAAGTCACTTTTAGTCCCCTTTTCTAATTAAAAGTCACTTTTAGTCCAGTTTTCTCTAATAATAAGTCACTTTTAGTCCCTTTTTCTAATTAAAAGTCACTTTTAGTCCCTTTTTCTCTAATAAAAAGAGACTTTTAGTCCTTTATTGTAATAAAAGTCACCTTTAGCCCCTTTTTTAAATTAAAAAGTTACTTTTAGTCCTTTTTCTCTAATAAAAAGTCACTTGTAGTTCTTTTTTCTAATAAAAAGTCTCTTTTAGTCCCTTTTTCTAATTAAAAGTCACTTTTAGTCCAATTTTCTCTAATAAGAAGTCACTTCTAGTCCCTTCTTGTAATAAAAAGTCACTTTTGTCACTTTTTGTTCTATTTGTTAATATCACTTAAGTGACTTTTGGTAGGTTTTCATAAACCCAGTCACTTTTAGTCCCATTTTCTCTAATAAAAAGTCACTTTTAGTCCTTTTTTCTAATAAAAGTCACTTTTAGCCTTTGTTTTTAAATTAAAAAGTTCTTTTAGTCCTTTTTGCTAATAAAAAGTCAATTTTAGTGCCTATTTCTAATAAAAAGTAACTTTTAGTCCCATTTTCTCTAATAAAAAGTCACTTTTAGTCCTTTTTTTAAATTAAAAAGTTAATTTTTGTCCCTTTTTCTCTAATAAAAAGTCACTTTTAGTCCTTTTTTCTAATAAAAGTCACTTTTAGCCTTTGTTTTTAAATTAAAAAGTTACTTTTAGTCCTTTTTCTCTAATAAAAAGTCAATTTTAGTGCCTATTTCTAATAAAAAGTAACTTTTAGTCCCATTTTCTCTAATAAATAGTCACATTTGTCACTTTTTGTTCTATTTTTTAATGTCACTTAAGTGACTTTTGATAGGTTTTCATAAACGAAGCCACTTTCAGTACCTTTTTCTAATAAAAAGTCACATTTGTCACTTTTTGTTTTATTTGTTAATGTCACTTAAGTGACTTTTGGTAGGTTTTCATAAACCCAGTCACTTTTAGTCCTTTTTCTTTAATAAAAAGTCACTTGTAGTTCTTTTTTCTAATAAAAAGTCACTTTTAGTCCAATTTTCTCTAATAAAAAGTCACTTCTGGTCCCTTGTTCTAATTAAAAGTCACTTTTAGTCCAGTTTTCTCTAATGATAAGTCACTTTTAGTCCCTTTTTCTAATTAAAAGTCACTTTTAGTGCCTTTTTCTAATTAAAAGTCACTTTTAGTCCAGTTTTCTCTAATAATAAGTCACTTTTAGTCCCTTTTTCTAATTAAAAGTCACTTTTAGTCCAATTTTCTCTAATAAAAAGTCACTTTTAGTCCCTTTTTCTAATTAAAAGTCACTTTTAGTCCAGTTTTCTCTAATAATAAGTCACTTTTAGTCCCTTTTTCAATAATAAAAAGTCACGTTTAGTCCTTTTTTTAAATTAAAAAGTTAATTTTTGTACCTTTTTCTCTAATAAGAAGACACTTTTAGTTCTTTATTCTAATAAAAGTCACTTTTACCCCTTTTTTAAATTAAAAAGTTACTTTTAGTCCTTTTTCTTTAATAAAAAGTCACTTGTAGTTCTTTTTTCTAATAAAAAGTCACTTTTAGTCCAATTTTCTCTAATAAAAAGTCACTTCTGGTCCCTTGTTCTAATTAAAAGTCACTTTTAGTCCAGTTTTCTCTAATGATAAGTCACTTTTAGTCCCTTTTTCTAATTAAAAGTCACTTTTAGTGCCTTTTTCTAATTAAAAGTCACTTTTAGTCCAGTTTTCTCTAATAATAAGTCACTTTTAGTCCCTTTTTCTAATTAAAAGTCACTTTTAGTCCAATTTTCTCTAATAAAAAGTGACTTTTAGTCCCTTTTTCTAATTAAAAGTCACTTTTAGTCCAGTTTTCTCTAATAATAAGTCACTTTTAGTCCCTTTTTCTAATTAAAAGTCACTTTTAGTCCAGTTTTCTCTAATAATAAGTCACTTTTAGTCCCTTTTTCTAATTAAAAGTCACTTTTAGTCCCCTTTTCTAATTAAAAGTCACTTTTAGTCCAGTTTTCTCTAATAATAAGTCACTTTTAGTCCCTTTTTCTAATTAAAAGTTACTTTTAGTCCTTTTTCTTTAATAAAAAGTCACTTGTAGTTCTTTTTTCTAATTAAAAGTCACTTTTAGTCCAATTTTCTCTAATAAAAAGTCACTTCTGGTCCCTTGTTCTAATTAAAAGTCACTTTTAGTCCAGTTTTCTCTAATGATAAGTCACTTTTAGTCCCTTTTTCTAATTAAAAGTCACTTTTAGTGCCTTTTTCGAATTAAAAGTCACTTTTAGTCCAGTTTTCTCTAATAATAAGTCACTTTTAGTCCCTTTTTCTAATTAAAAGTCACTTTTAGTCCAATTTTCTCTAATAAAAAGTGACTTTTAGTCCTTTTTTCTAATTAAAAGTCACTTTTAGTCCAGTTTTCTCTAATAATAAGTCACTTTTAGTCCTTTTTTCTAATAAAAGTCACTTTTAGCCTTTGTTTTTAAATTAAAAAGTTACTTTTAGTCCTTTTTCTTTAATAAAAAGTCACTTGTAGTTCTTTTTTCTAATAAAAAGTCACTTTTAGTCCCTTTTTCTAATTAAAAGTCACTTTTAGTCCAATTTTCTCTAATAAAAAGTCACTTCTGGTCCCTTGTTCTAATTAAAAGTCACTTTTAGTCCAGTTTTCTCTAATGATAAGTCACTTTTAGTCCCTTTCTCTAATAATAAGTCACTTTTAGTGCCTTTTTCTAATTAAAAGTCACTTTTAGTCCAGTTTTCTCTAATAATAAGTCACTTTTAGTCCCTTTTTCTAATTAAAAGTCACTTTTAGTCCCTTTTTCTCTAATAAAAAGACACTTTTAGTCCTTTATTGTAATAAAAGTCACCTTTAGCCCCTTTTTTAAATTAAAAAGTTACTTTTAGTCCTTTTTCTCTAATAAAAAGTCACTTGTAGTTCTTTTTTCTAATAAAAAGTCTCTTTTAGTCCCTTTTTCTAATTAAAAGTCACTTTTAGTCCAATTTTCTCTAATAAGAAGTCACTTTTAGTCCCTTTTTCAATAATAAAAAGTCACGTTTAGTCCTTTTTTTAAATTAAAAAGTTAATTTTTGTACCTTTTTCTCTAATAAGAAGACACTTTTAGTTCTTTATTCTAATAAAAGTCACTTTTACCCCTTTTTTAAATTAAAAAGTTACTTTTAGTCCTTTTTCTTTAATAAAAAGTCACTTGTAGTTCTTTTTTCTAATAAAAAGTCACTTTTAGTCCAATTTTCTCTAATAAAAAGTCACTTCTGGTCCCTTGTTCTAATTAAAAGTCACTTTTAGTCCAGTTTTCTCTAATGATAAGTCACTTTTAGTCCCTTTTTCTAATTAAAAGTCACTTTTAGTGCCTTTTTCTAATTAAAAGTCACTTTTAGTCCAGTTTTCTCTAATAATAAGTCACTTTTAGTCCCTTTTTCTAATTAAAAGTCACTTTTAGTCCAATTTTCTCTAATAAAAAGTGACTTTTAGTCCCTTTTTCTAATTAAAAGTCACTTTTAGTCCAGTTTTCTCTAATAATAAGTCACTTTTAGTCCCTTTTTCTAATTAAAAGTCACTTTTAGTCCAGTTTTCTCTAATAATAAGTCACTTTTAGTCCCTTTTTCTAATTAAAAGTCACTTTTAGTCCAATTTTCTCTAATAAAAAGTCACTTTTAGTCCCTTTTTCTAATTAAAAGTCACTTTTAGTCCAGTTTTCTCTAATAATAAGTCACTTTTAGTCCCTTTTTCTAATTAAAAGTCATTTTTAGTCCAGTTTTCTCTAATAATAAGTCACTTTTAGTCCCTTTTTCTAATTAAAAGTCACTTTTAGTCCCCTTTTCTAATTAAAAGTCACTTTTAGTCCAGTTTTCTCTAATAATAAGTCACTTTTAGTCCCTTTTTCTAATTAAAAGTCACTTTTAGTCCCTTTTTCTCTAATAAAAAGAGACTTTTAGTCCTTTATTGTAATAAAAGTCACCTTTAGCCCCTTTTTTAAATTAAAAAGTTACTTTTAGTCCTTTTTCTCTAATAAAAAGTCACTTGTAGTTCTTTTTTCTAATAAAAAGTCTCTTTTAGTCCCTTTTTCTAATTAAAAGTCACTTTTAGTCCAATTTTCTCTAATAAGAAGTCACTTCTAGTCCCTTCTTGTAATAAAAAGTCACTTTTGTCACTTTTTGTTCTATTTGTTAATATCACTTAAGTGACTTTTGGTAGGTTTTCATAAACCCAGTCACTTTTAGTCCCATTTTCTCTAATAAAAAGTCACTTTTAGTCCTTTTTTCTAATAAAAGTCACTTTTAGCCTTTGTTTTTAAATTAAAAAGTTCTTTTAGTCCTTTTTGCTAATAAAAAGTCAATTTTAGTGCCTATTTCTAATAAAAAGTAACTTTTAGTCCCATTTTCTCTAATAAAAAGTCACTTTTAGTCCTTTTTTTAAATTAAAAAGTTAATTTTTGTCCCTTTTTCTCTAATAAAAAGTCACTTTTAGTCCTTTTTTCTAATAAAAGTCACTTTTAGCCTTTGTTTTTAAATTAAAAAGTTACTTTTAGTCCTTTTTCTCTAATAAAAAGTCAATTTTAGTGCCTATTTCTAATAAAAAGTAACTTTTAGTCCCATTTTCTCTAATAAATAGTCACATTTGTCACTTTTTGTTCTATTTTTTAATGTCACTTAAGTGACTTTTGATAGGTTTTCATAAACGAAGCCACTTTCAGTACCTTTTTCTAATAAAAAGTCACATTTGTCACTTTTTGTTTTATTTGTTAATGTCACTTAAGTGACTTTTGGTAGGTTTTCATAAACCCAGTCACTTTTAGTCCTTTTTCTTTAATAAAAAGTCACTTGTAGTTCTTTTTTCTAATAAAAAGTCACTTTTAGTCCAATTTTCTCTAATAAAAAGTCACTTCTGGTCCCTTGTTCTAATTAAAAGTCACTTTTAGTCCAGTTTTCTCTAATGATAAGTCACTTTTAGTCCCTTTTTCTAATTAAAAGTCACTTTTAGTGCCTTTTTCTAATTAAAAGTCACTTTTAGTCCAGTTTTCTCTAATAATAAGTCACTTTTAGTCCCTTTTTCTAATTAAAAGTCACTTTTAGTCCAATTTTCTCTAATAAAAAGTCACTTTTAGTCCCTTTTTCTAATTAAAAGTCACTTTTAGTCCAGTTTTCTCTAATAATAAGTCACTTTTAGTCCCTTTTTCAATAATAAAAAGTCACGTTTAGTCCTTTTTTTAAATTAAAAAGTTAATTTTTGTACCTTTTTCTCTAATAAGAAGACACTTTTAGTTCTTTATTCTAATAAAAGTCACTTTTACCCCTTTTTTAAATTAAAAAGTTACTTTTAGTCCTTTTTCTTTAATAAAAAGTCACTTGTAGTTCTTTTTTCTAATAAAAAGTCACTTTTAGTCCAATTTTCTCTAATAAAAAGTCACTTCTGGTCCCTTGTTCTAATTAAAAGTCACTTTTAGTCCAGTTTTCTCTAATGATAAGTCACTTTTAGTCCCTTTTTCTAATTAAAAGTCACTTTTAGTGCCTTTTTCTAATTAAAAGTCACTTTTAGTCCAGTTTTCTCTAATAATAAGTCACTTTTAGTCCCTTTTTCTAATTAAAAGTCACTTTTAGTCCAATTTTCTCTAATAAAAAGTGACTTTTAGTCCCTTTTTCTAATTAAAAGTCACTTTTAGTCCAATTTTCTCTAATAAAAAGTGACTTTTAGTCCCTTTTTCTAATTAAAAGTCACTTTTAGTCCAGTTTTCTCTAATAATAAGTCACTTTTAGTCCCTTTTTCTAATTAAAAGTCACTTTTAGTCCAGTTTTCTCTAATAATAAGTCACTTTTAGTCCCTTTTTCTAATTAAAAGTCACTTTTAGTCCCCTTTTCTAATTAAAAGTCACTTTTAGTCCAGTTTTCTCTAATAATAAGTCACTTTTAGTCCCTTTTTCTAATTAAAAGTTACTTTTAGTCCTTTTTCTTTAATAAAAAGTCACTTGTAGTTCTTTTTTCTAATTAAAAGTCACTTTTAGTCCAATTTTCTCTAATAAAAAGTCACTTCTGGTCCCTTGTTCTAATTAAAAGTCACTTTTAGTCCAGTTTTCTCTAATGATAAGTCACTTTTAGTCCCTTTTTCTAATTAAAAGTCACTTTTAGTGCCTTTTTCTAATTAAAAGTCACTTTTAGTCCAGTTTTCTCTAATGATAAGTCACTTTTAGTCCCTTTTTCTAATTAAAAGTCACTTTTAGTCCCTTTTTCTAATTAAAAGTCACTTTTAGTCCAGTTTTCTCTAATAATAAGTCACTTTTAGTCCCTTTTTCTAATTAAAAGTCACTTTTAGTCCCCTTTTCTAATTAAAAGTCACTTTTAGTCCAGTTTTCTCTAATAATAAGTCACTTTTAGTCCCTTTTTCTAATTAAAAGTTACTTTTAGTCCTTTTTCTTTAATAAAAAGTCACTTGTAGTTCTTTTTTCTAATTAAAAGTCACTTTTAGTCCAATTTTCTCTAATAAAAAGTCACTTCTGGTCCCTTGTTCTAATTAAAAGTCACTTTTAGTCCAGTTTTCTCTAATGATAAGTCACTTTTAGTCCCTTTTTCTAATTAAAAGTCACTTTTAGTGCCTTTTTCTAATTAAAAGTCACTTTTAGTCCAGTTTTCTCTAATAATAAGTCACTTTTAGTCCTTTTTTCTAATAAAAGTCACTTTTAGCCTTTGTTTTTAAATTAAAAAGTTACTTTTAGTCCTTTTTCTTTAATAAAAAGTCACTTGTAGTTCTTTTTTCTAATAAAAAGTCTCTTTTAGTCCCTTTTTCTAATTAAAAGTCACTTTTAGTCCAATTTTCTCTAATAAGAAGTCACTTTTAGTCCCTTTTTCAATAATAAAAAGTCACGTTTAGTCCTTTTTTTAAATTAAAAAGTTAATTTTTGTACCTTTTTCTCTAATAAGAAGACACTTTTAGTTCTTTATTCTAATAAAAGTCACTTTTACCCCTTTTTTAAATTAAAAAGTTACTTTTAGTCCTTTTTCTTTAATAAAAAGTCACTTGTAGTTCTTTTTTCTAATAAAAAGTCACTTTTAGTCCAATTTTCTCTAATAAAAAGTCACTTCTGGTCCCTTGTTCTAATTAAAAGTCACTTTTAGTCCAGTTTTCTCTAATGATAAGTCACTTTTAGTCCCTTTTTCTAATTAAAAGTCACTTTTAGTGCCTTTTTCTAATTAAAAGTCACTTTTAGTCCAGTTTTCTCTAATAATAAGTCACTTTTAGTCCCTTTTTCTAATTAAAAGTCACTTTTAGTCCAATTTTCTCTAATAAAAAGTGACTTTTAGTCCCTTTTTCTAATTAAAAGTCACTTTTAGTCCAGTTTTCTCTAATAATAAGTCACTTTTAGTCCCTTTTTCTAATTAAAAGTCACTTTTAGTCCAGTTTTCTCTAATAATAAGTCACTTTTAGTCCCTTTTTCTAATTAAAAGTCACTTTTAGTCCAATTTTCTCTAATAAAAAGTCACTTTTAGTCCCTTTTTCTAATTAAAAGTCACTTTTAGTCCAGTTTTCTCTAATAATAAGTCACTTTTAGTCCCTTTTTCTAATTAAAAGTCATTTTTAGTCCAGTTTTCTCTAATAATAAGTCACTTTTAGTCCCTTTTTCTAATTAAAAGTCACTTTTAGTCCCCTTTTCTAATTAAAAGTCACTTTTAGTCCAGTTTTCTCTAATAATAAGTCACTTTTAGTCCCTTTTTCTAATTAAAAGTCACTTTTAGTCCCTTTTTCTCTAATAAAAAGAGACTTTTAGTCCTTTATTGTAATAAAAGTCACCTTTAGCCCCTTTTTTAAATTAAAAAGTTACTTTTAGTCCTTTTTCTCTAATAAAAAGTCACTTGTAGTTCTTTTTTCTAATAAAAAGTCTCTTTTAGTCCCTTTTTCTAATTAAAAGTCACTTTTAGTCCAATTTTCTCTAATAAGAAGTCACTTCTAGTCCCTTCTTGTAATAAAAAGTCACTTTTGTCACTTTTTGTTCTATTTGTTAATATCACTTAAGTGACTTTTGGTAGGTTTTCATAAACCCAGTCACTTTTAGTCCCATTTTCTCTAATAAAAAGTCACTTTTAGTCCTTTTTTCTAATAAAAGTCACTTTTAGCCTTTGTTTTTAAATTAAAAAGTTCTTTTAGTCCTTTTTGCTAATAAAAAGTCAATTTTAGTGCCTATTTCTAATAAAAAGTAACTTTTAGTCCCATTTTCTCTAATAAAAAGTCACTTTTAGTCCTTTTTTTAAATTAAAAAGTTAATTTTTGTCCCTTTTTCTCTAATAAAAAGTCACTTTTAGTCCTTTTTTCTAATAAAAGTCACTTTTAGCCTTTGTTTTTAAATTAAAAAGTTACTTTTAGTCCTTTTTCTCTAATAAAAAGTCAATTTTAGTGCCTATTTCTAATAAAAAGTAACTTTTAGTCCCATTTTCTCTAATAAATAGTCACATTTGTCACTTTTTGTTCTATTTTTTAATGTCACTTAAGTGACTTTTGATAGGTTTTCATAAACGAAGCCACTTTCAGTACCTTTTTCTAATAAAAAGTCACATTTGTCACTTTTTGTTTTATTTGTTAATGTCACTTAAGTGACTTTTGGTAGGTTTTCATAAACCCAGTCACTTTTAGTCCTTTTTCTTTAATAAAAAGTCACTTGTAGTTCTTTTTTCTAATAAAAAGTCACTTTTAGTCCAATTTTCTCTAATAAAAAGTCACTTCTGGTCCCTTGTTCTAATTAAAAGTCACTTTTAGTCCAGTTTTCTCTAATGATAAGTCACTTTTAGTCCCTTTTTCTAATTAAAAGTCACTTTTAGTGCCTTTTTCTAATTAAAAGTCACTTTTAGTCCAGTTTTCTCTAATAATAAGTCACTTTTAGTCCCTTTTTCTAATTAAAAGTCACTTTTAGTCCAATTTTCTCTAATAAAAAGTCACTTTTAGTCCCTTTTTCTAATTAAAAGTCACTTTTAGTCCAGTTTTCTCTAATAATAAGTCACTTTTAGTCCCTTTTTCAATAATAAAAAGTCACGTTTAGTCCTTTTTTTAAATTAAAAAGTTAATTTTTGTACCTTTTTCTCTAATAAGAAGACACTTTTAGTTCTTTATTCTAATAAAAGTCACTTTTACCCCTTTTTTAAATTAAAAAGTTACTTTTAGTCCTTTTTCTTTAATAAAAAGTCACTTGTAGTTCTTTTTTCTAATAAAAAGTCACTTTTAGTCCAATTTTCTCTAATAAAAAGTCACTTCTGGTCCCTTGTTCTAATTAAAAGTCACTTTTAGTCCAGTTTTCTCTAATGATAAGTCACTTTTAGTCCCTTTTTCTAATTAAAAGTCACTTTTAGTGCCTTTTTCTAATTAAAAGTCACTTTTAGTCCAGTTTTCTCTAATAATAAGTCACTTTTAGTCCCTTTTTCTAATTAAAAGTCACTTTTAGTCCAATTTTCTCTAATAAAAAGTGACTTTTAGTCCCTTTTTCTAATTAAAAGTCACTTTTAGTCCAGTTTTCTCTAATAATAAGTCACTTTTAGTCCCTTTTTCTAATTAAAAGTCACTTTTAGTCCAGTTTTCTCTAATAATAAGTCACTTTTAGTCCCTTTTTCTAATTAAAAGTCACTTTTAGTCCCCTTTTCTAATTAAAAGTCACTTTTAGTCCAGTTTTCTCTAATAATAAGTCACTTTTAGTCCCTTTTTCTAATTAAAAGTTACTTTTAGTCCTTTTTCTTTAATAAAAAGTCACTTGTAGTTCTTTTTTCTAATTAA
Organism: Dascillus cervinus; assembly: GCA_949768715.1. Lineage (NCBI taxonomy): Eukaryota > Metazoa > Arthropoda > Insecta > Coleoptera > Dascillidae > Dascillus > Dascillus cervinus. Next base: position 41,650,879 of record OX458323.1, on the reverse strand, counting down.
AAGTCACTTTTAGTCCAATTTTCTCTAATAAAAAGTCACTTCTGGTCCCTTGTTCTAATTAAAAGTCACTTTTAGTCCAGTTTTCTCTAATGATAAGTCACTTTTAGTCCCTTTTTCTAATTAAAAGTCACTTTTAGTGCCTTTTTCTAATTAAAAGTCACTTTTAGTCCAGTTTTCTCTAATGATAAGTCACTTTTAGTCCCTTTTTCTAATTAAAAGTCACTTTTAGTCCCTTTTTCTAATTAAAAGTCACTTTTAGTCCAGTTTTCTCTAATAATAAGTCACTTTTAGTCCCTTTTTCTAATTAAAAGTCACTTTTAGTCCCCTTTTCTAATTAAAAGTCACTTTTAGTCCAGTTTTCTCTAATAATAAGTCACTTTTAGTCCCTTTTTCTAATTAAAAGTTACTTTTAGTCCTTTTTCTTTAATAAAAAGTCACTTGTAGTTCTTTTTTCTAATTAAAAGTCACTTTTAGTCCAATTTTCTCTAATAAAAAGTCACTTCTGGTCCCTTGTTCTAATTAAAAGTCACTTTTAGTCCAGTTTTCTCTAATGATAAGTCACTTTTAGTCCCTTTTTCTAATTAAAAGTCACTTTTAGTGCCTTTTTCTAATTAAAAGTCACTTTTAGTCCAGTTTTCTCTAATAATAAGTCACTTTTAGTCCTTTTTTCTAATAAAAGTCACTTTTAGCCTTTGTTTTTAAATTAAAAAGTTACTTTTAGTCCTTTTTCTTTAATAAAAAGTCACTTGTAGTTCTTTTTTCTAATAAAAAGTCACTTTTAGTCCCTTTTTCTAATTAAAAGTCACTTTTAGTCCAATTTTCTCTAATAAAAAGTCACTTCTGGTCCCTTGTTCTAATTAAAAGTCACTTTTAGTCCAGTTTTTATCTAATGATAAGTCACTTTTAGTCCCTTTTTCTAATTAAAAGTCACTTTTAGTCCCTTTTTCTCTAATAAAAAGACACTTTTAGTCCTTTATTGTAATAAAAGTCACCTTTAGCCCCTTTTTTAAATTAAAAAGTTACTTTTAGTCCTTTTTCTCTAATAAAAAGTCACTTGTAGTTCTTTTTTCTAATTAAAAGTCACTTTTAGTCCAATTTTCTCTAATAAAAAGTCACTTCTGGTCCCTTGTTCTAATTAAAAGTCACTTTTAGTCCAGTTTTCTCTAATGATAAGTCACTTTTAGTCCCTTTTTCTAATTAAAAGTCACTTTTAGTGCCTTTTTCTAATTAAAAGTCACTTTTAGTCCAGTTTTCTCTAATAATAAGTCACTTTTAGTCCCTTTTTCTAATTAAAAGTCACTTTTAGTCCCCTTTTCTAATTAAAAGTCACTTTTAGTCCAGTTTTCTCTAATAATAAGTCACTTTTAGTCCCTTTTTCTAATTAAAAGTCACTTTTAGTCCCTTTTTCTCTAATAAAAAGACACTTTTAGTCCTTTATTGTAATAAAAGTCACCTTTAGCCCCTTTTTTAAATTAAAAAGTTACTTTTAGTCCTTTTTCTCTAATAAAAAGTCACTTGTAGTTCTTTTTTCTAATAAAAAGTCTCTTTTAGTCCCTTTTTCTAATTAAAAGTCACTTTTAGTCCAATTTTCTCTAATAAGAAGTCACTTCTAGTCCCTTCTTGTAATAAAAAGTCACTTTTGTCACTTTTTGTTCTATTTGTTAATATCACTTAAGTGACTTTTGGTAGGTTTTCATAAACCCAGTCACTTTTAGTCCCATTTTCTCTAATAAAAAGTCACTTTTAGTCCTTTTTTCTAATAAAAGTCACTTTTAGCCTTTGTTTTTAAATTAAAAAGTTACTTTTAGTCCTTTTTGCTAATGAAAAGTCAATTTTAGTGCCTATTTCTAATAAAAAGTAACTTTTAGTCCCATTTTCTCTAATAAAAAGTCACTTTTAGTCCTTTTTTTAAATTAAAAAGTTAATTTTTGTCCCTTTTTCTCTAATAAAAAGTCACTTTTAGTCCTTTTTTCTAATAAAAGTCACTTTTAGCCTTTGTTTTTAAATTAAAAAGTTACTTTTAGTCCTTTTTCTCTAATAAAAAGTCAATTTTAGTGCCTATTTCTAATAAAAAGTAACTTTTAGTCCCATTTTCTCTAATAAAAAGTCACTTTTAGTCCTTTTTTTAAATTAAAAAGTTAATTTTTGTCCCTTTTTCTCTAATAAAAAGACACTTTTAGTCCTTTTTTCTAATAAAAGTCACTTTTAGCCCTTGTTTTTAAATTAAAAAGTTACTTTTAGTCCTTTTTCTCTAATAAATAGTTATTTATATTATTAGGAGTATAAGCAAAGCTTTATGTGCTGTGGCTGATAGGTTGACTGCCGATCGTAGTGAGGCAGCCAAATCAGCCGAAGCACATAAAGCGCTTATACTCCGAATAATATATGTTATTTTTTCTCCAAACGTAAAATTATAATACAAAAATAAGCATCTAATTAACAAGGTTATTTCGGGAAACATTACACTTGTACAAAAATAGCATTGCCTGATAGACACTTTCTAGATATTACCGTAGCAACCGCCAAACAACAAATTATTGTTTGAGAAAAGTCAGTCAATTTTGTGGCAATGTCTAATTCAGACGAAATTCAATTAACTCCACCTGAAATAGCCGAAATAGCAAGAGCCGAGATTGAAAATCTTCTTCCTACAAAGTCAAGCGGTGTTTATGAAGCAGCGTTCAAGAAATTCATTACATGGTGTTTGGAAAAAAATGTATTCGTTTATTCAATCAAGTAACATGGACTTTATATGCTTAAGCATATAAAGTACTTTATCTGCTTAAGCATATAAATGAAACTTCTACTAGCAACATTCTGTCATTTAAATGCCACTTTTATGACGTTTGGAGAAAAAAGTCAATTTTAGTACCTATTTCTAATAAAAAGTAACTTTTAGTCCCCTTTTCTCTAATAAAAAGTCACTTTTAGTCCTTTTTTTAAATTAAAAAGTTAATTTTTGTCCCTTTTTCTCTAATAAAAAGTCACTTTTAGTCCTTTTTCTAATAAAAAGTCATTTTTAGTCTCTTTTTCTCTAATAAAATGTCACTTTTAGTCCTTTTTTCTAATAAAAAGTCACTTTTAGTCTCTTTTTCTCTAATAAAAAGTTACTTTTAGTCCTTTTTTCTAATAGAAAGTCATTTTTAGTAACTTTTTCTCTTTTAAAAAGTCACTTTTGTCACTTTTTGTTCTATTTGTTAATTCCACTTTAGTGACTTTTATTAGGTTTTCATAAACCCAGTCACTTTTAATCCCTTTTTCTAATCAAAAGTCAATTTTAGTCCCTTTTTCTAATAAAAAGTAACTTTTGTCACTTTTTGTTCTATCCTGTGTTAATTTCATATTTTCGGGCAGTCTGATAGCATTATTGTAAACCACTCATCTAACCTAAAAAACAAAAGTTTAAATTCTCGACCTGTGAAATAATAATAATGAAGTTGAAAAATTGATAACTTAAATCGGAGTAAACATATTGACAAAATAAACGAGAAGATACCACTTATGTTAGGAGCATTGCCTATATATGTAAGAATTACTTAGATAATGAAAACAAATATAGGTATTGTTTATAATTTATACTTCCTATATCTGTGTTCAGACATCTAATAACAACTTGGTGTCACTAAATTTGTGTTTAAACAATACTGTGACAGCGCATTGCTTTTTTTTTGGTAATATTACTTTGAAATAGAGCCTTCGCTAAAAACGGTCATTTCGGGAACGCTTTTTTTAAAGTTAATGAAACGTCGAAAAAATACAAAAGGTGCGGTTTTGTTTGCTTTATTCAATATTAACTAAAATGATAATAACAATAATACGCATAAAATCTTTTTGAAGCAAAATACAGGAGTTTTACGATATGCAGATTTTCAGTATTCTTCTTGTAATAATAATAATTAAAAAAAACAAGATCATCACTAATAAAAATTTTTATGTAAAGGAACAATCAACATATTAGTCACTTTTGTCACTTTTTATGTGAAATTTTCGCCTGGGATCCTCCTGTCACAACATATTACAATTTACAATTACAAAATACCTAGTAAAACACATTTTTTAAAATTAAAAAAAAAAAAAATATGGAAAAAAGGAACAAAAATCGCAAGTCGCAATAAAATAATGTGTAAGGTAACTAGAAAGATGAGGTGACACACAGACACACGAATTGTTTTTTTGTTCGCATGTGTGTGGTTTGCACGATTTTTTAATGTAGTTGTAGTTCTCTTCCTCAAAATTGCGGTTTGTTGTTTTTTGAGGTTTTTGTGCTGATTCGATTTTTCTGTGTATCTGTATGTAGAACAACGAATACATCCAGTCTGTAGCTCGTTGCTTGCAAATGATGCTGCGCATCGACGAGTACCGATTCGCGTTTGTTTCCGTCGACGGCATATCGACGCTGCTGTCGGTACTTTCTGGGCGTGTCAATTTTCAAGTGCAGTACCAGCTGATTTTTTGCCTCTGGGTTCTGACCTTCAATTCGCTGCTGGCGGAAAAAATGAACAAATTCAACATCATTCCGATTTTGGCGGACATTTTGAGCGATTCCGTCAAGGAGAAAGTGACGAGGATAATTTTGGCCGTGTTTCGTAACTTGATTGAGAAACCGGACGACGGCCAGGTCTCCAAGGAGCACTGCATCGCCATGGTGCAATGCAAGGTAGGAGTCATTCGATTGGTTGAATATAAATGTCGTAAATGTCGTAATTTGTACAATTTTTTTGGTTTTGTTTTTTGGTTGTAAATTGGAAAGTAATGAAGCGATCTTAATTATGTAGATGGGAGAATTGTGGAGAATTGAATTGCGAATAGGATGAGGGGTTGGATGGACTAATGGGATAATCAGAAGCTGAGAAAAGTGGGAAAATCGGGAAAATTCGGTGTTTTTTTTTTTGAAAAGTTTGTAGTTTGGCCATTTTTTAATTTTAAAAATTTAAACTTTGCACGATGGTGACTAATTGTGTGCGCTTTATGTGTGTGCAAAATCGCGACTGTCTGGGACTGACTGTTTTTGCACAATCGACATTTTATTGTTTTTTTTGGGGATTTTTCGCGCGGAGGACTGGATGCTTCTGTGACTGTTCGATTGGAATTTTAAAAACGGAATTGGAAAGTAGGCGTGAATGGGAACAAAACTTCTGTTTTTGTTTTGTTGGAAAATGTCGAGAAATTGGTGAAAAACTGTTGTGAATGTGAGTGAAAGCGGTCGAGGAGTGGGGGGAGACTGGCCGCCATTTTGTTCGCACCATATGGGAAAAAGTTTCATTTTCGATTTTTTGAAAGATTTAAATCCGCGATTTTTTTGTTTTTGAGAAAATGGAATTTATCGAAACGTCAGAAACTGAGAAGAAATCGTAATTTTGAAATGAAAATTATTTTTGGGGAAATTTGGGTGACATTAGTTAAATATTCAGTTTCTAATTATTTCTTTTTAAGATACCTGAAATTTCAACATTTTTAAACAAAGTTGAATTATCAGTTTCAAGAAAAAACTTGAAATTTTACCTTCTTTAAAAAACTTTATTTCACCTTTTTTTAAAATCTCGAAATTTCAACATTTTTCTTGAAATTTTACCTCTTTAACAAACTTGAAGTATAACTTTTTGTAAGAAACTTGAAATTTCAACATTTTTAAACAAAGTTGAATTATCAGTTTCAAGAAAAAACTTGAAATTTTACCTTCTTTAAAAAACTTTATTTTACCTTTTTTTAAAATCTCGAAATTTCAACATTTTTCTTGAAATTTTACCTCTTTAACAAACTTGTAAGAAACTTGAAATTTCAACATTTTTAAACAAAGTTGAATTATCACCTCCTCTCAAAAAACTTGAAATTTTACCTTCTTTAAACAACTTGATTTCACCTTTTTTTAAAATCATGAAATTTCAACATTTTTCTTGAAATTTTACCTCTTTAACAAACTTGAAATATCACTTTCTTTAAGAAATTTGAAATTTCAACATTTTTAAACAAAGTTGAATTATCAGTTTCAAGAAAAAACTTGAAATTTTACCTTCTTTAAAAAACTTGATTTCACTTTTTTTTAATATCTTGAAATTTCAACTTTTTTCTTGAAATTTCACCCCTTAAAAAACAGTTCAAATTTCGCTTTTTTTAAGAAAGTTAAAATTTCAATTTTTTTTCAAATTTCACCTTTTTCTAAAAAAAAGTTGAAATTTCACCTTTTTTAAAAAACTTGAAAGTTTACCAATTTTAAGAAACTTAATTTTACATTTTTTTAAAATCTTGAAATTTCACCTCTTTAAAAAAAGTTCAAATTTCGCCGTTTTTTAAAATACTTGAAATTTCAAAAAAAAATTTCAAATTTCACCTTTTTCTAAAGAAAGTTGAAATTTCACCTTTTTTGAAAAACTTGAAAGTTTACCAATTTTAAGAAACTTAATTTTACATTTTTTTAAAATCTTGAAATTTCACCTCTTTAAAAAAAGTTCAAATTTCGCCGTTTTTTAAAATACTTGAAATTTCAAAAAATTTTTTCAAATTTCACCTTTTTCTAAAAAAAAGTTGAAATTTCACCTTTTTTAAAAAACTTGAAAGTTTACCAATTTTAAGAAACTTAATTTTACATTTTTTTAAAATCTTGAAATTTCACCTCTTTAAAAAAAGTTCAAATTTCGCCGTTTTTTAAAATACTTGAAATTTCAAAAAAAATTTCAAATTTCACCTTTTTCTAAAGAAAGTTGAAATTTCACCTTTTTTGAAAAACTTGAAAGTTTACCAATTTTAAGAAACTTAATTTTACATTTTTTTAAAATCTTGAAATTTCACCTCTTTAAAAAAAGTTCAAATTTCGCCGTTTTTTAAAATACTTGAAATTTCAAAAAATTTTTTCAAATTTCACCTTTTTCTAAAGAAAGTTGAAATTTCACCTTTTTTAAAAAACTTGAAAGTTTACCAATTTTAAGAAACTTAATTTTACATTTTTTTAAAATCTTGAAATTTCACCTCTTTAAAAAAAGTTCAAATTTCGCCGTTTTTTAAAATACTTGAAATTTCAAAAAAAATTTCAAATTTCACCTTTTTCTAAAGAAAGTTGAAATTTCACCTTTTTTGAAAAACTTGAAAGTTTACCAATTTTAAGAAACTTAATTTTACATTTTTTTAAAATCTTGAAATTTCACCTCTTTAAAAAAAGTTCAAATTTCGCCGTTTTTTAAAATACTTGAAATTTCAAAAAATTTTTTCAAATTTCACCTTTTTCTAAAGAAAGTTGAAATTTCACCTTTTTTAAAAAACTTGAAAGTTTACCAATTTTAAGAAACTTAATTTTACATTTTTTTAAAATCTTGAAATTTCACCTCGTTAAAAAAAGTTCAAATTTCGCCGTTTTTTAAAATACTTGAAATTTCAAAAAAAAATTCAAATTTCACCTTTTTCTAAAAAAAGTTGAAATTTCACCTTTTTAAAAAAACTTGAAGGTTTACCAATTTTAAGAAACATTATTTCACCCTTTTTTAAATCTTGAAATATCCCTTCTTTAAAAAACTTTTAAAAAAACTTAAAATTTCACATTTTTTTAAAAAGTGGTAATTTCACTGTTTTTAAAAAACTTGAAATTTCAACATTTTTCTTAATTTCACCTTTTTAAAAAATTGATATTTCACCAATTTTAAGAAACTTGATTTTGCATTTTCTAAAAAACCTGGAAATTTCAACATTTTTCTTGAAATTTCACCTCTTTAAAAAACTTTAAAAAAACTTAAAATTTCAACTTTTTTTAAAAAAGAGGAAATTTCAAGTTTCTTTCAAAAAGATGAAATTTCAACTATTTTTAAAAAAGGTGAAATTTCAAGTTTCCTATTTATTTTCTACATCTCCTAACTACGCTTTGGTATTTTCGCGTACAACACACCCGAATCAATAAAAAAAATATTGCAAAAAATAATGAAATTAAATGGAAATTGTGCAAAAACTGCCAGTCCCAGAGAGTCTCTTCGCAATTTTCAATTTTCCACAATTCCTCAATCGACATCATCAAAATCGCTTCATCAGTTTCCATTCTACAACCAAAAAACAAAACAACAGAAAAAAAGCGATTTTTCGTCGAAAATTCTATAAATTAAAAATTACGATTATCGAATTGGAAATTATGCAGAATTCCCAAACTGATTTTGACAAAATCGCACAGTCGCTTCTCCAGATAGTAGTTACGTCACGAGAAAAAACAAAAACGCTTTATTCCTTGGCCTACTGCTTTTGTGGAGATTATTAATCAAGTTTAATCATAAACAGGTTCTGAAACAACTCACAATTTTGGAACAGCGAAAATTCGACGATGAAGACGTCACAGCGGACGTCGAATTCCTGACGGAAAAACTTCAAGCTTCGGTGCAGGATCTGAGTTCGTTCGACGAATACGCCACAGAGGCAAGTTTGTTTTGTTTTTTGTTTGTTTGTTTTTTGTTTGTTTGTTTTTTGTTTTGTACCCCGCGCAGGTAAAAAAGTGTGTGAACCGAAATTTATTTCAGATCAAATCCGGACGGTTGGAATGGTCGCCGGTTCACAAGAGCAAGTTTTGGCGCGAGAATGCGCAACGATTGAACGAAAAGAATTACGAGTTGCTGCGCATTCTGATCCATTTGCTGGAGACGAGCAAAGATCCGCTTGTGTTGAGTGTGGCCAGTTTCGATATCGGGGAGTACGTCAGACATTATCCCAGAGGCAAACAGTAAGCGATAATTTTGGTTAAAAGGGCAATTCGTCTCTCTGTGGACAAAACTTGAAATTTCACTTTAAAAAAACAAAACGCTTGAAATTTCGACGTTTTTCTCGAAATTTCAACGTTTTTCTTGAAATTTCAACATTTTTCTTCAAATTTCAACATTTCTCTTCAAATTTAATCTTTTTCTAAAGAACTTGAAATTTCAAGTTTTTTAAAACCGCGAAATTTCAAGATTTTAAAGAAATGTAAAATCAAGTTCCTTAAAATTGGTAAAATTTCAAGTTTTTTTGGAAAAGTGAAATTTCAAGAAAAATGTTCAAATGTCAACATTTTAAAAAAATGTAAAATCAAGTTCCTTAAAGTTGGTAAAATTTCAAGTTTTTTTAGAAAAAGGTGAAATTTGAAGAAAAATGTTCAAATATGTAGATTTTTAAAAAATATAAAATCAAGTTCCTTAAAATTGGTACAATTTCAAGTTTTTTAGAAAAAGGTGAATTTTCAACATTTTTTAAAAAAGGTGAAAATTTCAAATTTTTTAAAGAGGTAAAATTTCAAGAAAAATGTTGAAATTTCAAGATTTAAAAAAAATGTAAAATCAAGTTCCTTAAAATTGGTAAAATTTCAAGTTTTTTAGAAAAAGGTGAAATTTGAAGAAAAACGTTGAAATTTCAAGATTTGAAAAAAATGTAAAATTAAGTTCCTTAAAATTAGTAAAATTTCAAGTTTTTTAGAAGGTGAAATTTCAACATTTTTTAAAAAAGGTGAAATTTCAAATTTTTAAAGAGCTAAAATTTCAAGAAAAATGTTGAAATTTCAAGATTTAAAAAAAATGTAAAATCAAGTTCCTTAAAATTGGTAAAATTTCAAGTTTTTAAAAAAATATAAAATCAAATTCCTTAAAATTAGTAAAATTTCAAGTTTTTTTAGTAGAAGGTGAAATTTCAACATTTTTTAAAAAAGGTGAAATTTCAAATTTTTTAAAGAGCTAAAATTTCAAGAAAAATGTTGATATTTCAAGATTTAAAAAAAAAGTAAAATCAAATCCCTTAAAATTGGTCAAATATCAAGTTTTTTAGAAAAAAGTGAAATCAAGTTTTTTAAAGAAGGTACAATTTGAAGTTTTTCAGCAAAGGTTAAATTTCAACAGTTTTTAATAAAGGAGAAATTTCAGTTTTTTTTAAAGAGGTGAAATTCAAGAAAAATGTTGAAATTTCAAGATTTAAAAAAAAGAAGTAAAATCAAGTCCCTTAAAATTGGTAAAATTTCAAGTTTTTTTAAAAATGGTGAAATTTTAAGTTTTGTAAAAGTGAAATTTCAAGAAAAATGTTGTAATTTCAAGTTTCTTAAAGGAAGTGAAATTTCAATTTTTTTAAAAAAAAGGGAAATTTCATTTTTTTTAAAGGTGAATTTTAAAGAGAAATGTTAAATTTTTTTTTTTTTAAAAAAGTGAAATTTGAAGAAAAATGTTGAAATTTTTTTTTGAAAAAGGGTGAAATATCAAGAAAATTGTTGAAATTTCAAGTTTCTAAAAAAAGTGAAATTTCAATTTTTTAATAAAGATGAAATGTCAAGCTTTCTTAAAAAGGTGAAATTTCTGTTTTATTTTAAAGAGGTGAAATTTCAAGAAGAACGTTAAAATTTCAAGATTTGTAAAAAAATGCAAAATCAAGTTTATTAAAATTGGTAAAATTTCAATTTTTTTAAAACTGTTGAGATTTCAATTTTTTTGAAAAAGGGTGAAATCTCAAGAAAATTGTTGAAATTTCACGTTTCTTAAAAAAAGCGAAATTTAACTTTTTTTAATAAACATGAAATTTCCATTATTCTTTTTAAAAAAGATGAAATTTGAAGAAAAATTGTTGAAATTTTTTTTTTTGCAAAAAGTAAAATTTCTAGAGAAATGTTGAAATTTCAAGTTTCTATAAAAAAGTGAAATCAAGTTCTTTAAACAAGTAAAATTTCCAAGTTTTTTAAAAGGTGAAATTTCGAGAAAAACGTCGAAATTTCATTTTGCAAAAAGTAAAATTTCAAGAGAAATGTTGAAATTTCAAGTTTCTATAAAAAAGTGAAATCAAGTTCTTTAAACAAGTAAAATTTCCAAGTTTTTTAAAAGGTGAAATTTCGAGAAAAACGTCGAAATTTCATTTTGCAAAAAGTAAAATTTCAAGAGAAATGTTGAAATTTCAAGTTTCTATAAAAAAGTGAAATCAAGTTCTTTAAACAAGTAAAATTTCCAAGTTTTTTAAAAGGTGAAATTTCGAGAAAAACGTCGAAATTTCATTTTGCAAAAAGTAAAATTTCAAGAGAAATGTTGAAATTTCAATTTTTTTAAAAAATTTTTTGAATGCACAGAAATAAATATTTTTTAAATACATCTTAATAATATTTTCAAAATGTTAAAAGTATTCGAACATTCGAATATTTTTTAAATATTGTGCGTCACTTGGGTCCAATTATAATTTGTCCATATTTTACTCAGCATGTGGAAATTTTTATGCAACAACATGATACAGTACGCCGATCCGCCGATTTACGCTGAAGATCGATTCCTCAGAAAACCGTGTAAACAGAATTTTTTTCGATTTTTATAGGCAAAACCGCGCAAATCGAAGACAACTTAAAATGGGCACAATTCAGTCATTTATTTAATAAAGTACCGTGTAAATCGGGGATAGCTGTATTTTGAAAACCGTGTAAAGCGAAAACAACTTAAAATGTGCAAAATTCAGTCATTTATTAAAAAAGTACCGCGTAAATCGGGGACAGGTGTGTATTTTGAAAACCGTGTAAAGCGAAACCGCGTAAATCGAGGGATGGGCTAACTTATGTTTGTGTGCATTTTCTTCAGCATTATAGAGCAGTTGGGCGGTAAGCAGCTCGTGATGCAGCTGTTGGCCCACGAAGACCCCAACGTGCGTTACGAAGCCCTGTTGGCCGTTCAGAAGTTGATGGTTCACAATTGGGAATATCTGGGACGTCAGTTGGAAAAAGAGCAAAGCGGAGACGCTAAGCCTGCGACGGCGCCGATTTCGGGAAAAGCTTAGAACCCATTGTTTGTCGTCAAGTTATAGTTTTGTAAATAGTAGGATGACATTCCGTTGTTGTTTCAATTTGTGAAATTTAAAAGTATTATTCTGTATAGTTTACTCCAACTGTAAAGTGAAAGTCGCTTCGTATTTCTTTTAAAGGATTTAATAAAATTAATGTTATTAAGAAAAGGGGTTTTTAATATACAGTTTAATTATTTTTTTTCTAGTGTCATATAAAAATCCCTCTGTATTATTAATGTTTATATATACAGTGCCCGCCATATTGTTCGCATGGGAAAAACTTTCATCTTTGCTTTTTTTTAAAAGTTAAATGTTTCGAAAGTTTCTGTATGTTCAAAAGCCCGAAACTGACTACTCGGATTCTGGAAGCGATTTTTGGTTTTTGGGAAATTGGCATTTATCGAAAGTTCAAAAACTGAAAAAAATCGCGATTTTATAATGAAAATTATTTTTGGTGAAATTTTTCCAATTGTGAAATCAGATGAGTTTCTTCAAGAGATGTCCAAAAAAATTGTTTTTTCAACTTTCACGTGAAATTTTGAATTTCAATTATTTCAAATCCTAGTTTGGTACAATTTGAATTAAAAAAAATTAATTTGAAAAGAAATTTTGTCATAGGTTATTTTACATTTTTGGCGCAAAGCTTTTTTATCGCGAAAAACCACATTTCAAGTTTCAGCTCGTTTCTTAATTTAGTCAAAATATATGTAACTTGTTCATGCGAATAAACACAAAAAAGCGCATTTTTCCGCTAAACGCACCAGAAAAACTATTTTTCGCGTATAAGCCGAATCCATGAATTTTGAATGTTTCCAAAGTTCTGACAATCTGAATTATTTTAGAACTTTGATAATGGGGCAGGAAAACGCTTTTGTAAAAATATTTTTTTCAAAACTTTTTCCCTCGTTCCAAATTCAATAAAAAAGTAAAACAGTTTCATTTAAAACATTTATTTAAGCATTTTCTGACTTGTTATTTAACCTCCAAACAATACAAATTTAAATATAAAACGAGATATATAAAGAAAGAAAATTAAGCAATTACGCCAAGTTATATCGTCAATTCATCGAGATTTAACGGCTTCAATGCGTTCTTATCCATCTCGTCCAGCGGGTTATTCTCCAGATTCAGGTAGTTCAAATAGTCCAAACTATCAAAAATAGTTTTTTTCAACCGTCCGATTTTATTATTTTGAAGACCGATTTCTTCCAACTTGACACAATTTCCAAACAACTTTTCAGGGATGCTTGTGAGGTTATTTTTATACGCATAAAAATAATTGAGACAATCTAATCCCACCAACAAGTCTTCATCAAGCTCGGAAATTTTATTATTACCCAAATACATTACCTCCAAACTGTCCAACCCTCTGAACAATTGGGGAGGAAACTTGGTGATTTTGTTGTGGTGCAAACAGATCTTCTTTAATTTCTTCAAACCAGCAAAGACGTTTCCCTCTAAACAAATAAGATAGTTGCCACGCAGGTTCAAGGTAATGAGATTGGTCAAGTTGTTGAAAACCCCTTTTTCGATGAAGGTCAGACCGCTGTTACTAAAATCCAATTTTTTGAGTGAAAAGAGGTTGTCGAAGGTTCCAGGTGCCACATAATTAATCCTTCTGTTATTTATAACGAGGCAAATCGAATTGCCACTTAGGTCCACTTCACTTAATTTTCGATGAGAATCATCACTGACAAGACGGTTTTTTAAAGTTTCTATTTCTTTTTTGTTTGGATCTAATTCTGCTATTTTTCCTGAGGTGTAATTTGTAGCCAGAGGGCGAAGCCCGAGGGCTACATAGCAGTGAAAAAAACAAAACATTCAAATCTTCGTTTTTATGGCCACAATATTCAATGATAAAAGGTTCTGCGGTCAATCTATGACAATGTAAACATTGGCAGTTTTTCAAAATTAATCGCTTTTTTAAAAAGAAATTCACAAGGATATTTGCCCTAAAAATCTAAAGTTTTAACAAGGGAACATTTGGATACTTATCCATCTAAAGCTGATGACAATAAACATCTCATAATGAAGGGAATTACTTTAACTAAAATAGTAGGAGTACATCGATATTCACATCTAAAATATTATAGGTTGCACTAATTTTGGGAATCGCTGGCGCAACTCTCACCGAAGAAGTGACTAACTTATCAATTGACGACATTCAAGACGGAGGCTCTTCTTTGATTAGAAATATTCCTAACACAAAAAACAAATTACCAAGAATTTTTGTGGTTACAAATAATGATAATGACGTTTGTTGTTCCTTTTCTCTAGAAATTTGTTCATAATTATAATAAAAATTTTATTCTCGCACCCTTGGCTTTTGAGGTTGTGTTTGCAGATTTGGAAGTCTTTTATGACACACGATTAAACGAAGCACAGTCGAAAAGTTTTTCCTTTTTCTATTTCCACTTAATTCAATGCTTTCCACAAGATTGACGCTGTTAATTTAGTGTTGCAGCAACGTTAGGTTGTCACAGAGTTGGCAAAATTAATGCCCCACAACTAAAAACTATATTTATTACGAAATTACACTGCGTTTATGCAAACTTAAAAACTAAATAACTGTTTACTACATTTTTGTCGCTTATACTTGTGTCAGCGCGCTTTAAAATTCTCTTTCAAGTGAAACCAATATCTCAAATTCGAATTTTTGCCGTTTGTGTCGTTTTGGTATAAATCCGTCGATTTTATCTAAGTTATTAAATTAAGCAATTTTAGTTCCAAATGAATTAAAGTATAATTTCTGCTTGTAAAAATTGCAAGTTGGCTTCTAAATATTACTACAAATCGTTTGTTTAATTACACCAATGTATTTGCATGGGAAAATGTTGCTTGATTTTTATAAAAAATTGACATAAATGTTTAATTGAGATTTTGAAGATGAAAACGAAAATATTTAAGAAGTTTACTGTTCTAAAAATGGAAAAATATTAAAATTATAGTGTCTCTACTTACATTTGAGTAAAAGTTAAACGCAGAGAGATGTAATTGAGCAGATTGCACACAATCGGTAAGAAATTGGCCCCTTTAAGAGTTTGGAATTTTGTTGTTTCGCACTTCACTCTTCATAAATCGAAATTATTTACTTGGAAACGAAAAATAACGACAATATTGCTCTAAAGGTACAATGTAAACATTGAACGCTGTCAAAAGGTTAGAAAAAAACATGGCTGCCGAAACCACACGTGACTTTCTCGACCAATCAAAACATCAACATCATATATTGCCGCCACTGTTTAAATAACAAATTTATGCTTTTTTTTTAAATTTTGTAAAATTTCAAAAATCGCAAAAATTCTCTACGATTTCAAAACGGTCTCGGTTACTTGTAAATTATGTCATGGTAAACTTTCATCTTTGATCATTTTAAAAATTTAAATCTTCCGAAAGTTTTTGTATGTTCAAAAGCCTGAAACTGACACTACTCGGATTCTGGAAGCGATTTTTAGTTTTTGAGAAATTGGCATTTATCGAAATTTCAAAAACTGGAAAAAAACCGTAATTTTAAAATGAACATTATTTTTGATGAAATTTTTGTAAGAGTAGTTGGATATTCAGTAGATGCGATGCCAATAGTGAAATCAGAGGAGTTTCTTTAACTGACGTCCAAAAAATTGTTATTTTTCAAATTTCAACTTTCTTTTCCAATTTCCACGTGTAATCTTGAATTTTAATTATTTGACATTTAAGTGCAGTTAGTTTGTTTATTTTTGTTTTAAAAAAATTAACTAAACTGGTACAATCTAGATTCCAAAAATTTTTAATTTGAAAAGAATTTCGTAATATTATTTTACATTTTTGGCGCAAAGCTTTTTTATCGCGAAAACTCGCATTTGAATTTGAATTCTCTAATTGAAGGCCTCTATGTAAGAAATACGCAAGTCATTTTTCATATTCTGCGACATTTAAGATCTGGAAATCACATTGTTTTGATTTTAACTGATCTTTTTTTGCTAAAGACTTACTGTAATAGAAAAAGATTATTTAAAGTCAAAACGATGTGTGATTTAGAGGTCACATTGAAACATCAAATCTCAAATATCACAGAATATGAAAATAAACTTAGATAGTTTTTGCAGAGAGCCTTTGAATAAAGTTCGGTTATAACCGGTGGTTCGCTATAACAGAAGCCGTTATAACCGGATTCTATTGTATATAGATTGACAGTCGTTCCAAATTCAATAAAAAATGTAAACAGTTGCATTTAAAATATGTATTTAATCAATACAAATTTAAATATAATACAAGATTAATAAAGAAAAACAATTAAACAATTATGACAAGTTACATTTTTAATTCCTCGATTGTTAACATCGCCAATGCTTTCTTATCCATCTCAAGTTTTCCTGATGCGACATCAGAAATTTTAGAACCGGTGCAGTAATTTGAGATTGGCTGCCATCCTCTTCATCTTCTTTATTTTGTGGCATTTAGTCCGGTAATTAACTCTAGACAGCTAACGATCGCCAATTTGATTACAAATCAACTAACATTAGCTTTCTAGGGTTCAGCTAGTAATTTTGGCTAATTCTACTGATTTAAATAGGTACGTACTTGTACATCGAGAACTTGTTTTTCTTTTCGAC
The DNA here is from genome assembly GCA_949768715.1 of Dascillus cervinus. Classification (NCBI taxonomy): domain Eukaryota; kingdom Metazoa; phylum Arthropoda; class Insecta; order Coleoptera; family Dascillidae; genus Dascillus; species Dascillus cervinus. The sequence continues at coordinate 41,634,557 of OX458323.1, read as the reverse complement.
TTTCTTCTCGCCGATTATCCATTTTCGAGTTGGCAACAGACATAATTAATTTCAAATTTGAAAATTTTTAAGTGAAGCTTATAAACAATGCTCGATTTTATATTTTTGTATATCTTAAATTGCGATATTTCTCAAGAAAAGTACAGATAAGAATTTATGTTCCCAACATTAATGAAAATAGATTCAGTTTAAAATTTTTAAAATTGAGATAATCAAAATGGTTTTTCTGGAAAACGTGTGAAAAAACCCGAAAAAGTCTGGGAATTTTGCAAAAACCGGCCCATTTCAGAACATTAGTTGTAATTGCAAATTTATAAAAAAAAATAAAGCAACTATTTTATTCAATTTTCTTAGACTTTGATTATTCTCAAGGTTTTTTAAAGTCTCTATTTCTTTGTTGTTTGGACCTAGAAAAAACATGGCCGCCGAAAGCACACGTGACTTTCTCGACCAATCAAAACAGCAACATCATATATTGCCGCCACTGTTTAAATACAGTCACTATAATGAAAATTAGAGAATTTACACAGAACTGTAATCTGGGTTGTTTAATATTTAAAAAAACAACTAAAAATGCTGATCCTTTTATCGTCTTTGCGGCAATCATTTAAATTGTTTTATAGGGAAAAATGTCGGGATTTGGAATAAAGTTTGTTATAAAACAAAATTATAACATAAAGAAAAATAATAAAACAATTACGACAAGTTATATTTAAAATTCTTGATTGCTAACATCGTCAATGCTTTCTTATCCATCTCGTTCAGTGGGTTATTGTACAGATCTAGCAACTTCAAATTGTGCAAACTATCAAAAATAGTTTTATTCAACCGGACGATTTTATTATTTTCAAGATAGATTTCTTCCAAGTTAACACAATCCCTGAACAACTTTTCGGGGATGTTTGTGAGGTTATTATTATACGCACCAAAACGAGTGAGTTGATTCAATCCCACCAACAAGTCTTCATCAAAGACGGAAATTTTATTATAACTCAATTTGATAATCTCCAAACTCTCCAACCCTGTAAACAATTGGGGAGGTAACTTGGTGAAGTTGTTTTCGTACAAAGAAATCTCCTTCAATTTCTTCAAACCCGCGAAGACATTTCCCTCCAAACAAGTAAGATAGTTATTTTCCAGCTTCAAAGTAATCAGATTGGTCAACTTGTTGAAAACCCCATTTTCGAGGAAGGTCAGACTGCTTTCGCTTAAATCCAATTCTGTGAGTGAAGAGAGGTTGTCGAAGGTGCCAGGTGCCACGTAATTAATCTCTATGTCTTCTATGTAGTAGAAGGTTGAATTCTTACCTAGGTTCGATCGCACGTCGACTTCATTCAATTTTCTTAGACTTAGATTATTCACAAGAAGGTATTTCAAATTTTGTATTTCTTCATTATGAGTTGGTTTTTCTGCTATTTGTTGTTGTAAACCATAAATTTCAAACTGAAGCAGCTTTAGGCTTTGTTCGGTTTCCTTGACTTTTTCTTCGAGTTTCGTCTTGGCAGATTTTAGGTCATTCTTTTCGGCCGTAGCTGTTGCAAGCATTTCCTCAACTGATGCGGTTCTTGCTTTTTCAATTTTAATATCCTTTTGTAATTTTGTAATTTCTTTCTCTTTCTCCGTCATCAGTTCAGTTTTTCCATCATCCTTACAATTTGCCAGTTCGTTTCTTAACTTCTGATTTTCAGATTTTAAAGATTGGATTTCTTTTTTGTACGTATCTAATTCTTCATCTAACTCGAACACTTCATCGTTATTCGTACTTGACGCCATTCTGAAAATTTACTTTTATTAAATAATTCAGCTGCGAACAGGAAAACATTTTAAAAACTAAAATACAATTCTTACATTTATCAGATTGATTAGAATGAGCAAAGTACATTCATTGTATGTTTATTTTCGCCTACAAAACTTTTGCATCAAATTACATTAAAATTTCCTTATTTGCCAACTAATAAGAATTGTTAAATTCTAAATTAATTTAATCTGTGAACATTTATTTCAATTTTTACTTACTTGTTACAGTCCAACGTAAATGAGGTTCATTTCAGTGAATAATAAGTTTTTAACTTTATCTAAAGATTTGAATTTTTGTATAAACTCATTTATTAAGTATGCAAACTAATAAGTTCACAGTTTAATTTAATTCAAATTAAAAACATTACTTCAATTATAATTCTTCAAGCTTGAAATTTGTCGTAAGGAAAACAGAATCTCAACAATCTCTAAAAATGTTATGTTGGGATATTTTCAATTGCAGCGCTAAAAGGACAAAACCTCCAGTTTTTGGTGTCTTTAGTCACAATGTTTGTTATTCCTTTTGTATAGAAATTTAGTCACAATTATAATAAAACTTTCATTTTCGCACGCTTGAATTTTGAGGTTATGTTTGTATATCTGGAAGTCTTTTATGACGATTAACAGTCGAAAAGTTTTTCCTTTTTCTATTTCTATTTAATTCAATTACAAGATTTCCACAAGATTGACACTGTTAATTAACCGTTGACAGTGATGTTGAAAAAAGAATTAACAACCGAGTGTTTAACAGAAATTCGGTACTACACGACTTATAGGAAAAAAATAATTCAACATTTGGTTAATAAATTATTATTTACACTAATTTTCTTAACAAATAATACGCCACATGCAGTGATTGTTACTTAACTAAAAACTATACTTTTCTTTGAATTTTATTTGTTATTATATTTTACAGTTTTTACCTTTCAAGCTGTAGCGCTGATGTTACGAGGAATGAAAATAAAGCACTTTGAGATTTGATGATGGATGTATTTATTAAAATTGCACAGACACCGAGGGTTTCTGGTTCGTAGTTGCCGGAAGAATGACTGTCTGTTCCCTTTCCACCCTCTTGGTGGTTATTTTGTAATCTAAGGGCGCTAACGGAAGTTAGCCAGCGCCATCGCGCGTTGGAAGTCGGTACTATAGGGATGTTTAGTCAAGAACTAAATCATGTCCCTACGAAGCTTTCTTGGCTGTCACAAGCGTCATTTGTCGAAAGTTGGTACTAATTTTTAAACTGAAATGTAACCAGAATTCCCTAAAAACCTGACGATAAATTAGAGCCAATCACGATGATTTTGCGAAAATGAAATTCAAGGCGACAAAATTGATGAATTTACTTGACTGTGTAAAAACGTTTTTTCTGAAATAAGTTGAATTTATAAAAACAGTTTTAAAAAGAAATATAACAACCGAGCGTGGCTCCATCTCAGACAGAAATTCGGTAACAAGTTAGCTTCTAAATATTACAAATCGTTTGTTTAATTATTATACCAATGTATTTGGATAGGAAAATGTCGCTTGTGCCAATCTAATACTTTTCATAATTCTTGAAATTTCACCTTTTGAAAAGAAGTTGGAATTTCAAATTTTTCTTTAAATTTCAAGTTCAAATTCAAAGAAAAATGTTGGCATTTCAAGTTTTTTAAAGAAGGCGAAATTTCGAGAAAAACGTTGAAATTTCAAATCGTTTAAAAAAGGTAAAATTTCCTGTTTTTTTCAAAAACAGGAAATTTCGACATTTTTCTTGAAATTTCGCCTTCTTTAAAAAACTTGAAATTTAAAGAAGTGTTGAAATTCCAACTTTTTAAAAAAGCTGAAATTTCAAGACAAATGTTGAAAAAACGTGAAATTTCAAGAAAAAGCAACCGTTGGTGCTACGCTTCCTGTTTCTCTTATCCTTCGGCCTAATCGTCTAAAGACATTACTACTAGGATGTCTTCTCAGAGGATATCTGTCGCGATAGATCCTAGCAGCAGCAGCAGCAGCATTATTTTCGCATGCTTCCAGCACCAAATGCATGTCTGCATATATTCGTTGTTTGAAAACATTTTAACATATGACGATGACATTTATAAGCCATGTTGATTTGATTTTTTTTTTTTGATAAAGTGGTTTAAAAGTAAAGTCAGAGCAATGTTGCCGTGTGTTTTTTCAGGTAAAACTGAGGAAAAATGCTCTTCTGGAAACTGGTATATTTTGAAGAGTGATCGACTAAAAACTTGATTATAGTGATTCAAAATTATTATGTAAATTATTATAAACGCCAGCCAATCTTTAAAAAATATTTTCCAGTAATCTAGTTAAACGACATCAAATGTACCAACTTTAGATATTTATATCCTCAAAAATTAATGGCGATGGAATTTTTTCTATATTTTTCTCATAATGCTTAGATCTTATATAATCGTGATCCATCGAGGTGTTACGTGAATTTTGGGATACGTTCAAAATTCAATAAAAAAATTTAAACATTTACATTTAAAAAATCAATTTAATCATTTTCTGAACCATTATTTGACCTCCAAACAATACAAATTTAAATATAAAACAAGATTGTTGCGTAAAGAAAAATAATAAAGCAATTACGAAAACTTACATTTTCAAATCCTCGATATTTAACTTCCAAAATGCATTCTTATCCATCTCGTTCAGCGGGTTATCCTCCAGATGCAGCGACTTCAAATTGTGCAAACTATCAAAAATAGTTTTTTTCAAACGTACGATTTTATTAATTTGAAGCCAGACTTTTTCCAACTTAACACAATCCACAAACAACTTTTCGGGGATGCTTGTGAGGTTATTATTCGCAGCACTAAATTGAGTGAGCCGATTCAACCCAACCAACAAGTCTTCATCAAACACGGAAATTTTATTAGAACCCAAATCGATACAATCCAAACTCTCCAACCCTCTAAACAATTGGGGAGGTAACTTGGTGATGTTGTTGTTGTACAAACGAATAACCTTTAATTTCTTCAAACCCTCAAAGACGTTTCCTTCCAAACAAGTAAGATTGTTGTCACGCAGATCCAAATGAATCAGATTGGTCAAGTTGTTGAAAACCCCTTTTTCCAGAAAGGCCAGACCGCTGAAAGTTAATTCCAATTTGGTGAGTGAAGAGAGGTTGTCGAAGGTGCCAGGTGCCACGTAATTAATCTCTTTGTTTTGTATGCTGAAGGAGGTCGAATTACTACTAAGGTTCGATCGCAGGTCCTCTTCACACAACTTTCGATGCGAATCATCACTGACGAGACAATTTTTTAAAGTTTCTATGTCTTTTTTGGTTGGATCCAATTCCGCTATTTGTTGCTGTAGCTCGGAATTTGCAGACTGAAGTAGTTTTATGCGTTGCTCGGTTTCCTTCTTACAACTTTCCAATTCGTTTGCCAACTTCTGATTTTCCGATTTTAAAGATTGCATTTCTTTTGTGTGCATATCTAATTCACCGACTGCTTCTTTTTGTAAATTCTTTATTTCATTTTCCCTCTCTTTTAATTGCGTCTCCAGTAAAGTGTTTAATGACTCAATTGTCTTGGTTAGTTCTTTGATTTGAGTTTGAATTGCTTTTTTGTCGTCGTTCTTTTCTTCCAGGCGATTATCAACATGTTTCATCAATTCGTCCATTTTCGTCATCATTGATTCGTGCCTTTGATCTTCGGTCTCATAGAATTTTCCCGAGCCACCTGCTTTTTCTTGTTTTGTGATGACGGTATAACTTGTCTCTAATTCTTCATCTAACTCGAACACTTCTTCCTTATCCGTACTTGACGCCATTCTGAAAATTGACTTTTATTAAATAAATCAACTGCGAACAGGAAACATTTTAAAAACTAAAATACGAATCAGATTGATTAGATTGAGCAAAGTACATTAATTTTATGTTTATTTTCGCCTACAAAACCTTTGCATCAAATTACATTAAAATTTCCTTATTTGAAAATTAATAAGAATTGTTTAGTTCTGAATTAATTTAATCTGTGAACATTTATCGCAAGTTTTACTTGCTTGTTACGTAAATGAGGTGCATTTTAGTGAGTAATAAGTTTTTATCTTTATCTCAAGATTTGAATTTTTCTATAAACTCATTTATTAAGTGTGCAAACTAATAAGTTCACAGTTTAATTGAATTCAAATTAAAAACATTACTTAAATTGTAATTCTTCAATCAGCTGTTTTATTTAAAATTGTAAGGAAAACAATGTAGCTCCACCTCTGACAGAAATTCGGTACTAATGGGGAAAAACAATCCAACTTTGGTTAATAAATTATTGTTTACACTAATTTTCTTTACAAATAATATCACACAAGCAGTGATTGTTACCTAACTAAAAACAATACTTTTCTTTGAATTTTATTTGTTATTATCTTTTACATTTTACCTTTTAAGCTTTCTTGGCTGTCACAAGCGTCACTTAACGAAAGTTGGTACTAATTGTTAAATTAACCAGAATTCCCTAAGAACTCGCCAATTTCTTCAAGAATTTTGTGACTGGGAAAATTCCCGATAATTTTGCGAAAATGAAATTCAAGGCGACAAAATTGATGAATTTATTTGACTGTGTAAAAACGTTTTTTCTGAAATAAATTGGAATTATAAAAACGGTTTTAAAAAGAGATGTAACAAACCGAGCGTAGCTCAATTTCTGACAGAAATTCGGTACTAAGTTAGCTTCTAAATATTACAAATCGATTGTTTAATTATATCAATGGGAAAATGTCCCTTATGCCAATCTAATATTTTTATAAAAAAATTGGCATAAATGCCAAATGCTTAATTAGGATTTTGAAGATGAAAACAAAAATATTTAAGAAGTTTACTGTTCTAGAAATGGAAATATATTAAAATTATAGTATTTCTTTACTTACATTTGAGTACAGGTTAAACGCAGAGAGATATAATTGAGCAAATCGCACACAATCTGTAAGAAATTGCCCCCTTTTGAGAGTTTGAAATTTTGTTGCTTCGCACTTCACTCTTCATTAAATTATTTACTTGGAAACGAAAAATAACGACAATATTGCTCTAAAAGCACAATGTAAACATTGAACGCTGTCAAATGGTTGGAAAAAAACATGGCCGCCGAAAGCACACGTGACTTTCTCGACCAATCAAAACGGCAACATTCATATATTGCCGCCACTGTTTAAATGACAATAATAATAATAAATGTAAATTTAAATTTAATGATATTTTCCCGATATGGAATTAATTATTTATGAATTTTTGTTCCTCTGTATTCCATATCTTCTTTTCCTTTTCTATTTTGGAATGTTCTTTATTCCTCGTCACATTTTCTTTACTTTTCAATTATAAAATTACATCTACAACATTTAATTTTACATTTTAACACAAACATTTTAAAAAATATTTCAAAACGTTTCAAGACATTTTAAAAACTCATCGAGTTATTGTCAATTACATTATGTGTGCACTTCTTTTTTATGGAATACAGAGGAACAAAAATTGACAAGTAAGTCATTCATACCGAAATAACAAATTTATGCATATTTTTTTAAATTTTCTAAAACTGCGAAAATTCTCTAAGATTTCAAAACGGTCTCGGTTACTTATAAATTCCCGAAGCCTCCACAACAAATTATGTCACGGTAAAATTTATGGGATGCTCTGCGAAAGGTATTCTTGACATAAGGATCGATTGTTTTAACCGATTTACGATTAAAGAGCATATTACAAACAAATCTAATTTATTGAATACAACTATAGCGCGATAAAGTAACTTTCTTGCTAAGAGCGTCGTATAAACATGAAAACTTATGTAGTTTTTTGCGAGGAACACGATGGTGCAATTAAAAATCGATTCGCTCTAAGATTGACAGAGATAGCTCCGTTAATACTGGAGCGAATCGAATGAAAATTTAAAATAAAAAAAAACCTGAGATTTCAAAACGTTCTCGGTTACTTATAAATGCCCCGAAGCCTCCACAACAAATTATGTCACGGTAAAATTTATGGAATGCTCTGCGAGAGGTATTCGTAACATAAGGATCGATTGTTTTAACCCATTTGCAATTAAAGAGCTGATTACAAACAAATCTAATTTATTGAATAAAATTATAGCACGATAAAGTAAAATGTTGCAAAAACTACAAAGTAAAGTAAAATTATAATTGACTTACAAATTATTCATATCTAAACAGAATTGATTTCCAGAACATGGATGTCAGGAAAAGTAAAAAGAGCAAACTCTTCCCATCGACAAGAAGGAAAAAAAACAGAAACTTGGCAATGTTTAACAGGTACTTACCTATTTAATTCAGTAGAATTAGCCAAAATTACTTGCTTAACCCTGGAAAGCTAATGTACATTAGTTAGTTGATTTGTAATCAAATTGACGATCGTTAGCTGTCTAGAGTTAATTACTGGACCAAATACCACATTTTTTCAACAGGGCTCGGACGGCAGATTTGCTGTATGTCTGGAAAAATAGCAGAAATGAAAATCAATCGAATAGTGTAGCTAACAGTGTTATTTTGACTTAGTTTCCGACAGTGAAGAGGATTCAAAAGGAGGAAATTCGGTCCAACTGCCGTCACACCTTCTCGATCTGACCGTTCGTCAATTAAGATAGCGCCATCATCATGGTTGAGCGCAGCATCAATGATTCTGCTTCTTCATTCGAACAAGAGTTTTAGTTATAGTTGTAAATAGTAGGATGACATTCTGTTGTTTCAATTTGTGAAATTTAAAAGTATTATTGTGTATAGTTTACTCTAACTGGAAAGTGAAAGTCGCTTCGTATTTCTTTTAAAGGATTTAATAAAATAAATGTTATTAAAAAGGGGTTTTTAATGTACAATTTAATTTTGAATTCTATTTTAATTAGTCAAAAACGTACAATTAAACACAATAAACACAGTTAAACATAAATAATCACTCAATTAACATGTGTTCTTCATTGCTTGCTGGGAAAAAACATTTATCATTCAGCAATCCAAAACCGGCTTCAATCAATCTTACGCCCACATCTTTACCGTCAGCATCAAGCAACAATACTTCCAAACATCCTGAAGCACTTCTGCTAACAAATTTACTTTTAATATACCTTACCTTCAATAAAAAAACTATTTGGGTAGCCTTTGATTCTAATTTTAAGTAGTTAAATACTTGAAAAGAACAATCACAATTTGTGTATTGCAAAGTTGATATTAAAATCACAGGGTACCTTAAAAAATTAACCACTTACAATACTGTTGCTTTAAGCGTTTGACTCAAAAATCTCGATTCAACATATTGAATTGCTTCACTCGGATCCACTTCAGGATTGCACTTTACGTTCGACAGATTGCATCTCATTGCCTTCAGTACAATAAAATTACGCAATGAAAAACGTCACAGATCGACTTACTTGAAACGGTATATTCAAAAATTCCTGTTTAATATGTCTCAACTTGTCAATTGAAACAATCACCGTGTCCCCGTAATCAACAACAAACACTTCAAAAAGCAGCCCATTTTCATCGAACGTATCGTTTATCTGTCCACGATACCAAGATCCGTGCCAGTGTTTTACAATCACCAATTGTCCAGGACTTGGTTGCAGTCTCAAACGTGCGCAAGTTTTTACTATTTCAGGGCAATTCATGAACTTCACCAACTCCAGCAATTCATCTGTAAAAACTTGGTCGTCATTTTAAGATTAAATTCGAACCAACTCACCGTATTGTGACATGGATGGAGGGCCTAAAATTTGGCCATAAAACGAACGTACACTGAGAACGGAGGTTACACAAATATCGATATTAGCACCATGTGGAATTAAAATTGACGCGGCATTCATTCGAAATGACTCTCCTGCATCCGTCGTAAACCCGTCTAAAACACGAAACACCAAAGTGATTCATAAATTGCCAAGAAATTAAATTATTTACCTCTACTCAACGGCGTATGGTCCAAATTGCGCCTTGGACCCTTAAAACAAGTGCCGTCAGGTCGCAAAAATCGACAAGTTTTCTGTTCATCCCTGGCATCGTATCCCATCACCGGTTCATTTTTGTCGTCGTTATTTTCAAGAATTTGCGCCGGAAACTCGCCCGTATCCATGTTTGGCTTCAGATGTTCAATTTCTGTGAAATGCGTTTTTAAGAGGGTTTCTTCAAAAAAATTAACGATTGATTACTTCGCGCTTTGGCTAGTTGCTGCAAAACAAAGTTATCTTGATTTGGGTTGCGCTCAAAAATTTCTACCGCAAACCCGGAGTCTATCAAGAATCCTCCTACGGTGTCGTCATTGTCCTGATTTTGGTGACGGAAATCAATCGCTAACGAGTCTCTGTAAGAATAGCAGCAGATTAAAAGTGGTTTTAAGAGGAATTTTGTGAGCCTACTTGGTTTGTTCGATGAATTGCAGAATGAAAATTTTTTCGTTGTATTCGCCTATGTAATTGAAAAATGTTTCATTGCTGTCGTCATTCCAATATTCTAGTTTCACTGCATTGGTGGAATTGGGTGGATATAACTGCAAAATTGGTTCAAGTTTTGAAATTAGAAAACAATGTGAAAGTTCAATATTAAAATCTAGGGAAATGGTAATTTTAAAAAAAAAATTAATATCTATTTCATATATCAAATCCGGTATTTTTAATTACAGATTCGAATTGCATGCGAAAAACACGGCAGTTTTGTGCCAAACATGTTTTTGAACAATTACTTTCAAATAACCTTACTTCGACCACTAGCGTTACGGATTTAAAAGCTAGGAAAGTGGATATTTCAAACAGAAAAATTATTTGTTATAGAAAGTATACAAACAGATAACGGCATACGAGAAGAAGATTGTAGAACAGGTAAGAAATAAGCTAAGCATAAATATAGAAAAGACCGCAAGGCGAGAAAAACAAATTGCAGATACAAGACTTGATGGTTCACATCAAAAATAAAATTGATAAGTAAAGAATAGGAGAAAGCAGATTTACAATACAAATCACCACAAAAACCAGATAAGAAACAAACAATATGAAAATAAGACAAATAAAAGGAGCAAATAGATGTAATATGGTGACAAATTTAAATCTGGAGAATTGTTAGAAACAGAAAACAGGTTTGTGAATTATTCCACGATCATAAAATCCCCAAAGAAGGGCAACGATATTTCGAAGATTTATATGAAGCTAGGGGAATGGTTAGAAAGAAACCAGCAAACTACAGAGGAAACAGACATTTAAACCGCACAAAAAGGTATTAAAGAAGCATTGAAACACCCAAAAAATCTAAAAGCTTCGGGTGACGATGGCATTATGAATAAACAACTAGAATACAGACGGGGAAAACTCATAACATAACTACAACTATTAATACAAAAGATGGTACCAGAAAAATAGAAATATTCCAAGCCAACATTTATGTTTAATTTATGCAAGCCATTTGATACGATTCAGCTAAATAATGTAGAAGCTATACTAGAAAATAAAGCGGTTTCAAAAGCCCTAATAAAAACAATCAAACATATATATACCAGGTCTTTTCTTGACATTGAACATATAGTGCACGGCTTCCTTGTATCAAGAGACTCGAACGTCTCTATACTGCCGGTTTCTCCGTTATAAAATTGCTACTGGTTCAATTTACCTCGGTAATTAATTTCGTCAAACAAAGATTAATCATAAGTAACCTCGATTTCGTTCTGACCAATGACGCCAAATAACGCCTGAACTAAAAATGCGCCTGGCTGGATACAAACGTCAGTCTTCTATTATCAAGGAGGCCGTGACAAGATGTAAATGTTCCTACGTTAAATTATTAATGTATCAACTAATCGTACTTTCACGTCAACTTATTTAAGATTATGTATCGTTAAATAATTTAATTAAATAATTATTATAATGGCAAGATGTTAGAAGAGTAGAACGATTTATTTAAAAGAAAAATTGTAATAAATTTTCAAATTGCAAACAATACATTAAAATCCGTAGCCTGCATTTCTTAAATAAATCGGAATTGATTTATTACCGTTCTGACCGTTCAATCTGTCGGAACTTGTCTGAAGCTATTGTTATTTTTATACCAATTCACAATATTAATTCTTTCTTCTTTTGCGCACATTTTAATAACTAAATTCCAAACTTAAACTACAATAAACAATTTTTTTATTTCGAAAGTGACGTAAATGTCAAATCATTGGTATTATCAAAGTTTGCTGGAATATACACTACCGATTGACATTATTTTTTTTAAATTATTGAACATAGGGATATTTACATTGTATGGTCAATTTAAAAACAAAGTATGCTAACAGTAAACCTGCAATAAGAGTAGGAAATGAATATACAGATGCAACTTAAGAAACAAAGGAAATAAGGCAAGGAGACTTTCAGTTACAGGCTCTTTTTGTCATATGGAACGCTTGGGAACGGCGTTCCACCGCCTCTTTACGATTTTTTTTTTTTAAATGGCCGTTGGTCTAAATAAAATCGCGTTTAGCGTTCCACCACCTTTTTTACCTTTACAAAAAGGGCACTGGTTACAGGTTACCGAAAATAGCAAGTGATGGGAAACTGCACGACAAAGAGATGTTGAAAGACTACCAAAAAGATGGGTTTAGGGGTTAGCAGTTCACATCACCAAATAGAATCACCATCTTAAATGGAAAAATGTTTGATGATTTTAAATGGTATTTTTTATTACAGATTGAGATTTTATGCAAAAAAGCACAAAACTATTGAACCAAATATTGTTTGAAAATATTTTTGCCAGTGACTTACATGCGCCAAGTGGCAGCATTGCGCAATTTTAGGAAGGCAGCAAATCTCCTTGGAAACAGCTCTCAAATGTTGATAGTGGACATCGCAGCTGTCCCCATAATCGATTAATTGAACAAATACTCGATGTTCGTTAGGATTATCCTAAACAGCACAAAACTCATAGAATTTAAATGTTAAAAAATTTGCAAAATGCTTACAATGTACCAATCAAGGACCTCCACCCTGAACCACAACTGAAATTCCTTCACAAAAGCAGTGCAACATCGTCCCAAATTTTCTCTAGTTTCTTCTTTCGTTGAATAATGACAAGACGAATACGCATAAACTTCTTGAAGTTGATCAGTCAAGCTAAAATGATTACAAATTATGAAATTTTCAATCTCAGACAAACTGCTTACACTTCAAGAAAACTATTTGCCTCAGTCAATGGCTGGATGTAAAATTCGGAAGGCGACACGGCATAACTGATGTGAAATGGAGCGTTCAGAGGCGGAATGATATCTTGAAACTCTGAAATTTACGTTAAAATTGGTTGTGAAAAAGGAAGCTTCTTACCAGTAATCACGTTTTTAAGTTCTGGTGCGCACAAACGGACATCATTGCACTCTTCAACTTCCTCAATAGGATTAGTGCTTGGTATCTCTTCACAAGGATTCTTTTTTTGCGACATTGCAGACTGAAAAATTCCAGTTGGTTGGAAACTGAGATCAGGGTATTTTCGCAAATTTTCTTTTTCTCTAACAAATCCTTGTATCAAATGATTTAAGTTTATCTTCTCCTTGCGCTCTGTCACGATTGAAGGGTCATTTGGCAGTGAATTTTCTCCGTTAGTCGCACAATTAACTTTGTTCTTCAACGCCGGGGCACTTTCTTCCTTCAATGCTGCGGCACTTCCGTTCGTCATTGCTGGGGCACTTTTGTCCTTCAATGCTGGGGTACTTTCGTCCAGAGAAGTGTCGCCTGGACTGAATATTTCATCATGATCGGGCAAATCACAACTGTACCAACTCTCTGAACTTGAATACCTGCAACTCTGAGCAGTTTTCAAGTTTTCAACATATTCTTTCATCATATTCAAATAAAACACATCCACGTTTTCTGATAAAGGGTCTACGTGATTATCTCCTGAATTGATCGCACGAGTGGGCAAATCCGAGTCACCGAACGTGATTAAACTATCTGGTAATTCAGGGCTCAATTTGCTTTCATTCATTTTGTGTAATTCAATCGCTGGCTTTGACAACGTATTATTCAACAGATGGTGGTGTTTTAGATAAAAATTTTCCAGATAGAAGTTTACCTCCAGGATTTTTTGATGAGACTCCGATTGCAATTTGGCAATGTCCAAAAAACGTTGTGGTTGCTTTGCAATCTCTTCGTTGGGAGTCTGTTCGAGACCATTCAGGATGGTTGTGATCTGAAATTGATCATTAAATTTAGATTTGCTGAGATTACAAAAATGCTTACATTGGATAGTAGGTTGTGAAGAATACTGCACGTTACTTGGCATTCTTCACTTAATTTGTTTAATTGCCGCCGGGCTTCGGCCTTTCTACGATCCATTTTCAAGTTTTTTAGAGCAACGGGCCAAATTTATATCAAACTGTAACTTTACACGATGAACAGGATCTATGAAACAATTGGTTGTCACACATTTTTTAAAATTGCAAAGATGGGTGGGGATGCAATATTGATATGCCTTGTTTTTGATCTTAGAAGAGGCCAAGACGCTTCCAAATTTCCTGGGGTTTCCTTAAAAGAAGGTAATTAAAAATATTCTAACAACTTCAGCTAGCTAGTTACTTTTTAGAACAGACTTTTATTGTGTGGCTACCGAGAGGAATTCACCTGTCGGGTTACCTCCAGGGCGGGCTGAACGCTTCCTTCGACAAACCTTTTTAAAAGGGAAAGATTCCAATGGCACTAATATCAAAACGATACAGTTCCAGAAGTAGCTGGTGAAACAGAAATTATCGCAGAGGAGACCATAACCTAAAATTCTGATGGTAGACAAAAGTGCAATGATTTAAAAACTGAAGCTTTTACATATCTTCCGAAAGCTACAACGGGGCAGTAAGTATACGACAATAATTATAATTGGTCACAAACAATCACTGATGTTGATAATATTGTCAAGATACCGGACGGCATATCACCACGAAAGATCTGTCTGTTCTAATTATGTCTCAAAAAATTGTAGTGAAATTAAAACGCGCTAACGGAAGTTAGCCAGCGCCATCGCGCGTGGGTAGTCGGTACTATAGGGATGTTTAGTCAAGAACTAAATCAGGTCCCTACACAAGCTTTCTTGGCTGTCACAGGCGTCACTTATCGAAAGTTGGTACTAAATATTAAACTGAAATGTAACCAGAATTCCCTAAAAACTCGCCGGTAAATTAGAGCAAAAGCCTACTCCGACGATTTATTAATGCATTTTATGACTGAGAAAATTCACGATAATTTTGGGAAAATGAAATTCAAGGCGACAAAATTGATGAATTTATTTGACTGTGCAAAAACTATTTTTCTGAAATAAGTTGAATTTATAAAAACAGTTTTAAAAAGAGTTTTAACAACCGAGCGTGGCTCCATCTCTGACAGAAATGCGGTACTAAGTTAGTTTGTAAATATTACAAAACGTTTTTTTAATAAATTATACCAATACAGTGAGGACGCGTGGGTTGGAATAAATTCATTTAAAATTCATGGGTTTGGTTTGTGGAAAAACGCTCGGACACGTCGATTTTTGTTTTTAGAACTGCATCTTTTTTGATATTTATAATTTTAAGATCGTCTTTTGTTTTCGCACTATGGCGTCATCAATAATTTTTTTAAATTGCATCCTATATTTTTGTTCACGAATTTGGATGCAGCGCATTTTTCTGAGTACAGAAATGTCAAATTCGTATGACCTTGAAGAGGAAAGTTTTCGAAATAATCAGTCCTAAAGTTTCAAAAATTTATGATAAAATTGTTAGAGTAGACCACTAATAATATCATCATGGAAGCGCTGGAAATCGAGCAAAACATTCAATTGTGTTTATTTTGTTTTTTTGATTGTTGACACTTGTCAAGTACAGTTTCAAAGCTTGAAGAATGGCGCGTTTAACTGAGAAACAACGAATAGATATGTTGATGATGGTAGGATATGACGATAATACTCGAACACAAGCTGAAGTTTGTGAATTGTTCAATGATAAGTACCCGGAGAAGCATATTACACAATCAGTAGTTAGTAAGATGGAGAAAAAGTTTAGAGACTTTGGCCACGTAAGAGACAATTACAAAACCAACCATGTTACATTTCCAAAAAAATACACAATTGAATGTTTTGCTCGATTTACAAGAAAATCCTCACAAATCAAGTCAACAAGTAGCTGCAAAACAGTCACTAAGTAAATCTTCTGTTCTAAAATATTTACACAAGAACAAATGGCACCCATTCAAAGTACATTTTGTTGAGGAACTTATTGAAGACGATCTCGACCGCAGAATTTTGCAAAATAATGATGGATAGATGCAATGCCAACCCGGAATTTTTACGTAAGATAGTTTTTTCCGACGAGGCAACATTTCGTTTGAATGGTTCGGTAAACAGGCAATATTTTCGATATTGGGCACCAGAAAACCCACATTGGAGAATGGAAAGTCATACACAATTCCCTCAGAAATTAACGTTTGGGCCGGAATTGTGGGTGGTGGTACCTGAATTTTGGGTCCTTTTTTATTGAGGGAACACTTAATTCTGAAAAATATTTAGACTTACTACAAAATGACATAATACCCAGTGTAAGTGCAATGTACCTGAATAATGAAAACCCAAATATACCGGCACATTCAGTATGATTCCAATAGGATGGAGCGCCCCCACACTATTCGAGAACAGTACGAGAACACCTTCATAATATTTTCCCAAATAGATGGATTGGAAGGAGAGGTTTTATCGAATGGCCAGCTAGGTCTTCCGATTTAACTCCATTAGATTTTTATCTATGGGGTTATCTGAAATCTAAAGTCTACTTCAATAAACCGGAAAAATAAACACGCAATTGAATGTTTTGCTCGATTTCCAGAGCTTCCTTGATGATATTATTAGTGGTCTACTCTAATAATTTTATCATAAATTTTTGAAACTTCAGGACCGATTATTTCGAAAACTTTCCTCTCCAAGGTCATACGAATTTGACATTTCTGTACTCAGAAAAATGCGCTGCATCCAAATTCGTGAACAAAAATATAGGATGCAATTTAAAAAAATTATTGATGACGTCATAGTGCGAAAACAAAAGACGATCTTAAAATTATAAATATCAAAAAAGATGCAGTTCTAAAAACAAAAATCGACGTGTCCGAGCGTTTTTCCAATAACTAAACCCATAAATTTTAAATGAATTTATTCCAACCCACGCGTCCTCACTGTATGTATTTGGATAGGAAAATGTCGCTTATCGTCGTTGATACTGCAATATAGGGCCAATGTAGCCAAAACGCTTTTTGAGATAAATATGCCAATGTATCCAAATAAATCAATCCACCGTAAAAGGTCGTTTGTGAATTTCCAATAGAAACTCTACTTTTCGTATGCGGCTATTTTTGATAATACCATATTAACAAGGGCAGTTTTTTGTGTTTCCTGAAAAGTGTGATTTTTGGACATTGGCGCTATTGCAGTATCAACGACGTTATGTCAATCTAATATTTTTATAGACAAATTTACATAAATGCTGAATATTTATTTCACCTTTTTAAAAACTTGAAATTTCAAAATTTTTCTTGAAATTTCACGTTTTTAAAAAGGGTGAAGTTTAAAGTTTTTTTTAAAAACGCGAAATTTAAAAAAAATGCTTTGCTTGCTTTAAAAACTTCTTCTCCTCCACGTTGAGATTTTAAATCATTCCAAAGACTGAGTGATTTATTCATTATGATTTGGATACTCACAGACATGTTTTGATTTAAGTTTTCCATCCATTTGCTTAATAAATTTTCCAATTCGGGAAACTTCTGGTTCGTGAAAGTTTCATTGATGTAATTGCAGTGACACTTTCGCCAGCCTTTTTAATTCTGTCTTTGCGTTGGACAATTGTTCGCACTACAAACTGAGGCAATTGGAAATCTCTTCCTACAGCCGTAAATTTACCACCATTTTCCACACTTTCTATAATTTTTAGTTTCTTTTCTAAAGTCTCTACATTGAAAATTTTGACGTTGTCTTTTTGGCATTTTATAAAATCACGAGGGATAAAAAATATGTATGCAATTTAATTTACATGCATTTGACACTGCAGCTAAGATTACATACTCTGACGAAGATTTGTATGTACTTCCAGTGTTTTTTAGGGGATTTTGGGTTTAAAATGTGTTTATTATCACAAGGTGCGGTACACCTAAAAAACCTAAATTTGTTGTGTTGCTTTACTTGAAGATCTGAAAGTCAGCAAATTTTCGTTGTGTGTTGAGGAACTGTTTTGTAAGCTACTTAAAGCGTGAAGTCATAAACGAAACGCACTAAATCGGTGAGCGAAGAATACTACAATAAAAGTGAAACTGTCGGAAGGTCGTCTAATAAAAACCTGCCGATTTTAGAACTTGCAACCATTAAAATGAATCAGTTTTTTACACAAATTTTTGAAAAAATCATAATTCGCGTTCGCCGGGGGCGCGTTGAGCGGGGGTTAACTGTACCTAAAATTGTTGCAACCAAAAATACTAATTCTACTTACCATTTGATATTTTGCCTTTGATTTAAATTATAAATTGAGTCAAAATCTTGGGAATGGCGTTATGGCGAGGTATCGTTGACGGAGGTAACGTTAAGCGAGGTATTACTGTATTCCTGATTGGAGAATGTATTCCAAATTTACTGTCAATGTCTCAGTTCTGAAATTTAGTCGCAACTAATTTCTTCAGCGGAATTTATTGAAACATTTTCCAAATTCAATAAAAAAATGTAAACAGTTGGATTTAAAAAATCTATTTAATCATTTTTTGACCCGTTATTTAACCTCCAAACAATACAAATTTAAATATAAAACAAGATTATGGAATAAACAAAAATAATAAAACAATTACGACAAGTTACATTTTCAAATCCTTGATTGTTAACATCTTGAATGCGTTCTTATCCATCTCGTTCAGCGGGTTATTCTCCAAATCCAGCTTCTTCAAATTGTGCAAACTATCAAAAATAGTTTTTTTCAACCGTACGATTTTATTATGGTTAAGAAAGACGTATTCCAACTTAACACAATCTCCAAACAAGTTTTCGGGGATGCTTGTGAGGTTATTATTATTAGCAGCAAAACAAGTGAGCAGATTTAACCCCACTAACAAGTCTTCATTAAACACGGAAATTTTATTAGAACGCAAATCGATTTCCTCCAAACTGTCCAACCCTGTAAACAATTGGGGAGGAAACTTGGAGATCTTGTTGTTGAACAAATAAATCGTCTTCAATTTCTTCAAACCCGCGAAGATGTTTCCCTCCAAACAACTAAGATAGTTGAAACGCAGGTTCAAAGTTATTAGATTGGTCAAGTTGTTGAAAACCCCTTTTTCGAGAAAGGTCAGACCGCATCCAGGAAGATTCAATACTGTGAGTGAAGAGAGGTTGTCAAAAGTGCCAGGTGCCACGTAATTAATCATTCTGTTTTCTATGCAGAAGTTGGTAGAATTATCACGAAGATTCGATTGCAGTTCCCCTTCATTCAATTTGCTTAAACTCTGATTCTTCCCAAGAAGGGTTTTTAAACTTTGTATTTCCTTTTTGTTTTGATCTAATTCAGCAAGTGTTTTTTTTTAAAATTTTTTTCTCCTTAATTTATCATGTTGAGTTGGTTTTTCTGCTATTTGTTGCTGTAGAGCGTAATTTTCAGACTGTTGCAGCTTTATGCGTTGTTCGGCTTCTTTCACTTTTTCTTCAAGGTTTGTTTTGGTAAATTTTAGGTCATTCTTTTCGAAATCATTTTATTCAGTGTACAAACTAATAAATTTACATTTCGCATTTTAAACCATTAGTACAATATTGAGAAGCGTCATGCAACGCCAGAAAATGAGAAAAGCAAATGAAAATTCTAAAATGAACTCGAGGCTCCTTTTCATGTTATATACCGAGGTAACTACAAAAAGTACAAAATCATCTGGCTCAAAATCACCAAAAGGTGGAAAAAATTCAAGATTAGTTTTTTGACGAAAAATAGTACAAGTTACAATGATAACAATTACTTTATATTATCACTGAATTTGCGTTTAAACAATACTTTGTTAGGGCAGCGCATATAATCCATTGCTTTTTTTGTAACATCACTTGGAAATAGAGCCTTCGCTATAAACGGTCATTTCGGGAACGTTTTTGTAAATTTAATAAAATGTTCAAAAAATATTACAAGATCTTTTTTAAACAAAATACGTCAAAAACGAAAAAAATTGCTCCGATTTATGATTGTGGAGCTTGTAAAATTTTCGATTTGCTCCAAGATTGGCGGAAATATAAAATTCGAGCAAAAATCTATTCTAATAGAACCATATGTCCTTATTTCATTTCCTGCAAAAAGTGCTGATAGAACATTATAATACTCGACCGATGAGTTGTCAATTTTAGTTGAAAGCGCGTTTTTTGAGGGTTATTTTATTCAAACTAAAACAATTACAGTGCAAAATTGATAAACAAAAATTGACACGAAAAGAACAATGTAATTTGTGCCGTTTTTCCGCTCCTGTCATCACGTTTCGGTTACTTTTCGTTATTCAATTGCAGCAAGATACGAGCGAGAGTACGTCGATTTCAAAAATTGACAAGAAAAGAGCAATGTAATTGGTGTTTCTTTTCCATTCCTGTCATCACGTTTCAGTTACTTTAATTAGTCGAGTAAGTACTACAAGAATGTATTAATTTGGTTTTTTGCCACATTAACTTCAATGCAACTTATTTTGATAAAAAAAATTTTTTCTTCCTAATATTACTGCAAGATCAAGTTATTAGATATCATTGGATTTAGGAAAAACACTTCTACCACAATAAATTTAAAAATGTATGCTATTTGCAAAAAAAGAACAGTTGACTGTCGCTTCACATTGAAATTATTATGAGATAAAATCCAAATTAATACCTTTTTGTAGCACTTACTCGACTAATCAATTATATTTCTTTCTCTGAAATCGGGCCATAAATAACTGAGTTAGAGGGTGGAACGTTTTTTAGGAATCACCCTGTATCTGCAACATTGCTGCAGTTTCATTGAAGCAATATTGTCTACTATTGTTGCGTTTTAATTGAATGGTATTAAACACAATTATGAATTTATTACATTAACCAATAATATACAGGGTGCGGCCTAAAAAGCGCCGCAAGCCGTATCTCGGTTATATGCACGGCTACATTTAATTGAAGCAAAAACTGAAATACATCGTTTTCTAAGCACTACATGTGTGCAACATAATTTAATTTTTCCAAATCCTTCCTTTCGTCGCTCATGCGAGAATAGTCTTCCCGCACTTGGTTCGCAAATAACTATTTCTTGTTTGAAAAATGCATTTCACATCTACCGTCAATAACCAGTTCAGAAATGTAGTCGCAATTTGTTTCTTCAGCGGAATTTGGTATGTATTGAAACTTTTTCTAAATTCAATAAAAAATGTAAAACAGTTGCATTTAAGAAATTTATTTAATCATTTTCTGACCCTTTATTTAACATCGAAACAATACAAATTTAAATATAAAACAAGATTATTCCGTAAACAAAAATAATAAAGCAATTACGACAAGTTATATTGTCAAACTATTGATTTTTAACATTCTCAATGCGTTCTTATTCATATCGTTCAGCGCGTTATTATGCAGACGCAGCAACTTCAAATTGTGTAAACTATCAAAAATAGTTTTTTTCGCCAGCACGATTTCGATTTTATTATTTTGAAGCAAGACCTTTTCCAACTTAACACAATCCTTGAACAACTTTTCGGGAATGCTTGTGAGGTTATTATTATCAGCATCAAAACGAGTAAGTTGATTCAACCCCACCAACAAGTCTTCATCAAACACTGCAATTTTACTATAACTCAAATAGATTTCCTCCAAACTCTCCAATCCTCTGAACAATTGGGGAGGTAACCTGGTGAACTTGTTGTTGAACAAATAAATCCTCTTTAATTTCTTCAAACCCGAGAAGACGTATCCATCCAAACAAGTAAGATAGTTTTCAGACAGGTCCAAAGTAATCAGATTGGTCAAGTTGTTGAAAACCCCGTTTTCGAGGAACGTCAGACCGCTCCAAGAAAAATTCAAGTGGGTGAATGAAGAGAGGTTGTCAAAGGTGCCAGGTGCCACGTAATTAATCTTTCTGTCTTGTATGACCAGGGAGGTAGAATTGTCATGAAGCTTATATTGCAGATACATTTCATTCAATTTTCTTAGACTTTGATTATTCTTAAGATCGTATTTTAAATTTTGTATTTTCTGTTTGTTTGACTCTAATTCAGCAAGTTGTCCGATTTCTAAGTTTTCTCTTCTTAATTCATCATCTTGGGTCTGTGTTTCTGCTATTTGTTGTTGTAAATCATAAATTTCAGACTGCAGCAGCTCTATGCTTTGCTCGGTTTTCTTGACTTTTTCTTCAAGTTTTATATTGGTACATTTTAGGTCATTCTTTTCGGCTGTCGCTGATGTAAGCATTTCTTTCAGCTGTTGCTCAACTGATTGGGTTCTTGCTTTTTCCATTTTAATATCGTTTTGTAATTTCTTAATCATCTTGTTAAGTTCAGTTTTTGCATCATTTTTACAACTTGCCAATTCGGTTGTTAACTTCTGATTTGCAGATTTTAAACGGGTTCGTGAAGTTAGAGGACGACCTTGACCAGGAAAATTAAAACTAGGCGCAATGTTTAGTGCTTCATTGCTGCTCATTTGTATTTCTCTTTTGTGCGTATCTGATTCAGCGGCTGGTCTTTCTTGTAGTCTTTTTAATTGCTTTTCAAATAAAGTCTCTTTAAATGACTCATTTTCTTTCTTTTCTTCCAGGTGACTATCAAAATAATTTACATTTATCAGATTGATTAGATTGAGCAAAGTGCATTCATTTTATGTTTATTGTTGCCTACAAAACCTTTGCATCCAATTACATTAAAATTTCCTTATTTGACAATTAATAAGAATTGTTAAGTTTTAAATTAATTTAATCAATGAACATTTATTGTAATTTTTACTTACATGTTTCGTTGTACTGCTGGACAGCTGGTGCGTTTCTACGAATGATAAGTTCTTATATTTATCTCAGGATTAAGATTTGAATTTATCTATGAACTCATTTATTAAGTGTGCAAAAACATTACTTAAATTGTAAATCTTCAAGCTGTAACTGAAGCGTTCTTATTTTCGACGGCAATTCATCATCAAATCATCAATGTCCAGAAATTTTCCCCACCAACAGAAGTTGCAACTATACAACGCGGGCCAATTGTGGCCCATTTCTGAAATTTGCTTAGATGCAACCAAAGATACTAATTCCACTTGCCACTTGAAAATTAACTCGCAATATTAACAATATCAACCATATCAAAGATAAAAACGTCATTTAAAAAATTAACGCATAGACAATATTAACAATTTATAACTGCATAACATAAATTACAAGATATAAACGAAGAATGGCAATTTATTCTTATGATAATGATAATAAACTTAAAATACTCGAGATTCTTGGCATGGAGGCAGGTCCAACAATTCCCTTCGCTTAAATTGATGCTACGTTTTAGAGCCTGTGAATAAAAAAATCTAAAATAAACAATCTTATTAAAAATTATCATTAAAATCGATTACCTTCGAAGATTTCTATAATTTTCAAATCTTTGATTTTAATATTAATATATTATATATATATTATATATATTATATATATAATATATTAATATATTAACGAATGAAATCCTTTTCTGTTAAT
Source organism: Dascillus cervinus (assembly GCA_949768715.1). Lineage (NCBI taxonomy): Eukaryota > Metazoa > Arthropoda > Insecta > Coleoptera > Dascillidae > Dascillus > Dascillus cervinus. The sequence continues at coordinate 41,611,105 of OX458323.1, read as the reverse complement.
AAAATTGTGTTCGTCACGATCAGGTTTTAATATTGCAATATGGGTGCAATCGATTGCCCCGATTACTCCAGGAAAATTAAAACTTTGCATAAATACACCTTTTAGACATTCATATTTCTTCGTCTTGTGGGAAATTTCATAAAATGCTCCGATAGATGCGTAGCAATGGCAACTGCAACCTCGTGAATGCATCTAAAAATAATAATTGTCTATTAAAATGTGTTGTACACAATAGTTTTTACATATTGAAACGGAAGAAGTTTGGTTAAAAAGATATTTGAAATTGCTAACTGTCAATTTAATAAACGTTGCTGGTTTTCAGTAAAATATTCTAAAAGGGTTACTTTCGAATTTTTGTTAAAAAAGTTTTACTTTAAGTACAGTTTTTGGGTAGAAAAGACTTTCTTCATTACGCAAAAAGTAATTAAACAGTGTGTCGAATTGAAAGTTCATAAACTTTATTACCTATGAACAGATGTTTGACTTAGGGCCAAATGTAACTCTTCACCCACTGGTCTTTGATACCCCCCGTGGCAAAAAACCGCAAAGCAACCAATACTTTCGTTTCAACAGAAATTGCTGTAACGTAATGCCGTCTTTGCAGATGTTGCTGCAAAGATCCACATAATTGCCGCACTAATTGTTTATTTAATCGAAATAATTCTATAAATCGTTCCTCCGACAGTTCAAAAGCGCTTTCCCGTTCCCTTAAAAACCTTCTTTCCACAATTAAACGACGATTTACTTCATTTCTCAACCTTCGACGATGCTCCATATTGAAAATTGGCAACATTATAAAATCAAATTTTAAATAACGTTCGAACAGTTTTGACGCACAGACCAAACTACTTTGTCGGACTTAAATTACCGCTGATTTACAAATCACAAGGTACAGCTAAACAAAAATCACAAGAATATTAGTTGGTAGTAACGATTCCCCTAGTCGACTCGATGTTCAATGAGAATCGCTATTTCTACTCGATTTCGAACTCGGTCATGTGTCGAGTAGCGAACTCGATACTCGAGTCTACTCGACTCGATATAATATTATGTTTAGAGCGCAAATTTGTATCCTGGATCTTTTTAGTAGTCTCATTTGTAGATATAATGGCATTTAATCATCTTTATTGCCAGAAACAGATAATTCGGTTTGAACATTAATATTACACATATTAAACATCATCTTTATTACCACTAACACCGCAACTTATAACACAACACAAATCTGGTATTGCCAATGATTAATAATGTTTTCAAATAGTAAAAGAAAAGAAATTTCGTCATGTTATTTTACATTTTTGGCGCAAAGCATTTTTATCTCGAAAACTCACAGTTGAATTTGAATTTTCTAATTGAAGGCCTCTAAGTAAGAAATACCCAAATCATTTTTCATATTCTGTGATATTTGAGATCTGGAAATCACATCGTTTTGATTTTGACTGATCTTTTTTTGGTAGAGAAGACTCACTTTAGTAGAAAAGCTATTTTAAATCAGAACTATTTTCAGTTCAATAATAAATTCTACCAACAAAAAGATGGGTTAGCAATGGGATCACCACTGTCAGGGATTATGTCCGAAATTTTCCTACAACATATGGAAGAAAAAATCATGGGTGTACTTGAGGATAAATATAAAGTTAAGAAATGGTTTAGGTATGTAGATGACACATTTATTGTCACTGAACACGAAGACCCAAAAGAAATTTTACAGTACCTAAATACTATTCATACAAATATTCAGTTTACCATCGAAACAGAAATTAATAACGCTATAAACTTTCTTGACTTAACAATTACCAAACAATACAATAGATTGGAATATAGTATTCTCCGCAAACCAACCCATACGAATCAAATTATACAAGCTGATTCTAACCATCCATATGTACAAAAAATGGCAGCATTTCATTATTTAATACACAGACTATACAACATACCAATGAACAAGTCGAATTTTGCAAAAGAACTTAACATTATTAAGCAGATTGCATACGAAAATGGTTATAACGAGAATGTAATCTATAAAATCATAAATAAATTCAAATAAAACAGAAGTAAGCAGATTAACAAAAATGATAACGAAGATAGACAAATGAGCGACAACAACAGTAAAAAATTGGTTAAATTTAATTACGTTGGACTGGAAACTTATAAAATCGCAAAAATCTTTAAGAAAATATTAATGTGACATATGAAACGAATAATAAAATTTTAACAGTATTAAAAACTAGTTAAGAGCAGAAAGATACCTATATACAATTCTAGTGGCATTTACTCTTTAAAATGTAATACATGTAAAAAGAAATATGTCGGACAAACCGGAAGAAACTTTCATACACGATATAGAGAGCACATAAACATGCGGAATGAAACATCAAATTATACAAAACATCTGATTGAGGAAAGACACCTACATGGTCCAATACAGGAAACTATGGAAGTTGGGAGAGTGATGCAAAAAGGAGCCAAGATGAATATCGCAGAAACATTATGTATATATAAAAACAAAAGGAACAATCAAATAATAAATGAGCAAATCCATACAAATAATGACGCAATTTTTAAGCTAGTATACAGAATAAAACAATTCCATAAAAATTCTTTAAATGCTTAATAAGGTGCCTATGTGAAATCGGATCAGTGTGAGTTGATTGCTGAAGAAGTGTAATACGAAACTGAGAAAAATAAATGTTTCAGTTCAGTCAACCACCCTCAGACAATATTTTTTAAAAATGTGTTTAAAATGTGTTTTTAAAATGTGTTTTTAATGTAATGTAATTAAATGTGACAAACTTTAAATTTAAATTTAAAGTGAAAAAATTCAAGGATATGGAAAATGTAAGTTAAATTAATTAAAATATTTAAATCCATATCGGGAAAAAAACTCGTTTGAGGATTAGTAGAAAAAGATCTTTTAAAGTGAAAACAATGTAATTTGCAGGTCACATTGAAACATCAAATCTCAAATTGCACAGAATATGAAAATAAGCTTAGGTACTTTTTGCAAAGAGCCTTTCAATTGCTGAAATTCACTCGGAATAAAGTTCGTTACAACCGGATTCTACTGACAGTCGTTCCAAATTCAATAAAAAATGTAAACAGCTGCATTTAAAATATCTATTTAATCATTTTCCGACCCAAACAATACAAATTTAAATATAAAACAAGATTATTGCACGAAGAAAAATAATTAAGCAATTACGACAAGTTATATTTTAAAATTCTTGATTGTTAACAACCAACAAGTCTTCACCAAACACGCAGATTTTATTTTCACTCAAATCGATTTCCTCCAAACTGTCCAACCCTCTAGACAGTTGGGGAGGTACTTGGTGATCTTGTTGCCAAACAAAGAAATCTTCTTTAATTTCTTCAAACCCGTGAAGACGTTTCCCTCCAAACAAGTTACTAGGTTGTACATCGAGAAGTTGCTTTTTTATTTTCTTCTGGCCGATGGGAACAGTTTCCCTTTTTTACTGCGTCGACGGTCCATTTTCTGGAAATCACTTTTGTTTAGTTTCAACATAAAATGCGTTTATAAATACTTACTTGCATTCACACGACAAACTACTTATTAGACAATGAATTTCTTGCTTTAGTTAAAATAAATTCTTGGAACCTTTCGTTCGTGGCTTTTCGACAAAACTTTTTTTTCATATCATAACTCAGTCAACCTACTTCTCGGAACGTCGCTTTGAAGTGTGTTTTTGGGCAATAAATTAAAATAACGCGCAAATATTTCGTTAATAAATTGACCTTCGAAGAAGTGATAATTTTGCTCAAATGCTTCATTTTATTTACAATGCTTTCGCAAATTTCCCCATTTTCCGCAGATTAAAGTCGGCTTTAGATCCAGTGACGTTCGTGAAATAATATTCGCCGTAAATTAAATAATATCGACGTTTGGCTGATTTTTCTAAGGACGCCTGTTAGATTTAAGATAATTTTTTTTCTCATCATTTTTTATATCCTTTGAGCAATGTAAATTTATAACTGCCAGACGGTTTCTCAAAGTACATAGTTTGTCTGAAAAAATGGAACATTTAAGAGAAAATATTCTAAATTAGAATAGTTGTTTTGAGTTGGCCACAGACATAATTAATCTTAAATTTGACAATTTTTAAGTGTAGTGTATAAACAATGTTCACTTTTGTATTTTTGTGTATTTTAAATTGTGAAAGTTATGTTCCAAACATTAATGAAAACAAATCGCTACTACAAAATTTTCAGTTTATATTTTTTAAAATTGAGGGGATAATTGTGATAATCAGAGTGGTTATTTCTGGAAAACATGGGAATTTAAATTATAAATTGAATCAAAATCATGGGAATTACCGCATCGTCCAGAAATGACGTTGTAGCGAGGTATTACTGTATTCCTGATTCGAGAATTCATTTCAAATTTAATGTCTCAATGTCCCAGTTCAGAAATTTAGTCGCAACTAATTTCTTCAGCGGAATTTATTATTGCATTGAAACTTTTTCTAAATTTAGTAAAAAAAACTGTAAACAGTTGCATTTAAAAAATCTATTTAATCATTTTCTGAAGCTAGAAACAATACATATTCAAATACAAAACAAGATTATTCCATAAAAAAAAAATAAAGCAACTACGCCACCTTATATTCTCAAATCCTCGACCGTTAACATCTTCAATGCGTTCTTATCCCTTTCGTTCAGGCTGTTATTCCTCAAATTCAGCAACTTCAAATTGTGCAAACAATCAAAAATAGTTTTTTCCAACCGTACGATTTTATTATTGAAAAGCCACACTACTTCCAACTTAACACAATCCTCAAACAACTTTTCAGGGATGTTTGTGAGGTTATTTTCATATGCATAAAAATGAGTGAGCCGATTCAACCCCACCAACAAGTCTGCATCGAACACGGAAATTTTATTACAACTCAATTCGATTAGCTCCAAACTGTCCAACCCTCCAAACAATTGGGGAGGAAACTTGGCGATGTTGTTCTTGTACAAATAGATCTTCTTCAATTTCGTCAAACCAGCGAAGACGTTTTCCTCCAAACAAGTAAGATAGTTATCAGATAGGTTCAAATCAATGAGATTGGTCAAGTTGTTGAAAACCCCTTTTTCGAGGAAGGTCAGACCGGTGCCACCCAAACTCAATTCTGTGAGTGAAGAGGAGACGTTGTCGGAGGTTCCAGGTGCCACGTAATTAATTGTTCTGTCTTCTATGCGGAGGATGGTCGAATTCTTTCTTAGGCTCGATTGCAGGTTAACTGCATTCAATTTTGCGAGACTTTGATTATTCTCAAGAAGATTTTTTAAAGTTTCCATTTCTTTGTTGTTTGGATCTAAATTACAAAATACAAAGTGAATAAAAAATTACGCTAAATTAAATAATTCGTTCAGAGAAGAAGAAATGGGCACAGTTCCCAGAATGATGAGATGATAAAGCACGTTTTAAGATGTCGTTCTTGCTGCATTTTTTATGCAAGACAGTCCATGATGACTGTATTTGTTTACTGAAGAACCACAATTACATATATGAGGATGACGAATAATGATTGCCTAATCTTATAGAAACAGCAATTTGTAAAGTTGGTTTTTTCTAACAAAGTGCCTAATTTAGAAGAAGGTAAAGATTGACATAAATTTTTAAATTTCCAAACAGGGCAGCATCTAAGGATGTAGATGAAATTTGGCGTCCAAAAACAACGACGAAGCAAAAAGGGACTGATGTGCGGGCCAACTTTATGAAGGTTTGTGGAAAGTAGCGAAAATGTCTCCACTTTTTTAGAAAAATAAACAGGGATTGCTTCATCAAGAATGGGACAACCGAGTAGAACTAAATTTGCGTTATTACAAATACGTATTCCTGGGGATTCAAATCTATCTAATAATATAGACCTATCAATTTGGTAATTGTTATAAAAAAACTAAAGTTTACATATCTTATTTTTCTGAAATTGGGCAATAAATGTTTTCGCAAATTTCCCCATTTTCCGCAGATTAAAGCCGGCGTTAATATTCGTCGTAAATAAAATAATATCGGCATTTGACTGACTTTTCTATTAGATTTAAGATAATTTTTTTTTTTTCATAATTTTTTATATATCCTTTGAGCAATGTAAATTTATAATTGCCAGACAGTTTCTTAAAGTGCATAAAACTTGTCTGAAAAATGGCACATTTAAGAGAAAATGTTTTAAATTACAATAGTTGTTTTGAGAAAAGTACAGATAAGAATTTACGTTTCCAACAATAATGAGAATAAATCGCTACAAAATTTTCAGTTTAAAATTTTTAAAATTGAGGCAATAATTGGGATAATCAAAATGGTTTTTTTCTGGAAAACACGAAAAACCTGAAAGTCTGGGAATTTTTTGTAATTGCGAATTTATTACAAAAAAAAAAGCAACTATTTTAGACTCTGATTATTCTCGAGAAGGTTTTTTAAAGTCTCTATTTCTTTGTTGTTTGGATCTAATTTAGCGGCTGCTTCTTTTTGTACTTTATTAATTTTTTCCTCTTTCCCCGTCAAAAAATCCAAATTAATAATTCTTGCAGTACTTACTCGACTAATCGCTTGTATATTTTATTTTTCTGAAAATGGGGCAATAAATAACCGAGTTAGTTAGTTTTCTAGAAATAACCCTGCAGATTAAAATAATAATAATTAATAATTAAATGTTTACCAAAATTCTCGGGGAAATAGAAAATACAATTTTTCCCAAATTCCGACTACCTCAAAAACCCTTGGCAGAATTTCTCATAAATTCCAAACTTACGGAAATTCCGTTTTTAATAGCAGTGCAATCATTGGCCAGATTTTCGATTGGGTCTTTTGTGAATCGCGCAGAGCGACGGAAACTTAAAAATTCGCACCACATTGAAGAGTTAAATACTGAATTTAATCGATAAAATTAAAATATACATATCGTCAAAGGTATAAAATAAATTTTTTCAAATCACATTTAAAGTGGCGACTAGTGTGTGGAACACAGCGGAAAAGTACACAATCACACCGTTTTGCAGGAGAGATGTCATCTTGAATCCGGCAAACGAGTTCAAAACTGGAAATTAAAGCTTAAAAAAGGCACGAATTCCCCTAAAATTAAGTTTTTATCCTCCTTCCCATCTTCACGAACCCGTTCCTCATTTCACTATTGTATCTTGAAGATTTATTGCGGGATTCGAACACAACGTCAGAATCCGTATCACTGTCGGAAATGTTGCCCTTGCGGGAAGCATCTGAAAAAGTGTAATTTTGCTAATAACAAACAGTCAGTGTAATTTTGCTCGTTAAATTAAGCAATTTAAGTTCCAAATAAATTAAAGTATAAGTTCTGCTTGTAAAAATTGTAAGTTGGCTTCTAAATATTACTACAAATCGTTTGTTTAATTACACCAATGTATTTGCATGGGAAAATGTCGCTTATGCCAATCTATTTTTATAAAAAAAATTGACATAAATGTTTAATTGACATTTTGAAGATGAAAACGAAAATATTTAAGAAGTTTACTGTTCTAGAAATGGACAAATATTAAAATTATATTATTTCTTTACTTACATTTGAGTACAAGTTAAACGCAGAGAGATATAATTGAGCAGATCGCAGACAATCGGTAAGAAATTGTCCCTTTAAGAGTTTGGAATTTTGTTGCTTTACACTTCACTATTCATAAATCGAAATTATTTACTTGGAAACGAAAAATAACGACAATATTGCTCTACAAACACAATGTAAACATTGAAAGCTGTCATAAGGTTAGAAAAAACATGGCCGCCGAAACCACACGTGACTTTCTAGACCAATCAAAACAGCAACAACATCTGTTGTCACAGCTGTTTAAATACAGCAAATGTAATGAAAATTAGAAAATTTACATAGAACTGCAATCTGGGTTGTTTAATATTTAAAAAAATAACTAAAAACCGTATTGAAATTCTGATTCTTTTATCGTTTTTGGCACACAATCATTTACATTGTTATATAGGGGAAAATGTCGGGATTTGGAATAAAGTTCAATATAAAACAAGATTATTGCATAAAGAAAAATAATTAAGCAATTACGACAAATCCTCGATTTTTAACATCTTCAATGCGTTCTTATCTCTTCCTACAGCCGAAAATTTACCACCATTTTCTACACCTTCTAGAATTTTTAGTTTCTTTTCTAAAGTCACTGCATTGCGAATTGTCACGTCGTCTTCTTGGCATTTTATAAAATCATGAAATAAAAAAAAATGTAGGCAATTTAATTCGCGGTGTAACGAATTCGCGTTCGCCGGGGCGCGTTGAGCGGGGGTTAACTGTACCTAAAATTGTTGCAACTAAAAATACTAATTGATATTTTTGCCTTTGATTTAAATTATAAATTGAGTCAAAATCTTGGGAATGGCGTTATGGCGAGGTATCGTTGACGGAGGTAACGTTAAGCGAGGCATTACTGTATTCCTGATTGGAGAATGCATTTCAAATTTACTCTCAATGTCTCAGTTCAGAAATTTAGTCCCAACTAATTTCTTTAGTGGAATTTATTGAAACATTTTCTGACCCAAACAATACAAATTTAAATATAAAACAACATTACCAATTACGCCAAGTTATATTTTAAAATTCTCGATTGTTAACATCTTCAATGCGTTCTTATCCATCTCGTTCAGCAAGTTATTCTGCAGATTCAGTGACTTCAAATTGTGCAAACTATCAAAAATGGTTTTTTTCAACCACACGATTTTATTATTGGAAAGCCAGACGTGTAGCAACTTAACACAATCCACAAACAACTTTTCGGGGATGCTTGTGAGGTTATTATTCGCAGCACTAAATTGAGTGAGCCGATTCAACCCCACCAACAAGTCTTCATCAAGCACGGAAATTTTATTACCACTCAATTCGATTTCCTCCAAACTGTCCAACCCTCTAAACAATTGGGGAGGTAACTTGGTGATGTTGTTGTTGTACAAATAAATCTCTTTCAATTTCTTCAAACCCGCGAAGACATTTTCCTCCAAACAAGTAATATAGTTATTATTCAGCCCCAAATTAGTGAGATTGATCAAGTTGTTGAAAACCCCCTTTTCGAGGAAGGTCAGACCGCTGTATTGAAAATCCAATTCGGTGAGTGAAGAGAGGTTGTCGAAGGTGCCAGGTGCCACGTAATTAATCTTTCTGTCTTCTATCTCGAGGAAGGTTGAATTGTCGCTTAGATTCGATATCAGTTGCACTTCATTCAATTTTCCGAGACTATTATTATTCTCAAAAAGATTTTTTAAACTTTGCATTTCCTTTTTGTTTTGATCTAATGCAGCAAGTCGTTCGTTTTCCAATTTTTCTCTTCTTAATTCCTCATACTGGGTTTGTTTGTCTGCTATTTGTTGCTGTAAATTGGAATTCTCAGACTGAAGTAGTTTTATGCGTTGTTCAGTTTCCTTCTTACAACTTTCCAATTCGGTTGTTAACTTCTGATTTTCAGATTTTAAAGTTTGGATTTCTTTTTTGTGTGTATCGAATTCTTCTTTTTGTAATTTTTCTCTTCTTAATTGTTCATCTTGGGCCAGTTTTTCTGCTATATGTTTGTGTACATCGGAATTTGCAGATTGAAGTAGTTCGGTTTCCTTCTTACAACTTGCCAGTTCGTTCCTTAACTTCTGATTTTCAGATTTTAAAGTTTGGATTTCTTTTTTGTGTGTATCGAATTCAGCGGCTGCTTCTTTTTGTAGATTCTTCTTTTCAATTTCAAGATGTTTTATCAATTTGGCCATTTTTGTCATCATTAATTTGTGACTTTGACCTGAGTTACCTGTTTTTTGTGGTTCTGTGTTGACAGGATAATTTGTGTCTAATTCTTCATCTAACTCCATCACTTCATCGCTATTCGTTCTTGACGCCATTCTGAAAATTTACTTTTATTGAATAAATCAGCTGCGAACAGGAAAACATTTTAAAAACTAAAATACAATTCAGATTGATTAAATTGAGTACATTAATTTTATGGTTATTTTCATCTACAAAACCTTTGCATCAAATTACATTAAAATTTCCTTATTTGAAAATTAATAAGAATTGTTTAGTTCTGAATTAATTTAATCTGTGAACATTTATTGCAAGTTTTACTTACTTGTTACGTTAGACTGTTGTAAATGAGGTGCGTTTGAGTGAATAATAAGTTTTTATCTTTATCTCAAGATCTCTAAACTCATTTATTAATAAGTTCACAGTTTAATTTAATTCAAATTAAAAACATTACTTAAATTGTAATTCTTCAATCAGCTGTTTTATTTAAAATTGTAAGGAAAACAATGTAGCTCCACCTCTGACAGAAATTCGGTACTAAACGACCAATGAGGGAAAAACAATCCAACATTCGGTTAATAAATTATTTACACTAATCTTGCGAATAGAAATAATACCCCACATGCAGAGATGGTTTCCTAACTAAAAGCTATATTTTTCTTTGAATTTTATTTGTTATTATATTTTACATTTTACCTTTCAAGCTTTCTTGGCTGTCACAAGCGTCGCTTAACAACAGTTGGTACTAACTGTTAAATTGAAATGTAACCAGAATTCCCGAAAAACTAGACAATTTATTATTTATTTATTTTTGTGACTGGGTAAATTCACGATAATTTTTCGAAAAGAAAATTCAAGGCGACAAAATTGATGAATTTATTTGACTGTGCGAAAACTATTTTTCTGAAATAAGTTGAATTTATAAAAACAGTTTTAAAAAGATATTTAACAACCGAGCGTGGCTCCATCTCTGACAGAAATTCCTCTCTTGTCAACCTCAAACAGGAATTAATTGGAATTTCCAATGGAATTTCTAACATCAACAAAGTCATGACAAATTTATTTTAAAGAAAAGGTACAAAATCCAATAAACAGAACGGAAAGAAATTTAAGTGCGGTATTCATCCTCCCAACTTCCGAACTCCAAGTTGAAGGCAGTCGTGTCTACGTTTACGCTCGGCGGCTTGATTGGCGGGTTGGGCTTGTGATTGTAGGTCGTCTGAAACTTGTGTCGATCTGGACATCCCAACGAATGCTGGATCACCAAGTCTTGGGTGGCGAAGCGGTGCATTGCGTTGTACGGACAGGCCTCGAAATGCGGGTAGTTCTTCATGCACCGCAAGATGTGAGTCTGCAGTCGACTCTGGGGCATAATATGATGCTCGTTGAAGGGGCAACACACCATTTTATCGTGGTTTCCATCGGCCCTGCAAGAAATTCGAATAAGAGAACAGAAAGTAGTGCGACACAACATATACTTACATGATGTCAGGTTAGAAGCAAGGGAACCAATGATGTAATATTAGTTTGCTATGACTACTACATCATTGTTGAAAGCTGTCAAAAGATTGGAAAAAACATGGCCGCCGAAACGACACGTGACTTTCTCGACCAATCAAAACAGCCAGTCTAAATACAGTCACTGTAATGAAAATTAGAGAATTTCCACAGAACTGTAATCTATGTTGTTTAATATTTAAAAAAATAAATAAAAATCGCATTGAAATTCTGATTCTTTTATCGTCTTTGACGCAATCATTTACATTGTTATATAGGGAAAATGTCGGGACTTGGAATAAAGTTCGTTATAACCGGTGGTTTGCTATAACCAAAGCCGTTATAACCGGATTCTACTGCATATAGATTGATATTCGTTGCAAATTCGATAAAAAATGTAAACAGTTGCATTCAAAAAATCTATTTAATCAATACAAATTTATTATTACATAAAGAAACATGATAAAGCAATTACACCAAGTTATATTTCCAAAATTTTGTTTCTTAACATCCAAAATGCGTTCTTATCCATCTCGTCCAGCGGGTTATTCTCCAAATTCAGCTCCTTCAAATTGTGCAAGCTATCAAAAATAATTTTTTTCAACCGTACGATTTTATTATTTTCAAGATCGACTTTTTCCAACTTAACACAATCCTCAAACAACTTTTCCGGGATGATTGTGAGGTTACTATTCGTCGCATAAAAATGAGTGAGTTGATTCAACCCCACCAACAAGTCTTCATCAAGCACGGAAATGTTATTACAACTCAAACTGATTAGCTCCAAACTCTCCAACCCTCTGAACAATTGGGGAGGAAACTTGGAGATGTTGTTGTTGCGCAAATAGATCGTCTTCAAGTTCGAAGATGTTTCCCTCCAAACAAGTAAGATTGTTACGAGATAGGTCCAAATGAATCAGATTGGTCAAGTTGTTGAAAACCCCTTTTTCGAGGAAGGTCAGACCGCCGCCATGAAACCTCAATTCGGTGAGTGAAGAGAGGTACTTGAAAGCGCCAGGTGCCACGTAATCAATCCAGTCGAGTATGTTGAGGATGGTCGAATTGTCAACAAGCCTCCATTGCACGTTCCCTTCATTCTATTTTGTTAGACTTTGTTTCTTCTGAAGAAGGTTTTTTAAACTTTCAATTTCTTTTCTGTTAGCATGTAATTCTTCTTTTTGTAATTTCTCTCTTCTTAATTCATCATATTTAGTTTTTTTTCTTATTTGTTTCTGTAAATCTGAATTTTCAGACTGTAGCAGCTTTATGCGCTGTTCGGTTTCTTTGACTTTTTCTTCAAGTTCTGTTTTGGTAGATTTTAGGTCATTCTTTTCGGCCGTTGCTGATGCAAGCATTTCTACTAACCGTTCCTCAACTGTTGTGGTTCTTGCCTTTTCAATTTTAATATCGTTTTGTAATTTTTAAATTTCTTCCTCTTTCTCCGTCATCAGTTCAATTTTTGCACCATCTTTACAACTTGCCAATTCGGTTGTTAACTTCTGATTTTCAAATTTTAAAGTCTGGATTTCCTTTTTGTGCGCATCTAACTCAACAGCTGCTTCTTTTTGTAGATTTTTCATTTCAATTTCAAAATGTTTTATCAATTCGTCCATTTTTGTCATCAATAATTCTTCAGTTTGACTTTTGATCGCATAGAATTCTGCTGAACTGGCTGGTTTTTGTTGCTTTGTGTTGACGGGACAATTTGTGTCTAATTCTTCATCTAACTCGACCACTTCTTCGTTATCCGTACTTGACGCCATTCTGAAAAAGTACTTTTATTAAATAAATCAGCTGCGAACAGGAAAACATTTTAAAAACTAAAATACAACTCTTACAATTATCAGTTTGATTAGATTGGGCAAAGTACATTAATTTCATGTTTATTTTCATCTACAAACCCTTTGTATCAAATTTGAATAAAATTTCGTTATTCGACAATTAATAAGACTTGTTTAGTTCTGAATTAATTTATCTGCGAACACTTATTGCCATTTTTACTTACATGTTACGTTGCACTGTTGTAAATGAGGTGCATTTCAGTGAATAATAAGTGTTTATCTTTATCTAAAGAATTTGATTCATCTATAAACTCATTTATTAAGTGAGCAAATGAATAAGTTCACAATTCAATTCAATTCAAATTAAAAACATTACTCAAATTGTAATTCTTCAAGCTGTAACTTAAGCGGTCTTATTTAAATACGGCGAATTTGAAAATTGTCGCAAGGAAAACGACGTTTGTTGTTCCTTTTCTCTAGAAATTTATTCATAATTATAATAAAAAATTTATTCTCGCTTCCTTGGCTTTTGAGGTTGTGTTTGCAGATTTGGAAGCCTTTTATGACACACGATTAAATGAAGCACAGTCGAAAAGGTTTTCCTTTTTTTATTTCCACTTAATTCAATGATTGCCACAAGATTGACGCTGTTAATTTAGTGTTGACAGCAACATTAGTTTGTCACAGAGTTGCCAAAATTAAAACCAGACATGCAGTGGTGCGGTTACCCGACTAAAAACTATATTTATTATGAAATTACGCTGTGTTTATGCAAACTTAAAAACTAAATAACTATTTACTACATTTTTGTCGCTTATACTTGTGTCAGTGCGCTTTAAAATTCTGTTTCAAGTGAAACCAATATCTCAAATTCGAATTTTTGCCGTTTGTGTCGTTTTGGTATAAATCCGTCGATTTTATCTAAGTTATTAAATTAAGCAATTTTAGTTCCAAATAAATTAAAGTATAATTTCTGCTTGTAAAAATTGTAAGTTGGCTTCTTAATATTACTACAAATCGTTTGTTTAATTACACCAATGTATTTGCATGGGAAAATGTTGCTTGATTTCTATAAAAAATTGACATAAATGTTTGATTAAAATTTTGAAAATATTTAAGAAGTTTACTGTTCTAGAAATGGAAAAATATTAAAATTATAGTATGTCTCTACTTACATTTGATTACAGGTTAAACGCAGAGAGAGATGTAATTGAGCAGATTGCAGACAATCGGTAAGAAATTGGCTCCTTTAAGAGTTTGGAATTTTGTTGCTTTACACTTCACTCTTCATAAATGGAAATTATTTACTTGGAAACGAAAAATAACGACAATATTGCTCTAAAAGCACAATGTAAACATTGAACGCTGTCAAAAGGTTGAAAAAAAAACATGGCCGCCGCAACGACACGTGACTTTCTCGACCAATCAAAACAGCAACATCATATATTGCCGCCACTGTTTAAATAACAAATTTATGCTTTTCTGAAATTTCAAAAATCCTCTAAAATCGCAAAAATTCTCTAAAATTTCAAAACGTTCTCGGTTACTTATAAATGCCCCGAAGCCTCCACAACAAATTATGTCACGGTAAAATTTATGGAATGCTCTGCGAGAGGTATTCGTAACATAAGGATCGATTGTTTTAACCCATTTACAATTAAAGAGCTGATTACAAACAAATCTAATTTATTGAATAAAATTATAGCACGATAAAGTAAAATGTTGCAAAAACTACAAATTATTCATATCTAAACAAAATTGATTTCCAGAAAATGGATGCTAGGAAAAGTAAAAAGAGCAAATGATGAAAATTAGAGAATTTACACAGAACTGTAATCTGGGTTGTTTAATATTTAAAAAAATAACTAAAAACCGTATTGAAATTCTGATTCTTTTATCATCTTTGGCGCAATCATTTACACTGTTTGTATAGGAGAAAATTTTCGGGATTTGGAATAAAGTTCGTTATAAAACAAGATTATTGCATAAAGAAAAATAATTAAGCAATTACGACAAGTTATATTTTAAAATTCTCGATTGTTAACATTCTCAATTCGTTCTTATTCATCTCGTCCAGCGAGTTATTCTGCAGCTCCACCCACTTCAAATTGTGCAAACTATCAAAAATAGTTTTTTTCAACCGTACGATTTTATTATTGTTAAGCCTGACCCATCCCAACTGAACACAATCCCCAAACAGCTTTTCGGGGATGCTTGTGAGGTTATTATTCACAGCAACAAAATAAGTGAGCCGATTCAACCCCGCCAACAAATCTTCATCCAACACGGAAATTTTATTATGACTCAAAGTGATTGCCTCCAAACTTTCCAACCCTCTAAACAATTGGGGAGGTAACTTGGTGATGTTGTTCTGGGACAAAGAAATATCCCTCAATTTCTTCAAACCCGCGAAGACGTTTCCCTCCAAACAAGTAAGATTGTTATTATCCAGCCACAAATTAATCAGATTGGTCAAATTGTTGAAAACCCCTTTTTCGAGGAAAGTCAGACTGCAACTCTCAATATTCAATTGGGTGACTGAAGAAAAGTTGTCGAAGATGCCAGGTGCCATGTAATTAATCGTTCTGTCTTCTATCCAGAGGAGGGTTGAATTGGAACAAAGTTTAGATTGCATTTCCACTTCATTCAACGTTCTTAGACTTGGATTATTCTCAAGAAGATCTTTTAAACTTTCTATTTCCCTTTTGTTTCGATCTAATTCAGCAAGTTGTTCATTTTGTAATTTCTGTCTTCTTGATTCATCATCACATTGGGTTTGTTTGTCTGCTATTTGTTGCTCTAGAGCGTAATTTTCAGACATCAGTAACTTTATGCGTTGTTCGGTTTCCTGGACTTTTTCTTCAAGTTTTGTTTTCATACATTTAGGTCATTCTCGTCGGCCGCAGCTGTTGCAAGCATGTTTCTCCGCTGTTGCTCAACTGCTTTTTTGATTTTTTTATAGCTTCGTAGATATTTCATTTCAAAATCATAATGTTTTCTCGCTTTGTCCATTTTTACCATCGTGTATTTGAGACTTTGACCTGAGCTACCTGGTTTTTGTGGTTCTGTGTCGACGGGATAATTTGTGTCTAATTCTTCATCTGACTCGATCACTTCTTCCTCATCCGTACTAGACGCCATTCTGAAAATTGATTTTTATTAAATAAATCAGCTGCGAACGGGAAAACATTGTAAAAACTAAAATACAATTCTTACATTTATCAGATTGATTACATTAATTTTATGTTTATTTTCGCCTACAAAACCTTTGCATCAAATTACAACAAAATTTCCTTATTTGGCAATTAATAAGAATGATTTAGTTCTGAATTAATTTAATCTGTGAACATTTATTGCATTTCAGTGAATAATAAGTTTTTATTTTTATCTAATGATTTGAATTTTTCTATAAACTCATTTATTAAGTGTGCAAACTAATAAGTTCACAGTTTAATTGAATTCAAATTAAAAACATTACTTAAATTGTAATTTTTCAATCAGCTGTTTTATTTAAAATTGTAAGAAAACCAATGTAGCTCCACCTCTGACAGAAATTCGGTACTAAAAGATCAAAGGGAAAATCAATCCAACATTTGGTTAATAAATTATTGTTTACATTAATTTTCTTCACAAATAATACCACACATGCAGTAATGGTTGCCTAACTAAAAACTATATGTTTCTTTGAATTTTATTTGCTATTATATTTTATATTTTACCTTTCAAGCTTTCTTGGCTGACACAATCGTCACTTATTGATTTTATTATCTGCGACTTATCGAAAGTTGGTACTGATTGTTAAAATGAAATGTAACCAGAATTCCCTAAAAACTTGACGGTAAATTACAGCAAGCCTACTTCGACAATTTATTCATGTAATATTTTGTGACTGAGGAAATTCAGGATAAATTTGCGTAACGAAAAAAAGTCCACTGCAATTTGCATGGTTTTACCTAGGAAATTCGATTCTTAAGATTCAACCCTTGTTGTAATCATTTGAAAACAAGAAAATGGAAAATTGTCTTACCTGAGCACACTTTATGAAAATGTGGATTCTCACATAAGTAGAAAAAAAAAAGCGAGAAAAGAAAAAAAAGAAAGAAAAAGCCAAACCAAGAAAAACGCTTTTCTTTCTTTCTTGCTTAGACCGTCACATAAACTTGAAAACTTACGTATTTGTTTGCGAGGAACACGACGGTGCAATTAAAAATCGATTTGCTCCAAGATTGACAGAGATAGAAATCTTAAACCTAAACTAACATAACCGATTTTTTATTATTGCAGCCAAAGTGGTACGTCTTGAAAATTTCGAGTGTTTTGTAAAGTTGGCACTGTGATGGAACTACAAGCTTCAGTATTCTTGCCCTTGGTTCCTCCACGGTTTCCGGTTGGTCTCTCACGAGGTCGCAGACTCGTGTTCCTAAATGGCCCCATAAGAAAAAATGGAGCGATGTTTACCAATATTCTCAAGGAAATGGAAAATCCAATTTTTCCCAAATTCCGACTACCTAAAAAACCCTTAGAAAAGAATTTCTCATAAATTCCAAACTTCCAGAAATTCCATTTCTAACAGCAGTGCAATCAACTTTGGACAGATTTTCGATTTTTGATGGAAACATACAAATTCGCACCACATTGAAGAGTTAAATACTGAATTTAATCGATAAAATTAAAATATACATATCGTCAAAGGTATAAAATAAATTTTTTCAAATCACATTTAAAGTGGCGACTAGTGTGGAACACAGCGGAAAAGTACAATCACACCGCTTTGCAGGAGAGATGTCATCTTGAATCCGGCGAACAAAAGTTCAAAACTGGAAATTAAAGCTTAAAAAAGGCACGAATTCCCCTAAAATTAAGTTTTTATCCTCCTTCCCATCTTCACGAACCCGTTCCTGCCCGCTTTATGTCCATTCCTCATTTCACTATTGTATCTTGAAGATTTATTGCGGGATTCGAACACAACGTCAGAATCCGTATCACTGTCGGAAATGTTGCCCTTGCGGGAAGCATCTGAAAAAGTCCCTTAGTGTAATTTTTCTAGTAGCAAATAGTCAGCGTAATTTTGCTAGTAACAAACAGTCAGTGTAATTTTGCTAATAACAAATAGTCAGTGTAATTTTGCTACTAACAAACAGTCACTATAATTTTTCTAGTAACAAACAGTCAGTGCAATTTTGGTAATAACAAATAGTCAGTGTAATTTGTATAGTAGCAAATAATCAGTGAAATTTCTCTAGCAACAAAAAGCCAGTGTAATTTTGCTAGTAACAAACAGTCAGTGTAATTTTGCTAATAACAAACAATCAGTGTAATTTTGCTACTAACAAACAGTCACTATAATTTTTCTAGTAACAAACAGTCAGTGTAATTTTGCTAATAACAAATAGTCAGTGTAATTTTGCTACTAACAAACAGTCACTATAATTTTTCTAGTAACAAACAGTCAGTGCAATTTTGGTAATAACAAATAGTCAGTGTAATTTGTATAGTAGCAAATAATCAGTGAAATTTCTCTAGCAACAAAAAGCCAGTGTAATTTTGCTAGTAACAAACAGTCAGAGTAATTTTGCTAATAACAAATAATTAGCATAATTTTGCTAGTAACAAACAATCAGTGTAATTTTGCTAATAACAAATAGTTAGTGTAATTGTGCTAATAACAAATAGTTAGTGTAATTTTGCTAGTAACAAACAGTCAGTGTAATTTTGCTAATAACAAATAGTCAGTGTAATTTTGCTACTAACAAACAGTCACTATAATTTTTCTAGTAACAAACAGTCAGTGCAATTTTGGTAATAACAAATAGTCAGTGTAATTTGTATAGTAGCAAATAATCAGTGAAATTTCTCTAGCAACAAAAAGCCAGTGTAATTTTGCTAGTAACAAACAGTCAGAGTAATTTTGCTAATAACAAATAATTAGCATAATTTTGCTAGTAACAAACAATCAGTGTAATTTTGCTAATAACAAATAGTTAGTGTAATTGTGCTAATAACAAATAGTTAGTGTAATTTTGCTAGTAACAAACAGTCAGTGTAATTTTTCTAGTAACAAATAGTTAGTGTAATTTTGCTAATAACAAATAGTCAGTGCAATTTTGCTAGTAACAAATAGTGAGTGTAATTTTGTTAGTAGCAAATCGGTAGCCGCAATTAATAACATTGTAACTGACAATTTGTCGATTTTCACTTTTTTTCACATTTGATATCTTGGGCGTGATTTACATGATTTAGTAAACTCAAATTATTTCATTAGTATTTTGTGAATACGAGTGAATTATATTGTTAGTAAAACAATATTGTCATGTCTTCACGTGGAAGGAAAATTTTAGAGTTGCTACAAAATCAACACGGTAAGTAAGACTTGTTAATTATTGCATTGGTTCAATCTAGCCTCGTTATTTTAACTCAGACAACCGCCTAAGGCACCGTCTTGACGCTCGGAAAAATGAGTATAAATATAATTTTTTTTTGACGCAGCTGTTAAAATCATAAAAGTCCTATGCTACATTTTAGATAATATAAAAAATACGTGATAAAAGTTTTATCAAAATCGGTTGAGTGAATTTCCAGATATCTTAAACACGAATTTGAACAAAATACCTGAGATGCGGCCGTACTTTGCTGCGCTCACTTCAAATTGGTAGAACTCCGAAAATAATTTGAACTTTCAAGTTAAACGCTCAAAATATCCTGCAAAGTATAAACAATAAATCTGGCCGAAAAGGAAAAATTGATTTTCTGAAAATCTCAAGATTTTGTTGTTCTTCAGATATTTCCTAAGATTCGTTATCAGTAATACCACTACAATATTATATCGTATTTTATTATTTTATTTACAATATTATTGCAACAAATTTCAAAAAGTAAAGTTGTAAAACACTATATAATCTTATTCGATAAAAATTCTGGGTGCAAAATAATTGTAAGCGAAATTACAATGGTATAACTGCAAACGTTACTTCTATGAACAATGGTAAACGCTGATAAATCCGTTAAATCAATAAATTTCCTCAAAATAAATTATACAGTGATGTTATATGAGTTAAAATAAATGAGTATCCATCAATTTCAAACCAAAAAAAGAATTATCTCCTCAAGAAAAATGAAAAGAAAAGATGTAGAATCTTTAAAACGCTCTCCTTTAAAATTACGTATTGCTAGTTACAATGTTGTTCATTGCGGCTACCGAAATTGTCAGTGTAATTTTGTTGGTAGCAATTAGTCGGTGTAATTTTGCTAGTTGAAAATAGTCAGTGTAATTTTGTTAGTAGCAAATCGACAGTGTAATTTGGCGAATAACAAATAATCAGTGTAATTTTGCTAATAACAAATAATCAATGTAATTTTGCTGATAACAAATAGTCAGTGTAATTTTGTTAGTAGCAAATCGACAGTGTAATTTGGCAAATAACAAATAATCAGTGTAATTTTGCTAATAACAAATAATCAATGTAATTTTGCTAATAACAAATAGTCAATGCAATTTTGCTAATAACAAATAGTCAGTGTAATTTTGTTAGTAGCAAATTGACAGTGTAATTTGGCGAATAACAAATAATCAGTGTAATTTTGCTAATAACAAATAATCAATGTAATTTTGCTGATAACAAATAGTCAGTGTAATTTTGTTAGTAGCAAATCGACAGTGTAATTTGGCAAATAACAAATAATCAGTGTAATTTTGCTAATAACAAATAATCAATGTAATTTTGCTAATAACAAATAGTCAGTGTAATTTTGTTAGTAGCAAATCGACAGTGTAATTTGGCGAATAACAAATAATCAGTGTAATTTTGCTAATAACAAATAATCAATGTAATTTTGCTAATAACAAATAGTCAGTGTAATTTTGTTAGTAGCAAATCGACAGTGTAATTTGGCGAATAACAAATAATCAGTGTAATTTTGCTAATAACAAATAATCAATGTAATTTTGCTAATAACAAATAATCAGTGTAATTTTGCTAATAACAAATAATCAGTGTAATTTTGCTAGTAACAAACAGTCAGTGCAATTTTGCTAATAACAAACAGTCAGTGTAATTTTGCTAGTAACAAACAGTTAGTTGTGAAACTTACAAGGCGGAAGTTCATCGTTGTCTTCCAGCAATTTGTAGGTTGTGGGCTTCGAAACGTGTTTCCTCGCGCACCAATTGATGCAGAAATAGAAACCGGCCCACAAGGAACCCACAATGGAAACCAAACTGCATATCACACCCAAGACTACATAGAGAATGCTCCATTTGCAGTCCGAGTCCTCCATGGACGTCAAATAGACTTTGAAGAGATCGTGCATCCAAAACGCTTCGCAGACGCATTGTCGGGTTTGTTCGTCGCACGATCCGTGACCCGAGCAATTATTCTGGCAGATTGCCGTCTGCAGTTTTACGACCTCGAACCCGAGAAGTCCCTCGTCCATTCGTAACTTTTGTCGCAAGTGTTGGACGACGTCGTTGGCAGGCACGCTGTCACCGTCCGATGTTTCGACGTAAAATGTGACGACAGGAAGATTCCTTGTCAAGTCAGGTTTCAGGCCCCTTATCTAGAAGTAAGCAAAATTTTAGCAAATTGTCAGTGTAATTTTGCTAGTGGCAAATAGTCAGTAGAAGTTTGCTAGTGGCAAATAGTCAATGTAATTTTGCTAGTGGTAAATAATCAGTGGAATTTTGCTAGTGACAAATAGTCAATGTAACTTTGCTAGTGACAAATAGTCAGTGTATTTTGCTAGTAACAAATAGTCAGTGTAATTTTGATAGTAGCAAATAGTCAATGTATTTTGCAAGTGACAAATAGTCAGTGTAAGTTTGCTAGTAGCAAGCAAATAGTCAATGTAATTTGGCTAGTAGCAAATAGTCAGTGTAATTTCTCTTGCTTTATCTTAAATGTGATTAAATTAAAAAAGTAATAATTTTTTACGAATCAAATTGCAGATATTAATGGTACGAATAATTTGTCAAATTTTGAATTTAAAAAAGAAATTTTCTCCAAAACACTCTTTGCTTAATTTTTTTGGCTTCAAATAAAACTGATGTAACATGTAAATTGCACACATTCCCCTCAATTTTTAATAGGTGTTATGGCCGCGGTGGTAAAACTTGCCTCACCCTGTATATGTCGGCGGCGAATTGTAAAATCGGTCGTTTCATAAAACGCCTAGTCGTTTTCTAAACGACTGGGCAGATTGTAGAATATAGAATCAACAGAGATTTTTTTACAATTTTACTAGAAATTTTAGGCGTTTCACAAAACGCAGAATAGCTATCAGTTTTATTGAAAAATGATTTTAAATTGTGCTCGTTTTAAAATGTGACTGATTCTATTCAAATTCGACAGTTGTATTCAGGTCAGGTTGGACGAACTAGCGAACCTATCTCGCCCGAGTAGGGGGGGGGTATCGCCCAACAATTTTTTTGCATAGAAAGAAGTGTCCTAAAGCCACCAATTTTTGCACACAAGCGCATCCTAGTAGGAGGGCTTAATTTGATGATTTAAAAAAAAATTTAAAAAAAAAATTTGATCGGACCTAAGTCGATAACTTGTCATTTTCGAGAAAAAAAAATTAAAAAAAAAAATTACGGGACCTAAGTCGATAACGTCATTTTCGAAAAAAGAAATAAAAAAAAAGTGACTTGACTACACTTTATGAAAATGTGGATTCTAACCTGTCGATAACGTGTCATTTTCGAAAAAAAAAAAATTGACTTGACTATGCTTTATGAAATTGTGTAGTCAAGTCAAATTTCGATAACGTGTCATTTTCGAAAAAAAAATTGACTTGACTACACTTTATGAGAATGTGTAGTCAAGTCAAATTTCGATAACGTGTCATTTTCGAAAAAAAAAATTAAAAAAAAAATCGACTTGACTACACTTGATGAAAATGTGTAGTCAAGTCAAATTTCGATAACGTGTCATTTTCGAAAAAAAAAATTTAAAAAAAAATCGACTTGACTACACTTGATGAAAATGTGTAGTCAAGTCAAATTTCGATAACGTGTCATTTTCGAAAAAAAAAAATTAAAAAAAAATCGACTTGACTACACTTGATGAAAATGTGTAGTCAAGTCAAATTTCGATAACTTGTCATTTTCAAAAAAAAAAAAATTGACTTGACTACACTTGACGAAAATGTGTAGTCAAGTCAAATTTCGATAACGTGTCATTTTCAAAAAAAAAAAAAAATTGACAGGACCTAAGTGGATACATGTCATCTTTGAAAAAAAAAATTTAAAAAAAAATTGACTTGACTACACTTTATGAAAATGTGGATTTTTACACAAGTGTATTTTAGTCAAGGGGGGGGGTTAATCACCAAAACATATTTTCGCATAGAAAAAAGGGTCCTACAGCTACCAATTTTTCCACACAAGTGCATCTTAGTCGGGGGGGGGGGGGAAATCACCAAAACAGATTTTCGCACAGAAAGAAGTGTCCTACAGCCACCAAATTTCATACACCGAAACAAAAACCAACTAAACACGTAACCCCCTCCCCTTCTGATCCCCACGTAACACACTCAGCCCCCCCCCCCCCTCTTACCTGCAGCTTGGTTCCATCTTCGATCAGTAGCGCCAGTTTATTCTTAAAATTCTTATAGCGAACCTCATCCAACCGATTCACGTCAGTTTCAATGGTAATTTCAACGAGATAGTACAATTTCGGATCCGGTTTGACGACGACTTTGACGGAACTGCTGTCACTCAAGCCCTGTTCGTCAAACACAGTCAAGTTGAACCTGTAGGTTCCATGAACCACATTCGTTATCAGCAGGATGGGACTTTCGTCAGTGTTTTCCGCGATGTTTCCCAACGCCAAAGAGGAGTCGACGCGAACCCAGTGCCACTTGACCACCGCCCAGTCGTCGCTGGACCTGGAACCATTCAGTACCAACACGTTTCGAGGCAGCGTCACTTCGAAATCGTCGCCGGCATTGGCGGTGGGCCTTTGATTTTTGTCTGAAAACATTTAATTTCAATCTAAATGATAAATGAAAATATAATATGAATGGAACCCAAGCAAACATTTAATTTGAATCTAAATTAAAAATATAATATGAATGGAACCCAAGCAAACATTTAATTTCAATCTAAATGATAAATGAAAATATAATATGAATGGAACCCAAGCAAACATTTAATTTCAATCTAAATTAAAAATATAATATGAATGGAACCCAAGCAAACATTTAATTTCAATCTAAATGATAAATGAAAATATAATATGAATGGAACCCAAGCAAACATTTAATTTCAATCTAAATTAAAAATATAATATGAATGGAACCCAAGCAAACATTTAATTTCAATCTAAATGATAAATGAAAATATAATATGAATGGAACCCAAGCAAACATTTAATTTCAATCTAAATTAAAAATATAATATGAATGGAACCCAAGCAAACATTTAATTTCAATCTAAATGATAAATGAAAATATAATATGAATGGAACCCAAGCAAACATTTAATTTGAATCTAAATTAAAAATATAATATGAATGGAACCCAAGCAAACATTTAATTTGAATCTAAATTAAAAATATAATATGAATGGAACCCAAGCAAACATTTAATTTGAATCTAAATTAAAAATATAATATGAATGGAACCCAAGCAAACATTTAATTTGAATCTAAATTAAAAATATAATATGAATGGAACCCAAGCAAACATTTAATTTCAATCTAAATGATAAATGAAAATATAATATGAATGGAACCCAAGCAAACATTTAATTTGAATCTAAATTAAAAATATAATATGAATGGAACCCAAGCAAACATTTAATTTGAATCTAAATTAAAAATATAATATGAATGGAACCCAAGCAAACATTTAATTTGAATCTAAATTAAAAATATAATATGAATGGAACCCAAGCAAACATTTAATTTGAATCTAAATTAAAAATATAATATGAATGGAACCCAAGCAAACATTTAATTTGAATCTAAATTAAAAATATAATATGAATGGAACCCAAGCAAACATTTAATTTGAATCTAAATTAAAAATATAATATGAATGGAACCCAAGCAAACATTTAATTTGAATCTAAATTAAAAATATAATATGAATGGAACCCAAGCAAACATTTAATTTCAATCTAAATGATAAATGAAAATATAATATGAATGGAACCCAAGCAAACATTTAATTTCAATCTAAATTAAAAATATAATATGAATGGAACCCAAGCAAACATTTAATTTCAATCTAAATGATAAATGAAAATATAATATGAATGGAACCCAAGCAAACATTTAATTTCAATCTAAATTAAAAATATAATATGAATGGAACCCAAGCAAACATTTAATTTCAATCTAAATGATAAATGAAAATATAATATGAATGGAACCCAAGCAAACATTTAATTTCAATCTAAATGATAAATGAAAATATAATATGAATGGAACCCAAGCAAACATTTAATTTGAATCTAAATTAAAAATATAATATGAATGGAACCCAAGCAAACATTTAATTTGAATCTAAATTAAAAATATAATATGAATGGAACCCAAGCAAACATTTAATTTGAATCTAAATTAAAAATATAATATGAATGGAACCCAAGCAAACATTTAATTTGAATCTAAATTAAAAATATAATATGAATGGAACCCAAGCAAACATTTAATTTGAATCTAAATTAAAAATATAATATGAATGGAACCCAAGCAAACATTTAATTTGAATCTAAATTAAAAATATAATATGAATGGAACCCAAGCAAACATTTAATTTCAATCTAAATGATAAATGAAAATATAATATGAATGGAACCCAAGCAAACATTTAATTTCAATCTAAATTAAAAATATAATATGAATGGAACCCAAGCAAACATTTAATTTCAATCTAAATGATAAATGAAAATATAATATGAATGGAACCCAAGCAAACATTTAATTTGAATCTAAATTAAAAATATAATATGAATGGAACCCAAGCAAACATTTAATTTGAATCTAAATTAAAAATATAATATGAATGGAACCCAAGCAAACATTTAATTTGAATCTAAATTAAAAATATAATATGAATGGAACCCAAGCAAACATTTAATTTCAATCTAAATGATAAATGAAAATATAATATGAATGGAACCCAAGCAAACATTTAATTTCAATCTAAATTAAAAATATAATATGAATGGAACCCAAGCAAACATTTAATTTCAATCTAAATGATAAATGAAAATATAATATGAATGGAACCCAAGCAAACATTTAATTTCAATCTAAATTAAAAATATAATATGAATGGAACCCAAGCAAACATTTAATTTCAATCTAAATGATAAATGAAAATATAATATGAATGGAACCCAAGCAAACATTTAATTTCAATCTAAATTAAAAATATAATATGAATGGAACCCAAGCAAACATTTAATTTCAATCTAAATGATAAATGAAAATATAATATGAATGGAACCCAAGCAAACATTTAATTTGAATCTAAATTAAAAATATAATATGAATGGAACCCAAGCAAACATTTAATTTGAATCTAAATTAAAAATATAATATGAATGGAACCCAAGCAAACATTTAATTTCAATCTAAATTAAAAATATAATATGAATGGAACCCAAGCAAACATTTAATTTGAATCTAAATTAAAAATATAATATGAATGGAACCCAAGCAACAGAGGTAAAGATAATTTGACGTAAATACTAGCCGGAGAACCCGACTGTGTGCGACTTTGCCACAGACAGTTAGTGTGGATATGAATTCTACATGATTTCTTGGAGAACCATAAGTTTTAATTTGTGCCATTTTTAAAACAAAGAATCGCGTTTTTTTTTTTTGATTTTTGTCTGTAAAATGGAAAGTAATGGAGCGATCTTGATGATGTCAATTGAGGAATTGTGGAGAATTGAATTGCGAAGAGAATGAGAATGAGATCGGGCCGATCGGATAATTGGGAAGTGGAGAAAAGCGGGAAAATCGGGAAAATTCGGCGTTTTCTTAAAAAATTCGCGATTCGGCCATTTTGCAATTTTAAAAGCTGAAACTTTGCACAAAATTAGCTACTTATGTGCTCTTTATGTGTGCGAAATTTCGACTCTCTGGAACTGACGGTTTTTGCACAATCGCCATTTTATTGATTTTTTGCGATTTTTTCGCGGAACGCTGGACGGTTCTGTGACTGTCGGATTTAAATTTTGGAAACGGAATTGGAAAGTAGGCGTGCACGGCAATAAAACGTCTGTTTTGGATTTTCCAGAAAATGCGGCGAAATTGGCGAAAATCGGTCGTAAAACCGCGCGAAAGTGGTGGGGGGCGTGGCTTGTGGCGGCCATGTTTTCTTCGCACCATATATGGGAAAAACGATCGTTTTCGATTTTTTTTGAAAAACGGCCTACTCGGATTTTTGGTTTCGGAGGAAATGGAATTTGACGAAACTTTAAAAACTGAAGAAAAAAACCGGAATTTTAAAATGACACAATTATTTTTGATAAAATTTTTGCGAGAGCAGTAGATATTCAGTTGATGCGATGCCCCAACTATGAAATCAGATGAGTTTCTTCAACAATGTACAAAAAATTTATTTTTTTCAAATTGCAACTTTCTCTTACAAATTTCCAGTTGTAATCGTGAATTTTAATCATTTCAAACCTAAGTTTGGTTAGTTTTTTTTTTTTTTTGTCTTAAAAAATAGCTCTGCCTCTCTCAAAACGTTTCATATTTGTCACCTGCAATTAAAACAATTTCAATTTTCTCACTTTTACTTAATTTACGTTCCCCATTGTGAAAATACTAATGATATTGTCAAAACATATTCGCCTATTGAAAACGTATTAATCTACGAATTTGTATAAAATATGACGACGATTTTATTATCATAACTTTCTAGTGCGATTAGAAAGGCTTTGCACCAAAAGTGTAAAATAACATGACAGAATCTCTATTGAAATTAAAAATTTCATTTGTAATTTAGATAGTAGGATCAATCTGGGCCAATATGATACAGAAATTCACACTATTCAGCATAGCTCCCCAATACTATTTGTTGCAAACACGTGTGAAAAAAACACCGAATTGAGTGCCTTTCAAAACTAAAGCCACATTGAAGTTAAAAAGAACTTAAAGTGTACCACAAATTAGTAAAAAAATCAAACCTGCGTATCAAATTAACCCCGCCAAATGGGGCTAATTTCAAAAATAAGGCTTCAAAACAAAATGAAACAAAATTGGTATTAAAAAATGGATCATACACCGTGTTTTTAATTCAATTTTAGACAACTAAATAAAACAGTTTTTTAGCGTGTCAAATTAGTCCCGTCACACATGTGCCACATTAGCCCCACAAACTTATGCCTGTAAATGTCATGGATGGATGGCAAGTTGTTGTTTTTTAATCTTTCAACGTAAAAAATGGATTAATACTTCTTGAAAATTGAAAAGTTCCCACTTGAAAAAATAACGAAAAAGTTTTCAATCATGGCGGAAAATTGTTTGAACGAAAAGCAAATAGTTGAACCGGTTTTTTATTTTTTGTAGTCAAATAGTGTCTCATTTTCGGCGATTGCTATATGGTCAGCAAAAAAGTGTGTTAAAAAATGTTCTTTTCGTAAATTTTGTCCATTCTTAAGTACTTATTATGTTTCAGTAGTTTTTTCAGGTGTTTGCGACAAATGGTATTGGGGAGCTATGCTGAATAGTGTGAGTTTCTGTATCATTAGTTAATTTTTTAACGACAAAAATAAACAAACTAACTATACTTAGATTTGAAATAATTAAAATTCAAATTTACACGTGGAAATTGTAAGAGAAAGTTGCAATTTGAAAAACAACATTTTTTTTTACATTTCTTGAAGAAACTCATCTGATTTCGTAATTGGCATCGCCATTACTGAATATCTGACCCAAATTTCGTCAAATATAATTGTCATTTTAAAATTATGATTTTTTTTAAGCTTCTGAAAAAAACATGGCAAAATGTCTTTTAAAATTAGATTTTTTTTTCGTATCGCCTCTCTGATTTAAAACTGAGTAATAAGGCTGTATCACTTTAGCCCCATTTGGCGGGGTTAAATTGATACACAGTTTTGATTTTTTTACCAATTTGCGGTACACCTTAAGATCTTTTTAACTTCAATGTGGCTTCAGTATTGAAAGGCGCACAATTCAGTAGTTTTTTTACGTGTTTGCACAACAAATGGTATTGGGGAGCTATGCTGAATAGTGTGAGTTTCTGTATCATACTGATCCTACAATCTAAATTACAAATGAAAATTTTAATTAATTAATTAATTAATAGAAATTCTGTGGCTTGTGGCAAAGTGGCTTCAGTATTGAAAGGCACACAATTCAGTAGTTTTTTCACGTGTTTGCGACAAACGGTATTGGGGAGCTATGCTGAATAGCGTGAGTTTCTGTATCATATTGGCATCGATTGACTCTACAATCTAAATTACAAATGAAATTAAAAATTTCATTTTCGTTTTGCCTCCCTGATTCAAAACTGAGATATAAGGTAGTATCGTATTAGCCCCATTTGGCGGGGGGTTAATTTGATACAAGTTTTGATTTCTTTTTACTAATTTACTAATTTTTAACTTCAATGTGGCTTTAGTATTGAAAGGCATACAATTCAGTAGCTTTTTCACGTGTTTGCAACAAACGGTATTGGGGAGCTATGCTGAATAGTGTCAGTTTCTGTATCATATTGACCCTACAATCTAAATTACAAATGAAATTTTTAATTTCATTTGTAATATTAGATTGCACTAGTTCTTTTTTAAACACAAACATAAACAAACTAACCATACTTAGATTTGAAATAATTAAAATTCAAATTTACACGTGGAAATTATAAGAAAAAGTTGCAATTTGAAAAATAACAAGTTCTTTTTAACTTCAATGTGACTTCAACATTGAAAGGCATACAATTCAGTAGTTTTTTCACGCGTTTGCGACAAACGGTATTGGGGAGCAATGCTGAATAGTGTGAATATTGGCCCCGATTGCCCCTACAATCTAAATTAAAAATTTCATTTGTAACATTTGCTTGCACCAGTTCTTTTTTAAACACAAACACAAACAAACCAACCGCACTTAGATCCGAAACAATTAAAATAAAAAAATCCACTTACTTTGGTTGACCGTGACGCACACCGTGTCACTCGCCACATTCCGATTGTCGTCAATGACGACCACCTTAAAAACGTAGCTCCCTTTCGTCAGCCCCGTCACATTCGTCGAACTCGCATTCCCACTGACGAACGTCACACCAGACGGCCCCTGCACCAGTTCCCACTTGAACTCCACGATTTTATTATCATCTGTACTTCCGCCGGCGTCGACGACGACCCAAGTCTGCGGCAGACTGATGGTGACGTTGTCCCCCGCCTCCGCCACCGGCGGCTTGTTCGTCGCCGCCTTGACGAAGACGCGAACCTCCGCGGCGCTGCTCTGGTTGGCGCTGTCCGTCACTTTCAGTATAAAGGTGTACATTCCCTCCTCCAGGTCGCTCAGCCGCAGGTAGGGCGTTCGGGTGTCCTGCATGTCTGCCACCTTGTCGGCGTCGCCTGGGCCCTTGGTCCACTCCCAGGTGGTGATGTTGTGGTCGTCGGTGCTTTTGTTGGCGTTTAGGGTTATTTGGTTGTGAGGCAGGTAGATGATGACGTCTTGGCCGGCGTTGGCCTCCGGGGGGTAGTCGGTTATTTTTAGGATGGTTATGTTGGCGATGCTGGTGTTTGTGGCGCGGTCGGTGTCGGTCACTGTGAGCTTGAAGGTGTAGTTTCCCGGTCGTTTTAGGTCGTTTAGTTGCAACGTTGGTTTTTCTTCCAGTTGTGGTTGATAGCCTAGAACGTAAAATAATGCAAAATTACACTGATTATTTGTTACTAGCAAAATTACACTGATTATTTGTTACTAGCAAAATTACACTGATTATTTGTTACTAGCAAAATTATACTAATATTCTGAGTCATACAAATCAGATTATGAGTCAGAAAATCCGATTCTCGGACAGAAAAATCACATTCTGACTCAGAAAAATCGATTCTCGCTAAGAAAAATCAAATTCTGAGTCAGAAAAATCAGATGTTGATACATAAAAATCGATTCCGAGAGAGAAAATTCACATTCTAAGTCATAAAAAGCAAATTCTGAGTCAGAAAAACCGATTCTCGGACAGAAAAATCACATTCTGAGTCAGAAAAATCAGATGTTGAGACATAAAAATCGGTTCTGAGTGAGAAAATTCACATTCTAAGTCATAAAAAGCAAATTCTGAGTCAGAAAAACCGATTCTCGGACAGAAAAGTCACATTCTGACTCAGAAAAATCAGATGTTGAGACATAAAAATCGATTCTGAGTGAGAAAATTCACATTCTAAGTCATAAAAAGCAAATTCTGAGTCAGAAAATCCGATTCTCGGACAGAAAAATCACATTCTGACTCAGAAAAATCGATTCTCGCTAAGAAAAATCAAATTCTGAGTCAGAAAAATCAGATGCTGAGACATAAAAATCGATTCTGAGAGAGAAAATTCACATTCTAAGTCATAAAAAGCAAATTCTGAGTCAGAAAAACCGATTCTCGGACAGAAAAATCACATTCTGAGTCAGAAAAATCAGATGTTGATACATAAAAATCGATTCTGAGAGAGAAAATTCACATTCTAAGTCATAAAAAGCAAATTCTGAGTCAGAAAAACCGATTCTCAGACAGAAAAATCACATTCTGAGTCAGAAAAATCAGATGTTGATACATAAAAATCGATTCTGAGAGAGAAAATTCACATTCTAAGTCATAAAAAGCAAATTCTGAGTCAGAAAAACCGATTCTCAGACAGAAAAATCACATTCTGAGTCAGAAAAATCAGATGTTGATACATAAAAATCGATTCTGAGTGAGAAAATTCACATTCTAAGTCATAAAAAGCAAATTCTGAGTCAGAAAAACCGATTCTCAGACAGAAAAATCACATTCTGAGTCAGAAAAATCAGATGTTGATACATAAAAATCGATTCTGAGTGAGAAAATTCACATTCTAAGTCATAAAAAGCAAATTCTGAGTCAGAAAAACCGATTCTCAGACAGAAAAATCACATTCTGAGTCAGAAAAATCAGATGTTGATACATAAAAATCGATTCTGAGTGAGAAAATTCACATTCTAAGTCATAAAAAGCAAATTCTGAGTCAGAAAAACCGATTCTCAGACAGAAAAATCACATTCTGAGTCAGAAAAATCAGATGTTGATACATAAAAATCGATTCTGAGAGAGAAAATTCACATTCTAAGTCATAAAAAGCAAATTCTGAGTCAGAAAAACCGATTCTCAGACAGAAAAATCACATTCTGAGTCAGAAAAATCAGATGTTGATACATAAAAATCGATTCTGAGAGAGAAAATTCACATTCTAAGTCATAAAAAGCAAATTCTGAGTCAGAAAAACCGATTCTCAGACAGAAAAATCACATTCTGAGTCAGAAAAATCAGATGTTGATACATAAAAATCGATTCTGAGAGAGAAAATTCACATTCTAAGTCATAAAAAGCAAATTCTGAGTCAGAAAAACCGATTCTCAGACAGAAAAATCACATTCTGAGTCAGAAAAATCAGATGTTGATACATAAAAATCGATTCTGAGTGAGAAAATTCACATTCTAAGTCATAAAAAGCAAATTCTGAGTCAGAAAAACCGATTCTCAGACAGAAAAATCACATTCTGAGTCAGAAAAATCAGATGTTGATACATAAAAATCGATTCTGAGAGAGAAAATTCACATTCTAAGTCATAAAAAGCAAATTCTGAGTCAGAAAAACCGATTCTCAGACAGAAAAATCACATTCTGAGTCAGAAAAATCAGATGTTGATACATAAAAATCGATTCTGAGAGAGAAAATTCACATTCTAAGTCATAAAAAGCAAATTCTGAGTCAGAAAAACCGATTCTCAGACAGAAAAATCACATTCTGAGTCAGAAAAATCAGATGTTGATACATAAAAATCGATTCTGAGTGAGAAAATTCACATTCTAAGTCATAAAAAGCAAATTCTGAGTCAGAAAAACCGATTCTCAGACAGAAAAATCACATTCTGAGTCAGAAAAATCAGATGTTGATACATAAAAATCGATTCTGAGAGAGAAAATTCACATTCTAAGTCATAAAAAGCAAATTCTGAGTCAGAAAAACCGATTCTCAGACAGAAAAATCACATTCTGAGTCAGAAAAATCAGATGTTGATACATAAAAATCGATTCTGAGAGAGAAAATTCACATTCTAAGTCATAAAAAGCAAATTCTGAGTCAGAAAAACCGATTCTCAGACAGAAAAATCATATTCTGAGTCAGAAAAATCAGATGTTGATACATAAAAATCGATTCTGAGAGAGAAAATTCACATTCTAAGTCATAAAAAGCAAATTCTGAGTCAGAAAAACCGATTCTCAGACAGAAAAATCACATTCTGAGTCAGAAAAATCAGATGTTGATACATAAAAATCGATTCTGAGAGAGAAAATTCACATTCTAAGTCATAAAAAGCAAATTCTGAGTCAGAAAAACCGATTCTCAGACAGAAAAATCACATTCTGAGTCAGAAAAATCAGATGTTGATACATAAAAATCGATTCTGAGTGAGAAAATTCACATTCTAAGTCATAAAAAGCAAATTCTGAGTCAGAAAAACCGATTCTCAGACAGAAAAATCACATTCTGAGTCAGAAAAATCAGATGTTGATACATAAAAATCGATTCTGAGTGAGAAAATTCACATTCTAAGTCATAAAAAGCAAATTCTGAGTCAGAAAAACCGATTCTCAGACAGAAAAATCACATTCTGAGTCAGAAAAATCAGATGTTGATACATAAAAATCGATTCTGAGAGAGAAAATTCACATTCTAAGTCATAAAAAGCAAATTCTGAGTCAGAAAAACCGATTCTCAGACAGAAAAATCATATTCTGAGTCAGAAAAATCAGATGTTGATACATAAAAATCGATTCTGAGAGAGAAAATTCACATTCTAAGTCATAAAAAGCAAATTCTGAGTCAGAAAAACCGATTCTCAGACAGAAAAATCACATTCTGAGTCAGAAAAATCAGATGTTGATACATAAAAATCGATTCTGAGAGAGAAAATTCACATTCTAAGTCATAAAAAGCAAATTCTGAGTCAGAAAAACCGATTCTCAGACAGAAAAATCACATTCTGAGTCAGAAAAATCAGATGTTGATACATAAAAATCGATTCTGAGTGAGAAAATTCACATTCTAAGTCATAAAAAGCAAATTCTGAGTCAGAAAAACCGATTCTCAGACAGAAAAATCACATTCTGAGTCAGAAAAATCAGATGTTGATACATAAAAATCGATTCTGAGAGAGAAAATTCACATTCTAAGTCATAAAAAGCAAATTCTGAGTCAGAAAAACCGATTCTCAGACAGAAAAATCACATTCTGAGTCAGAAAAATCAGATATTGATACATAAAAATCGATTCTGAGAGAGAAAATTCACATTCTAAGTCATAAAAAGCAAATTCTGAGTCAGAAAAACCGATTCTCAGACAGAAAAATCACATTCTGAGTCAGAAAAATCAGATATTGATACATAAAAATCGATTCTGAGAGAGAAAATTCACATTCTAAGTCATAAAAAGCAAATTCTGAGTCAGAAAAACCGATTCTCAGACAGAAAAATCACATTCTGAGTCAGAAAAATCAGATGTTGATACATAAAAATCGATTCTGAGAGAGAAAATTCACATTCTAAGTCATAAAAAGCAAATTCTGAGTCAGAAAAACCGATTCTCAGACAGAAAAATCACATTCTGAGTCAGAAAAATCAGATGTTGATACATAAAAATCGATTCTGAGTGAGAAAATTCACATTCTAAGTCATAAAAAGCAAATTCTGAGTCAGAAAAACCGATTCTCAGACAGAAAAATCACATTCTGAGTCAGAAAAATCAGATGTTGATACATAAAAATCGATTCTGAGAGAGAAAATTCACATTCTAAGTCATAAAAAGCAAATTCTGAGTCAGAAAAACCGATTCTCAGACAGAAAAATCACATTCTGAGTCAGAAAAATCAGATGTTGATACATAAAAATCGATTCTGAGTGAGAAAATTCACATTCTAAGTCATAAAAAGCAAATTCTGAGTCAGAAAAACCGATTCTCAGACAGAAAAATCACATTCTGAGTCAGAAAAATCAGATGTTGATACATAAAAATCGATTCTGAGAGAGAAAATTCACATTCTAAGTCATAAAAAGCAAATTCTGAGTCAGAAAAACCGATTCTCAGACAGAAAAATCATATTCTGAGTCAGAAAAATCAGATGTTGATACATAAAAATCGATTCTGAGAGAGAAAATTCACATTCTAAGTCATAAAAAGCAAATTCTGAGTCAGAAAAACCGATTCTCAGACAGAAAAATCACATTCTGAGTCAGAAAAATCAGATGTTGATACATAAAAATCGATTCTGAGAGAGAAAATTCACATTCTAAGTCATAAAAAGCAAATTCTGAGTCAGAAAAACCGATTCTCAGACAGAAAAATCACATTCTGAGTCAGAAAAATCAGATGTTGATACATAAAAATCGATTCTGAGTGAGAAAATTCACATTCTAAGTCATAAAAAGCAAATTCTGAGTCAGAAAAACCGATTCTCAGACAGAAAAATCACATTCTGAGTCAGAAAAATCAGATGTTGATACATAAAAATCGATTCTGAGTGAGAAAATTCACATTCTAAGTCATAAAAAGCAAATTCTGAGTCAGAAAAACCGATTCTCAGACAGAAAAATCACATTCTGAGTCAGAAAAATCAGATGTTGATACATAAAAATCGATTCTGAGAGAGAAAATTCACATTCTAAGTCATAAAAAGCAAATTCTGAGTCAGAAAAACCGATTCTCGGACAGAAAAATCACATTCTGAGTCATAAACATCGATTCTCGCCAAGAAAAATCTAATTCTGAGTCAGAAAAGTCACATTGTAAGTCAGAAAAACCGATTCTCGGACAGAAAAATCACATTCTGAGTCAGAAAAATCAGATGTTGAGACATAAAAATCTGTTCTGAGTGAGAAAATTCACATTCTAAGTCATAAAAAGCAAATTCTGAGTCAGAAAAACCGATTCTCGGACAGAAAAGTCACATTCTGAGTCAGAAAAATCAGATGTTGAGACATAAAAATCGATTCTGAGTGAGAAAATTCACATTCTAAGTCATAAAAAGCAAATTCTGAGTCAGAAAATCCGATTCTCGGACAGAAAAATCACATTCTGACTCAGAAAAATCGATTCTCGCTAAGAAAAATCAAATTCTGAGTCAGAAAAATCAGATGTTGATACATAAAAATCGATTCTGAGAGAGAAAATTCACATTCTAAGTCATAAAAAGCAAATTCTGAGTCAGAAAAACCGATTCTCAGACAGAAAAATCACATTCTGAGTCAGAAAAATCAGATGTTGATACATAAAAATCGATTCTGAGAGAGAAAATTCACATTCTAAGTCATAAAAAGCAAATTCTGAGTCAGAAAAACCGATTCTCAGACAGAAAAATCACATTCTGAGTCAGAAAAATCAGATGTTGATACATAAAAATCGATTCTGAGAGAGAAAATTCACATTCTAAGTCATAAAAAGCAAATTCTGAGTCAGAAAAACCGATTCTCAGACAGAAAAATCACATTCTGAGTCAGAAAAATCAGATGTTGATACATAAAAATCGATTCTGAGAGAGAAAATTCACATTCTAAGTCATAAAAAGCAAATTCTGAGTCAGAAAAACCGATTCTCAGACAGAAAAATCACATTCTGAGTCAGAAAAATCAGATGTTGATACATAAAAATCGATTCTGAGTGAGAAAATTCACATTCTAAGTCATAAAAAGCAAATTCTGAGTCAGAAAAACCGATTCTCAGACAGAAAAATCACATTCTGAGTCAGAAAAATCAGATGTTGATACATAAAAATCGATTCTGAGAGAGAAAATTCACATTCTAAGTCATAAAAAGCAAATTCTGAGTCAGAAAAACCGATTCTCAGACAGAAAAATCACATTCTGAGTCAGAAAAATCAGATGTTGATACATAAAAATCGATTCTGAGTGAGAAAATTCACATTCTAAGTCATAAAAAGCAAATTCTGAGTCAGAAAAACCGATTCTCAGACAGAAAAATCACATTCTGAGTCAGAAAAATCAGATGTTGATACATAAAAATCGATTCTGAGTGAGAAAATTCACATTCTAAGTCATAAAAAGCAAATTCTGAGTCAGAAAAACCGATTCTCAGACAGAAAAATCACATTCTGAGTCAGAAAAATCAGATGTTGATACATAAAAATCGATTCTGAGTGAGAAAATTCACATTCTAAGTCATAAAAAGCAAATTCTGAGTCAGAAAAACCGATTCTCAGACAGAAAAATCACATTCTGAGTCAGAAAAATCAGATGTTGATACATAAAAATCGATTCTGAGTGAGAAAATTCACATTCTAAGTCATAAAAAGCAAATTCTGAGTCAGAAAAACCGATTCTCAGACAGAAAAATCACATTCTGAGTCAGAAAAATCAGATGTTGATACATAAAAATCGATTCTGAGAGAGAAAATTCACATTCTAAGTCATAAAAAGCAAATTCTGAGTCAGAAAAACCGATTCTCAGACAGAAAAATCACATTCTGAGTCAGAAAAATCAGATGTTGATACATAAAAATCGATTCTGAGTGAGAAAATTCACATTCTAAGTCATAAAAAGCAAATTCTGAGTCAGAAAAACCGATTCTCAGACAGAAAAATCACATTCTGAGTCAGAAAAATCAGATGTTGATACATAAAAATCGATTCTGAGAGAGAAAATTCACATTCTAAGTCATAAAAAGCAAATTCTGAGTCAGAAAAACCGATTCTCAGACAGAAAAATCATATTCTGAGTCAGAAAAATCAGATGTTGATACATAAAAATCGATTCTGAGAGAGAAAATTCACATTCTAAGTCATAAAAAGCAAATTCTGAGTCAGAAAAACCGATTCTCAGACAGAAAAATCACATTCTGAGTCAGAAAAATCAGATGTTGATACATAAAAATCGATTCTGAGAGAGAAAATTCACATTCTAAGTCATAAAAAGCAAATTCTGAGTCAGAAAAACCGATTCTCAGACAGAAAAATCACATTCTGAGTCAGAAAAATCAGATGTTGATACATAAAAATCGATTCTGAGTGAGAAAATTCACATTCTAAGTCATAAAAAGCAAATTCTGAGTCAGAAAATCCGATTCTCGGACAGAAAAATCACATTCTGACTCAGAAAAATCGATTCTCGCTAAGAAAAATCAAATTCTGAGTCAGAAAAATCAGATGTTGATACATAAAAATCGATTCTGAGTGAGAAAATTCACATTCTAAGTCATAAAAAGCAAATTCTGAGTCAGAAAAACCGATTCTCAGACAGAAAAATCACATTCTGAGTCAGAAAAATCAGATGTTGATACATAAAAATCGATTCTGAGAGAGAAAATTCACATTCTAAGTCATAAAAAGCAAATTCTGAGTCAGAAAAACCGATTCTCAGACAGAAAAATCATATTCTGAGTCAGAAAAATCAGATGTTGATACATAAAAATCGATTCTGAGAGAGAAAATTCACATTCTAAGTCATAAAAAGCAAATTCTGAGTCAGAAAAACCGATTCTCAGACAGAAAAATCACATTCTGAGTCAGAAAAATCAGATGTTGATACATAAAAATCGATTCTGAGAGAGAAAATTCACATTCTAAGTCATAAAAAGCAAATTCTGAGTCAGAAAAACCGATTCTCAGACAGAAAAATCACATTCTGAGTCAGAAAAATCAGATGTTGATACATAAAAATCGATTCTGAGTGAGAAAATTCACATTCTAAGTCATAAAAAGCAAATTCTGAGTCAGAAAAACCGATTCTCAGACAGAAAAATCACATTCTGAGTCAGAAAAATCAGATGTTGATACATAAAAATCGATTCTGAGAGAGAAAATTCACATTCTAAGTCATAAAAAGCAAATTCTGAGTCAGAAAAACCGATTCTCAGACAGAAAAATCACATTCTGAGTCAGAAAAATCAGATGTTGATACATAAAAATCGATTCTGAGAGAGAAAATTCACATTCTAAGTCATAAAAAGCAAATTCTGAGTCAGAAAAACCGATTCTCAGACAGAAAAATCATATTCTGAGTCAGAAAAATCAGATGTTGATACATAAAAATCGATTCTGAGAGAGAAAATTCACATTCTAAGTCATAAAAAGCAAATTCTGAGTCAGAAAAACCGATTCTCAGACAGAAAAATCACATTCTGAGTCAGAAAAATCAGATGTTGATACATAAAAATCGATTCTGAGAGAGAAAATTCACATTCTAAGTCATAAAAAGCAAATTCTGAGTCAGAAAAACCGATTCTCAGACAGAAAAATCACATTCTGAGTCAGAAAAATCAGATGTTGATACATAAAAATCGATTCTGAGTGAGAAAATTCACATTCTAAGTCATAAAAAGCAAATTCTGAGTCAGAAAAACCGATTCTCAGACAGAAAAATCACATTCTGAGTCAGAAAAATCAGATGTTGATACATAAAAATCGATTCTGAGTGAGAAAATTCACATTCTAAGTCATAAAAAGCAAATTCTGAGTCAGAAAAACCGATTCTCAGACAGAAAAATCACATTCTGAGTCAGAAAAATCAGATATTGATACATAAAAATCGATTCTGAGAGAGAAAATTCACATTCTAAGTCATAAAAAGCAAATTCTGAGTCAGAAAAACCGATTCTCAGACAGAAAAATCACATTCTGAGTCAGAAAAATCAGATATTGATACATAAAAATCGATTCTGAGAGAGAAAATTCACATTCTAAGTCATAAAAAGCAAATTCTGAGTCAGAAAAACCGATTCTCAGACAGAAAAATCACATTCTGAGTCAGAAAAATCAGATGTTGATACATAAAAATCGATTCTGAGAGAGAAAATTCACATTCTAAGTCATAAAAAGCAAATTCTGAGTCAGAAAAACCGATTCTCAGACAGAAAAATCACATTCTGAGTCAGAAAAATCAGATGTTGATACATAAAAATCGATTCTGAGTGAGAAAATTCACATTCTAAGTCATAAAAAGCAAATTCTGAGTCAGAAAAACCGATTCTCAGACAGAAAAATCACATTCTGAGTCAGAAAAATCAGATGTTGATACATAAAAATCGATTCTGAGAGAGAAAATTCACATTCTAAGTCATAAAAAGCAAATTCTGAGTCAGAAAAACCGATTCTCAGACAGAAAAATCACATTCTGAGTCAGAAAAATCAGATGTTGATACATAAAAATCGATTCTGAGAGAGAAAATTCACATTCTAAGTCATAAAAAGCAAATTCTGAGTCAGAAAAACCGATTCTCAGACAGAAAAATCACATTCTGAGTCAGAAAAATCAGATGTTGATACATAAAAATCGATTCTGAGAGAGAAAATTCACATTCTAAGTCATAAAAAGCAAATTCTGAGTCAGAAAAACCGATTCTCAGACAGAAAAATCATATTCTGAGTCAGAAAAATCAGATGTTGATACATAAAAATCGATTCTGAGAGAGAAAATTCACATTCTAAGTCATAAAAAGCAAATTCTGAGTCAGAAAAACCGATTCTCAGACAGAAAAATCACATTCTGAGTCAGAAAAATCAGATGTTGATACATAAAAATCGATTCTGAGAGAGAAAATTCACATTCTAAGTCATAAAAAGCAAATTCTGAGTCAGAAAAACCGATTCTCAGACAGAAAAATCACATTCTGAGTCAGAAAAATCAGATGTTGATACATAAAAATCGATTCTGAGTGAGAAAATTCACATTCTAAGTCATAAAAAGCAAATTCTGAGTCAGAAAAACCGATTCTCAGACAGAAAAATCACATTCTGAGTCAGAAAAATCAGATGTTGATACATAAAAATCGATTCTGAGTGAGAAAATTCACATTCTAAGTCATAAAAAGCAAATTCTGAGTCAGAAAAACCGATTCTCAGACAGAAAAATCACATTCTGAGTCAGAAAAATCAGATGTTGATACATAAAAATCGATTCTGAGTGAGAAAATTCACATTCTAAGTCATAAAAAGCAAATTCTGAGTCAGAAAAACCGATTCTCAGACAGAAAAATCACATTCTGAGTCAGAAAAATCAGATGTTGATACATAAAAATCGATTCTGAGTGAGAAAATTCACATTCTAAGTCATAAAAAGCAAATTCTGAGTCAGAAAAACCGATTCTCAGACAGAAAAATCACATTCTGAGTCAGAAAAATCAGATGTTGATACATAAAAATCGATTCTGAGAGAGAAAATTCACATTCTAAGTCATAAAAAGCAAATTCTGAGTCAGAAAAACCGATTCTCAGACAGAAAAATCACATTCTGAGTCAGAAAAATCAGATGTTGATACATAAAAATCGATTCTGAGTGAGAAAATTCACATTCTAAGTCATAAAAAGCAAATTCTGAGTCAGAAAATCCGATTCTCGGACAGAAAAATCACATTCTGACTCAGAAAAATCGATTCTCGCTAAGAAAAATCAAATTCTGAGTCAGAAAAATCAGATGTTGATACATAAAAATCGATTCTGAGTGAGAAAATTCACATTCTAAGTCATAAAAAGCAAATTCTGAGTCAGAAAAACCGATTCTCAGACAGAAAAATCACATTCTGAGTCAGAAAAATCAGATGTTGATACATAAAAATCGATTCTGAGAGAGAAAATTCACATTCTAAGTCATAAAAAGCAAATTCTGAGTCAGAAAAACCGATTCTCAGACAGAAAAATCATATTCTGAGTCAGAAAAATCAGATGTTGATACATAAAAATCGATTCTGAGAGAGAAAATTCACATTCTAAGTCATAAAAAGCAAATTCTGAGTCAGAAAAACCGATTCTCAGACAGAAAAATCACATTCTGAGTCAGAAAAATCAGATGTTGATACATAAAAATCGATTCTGAGAGAGAAAATTCACATTCTAAGTCATAAAAAGCAAATTCTGAGTCAGAAAAACCGATTCTCAGACAGAAAAAT
This sequence comes from Dascillus cervinus, assembly GCA_949768715.1. NCBI lineage: Eukaryota > Metazoa > Arthropoda > Insecta > Coleoptera > Dascillidae > Dascillus > Dascillus cervinus. The sequence continues at coordinate 41,568,954 of OX458323.1, read as the reverse complement.
CACATTCTGAGTCAGAAAAATCAGATGTTGATACATAAAAATCGATTCTGAGTGAGAAAATTCACATTCTAAGTCATAAAAAGCAAATTCTGAGTCAGAAAAACCGATTCTCAGACAGAAAAATCACATTCTGAGTCAGAAAAATCAGATGTTGATACATAAAAATCGATTCTGAGAGAGAAAATTCACATTCTAAGTCATAAAAAGCAAATTCTGAGTCAGAAAAACCGATTCTCAGACAGAAAAATCACATTCTGAGTCAGAAAAATCAGATATTGATACATAAAAATCGATTCTGAGAGAGAAAATTCACATTCTAAGTCATAAAAAGCAAATTCTGAGTCAGAAAAACCGATTCTCAGACAGAAAAATCACATTCTGAGTCAGAAAAATCAGATGTTGATACATAAAAATCGATTCTGAGTGAGAAAATTCACATTCTAAGTCATAAAAAGCAAATTCTGAGTCAGAAAAACCGATTCTCAGACAGAAAAATCACATTCTGAGTCAGAAAAATCAGATATTGATACATAAAAATCGATTCTGAGAGAGAAAATTCACATTCTAAGTCATAAAAAGCAAATTCTGAGTCAGAAAAACCGATTCTCAGACAGAAAAATCACATTCTGAGTCAGAAAAATCAGATGTTGATACATAAAAATCGATTCTGAGAGAGAAAATTCACATTCTAAGTCATAAAAAGCAAATTCTGAGTCAGAAAAACCGATTCTCAGACAGAAAAATCACATTCTGAGTCAGAAAAATCAGATGTTGATACATAAAAATCGATTCTGAGTGAGAAAATTCACATTCTAAGTCATAAAAAGCAAATTCTGAGTCAGAAAAACCGATTCTCAGACAGAAAAATCACATTCTGAGTCAGAAAAATCAGATGTTGATACATAAAAATCGATTCTGAGAGAGAAAATTCACATTCTAAGTCATAAAAAGCAAATTCTGAGTCAGAAAAACCGATTCTCAGACAGAAAAATCACATTCTGAGTCAGAAAAATCAGATGTTGATACATAAAAATCGATTCTGAGAGAGAAAATTCACATTCTAAGTCATAAAAAGCAAATTCTGAGTCAGAAAAACCGATTCTCAGACAGAAAAATCACATTCTGAGTCAGAAAAATCAGATATTGATACATAAAAATCGATTCTGAGAGAGAAAATTCACATTCTAAGTCATAAAAAGCAAATTCTGAGTCAGAAAAACCGATTCTCAGACAGAAAAATCACATTCTGAGTCAGAAAAATCAGATGTTGATACATAAAAATCGATTCTGAGAGAGAAAATTCACATTCTAAGTCATAAAAAGCAAATTCTGAGTCAGAAAAACCGATTCTCAGACAGAAAAATCACATTCTGAGTCAGAAAAATCAGATGTTGATACATAAAAATCGATTCTGAGAGAGAAAATTCACATTCTAAGTCATAAAAAGCAAATTCTGAGTCAGAAAAACCGATTCTCAGACAGAAAAATCACATTCTGAGTCAGAAAAATCAGATATTGATACATAAAAATCGATTCTGAGAGAGAAAATTCACATTCTAAGTCATAAAAAGCAAATTCTGAGTCAGAAAAACCGATTCTCAGACAGAAAAATCACATTCTGAGTCAGAAAAATCAGATGTTGATACATAAAAATCGATTCTGAGAGAGAAAATTCACATTCTAAGTCATAAAAAGCAAATTCTGAGTCAGAAAAACCGATTCTCAGACAGAAAAATCACATTCTGAGTCAGAAAAATCAGATGTTGATACATAAAAATCGATTCTGAGAGAGAAAATTCACATTCTAAGTCATAAAAAGCAAATTCTGAGTCAGAAAAACCGATTCTCAGACAGAAAAATCACATTCTGAGTCAGAAAAATCAGATATTGATACATAAAAATCGATTCTGAGAGAGAAAATTCACATTCTAAGTCATAAAAAGCAAATTCTGAGTCAGAAAAACCGATTCTCAGACAGAAAAATCACATTCTGAGTCAGAAAAATCAGATGTTGATACATAAAAATCGATTCTGAGAGAGAAAATTCACATTCTAAGTCATAAAAAGCAAATTCTGAGTCAGAAAAACCGATTCTCAGACAGAAAAATCACATTCTGAGTCAGAAAAATCAGATATTGATACATAAAAATCGATTCTGAGAGAGAAAATTCACATTCTAAGTCATAAAAAGCAAATTCTGAGTCAGAAAAACCGATTCTCAGACAGAAAAATCACATTCTGAGTCAGAAAAATCAGATGTTGATACATAAAAATCGATTCTGAGAGAGAAAATTCACATTCTAAGTCATAAAAAGCAAATTCTGAGTCAGAAAAACCGATTCTCAGACAGAAAAATCACATTCTGAGTCAGAAAAATCAGATGTTGATACATAAAAATCGATTCTGAGAGAGAAAATTCACATTCTAAGTCATAAAAAGCAAATTCTGAGTCAGAAAAACCGATTCTCAGACAGAAAAATCACATTCTGAGTCAGAAAAATCAGATATTGATACATAAAAATCGATTCTGAGAGAGAAAATTCACATTCTAAGTCATAAAAAGCAAATTCTGAGTCAGAAAAACCGATTCTCAGACAGAAAAATCATATTCTGAGTCAGAAAAATCAGATGTTGATACATAAAAATCGATTCTGAGAGAGAAAATTCACATTCTAAGTCATAAAAAGCAAATTCTGAGTCAGAAAAACCGATTCTCAGACAGAAAAATCACATTCTGAGTCAGAAAAATCAGATGTTGATACATAAAAATCGATTCTGAGTGAGAAAATTCACATTCTAAGTCATAAAAAGCAAATTCTGAGTCAGAAAATCCGATTCTCGGACAGAAAAATCACATTCTGACTCAGAAAAATCGATTCTCGCTAAGAAAAATCAAATTCTGAGTCAGAAAAATCAGATACATAAAAAATCACATTCTGACTCAGAATGCGATTTTTCGGAGCCAGAATCGATTTTTCTATTTCAGAATCTGCTTTTTCTCAGTCAGAATGTGATTTTTCTACCTGAGAATCGATTTTCTTGTCGCAGAATCTGCTTTTTCTAAGTCAGAATGTGATTTTTCTACCTGAGAATCGATTTTTCTGACCGATAATCGATTTTTCTGTCGCAGAATCTGCTTTTCTGAGTCAGAATGTGATTTTTCTGACCGAGAATCGATTTTTATGTTTCAGAATCTGCTTTTCCCAAGTCAAAATGTGATTTTTCTGTCTCAGATTCTGCTTTTTCTAAGTCAAAATGTGATTTTTCTACCTGAGAATCGATTTTCTTGTCGCAGAATCTGCTTTTTCTAAGTCAGAATGTGATTTTTCTACCTGAGAATCGATTTTTCTGTCGCAAAATCTACTTTTTCTGAGTCAGAATGTGATGTTTCTGTCTGAGAATCGATATTTGTGTCGCAGAATCTCCTTCTTCTAAGTCAGAATGTGATTTTTCTGACCGATAATCGATTTTTCTGTCGCAGAATCTGCTTTTCTGAGTCAGAATGTGATTTTTCTGACCGAGAATCGATTTTTATGTTTCAGAATCTGCTTTTCCCAAGTCAAAATGTGATTTTTCTGTCTCAGATTCTGCCTTTTCTAAGTCAAAATGTGATTTTTCTACCTGAGAACCGATTTTCTTGTCGCAGAATCTGCTTTTTCTAAGTCAGAATGTGATTTTTCTACCTGAGAATCGATTTTTCTGACGAAGAATCTCCTTCTTGTGAGTCAGAATGTGATTTTTCCGGCCGAAAAGCGATTTTTCCGTTTTACCATACTTTATGAAAATGCGGATCCTAACATAAGTAAAAAAAAAACTAAAAAACTAAAAAAAAAACCCTAACCAAACACTTTATGAAAATGTGCACTGCAATTTGCACGGTTTTACCTAGGAAAACCGATTCTTGGTTGGAACCATATTTGAAAACAAGAAAATTCCCAATTTTCACCTTTACAAACAGCTAAAATTTTGCTTACATAATTACGAGGCCCCCATTTTAACCAACAAAAATCATCAGAGACAATTATACCAACCTAACGGTCCTTGTTGCAATTCCCAGTGCCAAGACACAATACCGTCATCATCGGTCGTCGAAGACGCATCCAGCACCGCCCCAGTGTTCGGCAGCTTGATCGTTTGATTGGCAGGCGTTATAATGATTTGGGGCGGCTTATTAACGCGAGACGGCGCCAACACCGTCACATTCACGAACGTCTCCCCGAACGCTTCCGAATTCGAAACGCTAACCTAAAAAAACAAAAAAAAATCAAATTACCACAGTGTCACAAATCGTCACAAAATGTCACAAATTGTCACAAATCGTCACCTTAAACGTGTACAATCCCTCAGATAGCTTCGACAGCTGCAACTGGCCGCCATTTTGATGCTTCACCGCCGCACTACCGACGGGTTGTTCGAGCGACGTCCAATCGTATTGGTACTGGTCGCTTTCCGGGGGGGGAGGTTCTACGGTCGCTGTCAAAGTGGCCTCGTTATTGGGATATTTCACCTCCTTCGATTCGGCAGTGACCGTCAGGGGTTTTCTGGTTGTTACGTTGCTGTTCTCGGTTGTGTCGCTGCTTGTCGATTTCGTTTCCATGACGACCACCGTGCAGGAACCCTCTCTGTTGCGTTTGAGTCCCGTTTTGCAGTGGCAGGTTCCTGCGCGAGATTTTGGATAGTTCTGCAGGCAGTCTTCGTTGTCGGGACAGCTGCTCGGAATTTCCACGGTGCATCCGGTTAAATAGTTGTAATTGGAGCCTTCCGATTGGAGGATTTCTTCGAATGGTTTGTAGGGTGGTTCCTTGATGTTGTACATGTTGCTGCTGAATTTGTCTTCATTTTGGGCGTCTGAAAGAACATTTAGTGTTTAGGGTTTTGTTTTGGAGAGAATGAAATTTGGGTATTTAAAAGAAATTTTAGTATTTAGTCTTTTGTTTTGGAGAAAATGAAGTTTGGGACTATAAAAGAACAAATTTAGTATTTAGACTTTTGTTTTGGAGAAAATGAAATTTGGGTATTTAAAAGAAATTTTAGTATTTAGTCTTTTGTTTTGGAGAAAATGAAATTTGGGACTATAAAAGAACAAATTTAGTATTTAGACTTTTGTTTTGGAGAAAATGAAATTTGGGTATTTAAAAGAAATTTTAGTATTTAGTCTTTTGTTTTGGAGAAAATAAAATTTGGGACTATAAAAGAACAAATTTAGTATTTAGACTTTTGTTTTGGAGAAAATGAAATTTGGGTATTTAAAAGAAATTTTAGTATTTAGTCTTTTGTTTTGGAGAAAATGAAATTTGGGACTATAAAAGAACAAATTTAGTATTTAGACTTTTGTTTTGGAGAAAATGAAATTTGGGTATTTAAAAGAAATTTTAGTATTTAGTCTTTTGTTTTGGAGAAAATGAAATTTGGGACTATAAAAGAACAAATTTAGTATTTAGACTTTTGTTTTGGAGAAAATGAAATTTGGGTATTTAAAAGAAATTTTAGTATTTAGTCTTTTGTTTTGGAGAAAATGAAATTTGGGACTATAAAAGAACAAATTTAGTATTTAGACTTTTGTTTTGGAGAAAATGAAATTTGGGTATTTAAAAGAAATTTTAGTATTTAGTCTTTTGTTTTGGAGAAAATTAAATTTGGGACTATAAAAGAACAAATTTAGTATGTAGATTTTTGTTTTGGAGAAAATGAAATTTGGGTATTTAAAAGAAATTTTAGTATTTAGTCTTTCGTTTCGGAGAAAATGAAAATTAGAAATCTAAACGTAAAATTTAGTAGTTAGTCTTCCGTTTTGTAGAAAATGAAATTTGCGAATCTAAAATAAAATTTAGTTAAATACTAAATAGTCTTTTGAATTGTAGATAAATGAAATTTGGCCAACTAAAATAAAATTTAGTTAAATACTTTTGGAAAAAATGAAATTTCAGCATACAAAGAAATTTATTGTTTAGTCTTTTGTTTTGGAGAGAATGAAATTTGGGAATCTAAAATAAAATTTAGTTAAATACTAAATAGTCTTTTGAATTGTAGATGAATGAAATTTGGTCAACTAAAATAAAATTTAGTTAAATATTAATAATCTTTTGTATTGGAGAAAATTAAATTTGAGAATCTAAAAGAAAATTTAGTGTTTAGTCTATTGTTTTGGAGAAAATGAAATTTGTGGAAAATTTAGTATTCAGTGTTTTGCATTGGAGAAAATAAAATTTATGGGTCTAAAAGAAAATTTAGTTAAATATTAAATAGTCTTTTGCTTTGGAGGAAATGAAATTTGTGGAAAATATAGTATTTAGTTTTTTGTTTTGGAGAAAATGAAAGTTGGAGAAAATTTAGTATTTAGTCTTTTGTTTTGGAGAAAGTAAAATTTGGTGAAGATTTAGTGTTTAGTCTTTCGTTTCGGAGAAAATGAAAATTAGAAATCTAAACGTAAAATTTAGTAGTTAGTCTTCCGTTTTGTAGAAAATGAAATTTGGAAATCTAAAATAAAATTTAGTTAAATACTAAATAGTCTTTTGAATTGTAGATAAATGAAATTTGGCCAACTAAAATAAAATTTAGTTAAATACTTTTGGAAAAAATGAAATTTCAGCATACAAAGAAATTTATTGTTTAGTCTTTTGTTTTGGAGAGAATGAAATTTGGGAATCTAAAATAAAATTTAGTTAAATACTAAATAGTCTTTTGAATTGTAGATGAATGAAATTTGGTCAACTAAAATAAAATTTAGTTAAATACTAAATAATCTTTTGTATTGGAGAAAATTAAATTTGAGAATCTAAAAGAAAATTTAGTGTTTAGTCTATTGTTTTGGAGAAAATGAAATTTGGGCATCTAAAAGAACAAATTTAGTATTTAGTCTTTTGTTTTGGAGAAAATAAAATTTGTGGAAAATTTAGTATTTAGTGTTTTGCATTGGAGAAAATAAAATTTCTGGGTCTAAAAGAAAATTTAGTTAAATATTAAATAGTCTTTTGCTTTGGAGGAAATGAAATTTGTGGAAAATATAGTATTTAGTTTTTTGTTTTGGAGAAAATGAAAGTTGGAGAAAATTTAGTATTTAGTCTTTTGTTTTGGAGAAGATGAAATTTGGGGAAAATTTCGGATTCAGTCTTTTATTTTGGAGAAAGTAAAATTTGGTGAAGATTTAGTGTTTAGTCTTTCGTTTCGGAGAAAATGAAAATTAGAAATCTAAACGTAAAATTTAGTAGTTAGTCTTCCGTTTTGTAGAAAATGAAATTTGGGAATCTAAAATAAAATTTAGTTAAATACTAAATAGTCTTTTGAATTGTAGATAAATGAAATTTGGCCAACTAAAATAAAATTTAGTTAAATACTTTTGGAAAAAATGAAATTTCAGCATACAAAGAAATTTATTGTTTAGTCTTTTGTTTTGGAGAGAATGAAATTTGGGAATCTAAAATAAAATTTAGTTAAATACTAAATAGTCTTTTGAATTGTAGATGAATGAAATTTGGTCAACTAAAATAAAATTTAGTTAAATACTAAATAATCTTTTGTATTGGAGAAAATTAAATTTGAGAATCTAAAAGAAAATTTAGTGTTTAGTCTATTGTTTTGGAGAAAATGAAATTTGGGCATCTAAAAGAACAAATTTAGTATTTAGTCTTTTGTTTTGGAGAAAATAAAATTTGTGGAAAATTTAGTATTTAGTGTTTTGCATTGGAGAAAATAAAATTTCTGGGTCTAAAAGAAAATTTAGTTAAATATTAAATAGTCTTTTGCTTTGGAGGAAATGAAATTTGTGGAAAATATAGTATTTAGTTTTTTGTTTTGGAGAAAATGAAACTTGGAGAAAATTTAGTATTTAGTCTTTTGTTTTGGAGAAGATGAAATTTGGGGAAAATTTCGGATTCAGTCTTTTATTTTGGAGAAAGTAAAATTTGGTGAAGATTTAGTGTTTAGTCTTTCGTTTCGGAGAAAATGAAAATTAGAAATCTAAACGTAAAATTTAGTAGTTAGTCTTCCGTTTTGTAGAAAATGAAATTTGGAAATCTAAAATAAAATTTAGTTAAATACTAAATAGTCTTTTGAATTGTAGATAAATGAAATTTGGCCAACTAAAATAAAATTTAGTTAAATACTTTTGGAAAAAATGAAATTTCAGCATACAAAGAAATTTATTGTTTAGTCTTTTGTTTTGGAGAGAATGAAATTTGGGAATCTAAAATAAAATTTAGTTAAATACTAAATAGTCTTTTGAATTGTAGATGAATGAAATTTGGTCAACTAAAATAAAATTTAGTTAAATATTAATAATCTTTTGTATTGGAGAAAATTAAATTTGAGAATCTAAAAGAAAATTTAGTGTTTAGTCTATTGTTTTGGAGAAAATGAAATTTGTGGAAAATTTAGTATTCAGTGTTTTGCATTGGAGAAAATAAAATTTATGGGTCTAAAAGAAAATTTAGTTAAATATTAAATAGTCTTTTGCTTTGGAGGAAATGAAATTTGTGGAAAATATAGTATTTAGTTTTTTGTTTTGGAGAAAATGAAAGTTGGAGAAAATTTAGTATTTAGTCTTTTGTTTTGGAGAAAGTAAAATTTGGTGAAGATTTAGTGTTTAGTCTTTCGTTTCGGAGAAAATGAAAATTAGAAATCTAAACGTAAAATTTAGTAGTTAGTCTTCCGTTTTGTAGAAAATGAAATTTGGAAATCTAAAATAAAATTTAGTTAAATACTAAATAGTCTTTTGAATTGTAGATAAATGAAATTTGGCCAACTAAAATAAAATTTAGTTAAATACTTTTGGAAAAAATGAAATTTCAGCATACAAAGAAATTTATTGTTTAGTCTTTTGTTTTGGAGAGAATGAAATTTGGGAATCTAAAATAAAATTTAGTTAAATACTAAATAGTCTTTTGAATTGTAGATGAATGAAATTTGGTCAACTAAAATAAAATTTAGTTAAATACTAAATAATCTTTTGTATTGGAGAAAATTAAATTTGAGAATCTAAAAGAAAATTTAGTGTTTAGTCTATTGTTTTGGAGAAAATGAAATTTGGGCATCTAAAAGAACAAATTTAGTATTTAGTCTTTTGTTTTGGAGAAAATAAAATTTGTGGAAAATTTAGTATTTAGTGTTTTGCATTGGAGAAAATAAAATTTCTGGGTCTAAAAGAAAATTTAGTTAAATATTAAATAGTCTTTTGCTTTGGAGGAAATGAAATTTGTGGAAAATATAGTATTTAGTTTTTTGTTTTGGAGAAAATGAAAGTTGGAGAAAATTTAGTATTTAGTCTTTTGTTTTGGAGAAGATGAAATTTGGGGAAAATTTCGGATTCAGTCTTTTATTTTGGAGAAAGTAAAATTTGGTGAAGATTTAGTGTTTAGTCTTTCGTTTCGGAGAAAATGAAAATTAGAAATCTAAACGTAAAATTTAGTAGTTAGTCTTCCGTTTTGTAGAAAATGAAATTTGGGAATCTAAAATAAAATTTAGTTAAATACTAAATAGTCTTTTGAATTGTAGATAAATGAAATTTGGCCAACTAAAATAAAATTTAGTTAAATACTTTTGGAAAAAATGAAATTTCAGCATACAAAGAAATTTATTGTTTAGTCTTTTGTTTTGGAGAGAATGAAATTTGGGAATCTAAAATAAAATTTAGTTAAATACTAAATAGTCTTTTGAATTGTAGATGAATGAAATTTGGTCAACTAAAATAAAATTTAGTTAAATATTAATAATCTTTTGTATTGGAGAAAATTAAATTTGAGAATCTAAAAGAAAATTTAGTGTTTAGTCTATTGTTTTGGAGAAAATGAAATTTGGGCATCTAAAAGAACAAATTTAGTATTTAGTGTTTTGCATTGGAGAAAATGAAAGTTGGAGAAAATTTAGTATTTAGTCTTTTGTTTTGGAGAAGATGAAATTTGGGGAAAATTTGGGATTCAGTCTTTTATTTTGGAGAAAGTAAAATTTGGTGAAGATTTAGTGTTTAGTCTTTCGTTTCGGAGAAAATGAAAATTAGAAATCTAAACGTAAAATTTAGTAGTTAGTCTTCCGTTTTGTAGAAAATGAAATTTGGAAATCTAAAATAAAATTTAGTTAAATACTTTTGGAAAAAATGAAATTTCAGCATACAAAGAAATTTATTGTTTAGTCTTTTGTTTTGGAGAGAATGAAATTTGGGAATCTAAAATAAAATTTAGTTAAATACTAAATAGTCTTTTGAATTGTAGATAAATGAAATTTGGCCAACTAAAATAAAATTTAGTTAAATACTAAATAATCTTTTGTATTGGAGAAAATTAAATTTGAGAATCTAAAAGAAAATTTAGTGTTTAGTCTATTGTTTTGGAGAAAATGAAATTTGGGCATCTAAAAGAACAAATTTAGTATTTAGTCTTTTGTTTTGGAGAAAATAAAATTTGTGGAAAATTTAGTATTTAGTGTTTTGCATTGGAGAAAATGAAAGTTGGAGAAAATTTAGTATTTAGTCTTTTGTTTTGGAGAAGATGAAATTTGGGGAAAATTTGGGATTCAGTCTTTTATTTTGGAGAAAGTAAAATTTGGTGAAGATTTAGTGTTTAGTCTTTCGTTTCGGAGAAAATGAAAATTAGAAATCTAAACGTAAAATTTAGTAGTTAGTCTTGTAGAAAATGAAATTTTACCATCTTCCACAACGTCCTCCCACGTCTCCACACCGACCACCGGCTTCACCAAAACCATGCTGATACGCCCGCCGGACGCGGCGTTCGGGCTCAAAATCGGCGCGCACAGCTCGTTGCTGGCACACAGCACGTGGTAGCACTTCCCATCCGTCATGAACGCGACGTTGCACTTGCTGACGCAGCACTCCCTGACGCAGTGCCACAGCCCCTTCGTCTCCGGCATCTCCGTGAACGTGCCGGCGGTCAAATTGCCGCGCGGAACAAACCCCCTGAAGATCTTCCAGTAAATGTGCGGACACAGCAGCTGCACATTCTCCTTGTCGGAGAACAATTCGCCATTGCCCCAAGAGGTCGCCGCAATCAGCGCGAAAAACAGGATCTTGAGCGGCATTGCTGGAACAAAAGAAGAGAGGTTTCCAAGAGAACAAACTTCCGGCGGCATTTAACCTCAAACCTACCTGAAACCTCAAAATTTTGGAATATGACGTTTCTTCCGGTGGCGCTTAACCTCAAACTTCCTTGAAACCTCAAAATTTTGGAATATGACGTTTCTTCTGGGTTCAAAACCGCGCGGAACTGAAAAATGAGATCTTAAAAGGCCGGAAAAGAAGGTTTGTAAGTGAAACAAATTTCTGGCGGCACTTAACCTCAAACTTACCTGAAGTCTCGAACTTTTGATGTGGATTTTTCTCTGACGGCTGCACTCTTGATTTAAAAACACTTGTAATTGAGAAATGTTCCAAAATTGGCTTCAAATCGCGACCGAAATGTTGTGTCAAAGATTGTCAAACGTCAACACACATTTGACGTTCTGGAAAAAAATTGTCACCACACATAATGACGTGTGAATTTGGTTGTCTGGCTTTAAGGCGCCGGGATTTGAACGGCGGCCATTTTGATAACTTAAAAATCGAAAATTTACCTGAAATCTCAAAGTTTTGAGGTAAGCTTTTACCTGAGGGCTGCGCTTTCGACTGAAAAACGCGTGTAACTGAAAAATGTTCCAAAATTGTCTTTAAATTGCGACCGAAAAGGGGTCAAAGATTGTCAAACGTCAAAACACATTCTGGAAAAAAATCGTCACCACAAATAATGACGCGTTTATTTGGTTGTCTATCTTCGAGGCGCCAGGATTTAAACGTCGGCCATTATAATAATTTAACAAATCGATTCAATCTCAAATCTCTTTTCTCTCTCTCTCTCTCTATATGTCTCTCTCTCTGTCTCTCTCTAATTGTTCAAATGATAAACTGAATGTTTTCGAATATTTTTTTAATATTTTTAAAATATTGTTAAAATGTATTTAAAAAATATTTATTTCTGTGCGTTCAAGAAAACAATATTTATTTTTCCGTTTTTTTAAAAAAGTATTAGATTTACATGGAGAAAAAAATGTTTATTTCTGTGCGTTCAAGAAATGTTGGATTGGTATCAAGAAAAAATTATTTATTTTTTCTTATTAGAAAAATGTTAGTTTTACATGAAGAAAAAAAACGTTTGTTTGTGAATATTCAAGGAAAAATATGGGTTTCTGCATATTCATAAAATGTTAGGTTTACATGAAAACAAATTCTTTATGTTAAAAAAATATTACATTTTGTGTCAAAGAAAAACATGAATTTCAAAAAATAAAAACTGAAATAATATTGTATTGTATAATTCGGCAATCATTTAGTCAAACTGGTCAATGGAAAATGCATAAATATTATTATATTGTATTATTATTGTATTGTTGTATATTATTTTGATTATTATTTTTTATAATTTTATATACATTTAAAAAATGTTTCTTAAAAAGATTAAAAAAATATTTTTATGACGTTCGTTAGTGGATAGGGAAAACGGAAATAAAAAATGGAAATGGAAAATGGATATGGGAAATGGAAATTGAAAATGGAAAATTAAAGACGGAAAACGTAAATGAAAATGGTAGATGGATATGGAGAATGGAAAAATAAAGATGGAACACGGAATTGGAAATAGTAAATGGATATGGAAATTGGAAAATTAAAGATGGAAAATGGAAATGGAAATAGTAAATGGATATGGAAAATGGACATTGAAAATGGAAAATGGAAGATGGAAGACGGAAATAGAATTGGTAAATGGACATGAAAAAAGGAAATGGAAAATAAAACTTGAAAAAATTAAATTTTCCATTTTCCATTTCCATTTATTTATTTTAAATGAATTTTTGAACTGTTTTAACGTCTGGCCATCACAATTTAATAACAAATAACCTAAAGTAAATTGATTGCCAAACATTGACTGAGTGAGAAATTTTTTCTTTTTAAATTGAACATTTATTTACAATGTTAAAGTAAAAACCCGGTATATATAAATTAATAATAATATAATTTTTAATAAGCAAATAAAATTTTTTGGAAAATAAAGCTTCCTAACCACATTAATAAATTTTATACAATTAATTTTTTTTTAAAACTAATTATCCATGTAAAATTAATTTTTACTTACCCATTAAATTGTCATTTCGAATTTTTTATGATATAAAATTTTATATTTTGAATTAAAGTTTTAATTAGATTTAGATTTTATTTGTTATTTTTCCTGAATAACTCACTTAGGAATAAATTAAACGACTTTAGCTACGATTAGTAACGATTTTACTGTACAATTCTGAACTTACGTTTTTAGGATTTTTAACATAGAGCAACGGTTTCCTAAATTGGCCATTTTATAAAATTTTATAGTTTAAATTAAATTTTTATTCAGATTTAGATTTTATTTCTTCTTTTTCGTCCAACTTAGAAATAAGTTAAACTCAGCTACATTGGCGTTGTAGAAGTAGATAAAATAGGATTTTAGTACAATTCTGACCTTATTTTTTTAGGATTTTCAACCTGAAAAGGCGGCTTCCTAAATTCGTCATATTATTGCTTCATTTTCTTTTTTTTTTAATTTTTGTGTGCAATTTTCAGTGCAACTTAACCCCATAAAAAAAACTTGTTAAAATCGATTATAGAAAATAAACAAAAGATATAAATTAAAAAAACAAAAACAACCAGACAATTCACATTGAACAGATTTTATTAAAAACAAATTTTACAAAATTTGCAGGAAGAAAAGTGTCGTACAGAAGAGTTCATAAATAAATAAATAACTAGATTTGCAATTAAAAATCAGTCAGGAAAATTACCAGCCGTAGTTCAAACCATATCCGTTGGAGTAGGAAACGTGGGCGACGGCGGGGGCGGCGGAGTAAGCCACACCGATGGCAGAAGCGTGGTGCGCCACTGGAGCGTGAGCGTAAGCCGGGGCGGCGTAGGCAACCGGAGCGTGAGCGTAAGCCGGAGCGGCGTACGCCACTGGGGCGGCGGCGGCGAACCTCACTCCCGGGTTGGAGACCCTGACATCAGACTTCCTGACGCTGGAGAAGGGGGTGTCAATAGTCTTGGAGTAGGTGGAAACCTGTCCAAGATTTCCGTAACTGCGGAGGATGTTGGAGTGTTGGGAGGTGATGGCGGGGGCGGCGAGCGCCGGCGCGCCGTAGGACACGACGGGGGAGGCGTAGGACACGTGGGACACGGCGGGGGCGGCGGAGTACGCCACTGGGGCGACGGCGCCTCCCAAGTAGCCGGCGCTGGCGGCGGCGAAGACGGCGCAAAGAACGAATAACTGGAAACAACACAATTTAGTGCATTCACTACTACTACTAAACTTATTATACTTATTATACTTATAGTATTGTAATTATTATTTATTGTAATTATTATTTATTTTTAATTATTTGTTTTTGTACTTACTTGGAATGCCATGATGTGATTGTTTGATCGTTTGGTCGAGATCTGGTTGTGGTTGAGATTTGGTCGTTTTTATATGCTGAATTAAACGCTTGGGGCGGCTGTTACACTTTCGCTGTCACTGGGACGGCCACCGCCCTGTAACTACACCCAAATCCAGGTTCAGGTACAATGCACAATGCAAAACGGGGTCAGTATTGCTAAATTTATCAGATCTGATCAGGATACCTATAATTATGTAACTTATACTCTATAATGGATTAATAGATGCAAAAGATGCTTCATGAAGTATAATTTTCGTTGTCTTAGTAAGTAGTTTACATTTCGAGAAACCTGTTTATTGGTTAATTGGTCCAAGGGCTTCGCGTTTAATCGAATTTTCGACGTAATCTCGGTCGCTTTGGAACAATGTGTAAGTATAATAAACAGTTTTAATGAAAGTTTGCAGCTAATTTAATTTTTTCGTCAATTTGGAGACAAATTCGGTGATCAGAAGAATGTTTCTAATCTGATTGGATTATTTTAGAACTTTGAAGAGAAATTCGGTGATCAAAATTTGTTTTTCGACGAAGGAATAAGTTCTAAATCACAACTGGCCGTCGAATTTAATTATTTTTTAAACTTGTTCAAAGTTGAATTTCGACTTTTTAAAAAAAAGTTGAAATTTAATTTTTTTAGAAAAGGTGAAAATTCAAGTTTTTTAAATAAGGCGAAATTTCAACTTTTTTTAAACGGGTAAAATTTCCACTTTTTAAAAAAGTCAAATTTCAAGAAAAACGTTGAAATTTCAAGTTTTCTTAATAATTGAAATTTCACCTTTTTTAAAAATGGAAAAATTTTAATTTTTCTAAAAAAACTTGAAATATTTACCATTTTTCTTGAAATTTCACCTAAATAAACATCTGAAATAATAATTGGGTAAGACAATCAGTTAATTAGCAAGAAATTAATAAGTTAAAATTTACTTCAAGACAAAAATGTTTACACGTTGTAAAAATAAAATAAAAACTACAGCAAAATATTTTGTTAACACAATAAGAATAAATCAAAACGGATTACATATGTAATCCAGTGTTATTTTTAATGCTATTTTATTTTTTTAATTTTTTCATACTCAAAAAACATAAATTTATATCAAGAAAAAATATTTGTTTCTGCATATTTACACAGAAAAAATCCTTTTGCGTTCAAAGAATATTACATTTTGCATAAAAAAAAAAAAAAATTGAACAAATAAAAATCTGAAATAATAATTCGCCAAGATAAGTTAAAATTTACTTCAAGACAAAAATGTTTTTCGCGCGTCATAAAAATAAAAAAAAATTACAACAAAATATTTTATTAACACAATAACAAAAAATCAAAACGGATTACAAATGTTATTTTATTATTTTATTTTATTAATTTTTTCATATTCAAAAAATATAAATTTATATCAAGAAAAATATTTGTTTCTGCATATTTACACAGAAAAAATCCTTTTGCGTTCAAAGAATATTACATTTTGCATAAAAAAAAACAAAAAATTGAACAAATAAAAATCTGAAATAATAATTCGCCAAGATAAGTTAAAATTTACTTCAAGACAAAAATGTTTTTCGCGCGTCATAAAAATAAAAAAAAATTACAACAAAACATTTTATTAGCACAATAACAAAAAATCAAAACGGATTACAAATGTTATTTTATTATTTTATTTTATTAATTTTTTCATATTCAAAAAATATAAATTTATATCAAGAAAAAATATTTGTTTCTGCATATTTACACAGAAAAAATCCTTTACGTACAAAGAATATTCCATTTAGCATAAAAAAAAACAAAAAATTGAACAAATAAAAATCTGAAATAATAATTCGCCAAGATTAACAAGAAATTAATAAGTTAAAATTTACTTCAAGACAAAAATGTTTTCACACGTTATAAAAATACAAAAAAATACCAACAAAATATTTTATTAACACAATAACAAAAAATCAAAACGGATTACAGATGTAATCCAGTGTTATTTTATTATTTTATTTTATTAATTTTTTCATATTCAAAAAATATAAAATTATATCAAGAAAAATGTTTATTTCTGCATATTTACACAGAAAAAATCCTTTACGTACAAAGAATATTCCATTTAGCATAAAAAAAAACAAAAAATTGAACAAATAAAAATCTGAAATAATAATTCGCCAAGATTAACAAGAAATTAATAAGTTAAAATTTACTTCAAGACAAAAATGTTTTCACATGTTATAAAAATACAAAAAAATACCAACAAAATATTTTATTAACACAATAACAAAAAATCAAAACGGATTACAGATGTAATCCAGTGTTATTTTATTATTTTATTTTATTAATTTTTTCATATTCAAAAAATATAAAATTATATCAAGAAAAATGTTTGTTTCTGCATATTTACACAGAAAAAATCCTTTACGTACAAAGAATATTCCATTTAGCATAAAAAAAACAAAAAATTGAACAAATAAAAATCTGAAATAATAATTCGCCAAGATTAACAAGAAATTAATAAGTTAAAATTTACTTCAAGACAAAAATGTTTTCACACGTTATAAAAATACAAAAAAATACCAACAAAATATTTTATTAACACAATAACAAAAAATCAAAACGGATTACAGATGTAATCCAGTGTTATTTTATTATTTTATTTTATTAATTTTTTCATATTCAAAAAATATAAAATTATATCAAGAAAAATGTTTATTTCTGCATATTTACACAGAAAAAATCCTTTACGTACAAAGAATATTCCATTTAGCATAAAAAAAAACAAAAAATTGAACAAATAAAAATCTGAAATAATAATTCGCCAAGATTAACAAGAAATTAATAAGTTAAAATTTACTTCAAGACAAAAATGTTTTCACACGTTATAAAAATACAAAAAAATACCAACAAAATATTTTATTAACACAATAACAAAAAATCAAAACGGATTACATATGTAATCCAGTGTTATTATATTATTTTATTTTATTAATTTTTTCATATTCAAAAAATATAAATTTATATCAAGAAAAATGTTTGTTCCTGCATATTTACACAGAAAAAATCCTTTACGTTCAAAGAATATTCCATTTAGCATAAAAATAAACAAAAAATTGAACAAATAAAAATCTGAAATAATAATTCGCCAAGATTAACAAGAAATTAATAAGTTAAAATTTACTTCAAGACAAAAATGTTTTCACACGTTATAAAAATACAAAAAAATACCAACAAAATATTTTATTAACACAATAACAAAAAATCAAAACGGATTACAGATGTAATCCAGTGTTATTTTATTATTTTATTTTATTAATTTTTTCATATTCAAAAAATATAAAATTATATCAAGAAAAATGTTTATTTCTGCATATTTACACAGAAAAAATCCTTTACGTACAAAGAATATTCCATTTAGCATAAAAAAAAACAAAAAATTGAACAAATAAAAATCTGAAATAATAATTCGCCAAGATTAACAAGAAATTAATAAGTTAAAATTTACTTCAAGACAAAAATGTTTTCACACGTTATAAAAATACAAAAAAATACCAACAAAATATTTTATTAACACAATAACAAAAAATCAAAACGGATTACAGATGTAATCCAGTGTTATTTTATTATTTTATTTTATTAATTTTTTCATATTCAAAAAATATAAAATTATATCAAGAAAAATGTTTGTTTCTGCATATTTACACAGAAAAAATCCTTTACCTACAAAGAATATTCCATTTAGCATAAAAAAAACAAAAAATTGAACAAATAAAAATCTGAAATAATAATTCGCCAAGATAAGTTAAAATTTACTTCAAGACAAAAATGTTTTTCGCGCGTCATAAAAATAAAAAAAAAATAGAACAAAATATTTTATTAGCACAATAACAAAAAACAAAACGGATTACATACGTAATCCACGCGCCTACCGAAGGTTCAAACAGCTTATTTCTTCCTACGATTTTTTTGCGTTTGTTGAAATAAATTATAACGGAACATTGCAACTTCGCAGCAGCGGCGTCTCATAATTTTTACAACTCGACTTCAATTCAATTTAATTTAATAAATTCAAAGTTCAACAATCACACATAAAAATTAGTTTACAAGATCAAAAGTGTTGTGCAAGAAACCGCATTACGAAATCCCAATGGCGGCTCATTTTTTTATAATCTCCTTGACAACCGCACAGAGAGTCACACCTGGGACAACAATGTAAACCGCACTTGTTGATTATTTATTGGTCGTTTGGTTTTACGAGGCGGCCATCTTTGCTCAAAGTAGGTTCTTCGCACAGATTGACCCACAGCCAACTGTGGATGAAGCATCTCATGGCACACTTTTCTGCACTTGAAAACAATCGCCGGCAGTGATTCGAAGAGCGTCGTTGAAGGTTGAAGTTGAAGTCGAAGGTTTTTGATTCAGGAAAAAAATAAATAAAATGTTGTTGGGTTGTTGTTGGCGATAAGTGATGATGAGGAAGAACAGCGCGTTTTTGTTGTTGATTTACATAAGTTTGGTGCGTTCGCTGCCGTTGCTCGACAATTTCGACATATGGGGCGACCAGAGTGCGAATTTGAGCGACAACGCTCGAAATTCTAGAGGTGTGTAAGTATTTTTTGTTGTTGGTGTGTGGAAATTGGGTCAAGGAAATCCGCATGCAGCGGTTTGACTTGATCTGTTCGATTCGGAAAATTACGCGGCGGTTTTCAATGTCAATGTTAGCTGGCGCGTGTAGAAAGTCGCGGTTGGGTAATCGAAATTGCCTGGTATTTTCGTCTTTTAAAAAATTTCTAGTGAATTTGTTTTTTTTTAAATGGTGAATTTTAAGTTTTGAAACCGGTGAAATTACAACTTTTTTGAAAAAGGTGAAATTTTAAGAGTTTTGAAAAAGGCGAAATTTCAAGCTTTTTGAAAAAGGTGAAATTTGGAATTTTTGAAAAAGGTGAAATTCAAGTTTTTTTGAAAAGGTGAAAAAGTTTTTTGAAAAAGTGAAGGTCCAGTAACTTAGTACTGGTCTTCTAAAAAATTTCAAGTGAAGATTTTTATTTAAACGGTGAATTTTAAGTTTTGAAACGGGTGAAATTACAACTTTTTTGAAAAAGGTGAAATTTTAAGAGTTTTGAAAAAGGCGAAATTTCAAGCTTTTTGAAAAAGGTGAAATTTGGAATTTTTGAAAAAGGTGAAATTCAAGTTTTTTTTGAAAAGGTGAAAAAGTTTTTTGAAAAGTGAAGGTCCAGTAACTTAGTACTGGTCTTCTAAAAAATTTCAAGTGAAGATTTTTATTTAAATGGTGAATTTTAAGTTTTGAAACGGGTGAAATTACAACTTTTTTGAAAAAGGTGAAATTTTAAGAGTTTTGAAAAAGGCGAAATTTCAAGCTTTTTGAAAAAGGTGAAATTTGGAATTTTTGAAAAAGGTGAAATTCAAGTTTTTTTTGAAAAGGTGAAAAAGTTTTTTGAAAAGTGAAGGTCCAGTAACTTAGTACTGGTCTTCTAAAAAATTTCAAGTGAAGATTTTTATTTAAATGGTGAATTTTAAGTTTTGAAACGGGTGAAATTACAACTTTTTTGAAAAAGGTGAAATTTTAAGAGTTTTGAAAAAGGCGAAATTTCAAGCTTTTTGAAAAAGGTGAAATTTGGAATTTTTGAAAAAGGTGAAATTCAAGTTTTTTTTGAAAAGGTGAAAAAGTTTTTTGAAAAGTGAAGGTCCAGTAACTTAGTACTGGTCTTCTAAAAAATTTCAAGTGAAGATTTTTATTTAAATGGTGAATTTTAAGTTTTGAAACGGGTGAAATTACAACTTTTTTGAAAAAGGTGAAATTTTAAGAGTTTTGAAAAAGGCGAAATTTCAAGCTTTTTGAAAAAGGTGAAATTTGGAATTTTTGAAAAAGGTGAAATTCAAGTTTTTTTTGAAAAGGTGAAAAAGTTTTTTGAAAAGTGAAGGTCCAGTAACTTAGTACTGGTCTTCTAAAAAATTTCAAGTGAAGATTTTTATTTAAATGGTGAATTTTAAGTTTTGAAACGGGTGAAATTACAACTTTTTTGAAAAAGGTGAAATTTTAAGAGTTTTGAAAAAGGCGAAATTTCAAGCTTTTTGAAAAAGGTGAAATTTGGAATTTTTGAAAAAGGTGAAATTCAAGTTTTTTTTGAAAAGGTGAAAAAGTTTTTTGAAAAGTGAAGGTCCAGTAACTTAGTACTGGTCTTCTAAAAAATTTCAAGTGAAGATTTTTATTTAAATGGTGAATTTTAAGTTTTGAAACGGGTGAAATTACAACTTTTTTGAAAAAGGTGAAATTTTAAGAGTTTTGAAAAAGGCGAAATTTCAAGCTTTTTGAAAAAGGTGAAATTTGGAATTTTTGAAAAAGGTGAAATTCAAGTTTTTTTTGAAAAGGTGAAAAAGTTTTTTGAAAAGTGAAGGTCCAGTAACTTAGTACTGGTCTTCTAAAAAATTTCAAGTGAAGATTTTTATTTAAATGGTGAATTTTAAGTTTTGAAACGGGTGAAATTACAATTTTTTTGAAAAAGGTGAAATTTTAAGTTTTTTTAGAAAAGGCGAAGTTTCAAGTTTCTTGAAAAAGGTGAAGGTCTCAGTAACTTAGTATTCGTCTTCTAAAAAATTCCAAGTGAAGATTTTTCTTTAAAATAGGCGAAATTTAAATGTTTTTAAAAAAGGTGAAATTTCAAGCTTTTTGAAAAAGGCGAAATTTCGAGAAAAATGTTGAAATTTCGAGTTTTTTTAGAAAAGGCGAAATTTCAAGTTTCTTGAAAAAGGTGAAGGTCTCAGTAACTTAGTATTCGTCTTCTAAAAAATTCCAAGTGAAGATTTTTCTTTAAAATATGTGAAATGTCAATTTTTTTTAAAAAGGTGAAATTTCAAGTTTATTGAAAAGGGCCTAGATAGTCCAGTAATTTATTATTCATCTTCTAAAAAATTCCAAGTGAAGAGTTTCTTTTAAAAAAGGTACAATTGTTTTTTTTTTAGAAAAGGGGAATTTCAAGCTTTTTTAAAAAGTTGAAATTTCAAGAAAAATGTTGAAATTTCGAGTTTTTTTAGAAATGGCAAAATTTCAAGTTTTTTGAAAAAGGTGAAATTTCAAGCTGATTGAAAAAGGTGAAAATTCCAGTAACTTAGTATTCGTCTTCTAAAAATTCCAAGTGAAGATTTTTTTTAAACAGGTGAAATTTCAAGTTTATTTAAAAAGGTGGAAATTTCAAGTTTTTTGAAAAAGTGAAATTACAAATTTTTTAAAAAGGGCCTAATGTAGTCTCCAGTAATTTATTATTAATCTAAAAAATTCCAAGTGAAGAGTTTTTTTTTAAAAAGTTAAATTTTTTAAAATTTGTTTTAGAAAAAGCGAAATTTCAAGCTTTTTGAGAAAGGTGAAACTGCAAGAAAAAATGTTGTCATTTCAAGTTTTTCTAGAAAAGGCGAAATTTCAACTTTTTTGATAAAGGTAACTTATTATTCGTCCTCTAAAAAATTCCAAGTGACAGTTTTTCTTTAAAATAGGTGAAATTTCATTTTTTTTAAAAAAAGGTAAAATTTCAAGCTTTCTGAAAAAGGTGCAATTTCGAGAAAAATGTTGAAATTTCGAGTTTTCTTAGAAAAGGCGAAATTTCAAGTTTTTTGAAAAAAGACGAAGGTTCCAGTAACTTAGTATTCGTCTTCTAAAAAATTCCAAGTGACAGTTTTTCTTTAAAATAGGTGAAATTTTATTTTTTTTAGGAAAGGGGAAAATTAAAGTTTCTTTAAAAGGTGAAATTAACTTCCTCGTTACTATAACTTCTGTTATCGAAGCAACTGCATTGAATTAAATCTTCATCTCAGCACATTAAACCACTTGTAACATTTCCCATTTCTTCACAATTCAAAATTCGCTAATTATGTAAGGTACCAAAAATTCACTTTACAACAAAATTACATATACAATGATTGGAATCGTGGCTATCAATAATCGCAGAGTTAGGACATGTTGCCAAAAATTAATTTCACGAGTCCGAAAAACGAAAATTATTCCACAAGTTGAGTGCATCAACCCAAGTGATTATTAATAACCACAATTCCACGAAATGTATGCGTTAGATTGTATCACTGATTATCACTTATTAGTCAGCACTCGAGTGGTATAGTCTGTATAATATACCAAACATTCTTAGCCTCATATCTCGAAAAATATTGGTCCCACATAAATTTCGTACAGCACCTTTTTGTGCATATGTCGACAATAAACAAATTTCATTCTAACCAAATTCAATAAAGCCAACACTTCACGAGATATTTGAGAAAAACAGATTTTCTCGACCTTCGACTTATACTTACTTATACTTATACTTATACAGTGTTGCTTATACCAATACAAAAAAAATCCCCATCACTTGAAATTTTTTAGAATATTGGATGTTTTGTTGTACAAAACCACTGCACCAACGCTACTCAAACGTCAGATTATTGTTGCAGTGTTGAATTTTCCCCCCCTCTCTTTAGAAGAGGAATGCCTCATATCTCGAAAAGTATTGGTCCCACGCAAATTTCGTACAGCACCTTTTTTATTTATATGTCGACAATGAACAAATTTTATTCTAACCAAATTTGAATAAAGCCAACACTTAACGAAATATTCGAGAAAAACTCATTTTCGGCACTTTTCACTTATTATACAGTGTCGCTTATACCGACACAAAAAAATCCCTGTCACTCGAAACTATTTAAAAGATTGGAGGTTTTTTTGTACAAAACCACTGGAGCTACTTTTTTGCAGTGTTGAATTTCTTTCCCGTCCCTTTCGAAGAGGAATGCTTCATATCTCGAAAAGTATTGGTCCCACGTAAATTTCGTATAGAACCTTTTTCGTGCATATATCGATAATGAACAAATTTTATTCTAACCAAATTTGAATAAAGCCAACACTTAACGAAATATTCGAGAAAAACTCATTTTCGGCACTTTTCACTTATTATACAGTGTCGCTTATACCGACACAAAAAAATCCCCGCCACTCGAAACTTTTTAAAAGATCGGAGGTTTTTGTGTACAAAACCACTGGAGCTACTTTTTTTGCAGTTTTGAATTTCTTCCCCGTCCCTTTCGAAGAGGAATGCTCCTCAGTGGACAAAAGGCGAAAAGGTTTTTATTTTATTTATTATTATTTTTATTTTTTCTTTAATTCTGTTTTGTTCAGGTGTTTGCATGAACACTTACGAGTGTCGCATTCAAGGCGGCACTTCGCACGGTCCTTGCGCACTCGGTTTCGGCGTTTGCTGCATATGTAGGTAACCCACTTTGCAAAACACTCAGATTTGTGATTTAATTTTTTTTTTGATTTTTTTCTAGTTACGGCCACTTGTGCCGACGTCATCTCGAACAACATCACATATTTCGTGAATCCGGACTTTCCGGATTTGTCCAGCAGCCGCATGACCTCGTGCGCGGTGTCTGTCAAAAAAATTGACCCAGAAATCGCGCAGTTTAGACTGGATTTCATTCACTTCAATCTGGTTTGAGTAGTTTGATTGAGGAAAACGAAAAAAACTGTAAACTTGTTATTTTAGGGACAGCCTAATCGGCAGACTGGGGTTTGCGAAAATGAGGTGTTCCAGATGTCGGCGGGAGGTACCAAAGAACTGAACCTGTGCGGGTTGAACAGCGGACAGCATGGTAGTTAACCCAATTTAGTACCAACGGCATATTTATGTGGCATTTTTTAAAATTTGTTCAAATTTTGCACAAGTTTTGCAGGGATTGGTTGACCCATTAAGTACCGGCGTCATATTTATAGGACAGATGTTACCTTTTTTTTTGACTAAAATTTGTTCAAATTTTGCACCAGTTTGCAGGAATTAGTTAACCCATTAAAAGTACCGGCGTCAATTTGGTTGTATAATCTTTAAAAAGTGACAAAAATTGAAGTGCACGTAAAACAAATCGGAAAGTATTTAATTAAATCTCAATTTATCCCATTAAGTACCGGCGTCATATTTATAGGACAGATGTTACATTCTTTTTTTCACTAAAATTTGTTCAAATTTTGCACAAGTTTTGCAGGAATTAGTTGACCCATTAAATACCGGCGTCATATTTATTGGACAGATGTTACATTTTTTAAAATTTGTTCAAATTTTGCACAAGTTTTGCAGGAATTAGTTGACCCATTAAGTACCGGCGTCATATTTATAGGACAGATGTTACCTTTTTTTTTGACTAAAATTTGTTCAAATTTTGCACCAGTTTGCAGGAATTAGTTAACCCATTAAAAGTACCGGCGTCAATTTGGTTGTATAATCTTTAAAAAGTGACAAAAATTGAAGTGCACGTAAAACAAATCAGAAAGTATTTAATTAAATCTCAATTTATCCCATTAAGTACCGGCGTCATATTTATAGGACAGATGTTACCTTTTTTTTCACTAAAATTTGTTCAAATTTTGCACCAGTTTGCAGGAATTAGTTAACCCATTAAAAGTACCGGCGTCAATTTGGTTGTATAATCTTTAAAAAGTGACAAAAATTGAAGTGCACGTAAAACAAATCAGAAAGTATTTAATTAAATCTCAATTTATCCCATTAAGTACCGGCATCATATTTATAGGACAGATGTTACATTTTTTTTTTCACTAAAATTTGTTCAAATTTTGCACAAGTTTTGCAGGAATTAGTTGACCCATTAAATACCGGCGTCATATTTATTGGACAGATGTTACATTTTTTAAAATTTGTTCAAATTTTGCACAAGTTTTGCAGGAATTAGTTGACCCATTAAGTACCGGCGTCATATTTATAGGACAGATGTTACCTTTTTTTTTGACTAAAATTTGTTCAAATTTTGCACCAGTTTGCAGGAATTAGTTAACCCATTAAAAGTACCGGCGTCAATTTGGTTGTATAATCTTTAAAAAGTGACAAAAATTGAAGTGCACGTAAAACAAATCAGAAAGTATTTAATTAAATCTCAATTTATCCCATTAAGTACCGGCGTCATATTTATAGGACAGATGTTACCTTTTTTTTCACTAAAATTTGTTCAAATTTTGCAACAGTTTGCAGAAATTAGTTAACCCATTAAAAGTACCGGCGTCAATTTGGTTGTATAATCTTTAAAAAGTGACAAAAATTGAAGTGCACGTAAAACAAATCAGAAAGTATTTAATTAAATCTCAATTTATCCCATTAAGTACCGGCATCATATTTATAGGACAGATGTTACATTTTTTTTTTCACTAAAATTTGTTCAAATTTTGCACAAGTTTTGCAGGAATTAGTTGACCCATTAAATACCGGCGTCATATTTATTGGACAGATGTTACATTTTTTAAAATTTGTTCAAATTTTGCACAAGTTTTGCAGGAATTAGTTGACCCATTAAGTACCGGCGTCATATTTATAGGACAGATGTTACCTTTTTTTTTGACTAAAATTTGTTCAAATTTTGCACCAGTTTGCAGGAATTAGTTAACCCATTAAAAGTACCGGCGTCAATTTGGTTGTATAATCTTTAAAAAGTGACAAAAATTGAAGTGCACGTAAAACAAATCAGAAAGTATTTAATTAAATCTCAATTTATCCCATTAAGTACCGGCGTCATATTTATAGGACAGATGTTACCTTTTTTTTCACTAAAATTTGTTCAAATTTTGCACCAGTTTGCAGGAATTAGTTAACCCATTAAAAGTACCGGCGTCAATTTGGTTGTATAATCTTTAAAAAGTGACAAAAATTGAAGTGCACGTAAAACAAATCAGAAAGTATTTAATTAAATCTCAATTTATCCCATTAAGTACCGGCATCATATTTATAGGACAGATGTTACATTTTTTTTTTCACTAAAATTTGTTCAAATTTTGCACAAGTTTTGCAGGAATTAGTTGACCCATTAAATACCGGCGTCATATTTATTGGACAGATGTTACATTTTTTAAAATTTGTTCAAATTTTGCACCAGTTTGCAGGAATTAGTTGACCCATTAAATACCGGCGTCATATTTATAGGACAGATGTTACCTTTTTTTTTGACTAAAATTTGTTCAAATTTTGCACCAGTTTGCAGGAATTAGTTAACCCATTAAAAGTACCGGCGTCAATTTGGTTGTATAATCTTTAAAAAGTGACAAAAATTGAAGTGCACGTAAAACAAATCGGAAAGTATTTAATTAAATCTCAATTTATCCCATTAAGTACCGGCGTCATATTTATAGGACAGATGTTACATTCTTTTTTTCACTAAAATTTGTTCAAATTTTGCACAAGTTTTGCAGGAATTAGTTGACCCATTAAATACCGGCGTCATATTTATTGGACAGATGTTACATTTTTTAAAATTTGTTCAAATTTTGCACAAGTTTGCAGGAATTAGTTGACCCATTAAATACCGGCGTCATATTTATAGGACAGATGTTACATTCTTTTTTTCACTAAAATTTGTTCAAATTTTGCACAAGTTTTGCAGGAATTAGTTGACCCATTAAATACCGGCGTCATATTTATTGGACAGATGTTACATTTTTTAAAATTTGTTCAAATTTTGCACAAGTTTTGCAGGAATTAGTTGACCCATTAAGTACCGGCGTCATATTTATAGGACAGATGTTACCTTTTTTTTTGACTAAAATTTGTTCAAATTTTGCACCAGTTTGCAGGAATTAGTTAACCCATTAAAAGTACCGGCGTCAATTTGGTTGTATAATCTTTAAAAAGTGACAAAAATTGAAGTGCACGTAAAACAAATCAGAAAGTATTTAATTAAATCTCAATTTATCCCATTAAGTACCGGCATCATATTTATAGGACAGATGTTACATTCTTTTTTTCACTAAAATTTGTTCAAATTTTGCACAAGTTTTGCAGGAATTAGTTGACCCATTAAATACCGGCGTCATATTTATTGGACAGATGTTACATTTTTTAAAATTTGTTCAAATTTTGCACAAGTTTTGCAGGAATTAGTTGACCCATTAAGTACCGGCGTCATATTTATAGGACAGATGTTACCTTTTTTTTTGACTAAAATTTGTTCAAATTTTGCACCAGTTTGCAGGAATTAGTTAACCCATTAAAAGTACCGGCGTCAATTTGGTTGTATAATCTTTAAAAAGTGACAAAAATTGAAGTGCACGTAAAACAAATCAGAAAGTATTTAATTAAATCTCAATTTATCCCATTAAGTACCGGCGTCATATTTATAGGACAGATGTTACCTTTTTTTTCACTAAAATTTGTTCAAATTTTGCACCAGTTTGCAGGAATTAGTTAACCCATTAAAAGTACCGGCGTCAATTTGGTTGTATAATCTTTAAAAAGTGACAAAAATTGAAGTGCACGTAAAACAAATCGGAAAGTATTTAATTAAATCTCAATTTATCCCATTAAGTACCGGCGTCATATTTATAGGACAGATGTTACATTCTTTTTTTCACTAAAATTTGTTCAAATTTTGCACAAGTTTTGCAGGAATTAGTTGACCCATTAAATACCGGCGTCATATTTATTGGACAGATGTTACATTTTTTAAAATTTGTTCAAATTTTGCACAAGTTTGCAGGAATTAGTTGACCCATTAAATACCGGCGTCATATTTATAGGACAGATGTTACATTCTTTTTTTCACTAAAATTTGTTCAAATTTTGCACAAGTTTTGCAGGAATTAGTTGACCCATTAAATACCGGCGTCATATTTATTGGACAGATGTTACATTTTTTAAAATTTGTTCAAATTTTGCACAAGTTTTGCAGGAATTAGTTGACCCATTAAATACCGGCGTCATATTTATTGGACAGATGTTACATTTTTTAAAATTTGTTCAAATTTTGCACAAGTTTTGCAGGAATTAGTTGACCCATTAAGTACCGGCGTCATATTTATAGGACAGATGTTACCTTTTTTTTTGACTAAAATTTGTTCAAATTTTGCACCAGTTTGCAGGAATTAGTTAACCCATTAAAAGTACCGGCGTCAATTTGGTTGTATAATCTTTAAAAAGTGACAAAAATTGAAGTGCACGTAAAACAAATCAGAAAGTATTTAATTAAATCTCAATTTATCCCATTAAGTACCGGCGTCATATTTATAGGACAGATGTTACCTTTTTTTTCACTAAAATTTGTTCAAATTTTGCACCAGTTTGCAGGAATTAGTTAACCCATTAAAAGTACCGGCGTCAATTTGGTTGTATAATCTTTAAAAAGTGACAAAAATTGAAGTGCACGTAAAACAAATCAGAAAGTATTTAATTAAATCTCAATTTATCCCATTAAGTACCGGCATCATATTTATAGGACAGATGTTACATTTTTTTTTTCACTAAAATTTGTTCAAATTTTGCACAAGTTTTGCAGGAATTAGTTGACCCATTAAATACCGGCGTCATATTTATTGGACAGATGTTACATTTTTTAAAATTTGTTCAAATTTTGCACAAGTTTTGCAGGAATTAGTTGACCCATTAAGTACCGGCGTCATATTTATAGGACAGATGTTACCTTTTTTTTTGACTAAAATTTGTTCAAATTTTGCACCAGTTTGCAGGAATTAGTTAACCCATTAAAAGTACCGGCGTCAATTTGGTTGTATAATCTTTAAAAAGTGACAAAAATTGAAGTGCACGTAAAACAAATCAGAAAGTATTTAATTAAATCTCAATTTATCCCATTAAGTACCGGCGTCATATTTATAGGACAGATGTTACCTTTTTTTTCACTAAAATTTGTTCAAATTTTGCACCAGTTTGCAGGAATTAGTTAACCCATTAAAAGTACCGGCGTCAATTTGGTTGTATAATCTTTAAAAAGTGACAAAAATTGAAGTGCACGTAAAACAAATCAGAAAGTATTTAATTAAATCTCAATTTATCCCATTAAGTACCGGCATCATATTTATAGGACAGATGTTACATTTTTTTTTTCACTAAAATTTGTTCAAATTTTGCACAAGTTTTGCAGGAATTAGTTGACCCATTAAATACCGGCGTCATATTTATTGGACAGATGTTACATTTTTTAAAATTTGTTCAAATTTTGCACCAGTTTGCAGGAATTAGTTGACCCATTAAATACCGGCGTCATATTTATAGGACAGATGTTACCTTTTTTTTTGACTAAAATTTGTTCAAATTTTGCACCAGTTTGCAGGAATTAGTTAACCCATTAAAAGTACCGGCGTCAATTTGGTTGTATAATCTTTAAAAAGTGACAAAAATTGAAGTGCACGTAAAACAAATCGGAAAGTATTTAATTAAATCTCAATTTATCCCATTAAGTACCGGCGTCATATTTATAGGACAGATGTTACATTCTTTTTTTCACTAAAATTTGTTCAAATTTTGCACAAGTTTTGCAGGAATTAGTTGACCCATTAAATACCGGCGTCATATTTATTGGACAGATGTTACATTTTTTAAAATTTGTTCAAATTTTGCACAAGTTTGCAGGAATTAGTTGACCCATTAAATACCGGCGTCATATTTATAGGACAGATGTTACATTCTTTTTTTCACTAAAATTTGTTCAAATTTTGCACAAGTTTTGCAGGAATTAGTTGACCCATTAAATACCGGCGTCATATTTATTGGACAGATGTTACATTTTTTAAAATTTGTTCAAATTTTGCACAAGTTTTGCAGGAATTAGTTGACCCATTAAGTACCGGCGTCATATTTATAGGACAGATGTTACCTTTTTTTTTGACTAAAATTTGTTCAAATTTTGCACCAGTTTGCAGGAATTAGTTAACCCATTAAAAGTACCGGCGTCAATTTGGTTGTATAATCTTTAAAAAGTGACAAAAATTGAAGTGCACGTAAAACAAATCAGAAAGTATTTAATTAAATCTCAATTTATCCCATTAAGTACCGGCATCATATTTATAGGACAGATGTTACATTTTTTTTTTCACTAAAATTTGTTCAAATTTTGCACAAGTTTTGCAGGAATTAGTTGACCCATTAAATACCGGCGTCATATTTATTGGACAGATGTTACATTTTTTAAAATTTGTTCAAATTTTGCACAAGTTTTGCAGGAATTAGTTGACCCATTAAGTACCGGCGTCATATTTATAGGACAGATGTTACCTTTTTTTTTGACTAAAATTTGTTCAAATTTTGCACCAGTTTGCAGGAATTAGTTAACCCATTAAAAGTACCGGCGTCAATTTGGTTGTATAATCTTTAAAAAGTGACAAAAATTGAAGTGCACGTAAAACAAATCAGAAAGTATTTAATTAAATCTCAATTTATCCCATTAAGTACCGGCATCATATTTATAGGACAGATGTTACATTTTTTTTTTCACTAAAATTTGTTCAAATTTTGCACAAGTTTTGCAGGAATTAGTTAACCCATTAAATA
Organism: Dascillus cervinus; assembly: GCA_949768715.1. Lineage (NCBI taxonomy): Eukaryota > Metazoa > Arthropoda > Insecta > Coleoptera > Dascillidae > Dascillus > Dascillus cervinus. Next base: position 41,538,216 of record OX458323.1, on the reverse strand, counting down.
CCGGCGTCATATTTATAGGACAGATGTTACATCTTTTTTTTAAATTCAAATTTTGCACATCTTTTATATGAATTAGTTGACTCATTAAGTACCGGCCTCATATTTATAGGATGGATTTGACTTTTTATTTAATTTTGTTCAAATTTTGCACAAGTTTTGCAGGAATTAGTTGACCCATTAAGTACCGGCGTCATATTTATAGGACAGATGTTACATCTTTTTTTTAAATTCAAATTTTGCACATCTTTTATATGAATTAGTTGACTCATTAAGTACCGGTCTCATATTTATAGGATGGATTTGACTTTTTATTTAATTTTGTTCAAATTTTGTACAAGTTTTGCAGGAATTGGTTGACCCATTAAGTACCGGCGTCATATTTATAGGACAGATGTGACTTTTTTTTTAAATTTCGTTTAAATTTTGCACAAGTTTTGCAGGAATTAGTTAACCCATTAAGTACCGGCGTCATATTTATAGGACAGATGTTACTTTTTTTTGTTGACTAAAATTTGTTCAAATTCTGTACAACTTTTGCAGGAATTAGTTGACCCATTAAGTACCGGCGTCATATTTATTGTACAGATGTTACATTTTTTAAATTTTGTTCAAATTTTGTACACCTTTTGCGGGGATTAGTTGACCCATTAAAAGTACCGGCGTCATGTTTATAGGACAGGGTTAAGGGACGTTATTTTGACAATTCTCATTTGTTAAAATTGATTTAGTTTTATAATCTTCAAAGAGTGAGAAAGATTGAAGTGCGCGTAAAACAATTCAGAAAACATTTAATTAAATCACAATTTACCCCATTAAGTACCGGCGTCATATTTATGGGACAGATGTGACTTTTTTACTAAAATTTGTTCAAATTTTGGACAAGTTTTGCAGGAATTAGTTAACCCGTTAAGTACCGGCGTCATCTTTGTAGGACAGGCTTAAGGGACGTCATTTTGACAATTCCTATTTGTTAAATTTAGTTAAGTTTAGTCTCAGAATCTGCTTTTCTGACTCATAATCGAATTTTTTAACTCAGAATGCGATTTTTCTGTCTCAGAATCTGCTTTTTTTAACTCTGAATTTTTCTGTCTCAGAATCAGCTTTTTCTGACTAATAATCGATTTTCTTAACTCACAAAGCGATTTTTCTGCCTCAGAACCGAATTTTTCTGCCTTAGAATCGAATTTTTTGACTCTGAATTTGCCTTTTTCACTTAGCATAGATTTTTCTTAAAAAAAAATTTAAAAAACTCAGAATCAGCGCTTTTTCTGACAGAATGTGATTTTTCTGACTCATAAACGATGTTACTGACTCAGAATCGAATTTTTTGACTCTAAATTTACCTTTTTCTGGCTCATAAACGATTTTTCTGTCTCAGAATCTGTTTTTTCTGACTCAAAATTTGATTTTTGTCAGCTACAATCGATCTTTCTGTCTCAGAATCGAATTTTTTGACACTAAATTTACCTTTTTCTGACTCATAAACGATTTTTCTGTCTCAGAATCTGCTTTTTCTGACTCAGAATTTGATTTTTGTCAGCTACAATCGATCTTTCTGTCTCAGAATCGAATTTTTTGACACTAAATTTACCTTTTTCTGACTCATAAACGATTTTGCTGTCTCAGAATCTGCTTTTTCTGACTCAGAATTTGATTTTTGTCAGCTACAATCGATCTTTCTGTCTCAGAATCGAATTTTTTGACACTAAATTTACCTTTTTCTGACTCATAAACGATTTTTCTGTCTCAGAATCTGCTTTTTCTGACTCAGAATTTGATTTTTGTCAGCTACAATCGATCTTTCTGTCTCAGAATCGAATTTTTTGACACTAAATTTACCTTTTTCTGACTCATAAACGATTTTTCTGTCTCAGAATCTGCTTTTTCTGACTCAGAATTTGATTTTTGTCAGCTACAATCGATCTTTCTGTCTCAGAATCGAATTTTTTGACACTAAATTTACCTTTTTCTGACTCATAAACGATTTTGCTGTCTCAGAATCTGCTTTTTCTGACTCAGAATTTGATTTTTGTCAGCTACAATCGATCTTTCTTTCTCAGAATCGAATTTTTTGACACTAAATTTACCTTTTTCTGACTCATAAACGATTTTTCTGTCTCAGAATCTGCTTTTTCTGACTCAGAATTTGATTTTTGTCAGCTACAATCGATCTTTCTGTCTCAGAATCGAATTTTTTGACACTAAATTTACCTTTTTCTGACTCATAAACGATTTTTCTGTCTCAGAATCTGCTTTTTCTGACTCAGAATTTGATTTTTGTCAGCTACAATCGATCTTTCTGTCTCAGAATCGAATTTTTTGACACTAAATTTACCTTTTTCTGACTCATAAACGATTTTTCTGTCTCAGAATCTGCTTTTTCTGACTCAGAATTTGATTTTTGTCAGCTACAATCGATCTTTCTGTCTCAGAATCGAATTTTTTGACACTAAATTTACCTTTTTCTGACTCATAAACGATTTTTCTGTCTCAGAATCTGCTTTTTCTGACTCAGAATTTGATTTTTGTCAGCTACAATCGATCTTTCTGTCTCAGAATCGAATTTTTTGACACTAAATTTACCTTTTTCTGACTCATAAACGATTTTGCTGTCTCAGAATCTGCTTTTTCTGACTCAGAATTTGATTTTTGTCAGCTAAAATCGATCTTTCTGTCTCAGAATCGAATTTTTTGACACTAAATTTACCTTTTTCTGACTCATAAACGATTTTGCTGTCTCAGAATCTGCTTTTTCTGACTCAGAATTTGATTTTTGTCAGCTACAATCGATCTTTCTGTCTCAGAATCGAATTTTTTGACACTAAATTTACCTTTTTCTGACTCATAAACGATTTTGCTGTCTCAGAATCTGCTTTTTCTGACTCAGAATTTGATTTTTGTCAGCTACAATCGATCTTTCTGTCTCAGAATCGAATTTTTTGACACTAAATTTACCTTTTTCTGACTCATAAACGATTTTGCTGTCTCAGAATCTGCTTTTTCTGACTCAGAATTTGATTTTTGTCAGCTACAATCGATCTTTCTGTCTCAGAATCGAATTTTTTGACACTAAATTTACCTTTTTCTGACTCATAAACGATTTTTCTGTCTCAGAATCTGCTTTTTCTGACTCAGAATTTGATTTTTGTCAGCTACAATCGATCTTTCTGTCTCAGAATCGAATTTTTTGACACTAAATTTACCTTTTTCTGACTCATAAACGATTTTTCTGTCTCAGAATCTGCTTTTTCTGACTCAGAATTTGATTTTTGTCAGCTACAATCGATCTTTCTGTCTCAGAATCGAATTTTTTGACACTAAATTTACCTTTTTCTGACTCATAAACGATTTTTCTGTCTCAGAATCTGCTTTTTCTGACTCAGAATTTGATTTTTGTCAGCTACAATCGATCTTTCTGTCTCAGAATCGAATTTTTTGACACTAAATTTACCTTTTTCTGACTCATAAACGATTTTTCTGTCTCAGAATCTGCTTTTTCTGACTCAGAATTTGATTTTTGTCAGCTACAATCGATCTTTCTGTCTCAGAATCGAATTTTTTGACACTAAATTTACCTTTTTCTGACTCATAAACGATTTTGCTGTCTCAGAATCTGCTTTTTCTGACTTAGAATTTGATTTTTGTCAGCTACAATCGATCTTTCTGTCTCAGAATCGAATTTTTTGACACTAAATTTACCTTTTTCTGACTCATAAACGATTTTGCTGTCTCAGAATCTGCTTTTTCTGACTTAGAATTTGATTTTTGTCAGCTACAATCGATCTTTCTGTCTCAGAATCGAATTTTTTGACACTAAATTTACCTTTTTCTGGCTCATAAACGATTTTTCTGTCTCAGAATCTGCTTTTTCTGACTTAGAATTTGATTTTTGTCAGCTACAATCGATCTTTCTGTCTCAGAATCGAATTTTTTGACACTAAATTTACCTTTTTCTGACTCATAAACGATTTTTCTGTCTCAGAATCTGCTTTTTCTGACTCAGAATTTGATTTTTGTCAGCTACAATCGATCTTTCTGTCTCAGAATCGAATTTTTTGACACTAAATTTACCTTTTTCTGACTCATAAACGATTTTGCTGTCTCAGAATCTGCTTTTTCTGACTCAGAATTTGATTTTTGTCAGCTACAATCGATCTTTCTGTCTCAGAATCGAATTTTTTGACACTAAATTTACCTTTTTCTGACTCATAAACGATTTTTCTGTCTCAGAATCTGCTTTTTCTGACTCAGAATTTGATTTTTGTCAGCTACAATCGATCTTTCTGTCTCAGAATCGAATTTTTTGACACTAAATTTACCTTTTTCTGACTCATAAACGATTTTTCTGTCTCAGAATCTGCTTTTTCTGACTCAGAATTTGATTTTTGTCAGCTACAATCGATCTTTCTGTCTCAGAATCGAATTTTTTGACACTAAATTTACCTTTTTCTGACTCATAAACGATTTTTCTGTCTCAGAATCTGCTTTTTCTGACTCAGAATTTGATTTTTGTCAGCTACAATCGATCTTTCTGTCTCAGAATCGAATTTTTTGACACTAAATTTACCTTTTTCTGACTCATAAACGATTTTGCTGTCTCAGAATCTGCTTTTTCTGACTCAGAATTTGATTTTTGTCAGCTACAATCGATCTTTCTGTCTCAGAATCGAATTTTTTGACACTAAATTTACCTTTTTCTGACTCATAAACGATTTTGCTGTCTCAGAATCTGCTTTTTCTGACTTAGAATTTGATTTTTGTCAGCTACAATCGATCTTTCTGTCTCAGAATCGAATTTTTTGACACTAAATTTACCTTTTTCTGACTCATAAACGATTTTGCTGTCTCAGAATCTGCTTTTTCTGACTCAGAATTTGATTTTTGTCAGCTACAATCGATCTTTCTGTCTCAGAATCGAATTTTTTGACACTAAATTTACCTTTTTCTGACTCATAAACGATTTTTCTGTCTCAGAATCTGCTTTTTCTGACTCAGAATTTGATTTTTGTCAGCTACAATCGATCTTTCTGTCTCAGAATCGAATTTTTTGACACTAAATTTACCTTTTTCTGACTCATAAACGATTTTTCTGTCTCAGAATCTGCTTTTTCTGACTCAGAATTTGATTTTTGTCAGCTACAATCGATCTTTCTGTCTCAGAATCGAATTTTTTGACACTAAATTTACCTTTTTCTGACTCATAAACGATTTTGCTGTCTCAGAATCTGCTTTTTCTGACTCAGAATTTGATTTTTGTCAGCTACAATCGATCTTTCTGTCTCAGAATCGAATTTTTTGACACTAAATTTACCTTTTTCTGACTCATAAACGATTTTGCTGTCTCAGAATCTGCTTTTTCTGACTTAGAATTTGATTTTTGTCAGCTACAATCGATCTTTCTGTCTCAGAATCGAATTTTTTGACTCTAAATTTACCTTTTTCTGGCTCATAAACGATTTTTCTGTCTCAGAATCTGCTTTTTCTGACTTAGAATTTGATTTTTGTCAGCTACAATCGATCTTTCTGTCTCAGAATCGAATTTTTTGACACTAAATTTACCTTTTTCTGACTCATAAACGATTTTTCTGTCTCAGAATCTGCTTTTTCTGACTCAGAATTTGATTTTTGTCAGCTACAATCGATCTTTCTGTCTCAGAATCGAATTTTTTGACACTAAATTTACCTTTTTCTGACTCATAAACGATTTTGCTGTCTCAGAATCTGCTTTTTCTGACTCAGAATTTGATTTTTGTCAGCTACAATCGATCTTTCTGTCTCAGAATCGAATTTTTTGACACTAAATTTACCTTTTTCTGACTCATAAACGATTTTTCTGTCTCAGAATCTGCTTTTTCTGACTCAGAATTTGATTTTTGTCAGCTACAATCGATCTTTCTGTCTCAGAATCGAATTTTTTGACACTAAATTTACCTTTTTCTGACTCATAAACGATTTTTCTGTCTCAGAATCTGCTTTTTCTGACTCAGAATTTGATTTTTGTCAGCTACAATCGATCTTTCTGTCTCAGAATCGAATTTTTTGACACTAAATTTACCTTTTTCTGACTCATAAACGATTTTTCTGTCTCAGAATCTGCTTTTTCTGACTCAGAATTTGATTTTTGTCAGCTACAATCGATCTTTCTGTCTCAGAATCGAATTTTTTGACACTAAATTTACCTTTTTCTGACTCATAAACGATTTTGCTGTCTCAGAATCTGCTTTTTCTGACTCAGAATTTGATTTTTGTCAGCTAAAATCGATCTTTCTGTCTCAGAATCGAATTTTTTGACACTAAATTTACCTTTTTCTGACTCATAAACGATTTTGCTGTCTCAGAATCTGCTTTTTCTGACTCAGAATTTGATTTTTGTCAGCTACAATCGATCTTTCTGTCTCAGAATCGAATTTTTTGACACTAAATTTACCTTTTTCTGACTCATAAACGATTTTTCTGTCTCAGAATCTGCTTTTTCTGACTCAGAATTTGATTTTTGTCAGCTACAATCGATCTTTCTGTCTCAGAATCGAATTTTTTGACACTAAATTTACCTTTTTCTGACTCATAAACGATTTTGCTGTCTCAGAATCTGCTTTTTCTGACTCAGAATTTGATTTTTGTCAGCTACAATCGATCTGTCTGTCTCAGAATCGAATTTTTTGACACTAAATTTACCTTTTTCTGACTCATAAACGATTTTGCTGTCTCAGAATCTGCTTTTTCTGACTCAGAATTTGATTTTTGTCAGCTACAATCGATCTTTCTGTCTCAGAATCGAATTTTTTGACACTAAATTTACCTTTTTCTGACTCATAAACGATTTTGCTGTCTCAGAATCTGCTTTTTCTGACTCAGAATTTGATTTTTGTCAGCTACAATCGATCTTTCTGTCTCAGAATCGAATTTTTTGACACTAAATTTACCTTTTTCTGACTCATAAACGATTTTTCTGTCTCAGAATCTGCTTTTTCTGACTCAGAATTTGATTTTTGTCAGCTACAATCGATCTTTCTGTCTCAGAATCGAATTTTTTGACACTAAATTTACCTTTTTCTGACTCATAAACGATTTTTCTGTCTCAGAATCTGCTTTTTCTGACTCAGAATTTGATTTTTGTCAGCTACAATCGATCTTTCTGACTCAGAATCGAATTTTTTGACTCTAAATTTACCTTTTTCTGGCTCATAAACGATTTTTCTGTCTCAGAATCTGTTTTTTCTGACTCAAAATTTGATTTTTGTCAGCTACAATCGATCTTTCTGTCTCAGAATCGAATTTTTTGACACTAAATTTACCTTTTTCTGACTCATAAACGATTTTTCTGTCTCAGAATCTGCTTTTTCTGACTCAGAATTTGATTTTTGTCAGCTACAATCGATCTTTCTGTCTCAGAATCGAATTTTTTGACACTAAATTTACCTTTTTCTGACTCATAAACGATTTTTCTGTCTCAGAATCTGCTTTTTCTGACTCAGAATTTGATTTTTGTCAGCTACAATCGATCTTTCTGTCTCAGAATCGAATTTTTTGACACTAAATTTACCTTTTTCTGACTCATAAACGATTTTGCTGTCTCAGAATCTGCTTTTTCTGACTCAGAATTTGATTTTTGTCAGCTACAATCGATCTTTCTGTCTCAGAATCGAATTTTGTGACACTAAATTTACCTTTTTCTGACTCATAAACGATTTTGCTGTCTCAGAATCTGCTTTTTCTGACTCAGAATTTGATTTTTGTCAGCTACAATCGATCTTTCTGTCTCAGAATCGAATTTTTTGACACTAAATTTACCTTTTTCTGACTCATAAACGATTTTTCTGTCTCAGAATCTGCTTTTTCTGACTCAGAATTTGATTTTTGTCAGCTACAATCGATCTTTCTGTCTCAGAATCGAATTTTTTGACACTAAATTTACCTTTTTCTGACTCATAAACGATTTTTCTGTCTCAGAATCTGCTTTTTCTGACTCAGAATTTGATTTTTGTCAGCTACAATCGATCTTTCTGTCTCAGAATCGAATTTTTTGACACTAAATTTACCTTTTTCTGACTCATAAACGATTTTGCTGTCTCAGAATCTGCTTTTTCTGACTCAGAATTTGATTTTTGTCAGCTACAATCGATCTTTCTGTCTCAGAATCGAATTTTTTGACACTAAATTTACCTTTTTCTGACTCATAAACGATTTTTCTGTCTCAGAATCTGCTTTTTCTGACTCAGAATTTGATTTTTGTCAGCTACAATCGATCTTTCTGTCTCAGAATCGAATTTTTTGACACTAAATTTACCTTTTTCTGACTCATAAACGATTTTTCTGTCTCAGAATCTGCTTTTTCTGACTCAGAATTTGATTTTTGTCAGCTACAATCGATCTTTCTGTCTCAGAATCGAATTTTTTGACACTAAATTTACCTTTTTCTGACTCATAAACGATTTTGCTGTCTCAGAATCTGCTTTTTCTGGCTCAGAATTTGATTTTTGTCAGCTACAATCGATCTTTCTGTCTCAGAATCGAATTTTTTGACACTAAATTTACCTTTTTCTGACTCATAAACGATTTTGCTGTCTCAGAATCTGCTTTTTCTGACTTAGAATTTGATTTTTGTCAGCTACAATCGATCTTTCTGTCTCAGAATCGAATTTTTTGACTCTAAATTTACCTTTTTCTGGCTCATAAACGATTTTTCTGTCTCAGAATCTGCTTTTTCTGACTTAGAATTTGATTTTTGTCAGCTACAATCGATCTTTCTGTCTCAGAATCGAATTTTTTGACACTAAATTTACCTTTTTCTGACTCATAAACGATTTTTCTGTCTCAGAATCTGCTTTTTCTGACTCAGAATTTGATTTTTGTCAGCTACAATCGATCTTTCTGTCTCAGAATCGAATTTTTTGACACTAAATTTACCTTTTTCTGACTCATAAACGATTTTTCTGTCTCAGAATCTGCTTTTTCTGACTCAGAATTTGATTTTTGTCAGCTACAATCGATCTTTCTGTCTCAGAATCGAATTTTTTGACTCTAAATTTACCTTTTTCTGGCTCATAAACGATTTTTCTGTCTCAGAATCTGCTTTTTCTGACTTAGAATTTGATTTTTGTCAGCTACAATCGATCTTTCTGTCTCAGAATCGAATTTTTTGACACTAAATTTACCTTTTTCTGACTCATAAACGATTTTTCTGTCTCAGAATCTGCTTTTTCTGACTCAGAATTTGATTTTTGTCAGCTACAATCGATCTTTCTGTCTCAGAATCGAATTTTTTGACACTAAATTTACCTTTTTCTGACTCATAAACGATTTTGCTGTCTCAGAATCTGCTTTTTCTGACTCAGAATTTGATTTTTGTCAGCTACAATCGATCTTTCTGTCTCAGAATCGAATTTTTTGACACTAAATTTACCTTTTTCTGACTCATAAACGATTTTTCTGTCTCAGAATCTGCTTTTTCTGACTCAGAATTTGATTTTTGTCAGCTACAATCGATCTTTCTGTCTCAGAATCGAATTTTTTGACACTAAATTTACCTTTTTCTGACTCATAAACGATTTTTCTGTCTCAGAATCTGCTTTTTCTGACTCAGAATTTGATTTTTGTCAGCTACAATCGATCTTTCTGTCTCAGAATCGAATTTTTTGACACTAAATTTACCTTTTTCTGACTCATAAACGATTTTTCTGTCTCAGAATCTGCTTTTTCTGACTCAGAATTTGATTTTTGTCAGCTACAATCGATCTTTCTGTCTCAGAATCGAATTTTTTGACACTAAATTTACCTTTTTCTGACTCATAAACGATTTTGCTGTCTCAGAATCTGCTTTTTCTGACTCAGAATTTGATTTTTGTCAGCTACAATCGATCTTTCTGTCTCAGAATCGAATTTTTTGACACTAAATTTACCTTTTTCTGACTCATAAACGATTTTGCTGTCTCAGAATCTGCTTTTTCTGACTTAGAATTTGATTTTTGTCAGCTACAATCGATCTTTCTGTCTCAGAATCGAATTTTTTGACTCTAAATTTACCTTTTTCTGGCTCATAAACGATTTTTCTGTCTCAGAATCTGCTTTTTCTGACTTAGAATTTGATTTTTGTCAGCTACAATCGATCTTTCTGTCTCAGAATCGAATTTTTTGACACTAAATTTACCTTTTTCTGGCTCATAAACGATTTTTCTGTCTCAGAATCTGCTTTTTCTGACTCAGAATTTGATTTTTGTCAGCTACAATCGATCTTTCTGTCTCAGAATCGAATTTTTTGACACTAAATTTACCTTTTTCTGACTCATAAACGATTTTTCTGTCTCAGAATCTGCTTTTTCTGACTCAGAATTTGATTTTTGTCAGCTACAATCGATCTTTCTGTCTCAGAATCGAATTTTTTGACACTAAATTTACCTTTTTCTGACTCATAAACGATTTTGCTGTCTCAGAATCTGCTTTTTCTGACTCAGAATTTGATTTTTGTCAGCTACAATCGATCTTTCTGTCTCAGAATCGAATTTTTTGACACTAAATTTACCTTTTTCTGACTCATAAACGATTTTTCTGTCTCAGAATCTGCTTTTTCTGACTCAGAATTTGATTTTTGTCAGCTACAATCGATCTTTCTGTCTCAGAATCGAATTTTTTGACACTAAATTTACCTTTTTCTGACTCATAAACGATTTTTCTGTCTCAGAATCTGCTTTTTCTGACTCAGAATTTGATTTTTGTCAGCTACAATCGATCTTTCTGTCTCAGAATCGAATTTTTTGACACTAAATTTACCTTTTTCTGACTCATAAACGATTTTTCTGTCTCAGAATCTGCTTTTTCTGACTCAGAATTTGATTTTTGTCAGCTACAATCGATCTTTCTGTCTCAGAATCGAATTTTTTGACACTAAATTTACCTTTTTCTGACTCATAAACGATTTTGCTGTCTCAGAATCTGCTTTTTCTGACTCAGAATTTGATTTTTGTCAGCTACAATCGATCTTTCTGTCTCAGAATCGAATTTTTTGACACTAAATTTACCTTTTTCTGACTCATAAACGATTTTGCTGTCTCAGAATCTGCTTTTTCTGACTTAGAATTTGATTTTTGTCAGCTACAATCGATCTTTCTGTCTCAGAATCGAATTTTTTGACTCTAAATTTACCTTTTTCTGGCTCATAAACGATTTTTCTGTCTCAGAATCTGCTTTTTCTGACTTAGAATTTGATTTTTGTCAGCTACAATCGATCTTTCTGTCTCAGAATCGAATTTTTTGACACTAAATTTACCTTTTTCTGGCTCATAAACGATTTTTCTGTCTCAGAATCTGCTTTTTCTGACTCAGAATTTGATTTTTGTCAGCTACAATCGATTTTTCTGTCTCCAAATCGATTTTTTTGACTCTAAATTTACCTTTTTCACTTAGAATCGATTTTTCTGTCTCAGAATTTGCTTTTTTTAACTCTAAATTTGCTTTTTTCACGCAGAATCGACTTTTCTGTCTCAGAAACTGCTTTTTCTGACTCAGATGTGACTTTTCTGACCCAGAATTGATTTTTTCTGTCCCAGAATCTGCTTTTTCTGATCGAGAATCGATTGTTTTGACTTAGAATGTGACTTTTCTGACCCAGAATCGATTTTTCGGTCTCAGAATCTGCTTTTTCTGACTCAGAAAAGAAAAACAAGTTCACCTTTTTAAAAAACTCGAAATTTCAAGTTTTTGGAAAAGGGGAAATTTCACGAAAATGTTGAAATTTCAAGTTTTTTCAGAATGGTGAAATTTCAACTTTTTAAAAAGACTTGAAATTTCAACTTTTTGAAAAACCTAAAATTTCAACTTTTTAAAAGGACTTGAAATTTCAACTTTTTGAAAAACCTAAAATTTCAACTTTTTTAAAACGGCGAAACCTCAACAAAAACGCTGAAATTTCAACTTTTCAAAAAACCTAAAATTTCAACTTTTTTAAAACGGCGAAACTTCACCAAAAACGTCGAAATTTCAACTTTTTTTTTTTAAATTTCAAATCCTAACTCCTCTTTCGCAAGAAAATAACTCTCAACTCATAATTCGCCGCCCCCCGTTTCAGCCTACTTCGACATAGAAGACGTCAACGACCCAGTGACCATCCGCATGAACCTCAGCAACAAGGTCCTAACCCGCCTGTGGGAGATCCGCCTGGTCCAGGTACCCTTCAACCAGCGCGCGCCGGCGGGTTGCCTCCAGTACCACACCGCCCCCACCGGCGTCATCCAAACCATGAACTTCGCCGAAAACGGCCGCCACCTGGCCAACCAGGACTACAACATCTGCATGCGCCAGGAGGAGGGGATGTGCACGATTGCCTACGAACCCTGCCACGAGAACTCGTTCAAGATCGGCCCTGCCACGACGACAGCCACGAACCAACAACAGCAGTCGCCGACGTTGACCGACCAAACGGCGAGCGAATCCGAAGCCGAACCGGCGATCGAGACCAGCTCAGTGGCGCAGGAGGACGTGGAGGAGGGGTCGGGGGATGGCGCGACGGTCGGAGGGAGGGAGGGGGATGCAGGGGCGTGCGCGGACCGGATTGTGATGCCCTGCGACTCGGAGGACCTGCTGATGGTAATTTGAGTTTGGGGGGGGGGGGGGGTTGTACAGAAGAGAGACAATCACAAAAAGTTTGAATCCGAGTTTGTATCTGAGTTTCAAAGTTTGAACCTGAGTTACAAAGTTTGGATCTGAGTTTCAAAGTTTGAATTTGAGTTTCAAAGTTTGAGAAGTAATGGTAATTTGATGTTGGGGGGTTGTACAGGGTGGGACAATCACAAAGTTTGAATCCGAGTTTGTATCTGAGTTCCAAAATTTGAATCTGGAGTTTGAATTTGAGTTTCAAAGTTTGAATGTGAGTTTTAAAGTTTGAATCTGAGTTTCAAAGTTTGAATCTGAATTTCAAAGTTTGAATCTGAGTTTCAAAGTTTGGATCTGAGTTTCAAAGTTTGAATCTGAGTTTCAAAGTTTGAATCTGAGTTTCAAAGTAATGGTAATTTGATGTTGGGGGGTTGTACAGGGTGGGACAATCACAAAGTTTGAATCCGAGTTTGTATCTGAGTTCCAAAATTTGAATCTGGAGTTTGAATTTGAGTTTCAAAGTTTGAATGTGAGTTTTAAAGTTTGAATCTGAGTTTCAAAGTTTGAATCTGAATTTCAAAGTTTGAATCTGAGTTTCAAAGTTTGAATCTGAGTTTCAAAGTTTGAATCTGAGTTTGTATCTGAGTTTGATTGAAAGTTGTTTGTTTGAAGTTTGGTGCTCGTGGGGCTCTGGGGTGTGAGGCAGGAAATTTCCTAGTTTTAGGTGTGAAAAAGAAAAACTGATTTTTTGTAAAAATACTATTTTCCAATTTTGTCAAATTTCACTTGTCAGGATCAGTGTGTTATTAAGGCGGAGATATCTAAAGTAACAAAAAAAATCCAGAAGCTGAAATTAGTCTGAAATTCGCTTGCAGTTTTCTTGAAATTTCACACCTTCTAAAAACAGCTTTAAATTTCAACCTTTTAAAAAAAGTGAAATTTCGCTTTTTTAAAAAAGTCGAAATCGCCGGTTTTTTTAAAAACAGTGAAATTTCAATTTTTTGTTTAAATTTCACCTTTTTGGAAAAGTTCAAACTGCGCCTGTTTTTAAAAAAGTTGAAATTTCGACTTTGTTAAAAAAGACTTGAAATTTCGCCTATTTCAAAATAACTTGAAATTTCCAATTTTTTTTTAAAACTGAAATTTCAACATTTTGTTTAAATTTAACTTTATCTAAAAAGTTCAAACTTCGCCTTTTTTTAAAAAGTTGAAATTTCGCCTTTTTAAAAAAGACTTGAAATTGCCAGTTCTTTAAAAAATGATGTAATTTCAATTTTTTGTTTCAATTTAACTTTTTCTGAAAAGTGCAAACTTTGCCATTTTTAAAAGAAGTTGAAATTTCGACTTTGTTAAAAAAGTTGAAATTGACATTTTTTTTAAAAATGATGAAATTTCAATTTTTTGTTTAAATTTCACCTATTTAAAAAAGTTGAAATTTCACCTTTCTTAAAAAAGTTGAAATTGCCAGTTTTTTTAAAAATGATGAAATTTCAAGCCTTTTTTTAAAAAGTTGAAATTTCGCCTTTTTAAAACAGTTGAAATTGCCAGTTTTTTTAAAAATGATGAAATTTCAAGCCTTTTTTTAAAAAGTTGAAATTTCGCCTTTTTAAAACAGTTGAAATTGCCGGTTTTTTTAAAAATGATGAAATTTCAAGCCTTTTTTTAAAAAGTTGAAATTTCGCCTTTTTAAAACAGTTGAAATTGCCAGTTTTTTTTTAAAATGGTAACATTTCAATTAATTTTAAAAGGTGAAATCTCAATTTTGTAAAAAAAAAATGAAATAGCAACCTTTTTCATGAAATTTCACTTTTAAAAAAAGTTGAAATTTAACCTTTCTTAAAAATTTTGATATTTCACCTTTCATAAAAAAGTTGAAATTGCTAGTTTTTTTTAAAATGGCGAAATCTCAATTTTGTAAAAAAAAATTAAATTGCAACCTTTTTAATGAAATTTCACTTTTTAAAAACGTTGAAATTTCACCTTTCTTAAAAATCTTGATATTTCACCTGTTTTTAAAAAGTTCATATAACGAGATTTAAAATTCAAAAACAACTTGAAATTTCACAATTTTTCTTGAAATTTCATTTTTTTTAAATGTTGAAATTTCGACCATTAAAAAAATTTAAATTTCAAGTTACTTTTTAAGGAAGTTGAAATTTCACCTTTTTCAAAAAAACTGGCAATTTTAACTTTTTTAAAGATGAAATTTCTATTTTTTGTTTAAATTTCACCTTTTAAAAAAAGTTCAAACTTCGCCTTTTTTTAGAAAAGTTGAAATTTCAAGTCTTTTTTAAAAAGTCGAAATTTCGATTTGTTGTTTAAATTTCCCCTCTTTAAAATAGTTCAAACTTTGCCTTTTTTTAAAGTTGAAATTTCAAGTCTTTCTTAAAAAGTTGAAATTTCGACTTTGTTAAGAAAGTTGAAATTTCGCCTTTTTAAAAAAGTTAAAATTGCCAGTTTTCAAAAATGGCGAAATTTCAATTTTTGTTTAAATTTCACCTAGTTAAAAAAGTTCAAATTTCGCCTTTTTTAAAAAAATTGAAATTTCAAGTCTTCTTTTAAAAACTGGCAATTTTACCTTTCTTAAAAAAGTTGAAATTTCGAGTTTTTTAAAAAAGACTTAAAATTTTACCTTTTTAAAAAAGTTGAAATTGCCAGTTTTTAAAAAATGGTGAAATTTCAATTATTTTTAAAAGGTGAAATTTCAATTAAAAAAAAAAATTGAAATTACAACCTGTTCCGTGAAATTTTACTTATTAAAAAAGTTGAAATTTCACCTTTCTTAAAAATCTTGATATTTCACCTGTTTTAAAAAAGTTCATATAACGAGATTTAAAATTCAAAAACAACTTGAAATTTCAAAATTTTCCTTGAAAGTTCATCTTCTTAAAAATGTTGAAATTTCGCCACTTTTAAAAAATTTAAATTTCAAGTTATTTTTTAAGAAAGTTGAAATTGCACCTTTTAAAAAAACTTGAAATTTCATCTTTTGAAAACTGCTTGAAATTTCACATTTTTAAAACAGCTTGAAATTTCAAAATTTTTAAAAAACTTGAAATTTCACCTCTTTAAAACAGCTTGAAATTTCACGTTTTTAAAAAACTTGAAATTTCATCTTTTGAAAACAGCTTGAAATTTCACCTTTTTAAACCAGTTTGAAATTTCACCTTTTTCGATGAAACGGCAAGCTCTAATGACACTTTTTACGTTTTTTTTTTTTTTTTTAGCCCGACGGCATTGGTTACTGCGATTTGGCGCATTGTGGAAATTCTCTCTGTCCATTGGGAGAATCGCCTTGCAGGATAGAAAGCAGCGTCACTCCTTTCATGATTGGAGTGCAGTTCGGCCCTGCAGCTCGCGAGGAATCTCCAGAAGACAATCTGGGAATGTGTCTGAAATACGAACAACTTCCCTGTTTGAAATAAACAATTATTTTAGTGTTGTAAGCACTGCTAGTCATTTTATGGGGTCTTTCTATAGAATAAAGTTATTTATTACACCTGTTGGGAATTCAAATTGGTTTTGCCGCGCGTCGGTAATGTAGGCGACTGTCGCTCTGTGACGTCACAGACAGGAGAGACATGAATGAAGCAACAAACTGTTCATTCAATTTGTTTTTTATTGTATGTGGAATATGAAAGGATGTTTGGACAATTTCTGCATCGGAAATATATTAAACGTTTTCAAGGAATTTGTGCAGTCTGTCATCAAAAAAACAGTTGAAAACAATATTTCATTTATAAAAAGCAGCATATTATGCAATGATGGCTATTTCTAGACTTTGTGGAATCCAAAATTTCTAGACTTTATGCAATTTACTTTTGTGCAATCCAAAATTTCCAGACCCTCATGTGATCCAAAATTATTTCTAGACTTTATGCAATTTACTTTTGTGGAATCCAAAATTTCCAGACTTTATGCAATTTACTTTTGTGGAATCCAAAATTTCCAGACTTTATGCAATTTACTTTTGTGGAATCCAAAATTTCCAGACTTTATGCAATTTACTTTTGTGGAATCCAAAATTTCCAGACTTTATGCAATTTACTTTTGTGGAATCCAAAATTTCCAGACTTTATGCAATTTACTTTTGTGGAATCCAAAATTTCCAGACTTTATGCAATTTACTTTTGTGGAATCCAAAATTTCCAGACTTTATGCAATTTACTTTTGTGGAATCCAAAATTTCGAGACTTTATGCAATTTACTTTTGTGGAATCCAAAATTTCTAGACTTTAAACAATTCACTTAGAGGGCGATAAGAAACTTTCAGTAAAGAGACATTTGTGACTCCATATTCCATGTAACGATTCTTAATCTACAAAAACTACTCTAAATGACTACCAACAGCTAGAATGCATTTATTTAATCTGGTCTTCATTGACCGCCGCCCCAACTCTTCCAAAAACAAAAAGATTGTTTCTTATTGCCTTACACCCATTAATTTCTCATTTCTCTTCTTCATTTTCGACTTTAGTAGTAGACACTAATATCTTCAAATGGCCCAATAGAAAAAAATAATTTTACAATTATTCAAACTGTGTCGCCCTCTATCTTTGACAAAAAGCGTTTTTCACAAAATCATCAATCTTTGTTACTTTTTGAGGATTATCAAACTACATTAAATGTGACCGATGGGAATTGTCGAAATGACGTTTCTTAAGCCTGTCCTATAAATATGACGCTGGTACTTAATGGGTTAAAGTACAAGTAGTAAATATCTAGTAAATCCATTAAAATTTCAGCGTAGAAAAATTGTTATTTAAATTGAAGGAAAACTACTTTAGTAAAAATGTTGCATAATATGACGCTGGTACTTGGGTTAAACACAAAACCAAACGAAAATAATTTTGCCAGCTGCAAGCGAAACCGTTATTTAACTCCTCGATCCTAATTGATAATTAATAGATTCAATAAAAAATGTAAACAGTTGCATTTCAAAAATATATTTAATCATTGTCTGACACATTATGTAACCTTCAAACAACACAAATTTAAATATAATACAAGATTGTTGCATAAATAAAAATAATAAAGCGATTACGCCATATGTTATATTTGAAAATTCACGATTTGTAACATCTTCAATGCCTTCCTATCCGTCTCGTCCAGCGGGTTATTATGCAGCTCCAGCCTCTTCAAATTCTGCAAACAATCGAAAATTGTTTTTTTTAACTGTACGATTTTATTATTGTTAAGATAGACTTCTTCCAACTTAACACAATCCTCAAACAAATTTTCGGGAATGCTTGTGAGGTTATTTTCATGCGCAACAAAATAAATGAGTCGATTCAACCCCACCAACAAGTCTTCATCAAACACTGCAATTTTATTATAACCCAATTCGATACAATGCAAACTGTCCAACCCTCTAAACAATTGGGGAGGTAACTTGGTGATGTTGTTGCTGAACAAATAAATCTTCCTTAATTTCTTCAAACCCGCGAAGACATTTTCCTCCAAACAAGTAATATAGTTATTATTCAGCCCCAAATTAGTGAGATTGATCAAGTTGTTGAAAACCCCCTTTTCGAGAAAGGTCAGACCGCTGTTACTAAAATCCAATTCGGTGAGTGAAGAGAGGTTGTCGAAGGTGCCAGGTGCCAAGTAATTAATCTCTCTGTTATGTATGCTGAAGGAAGTCGAATTACTACTAAGGTTAGATCGCAGTTCCACTTCACTCAATTTTCTTAGACTGTGATTATTCTCAAGAACGTTTTTTAAATTGTGTATTTCTATTTTGTTTGGATCAAATTCAGCAAGTCGTTCGTTCTCTAATTTTTCTCTTCTTAATTCTTCATATTGGGTTTGTTTTTCTCGTATTTGTTGCTGTAGGGCGTAATTTTCAGACTGTAGTTTTGTTTTGGTACACTTTAGGTCATTCTTTTCGGCTGTCGCTGATGTAAGCATTTCTATTAACCGTTCCTCAACTATTGTGGTTCTTGTTTTTTCAATTTCAATATCGTTTTGTAATTTCTGAACCGCTTCTTCTTTCAGTGTCATCATTTTGTTAAGTTCAGTTCTTGCATCTTTACAACTTTCCAATTCGTTTGTTAACTTCAGATTTTCAGATTTTAAATTCTGTATTTCCTTTTTGTGCGTATCTAATTCACCGGCAGCTTCTTTTTGTGAATTCCTTATTTCATTTTCCTTCTCTTTTAATTGCTTCTCCAACAAAGTCCAACAAAGTGACTCAAATTTGTTTGTTAGTTCTTTGATTTGAACTTGAAATGCTTTTTTGTCGTCGTTCTTTTCTTCCAAGTGACTATCAAAATGATTCATTAATCTTTCAAAATTTGTCATCAATAACTCTTACCTTTGACTTTCGGCCGCATAGAATTTTGCTGAGCTACCTGCTTCTTGTTGTTTTGTGTTGACGGAATAATTTTTGTCTAATTCTTCATCTGATTCGATCACTTCATCCTTATTCGACATTCTGAAAATTGACTTTTAATAAATAAATTAACTGCGAACAGGAAAAATTGTAAAAACTAAAATACAATTCTTACATTTATCAAATTCATTAGATAGAGCAAAGTACATTAATTTTATGTTTATTTTCGCCTACAACAACTTTGCATCAAATTACAATAAAATTTCCTTATTTGGCAATTAATAAGAATTGTTTAGTTCTAAATTAATTTAATTTGTGACAATTTATTGCAATTTTTACTTACATGTTTCGTTGAAATGCTGTAAATCAGGTGTGTTTGAGTGAATGATAAGTTCTTATCTTTATATATAGATATGGATTTATCTGTACACTCCTTTATGAAGTGTGCAAACTAATAAGTTCACAGTTCAATTGAATTCAAATTAAAAACATTACTTCAATTGTATTTCTTCAAGCTGTCACTTAACGGGCGAATTTGAAAATTGTCGTAAAGAAAAACAAGATCTCAACAATCTCTAAAAATATTATCTTCGCATATTTTCAATTGCAGCGCCAAAAGTACAAATTCTCCAAACCAAATTTTGTTCATCTTTTCGTGTTTCTCTTTCGGGGATATTATAGAATTTCTACACTGTTGAGGTATGTTGTCATTATTTACCTGTTTTAAATACACAATTCTCTAGAAATTTATTCCTGATTATAATAAAAAAAT
This sequence comes from Dascillus cervinus, assembly GCA_949768715.1. Taxonomy (NCBI): domain Eukaryota; kingdom Metazoa; phylum Arthropoda; class Insecta; order Coleoptera; family Dascillidae; genus Dascillus; species Dascillus cervinus. The sequence goes on along the minus strand of OX458323.1, from coordinate 41,518,525 downwards.
TATTCTTGCACCCTGCCGTTTCTGGGGATCACAAAGTTAAAGGCTTTATTGATTCTGCTATATCTAACGATTTTAAATTGTGACAAAAAATATTCCGTGAGAATAACAAGAATATAATATACATAAATACATTTAAAATTAATAAAATCTGAGAAACAAACAAAATATAATACTTAAAAATTTTATTCGGTCTTTCTTGTCTTACTGAAATAACTTAGAAGATCACTTTTTCTTTTGTTTATTTTCTTCGTTAACCCACATATTTCCATTTCACATTTGTTGCTTTCCTCTTGCAGTTTATGCACTCCCTCTAACAAGCCTTCCGCCACATTTGCATCAACCATATTAGATTTTCCAATAGGTTCCTTTAGTTTATTTTGGGCTTCTTCAAGCAAGCTTGTAGCTGCTTTGGTTTTTTCCGATTTCACTTTAGTAACTTCAATAAGTTTACTTTCCAACTCCTTGAGTTTCTTGCGTTGATCAGACTCTCTAGTACACCGCAGTCTTTCTTGTTCCTTTCTTTCGTCTTCTTCGCAGATTTTGCTTTTTTTCTCTTCTGCTTCTCGCTCTTTTTAAGCATATAGGTATTGTGTGCCATTCGCGTTAAGTTAATTAGTTTTCTAGTTATACTGAAATTTGCGACATTTTTATTGCAGTAAACCGCCATATAATCCAAAACACTCAAAATGGCGTTAAGCATATTTTCGGATAATTTATTTCGGTCAAATGTAACTATCCTCCCAGAATTGGAAAATCCTCTCTCAACATCAGCATTGCCGTGTGGAAGGCATTGTATACATTTGACAATAATTGATATTTGGCAATACTTGGGCGTGCCATCATTATTTTTTAATTCAAAAAACTGTGACCAATATTGATCAATTTTTTGTCCGGCATGATATTCAAATAAATTAATGTCACATGTCAGAAGAAGCCACTCATTCAAAACAGTAGTGGGGTTCAAAGCTAATGGCAATTGTTTTGATAAAAACATAATGTCCTTGGCACTATTGCTTTTTATGTTTTTCGAATTAATGCAAGATATTGCCTGCAATAAATTTAATAGAAGAAGAAAAAATATTTTTAATTATATGGCTCCCAGCCGCAATTAAATGTTTTTTAGCATTGTGGCAGAAAATTAGACGTTCCGCTTCTGGCATACTTAATAGTTGAAATTCATGGCATATTTCTAATCCCTAAACTTGTAGGTACTCCTCGGATTTTTTTTTATGGTTTATATGATGATATATCCGTGAAGATTTCTGGTATAGAAATTTTATCGTTACATACTCTTGATTGTAAGTAATATTTCTAGTTCATCATACAGGACATGTATGAGAGGTTGGTTTCTTTGAAAAAATAACGTAAATTTTGTAAATATCTGAGAACTGGATATGACAAACATGATTTGAAGTTTCATATTAGATTTTGAAAGATATCTTTTTATAGTCTTGTAGGTGTTTGTTTTTTCAATTGAGCCACATTTTGTAAGAATATAATCCACAAAATAATCAATTATGGCAGGCCACTGTTCCATCGGCCGTTCTGAAGCTGCACCTACAATAAGCCACCTAGTGAACACATGCTTCAGAAAGTGATTTTTTGGCACACCAATTTTCTTTTGTATTAATTCATAATCTGCCCACCTACTCGGTCGATCCTTGATAAAATATTTCACAGATACCAACAGCTCACTCACGTCTTCACCAAACGCCTGTAAACCTTTCAAAAATGCATTGTGTATGATATGTATATTGCATGTGCCTATATCCAATAATGAAGATTTTCTTGAGGTTGTAACTTCTTCATTTAGAAGACGAAAAATTTTTTTATTTATATTTGGTCCATCACTTCCAAGAGTCAGTAGCTGGTTTTGTGGCAAATTGAAATCAAGAAAGGCCTCATGTATTTTCGAAATGATATCTTCTGCTTTTGCATGCTCCAAATAAAAAGTATGCATGTGTGATGTTACCACTTGATTTTTTGTCTTAGACCAGAACTTAATTTTCATTTCAAGTTCTTTATTTGAACCTTTGTTAGTTGTCTCGTCATATAGTATTGAAAAGGGCCCTAAAACTTTCATGATTCAGTATTGTAGCTTTTTTGTGTAAATAAATTAATTCGGATCAGTGGTTAGATTCGAATTTATTTTACAATTTTTCGTCGTTTAATTAATTAATAATAATTGCAATTATTTTATTTCATCTGTTTGTACCTACCTTGTATATCCTCTACTAATAGTGTCTTTGTGTAGGGTGCTTTTGAAGGGGACATGGTAAATTCGGATAGAAACGAACAATCGGGAAACGTAACTATCAAAAACTGTTTTAAGTCATCTAATGACTCTAGTGATTGATTGTGTATTATTATTCGCAATAAACACTAAATTTCTGCTCTTGTAGCCTGGTCTTTTGAATTGTGCACTTTCACATCATTATGCGTATCGTCCTACAAGATTTTAATTAACTATGACAACAGTATCGCTCATATTTTTTTTTAGTTATTTAACTAAACAAAATTTTAAAAATTTTAAGTTGATGTGGTAAATAAACTCAAAAATTTTTAAGTACATTTGACAACAGTGAACAGGAATTTGGTTCGCCATTTAGCAACGACCTTATGATAATTCTACTTATTAGAAAAAATAATCAACCTTCCTCCTTACTTTATGCAAATGCGTTTCAGACGCACCATATTTCAACTGAAAGTTTTCTTTATGCTTTTCCCCACTGGAATGTTGATGTACCGAAAAAATCCCACGGACTACAGTAAATTTCCTATCGCATGCTGTGCACATAGGTGTGGAATCATTTACTTTTTTCAGGTAGGATCCAATTAAATTATGGTTTTTATCCTTCTGGCTCAGCCAAGAAGAATTGAACTTACACGGAGCCATCGCAATTTGTTACTTTCGAAACAGTGAATCAAACACGTGGTTTTCTTCTACTGCATCAACGAAAGTTTAAAACTGTATCACCCCCACCACACCGTTTTTGCACAGAAGTGACTAAGAAAATACGATTCTTAGAATTCTCAACAAAAATAGAGTGTCGCACATGTGTACAATGAACAATTTGTTCTACCGGGCTAAGGGCTGCTGAGACGTGACCGATACAAAGCGCGCGTAGGCGCGGGTGGCGGTATAATCATTGTAAGACCGGGCTCAAGAATACGTAAATATGTACTTTTATGAAATTTCCCTAAATTTATGATGTTTTATGATCTTCTTCAAAAAATATGTACTAAATATGAGAATATGTACCGAGTGTGGACGCTGTAATTTCTTAATTGCTTCCTCTTTCTCTGTCATCATTTTGTTATGTTCAGTGCTTGCATCTTTACAACTTACCAATTCGCTTTTTAACTTCTGATTTTCAGATTTTAAATTTTGTATTTCCTCTGTGTGTCTATCTAATTCACCAACGGCTTCTTTTTGTAAATTCATCATTTCATTTTCCTTCTCTTTCAATTGCTTAATTCAGTGATTTGAACTTGAATTGCTTTTTTCTCTTCGTTCTTTTCTTCCAGGTGATTATCAAAATGATTTATTAATCTTTCCACATTTGTCATCAATAATTCATACTTCGTACTTGAAGCCATTCTGATAATTTACTTTTATCAAATCCACATCAACTGCGAACAGGAAAACATTTTAAAAACTGAAATACAATTCTTACATTTATCAAATTCATTAGATTGAGCAAAGTACATTAATTTTAAGTTTATTTTCGCCTACAAAACCTTCACATCAAATTGCATTAAAATTTTCTCATTTGGTAATTAATAAGAATTGTTTAGTTCTGAATTAATTTAATCTGTGAACATTTATTGCAAGTTTTACTTACTTGTTACGTTAAACTGTTGTAAATGAGGTCAATTTCAGTGAATAATAAGTTTTTATCTTTATCTCAAGATCTATAAATTGATTTATTAAGTGTGCAAACTAATAAGTTAACAGTTTAATTGAATTCAAATTAAAAACATTACTTAAATTGTAATTCTTCAATCAGCTGTTTTATTTAAAATTGCAAGAAAAACAATGTAGCTCCACCTCTGACAGAAATTCAGTACTAAACGACCAATGGAGAAAAACAATTCAACATTTGGTTAATAAATTATTATTTACACTAATTTTCTTCACAAATAATACGCCACATGCATTGATTGTTACATAACTAAAAACTATATGTTTCTTTGAATTTTATTTTTTATTATATTTTACATTTTACCTTTCAAGCTTTCTTGGCTTTCACAAGCGTCACTTAACAAAGTTGGTACTAAATTTTAAACTGAAATGTAACCAGAATTCCCTAAAAACTTGTCGGTAAATTAGAACAAAGCCTACTTCGACAATTTATTAATGAATTTTATGACAGGAAATTTTCTGGAAAATATAGAAAAAGTTCAATTATTTGCAGATATGGATGTGGAGAATAAACGCCTATTATCACTAAAAATGTTGAAATTATATTCCCTGTTGTTTTGGTCATTCGTTTTTATCAGCTGATAGAGTCTTTGGTGTCTCATAGACAGAAAAGTTAATAGAATATGAAAAAGTAATGGGGCAATATTCTCAAGTTTTGAGGATTGGCCAAAATTGGGAAGTTCCAGATTGGAAAGCAGAGTCGCGAATATATTAGAAGGAACCTGGACAGTGGCGTTTTTTAAATTGAACGAAAGTAAAAGATTTATGTTCAGCAAGGCTCAAAAGTCGGTCGTAATTCGCGGTGAGGTACTTTACAAAAGTGTATCAAAACGCGGTTTAAACGACGCAAGTTATTAAAATCGGCGATTGTCTAAATCTTCAATAGATATTAAAAAAAACATTATGGGACTGATTGGCGACAAAATCGGGACTTGGAATATTTTAAGATAATTGATCAAGATAATGAAGAAGATGAAGAATTTGTGGACAGAATTAAGAACTTAGATTAAGTATAAGAACTTTACTATAAACAAAGTTAAAAGAATTCATTATTCTTTCTGTAAACATTTCGTCATCTCAACTTGGTATTTTTATTTACAAAATGTGACTCAAGTTTAATAAAATTTCATTTATTAAACAATTTGTTAGATAAAATTAGTCTGCCAATTTTATAATAGTTATTTAATCTAAAACTTTTATCTCTACTTACATTTTAGGAAGGCTATCATTACACACTTTTCTGCGCAGCCGCAGTTCTTTTACAGCAACCTACAAAACAGGTTAGAGACTATTAAGCGACAGAAGGGAAACTCAATATTTATCACAATTTTCTACTAGCAAAACCAGTTGGTTTTCTAAATTCGAGTTGCAAATTTATTTATTTTTTATCAATTTATAAGCAATGCATGAATTTACAATTTAGATAACCATATTTATCTACTAAATCAGTTATAGGAAATATCAGTTTTTTGCTTCTAACTCAAAACCATACAAATACAGAGTTGTGCGTTTAATGTGCACTCATTTCTGTTTGATTTGGAAATCACATTGTACTTAGGTACTTCTATTTTTGTAACTACTACTCATTTAATGACAAGCCAATAAATAATGTAAACAGTTGCATTTAAAAAACCTATTTAATCATTTTCTAATCCAAACAATTCAAATTTAAATATAAACCTTTTTTTTAAAAGTTGGAAACGCTAGTTTTTTTAAAAAAGGTGAAATTTCAATTGTTTGTTTAAATTTCACCCGTTTTAAAAAAGTTGAAATTTCAATTTTTTTGAAAAGGTGAAATTTCAAGAAAAAAGTTGAAATTTCAAGTTGTTTTTGCATATCCTAACCACGCTTTCGTATATCTGTCGGGTCTACTTTAATGGTTCTAAATAATTTATAGTATAATTTCTGCTTGTAAAAATTGTAAGTTGGCTTGCAAATCTTACAAATCGTTTGTTTAATTATATTAATTATAATTAATTATATTTGCATGGGAAAATGCCGCTTGTGCCAATCTAATATTTTTATAAACAAATTTACATAAATGCCGAATGTTTAATTAAGATTTTGAAGACGAAAACAAAAATAGCAATGAAAACAAATGAAATATTTAAGCAATGACGTTGTAGCGAGGTATCGTTAAACCCGCGAAGACGTTTTCCTCAAAACAGGTAAGATAGTTATCATCCAGCTCCAAATGAATCAGATTGGTCAAGTTGTTGAAAACCCCTTTTTCGAGGAAGGTCAGACCGCTGCCATTAAAATTCAATTCGATGAGTGAAGAGAGGTTGTCGAAGGTGCCACGTAAGTAATTGTTCTGTCTTGTATGCTGAGGCAGGTAGAATTATAACTTCGGTTCGATTGCACGTTTCCTTCATTCAATATTCTTAGACTTGGATTATTCTCAATAAAGCTTTTTAAAATTTCTAGTTCCTTTTTGTTTTGATCCAATTCAGGAAGTGGTTCGTTTTCTAATTTGTCTCTTCTTAATTCATCATATTGTTCGGCCGTAACTGTTGCACGCATTTCTTTCAGCTGTTCCTCAACTGATGCGGTTTTTGCTTTTTCAATTTTAATATTGTTTTGTAATTTCTTAATTACCTCCTCTTTCTCTGTCATCATTTTGTTATGTTCAATTTTTGCATCAACTTGCCAATTCGCTTTTTAACTTCTGAATTTCCGATTTTAAAATTTTTATTTCGTTTCTGTTTGTATCTAATTCACCGACAGCTTCTTTTTGTAAATTCTTGATTTCATTTTCCTTCTCTTTTAATTGGTTCTCCAACAAAGTCTTTAACGACTCAATTGTCTTGGTTAGTTCTGTGATTTGAACTTGAATTGCTTTTTTCTCTTCGTTCTTTTCTTCTTCTGATTTATCAATCTCTCCACATTTGCCATCAATAATTCATACTTCGTACTTGAAGCCATTCTGATAGTTTACTTTTATCAAATCCACATCAACTGCGAACAGGAAAACATTTTAAAAACTAAAATACAATTCTTACATTTATCAAATTCATTAGATTGAGCAAAATACATTAATTTTAAGTTTATTTTCGTCTACAAAACCTTTGCATCAAATTACAATAAAATTTCCTCATTTGGCAACTAATAAGAATTGTTTAGTTCTGAATTAATTTAATCTGTGAACATTTATTGCAATATTTAATTGTTTGTTACGTTGGACTGTTGCAAATGCGGTGCATTTCAGTGAATAATAAGTTTTTATCTTTCTCTCAAGATCTCTAAACTCATTTATTAATAAGTTCACAGTTTAATTGAATTCAAATTAAAAACATTACTTAAATTGGAATTCTTCAATCAGCTGTTTTATTTAAAATTGTAAGGAAAACAATGTAGCTCCACCTCTGACAGAAATTCGGTACTAATGGGGAAAAACAATCCAACTTTGGTTAATAAATTATTATTTACACTAATTTTCTTAACAAATAATACCACACATGCAGAGATGGTTTCCTAACTAAAAACTATATATTTTTTTGAATCTTATTTGTTATTATTATTTACATTTTACCTTTCAAACTGTCGTGATTTTCACAAGCGTCACTTAACAAAGTTGGTACTAATTGTTAAACTGAAATGTAACCAGAATTCCCTAAAAACTTGTCGGTAAATTAGAGCAAAGCCTACTTCGACGATTTATTAATGAATTTTGTGACAGGAAATTTTCCTGAAAATATAGAAAAAGTTCAATTATTTGCAGATATGGATGTGGAGAATAAAAAAACGCCTATTATCACTAAAAATGTTGAAATTATATTCCCTGTTGTTTTGGCCATTCGTTTTTACCAGCTGATAGAGTCTTTGGTGCGAAAGATAGCCATATAAATAACGAATCAATTTGCTACCAATTCAGTTTCAGTCAACGGTCCATTTGAGGGAAATACAAAAATGAGTAAAGAAAAGAGACTTTGCCAGTGCTTATTGTTGGTGGCTCTGTGTTTATTATATTATTTATTACTAAAAACAGACGACAACACCGGCAGGTGCAAAAGAATTGCTGCTTAAGTGTACGTTACTCTTCTTTCTGTTCACAGTATGCAATGCATAGGAATGTGTGTTGCAAAAAATCGTTTGAAACGGCCAAATCGACTGAGAAGTTCAGATTGGTGGAACAACATCGTGTGCCAAACCCAACGATCTAATAAATACCTAGATGCGCTGTAGAGAGAGAGCGATGGTCCACAACATTAGAGTCAGACAGCAAACGCTGATCAGCTGATGTTTGGCAAAACATTGAAGCCGGTGCGTTTATTATACGAAGTTTTTGCACTTTGTAATCTTATTTTACAATTATTTCATAACCGTTTACTAGTGAATATTGTGATATATGATTTGTATTTTTAGTGTAGTAGTTTAGTGCAGTGTAGTGTTGCTTTTGTGTTCAAATACAATATTAATCAAGGTATTTTTAGTACTACAGCTTACAATATATATTAACCATCCTTGCAGCATACATATTTAATCTTTGTTTATAGTAGACATAGGTAGGTATTAATTTCTTAAGATGGTTATTTCTTGTTCTGCGTACGGTTGTACAAACAGGCATAAAAAAGGTGGAAATATATCTTTTCATGGGTAAGTAGCAAATAATTGCAATATTAGTAAAGAAAAAATTATCAGTACCTTTAATGGATTTTAGTTTTCTATCAGATCAATCATTGTGCCAGAGATGGATAACTGCTATGAAGAGAGACAAGTTCAAACCTTCTCAATGTTCAAAATTGTGTTCAGAACATTTTGAAGGCGGTGATTTTGTATACAACTTTGGTCGGAAAACTTTAAAATCTGGTGCAATTCCTTCTGTATTTAAGTTTCCCATACATTTATTAAAAAAGCAACCAAAAAAAAGATCTGCTAGACTACGGAAGGAGTCAAAACCAGAAATAGCGGCTGACAGGTTTGTATACTGTATCATAAGTCCTTATTTGAGAAGTAATTAATTAATACAGCTTGGTAGCTTCATCATCAACTGATCTATCAAAACAATTTGCTGAAACATCTCAAGAACCACTGTCATGTGAAGAAACTGCTTTGGTGCCTGAACCATCGACATTCCTACTCTCGGTAACACGGAAAGTAGAAAAAGGTAAAGCACTGTTTAAATGTTTACACAAAACTGAAAGTTGGTTTTTGTTTAGAAAAAGAAGTCAACCAGTTTATATGGGCGACTTCAGAGAGGAGCATTTGGATAACCCAAAAAAAGCAAAGTTGATGTGGAGTATTGCAAAGAATACAATAAATAGACAAACGAAAACAATAGCACATTTATACAAAAAAGGATACCGGCTGCAGAAGAAAATCAAATCATTGAATGATTTAGTAGATCATTTAAAGAATAGTAACAAAATTTCTTTAGACTGCCATTCAATCCTTCAGGTTTGAAAATTTGTAACAACAAGGGTTATACATCTATATAAATAAAAATGAAATACCGTGTGTTGGTAACGCCATAACTTCAGAACTACTAGACAGATTTGGCTAATTCTTTTACTAAAATTTTAGTAATACTTCGAGCCAGGTTATGACGGAAAGATATTTTTTAAAAGTTGCCTTTAAAATTTTAAGAAATTGTAAAAATCAAACTGGGACCAAGGCTAAATATAGTTCGACATTTGACAACTGTCATTCTCAATTGTAAATGAACCATGCGGTTATGGTGGAGTCATTCAGTTATTTAATTTCAGTTCAATATTGTGATTCTGTTGTGATATTCGAATTTAAATGCTTGCAGTTTCCAGTGCGGCTTGCACTCGCAATGACAATAAACAAATTACAAGGGCAGTCATTGAGCGTTTGCGGCATTAACCTACAAAATCCATAGCTTCGTGCATTGTCAATTGTATGTCCCCGGGGCGGAAACCATCAGTTTTGCTTATTTACGCGCCAGACAACACAACTAAAGGTCATGTATCACAAAGCATTACAATAAACAAAATGGTGTTTGAAATTTGGACAGGACGTCTGTCGGGTCAGCTGGCTTTACGATATAGTCAGGTCAAACGTGATACATGGGCCAGAGGAACCGTAAATCACAATTGGCCTTGCATGAAAGACGAGAGCTGTAGCAACTGGACAACCGCTGGGTGATACCACTAATGCAGTTTACAAGGAAGTACTGAATTAGTTTATTTTTAGAAAGCCAACATTACTGGATTTAATAGTTTAGTGTTAAACAAAACTAATTTAGGATCACTTCAACAACATCCGATCGCACTGAACAGATTCGAACACCCACCATCGATAAATGGCAACTGAGGTAAGCTGTCGGCGGTTCAGACTAATTTTTCTCAATTCGATAGATATGTGGCGCTTGGGAAACTCGACAATTTATGATGACATTCGTGCAGATTATTTAAAATAGTTTGAAGAGATGTACACAACTATTAGCAACATGAAAGTGGATGCATAAACTACGATTAAAAAGAGGTGCTGTGTCCCACTGAAGTGATTTTCGCAAACAAACGGGAAGAACGCATGTCGATTGTAATAAAAATCGCCATTCAAAATAATTGTAAGTACCTAAGGTCGTAGTGTTTCTTTCTTTCTTTTGTTAAGCGTTAGTTATTTTTTGAGAGCCTCATAACATCAATAACCATCAATCAGTTATTTTAATTGTTTTTATGTACAGCTGTGTTCGAAATTTTACTTGCGAAATTATAAGTTCGAGAACTTTTTGTTAATTTTCAATTTGGCAATATGTACGAGGTGTCTGGAAATGGTCAATTTAAGTTTGTTTTCCGAATCCTATATTTTCAGTGACAGTACGTAAATTCAGAACGAGTTATAATCTTTTCGTATTTTGTTCATTTCCAAATTAACTTTATAAGATTATGAATATTAATTTCCGAGACATTTTCAACTCTTTAAACTTAACAATTGGTTAACGAAATGGCTGGCCCCTCTACGTAAAGCGATGTGTTGCGTCTCTGTAGCGGAAATCATTTTCTAGCATATTATATTGTCTGGCATTGCATTAAACGAGCACAAAACACGATGTTGCTCGGTTAACACAATTTATTATTTACATACCTAAATATTAACGATACTAAAAGTTATTTCAATGGTGGTCACGAGTAATCTATATCAGCGCCGACAACGTTAACTTAAACCAAAAACAAAATGGTGATAAGTAACAGTTGAACTTTGAAAAATAAAACTATTATGTGGAAGAAACGCATTTACACTAGCTACTGATTCACTGGCATGATGTTGATGTTCCAGACCGTACAAGAACAGAAAACATGAATCTACATATGAAAGTAAAAAAAATGAACCACTGCGCTGTACAGTTGGATTTAAAATATTAAAAAAAAAGAAGTTTTGGTTCCACTATCGTCTTCAGTAAAAAAAGAGAAAACACTCGGGTTTTATTTAGATTCATTTGGATGGCGGCTTTTGTTGCAATCGACATGGCGTTCTTGGAGTACAAATTCTTGGCGAAAATCACTTGAGTGGGACACCGCACTTCTTTTTAATCGCAGCATATCTATCTGCTTTGTTGCTAACAGCGCACAATACTCATTGAGGCTTCAAAGTTGTCTACACCTCTTCAAGCTCTTCTAAATTATCTACGGGCATTTCATCAAGACTCTCATAACACCGAAGGTGGTCTATGTAATTATTAAATCTATATAAAAGAAAAGTTGACTGACTGATGATCAACGCACAGCTCATACTGTTTAAGCTAGAAACGTTGTATGTACAATTATCTATTTAAATTAAAAAATTGAAAATTTTAGAAAAACTTAAAGTGATTTTTATTGAAATTTGGACAGGACAATGTCTGTCGGGTCAGCTATAGTTAATAAAGTGTACTTTTCGACAATTTAAATACTTAAACATAAATAAATCAGCTGCAAATACACGTTTTTTTACTATTAGACTGACTATTTCTTTCTGTGCGTATGTATTTATGGATGTAGCTTATAGATTCGGAAACCGCTGAACCGATTTTGATGAAATTTTCAGGAATACTCTAACATAACCTGGAGAGTGTTCCTGTAAAGTTCGGTGCCGTTGGGGGGGGAGGGAGATTACCCCAAAAAGAATTTCGCACAGAAAGAAGTGTCCCACAGCTACCAAATTTTGTACACAAGTGCATGTTAGTGGGGGGCCTTAGTTTGATGCCGGCGGGGGGGGGGGGGGGAAATTCTGCACAGAGAAATATCCTAGAGCCACCAAATTTTGTACACAAGTGCAACGTAGTGGGGATGGAGCTTATCACCCAATCATTTTTTCGCATAGAAAGAAGTGTCCTCCAGCCACCAAATTTTGTACACAAGTACATTTTGGTAGGAGGGTATCACCGAAACAGATTCTCGCATAGAAAGAAATGTCCTACAGCTATCAAATATTGTACACAAGTTAATCTGGGGGGGAGGATCGCCCAACTAGATTTTCGCATGAAAAGAAGTATCCTACAGCCACCAAATTTTGTACACCGAGCGAAGCCGGGCACTTCAGCTAGTATTGTATATAAATCATTGCAGCATGAATGTAGGTAGGTTATTAATTGCAAAACTACTAATTATGCATATTTTTGTGTAGACCATTTAAGTTTGAAATTGCTTCGCTTTGCATGATTGTAGAAATAAGATCAACAGAAAGAAATTTGATTTTTCAGTGTTTGGGAAAATTTGGAAGTTTTTATTATGATTTTATGTTAGTTTTTTTTTTAGGAATGTATTCCAGATTCTCAGAAACAGCTGCTGCTGCGTCAGATGAAATTAACAACTGAACGGAAATTTCCTCCAGAATTGAAGGCATTTGCTCTTACTTTACATTTTTATTCAAGCTCTGCTTATGAGTATGTAAGAAATACTTTTGGTAAATGTTTACCTCACCCCAACACCATCAGAAAATGGTACTCTTCAGTTGATGGCTCGCCTGGATACACTTCCCAACAAACACGATCTGCTGGTTCATCGTCGGCCGATTGCTGGCACTGCTGGCAAAGTGTTGGCATAGAAATGAGTCGTCTAACCGACGCACGGCCAGCGCTTGCATTTTACTGTTACCAATGAAGATATATTAGCAGCGATGGTAAAGCATTGGTCCAACGCCGGTTTTATGTGTATTTTACGCACTGTTGGCAATTCACTGGGCCAACGCTAGGAGATATGTGAAAACTTGATTTTTATTATGCATTCAAATGAAGATACCTATATCATACAGTATATCGCCATAATGCTGCCTTACTTATTATTTTTTTAAATCTTAACATTTACTTTCTTATAAAAATTAAAAAGTTAATACATACTTTAAAAAAGTATCTACTTAAGGGGGAAATACTGCAGTAAATTTATAATATTATGCACTAACCATCATATAATCGAGTGAAGTAAACAGTAATTTGTTAATTAAAGTTGAATTGAAGTATCCGACATAAAAAGAAATGTTTCTATAAAATATTTCTATTTATCACGTTTGTTATTTATGGCAAATACTGATTGTCAGTACCTTCATGCATGTTATTTATATGAACCTATGTTTTTAAATACACATTGCCTAAATTCCAGGCTTTTAAAAGTAATAATAGTATAAAAAGTGTTGAGTTGTGAGTTGTGACATTGAACGCATTGTGTTTACAAAAAATACCGTCATTACGCAGTTACTGCCATTTCTATATAGACCGACTGGTCCTTCGAGATAATCAGGATTGTATTGGCCCAAATGTTTTTCCCAAAGCCACAATTTCTATACATATTTATTCTGTATTCTGTAAAATTGGAAAAAATGCCAAATGATGTGATAAGAAACTTCGTTTGTTGTAATTAAATTTGGTAAATGTCTTGTTAACAATTTTGCGTAGAAATCAATTTGTATTCTTAAGGACTGCTCTGAACTTCGGAATTTGTCACAGGCGCTTGCCGTTTAGTGTCATTTAAGTAGGGTAGGTAAAAACGGATGCGCCGATTTCGGAGAATCTACACTGTAAATGTTCAGATTTGTGCGGTGTTATTATTGGACAAAAAACTGGTAAAGTGTTGTTTATAGGCGAACGAAATAAATATTGTTGTGTATGTTCTCGTACCAAAACACTGAACCGCCATACCATGTTTTAAAAACTGGAGCAAGTCGTCTACAGGAATGGAATCTGATATTCATTACTAATTTCTTTTTTTTTTGTTGCATTGTAATATATTAGAAAGTTATTTAATGTTTCATTTTTCTAGGTTTATCTATGTATTTAATATAATTTGTTAACGTAATTTCTGATCAATTTTTGTATAAAAAAAACTATTTATAAGCAAAACTTTCAAATCAGTGTTATTAAATGTTACTAATATAACAATAAACAAAAAATAAGTATGTAATGTACCTCCTTCATACCTATAATTCTTTTTACATTTTATGTTACAATTCTTTTACTATATTTTAATTGATTTAATTTTATTTTCCTTTGTTGTAAAAATGAATCATGCCACCATTCATCTATTAAATTTCCATTCAACCTTTGCGTAAGATATTGATAATGTTGTATTTACTGTCTGACTATTGAGTATTAATTTATTTGATTAAGGATATGTTATAAATAAGACAACACGTAAAAACGAGTCGTTCAATATTCATAAGTAATATCACAAGAGAGTGAGAATAAATTGAAAATAATTCGACAGATTTTCGAAAACTTGTTGCCAGGGAATAGACACGAGAGCCCGTAGGGCTCGAGTGGCTATTCCCAAATGGCAACAAGTTTGAAAAAATAACTGGAGAATTATTTTCTAATTAATTCGCACTCTCGAGTGGTATTCGGAAGATTATTTTTTAACGTTTAAATAAAAAATACAGCATAAAAATACAGTTTAATTCATTATAAACTAAAATCAAACTGGCGACAGATGTCAAAACTAGAAAATGTGCTGTCAAGTTACATATGTAAACAAAATACTAGAAATTATGCTCGCGGGAATTTTCTACAGTAGAAAATTCTCACTATAATAATGTTGTGATTGGACAGAATTAAACACGTGTGCCCAAATACTGCTAAACGATTGGTGAATGAAATCATTAAAAAATAATCAATATTCAATATATTCATTCATTCAATTCTACGCAATTCGTTGATTAATCTCGAAACAATTATATTCTGTATTTTAGTTAGTACATATGTTTAATTATTAATAAATAAGTAAAGGAAATGTTCAATTCTTATTCCACATCTACGAAATCTAAAAACTAGTGCGACAAGCCTTAAAGAAAATTCCGGGTCCATCACAATTACATTTTGTTTTAATGTGCCATTTTTTAAGTTATATTTTATCATTGCTAAACAAACTATAATGGGTAGTTTAAGATTAGTAGTTTACTGTTGAAATAATCAAAATGAATCCGCCGCAACCAACACCATCATTATTGTTAATTTAAAGAATGCAAAAGCAAGTGAGATAAATCAACGCAAGCGAAGCCGCTGGTAACTCGTCGCTTCAATACATATTATCGCACCTCGGCTGCAAGAGTGGTAGAACTCAAAATAACAAGTTTAGTGTAAATTGTAAAAGTAATCGATTTTCTTCTGTCAAAATCCACAATTTTTTTCTGTTAAAATTCATAATTTGGTACACAATTGTTTAGGTTACCATGTGCTATTTTTTAAATTATAAGAGTGCGGTAGAAATTATATTAAAACATTTTTGGGGACAAAAATGTTTTAAATTTTTTTAGTTGTCTTGCAGCAGAGGTGCGATTTGTTCAATATCCGTTAGAAACGAATTGGATATTGAACCCCATGCATTATAAGCATTGAGTTCAGTATCCGTAGCGTGGAGTTACTGCCGAAATAGAAAGGCCTTTCCGAATAACAGTGTAGTTGTAAGTTTCAACGTGAACGAAAATAAACATCTGGCATTCTTTATCCCATAATGGTTAAACATCCCTAAAACTTTCCTACAAACCGTGCGATGTTTCTTTTTCTAATGCGTTCGGTTCATTTGTGATTTACTTGACCTCGACGATGTGGCTTGACCAAAAATTGTTTAGTGCCCCTTCAACTAATTCTTTTCCCTAGTAACCAACCTTCATTCTGCACACATATGTTGAAAAATTATCTGAAAAATACAGTCTTTCAGCCGCACCGGTTAGATACAGTCGAAAACAATAACGAGTGCTAAACTTCTAATTTAAATTTAATAATACAGACTTTGTAGTTTTACTTGTGAAACGTGCGTATGGGTAGTTGTATCTCAAATATTTCATGCAAGAGAAAAAAAGTACGATTTTGTATACCAGTGATGTATTATTATTGTAATTTTTCTATTTTTTAATTGTAAATTTGTTTAAATAATTAATTATTGTATTGTCGCTTTCATTTAATTTTCTGTAGATATGTTTCGTTATCCATCATCAGTAAAATACCTAATTTATTATGTATTATTTAAGTGTTTTCAATAATGGAAAGTTTCATTCCTGGGTTATTATTATGTTCTCTGAATCTTGTGTAAAAATTTCTACCCGTTGTTAAGTGCCTTTAAACTTGGTATCAATGTTTAAGCTGATAATGATTCATGTACTTGCAGTTCAATTTCCAAAGATTGATTTATTTGTTAGGAAACAACCAAGGTCCGTATTTAATTTAATATGATCATTAGACTTTAAAACAATTACATTTTCAAAATTAGAATATATAAAGGACATTCGTTGTTACAAACAGCACAGTCAGCCAAGCACAGTCAAGATCAGTCAGTCAAGAGCAGTCAGTCAAGCTCAGTCAATTCCAGTCAAACTCTGTCAAAATTCAACTAAGTTCAGTTTAACTTAAATCAAAATCCATTAGTTAAGTCTTAATTATATATTATTGTAATTTGTGTTAAATATTAATGTTTTAAAATAATAAAGTAGTTTAAAATTTAAACTATTAAATTATTAAACCAAGTGAAGTGAAATAGTTTGGAGAACCATCCGTCGATCCGTCAGGCACACAACACCGTTTGTCGAATATATTTCATATCACATGTACCACAATTTAATGTATAAACTCCATTATACCTGTACTGTATCTAATTCTATATTGAAATTGGTTTTTGTCATAGGAATTGTATAAAGTTTGTGTATTAAATATCGAAATGCAGTTATTTTATGTCGATAAGGGTGGTTTGAAATAGCATGTATTATATGATCCGGTTGTGTTGGTTTTCTATGTATACATATATTATGAAGTAAATGATCATTGTATTTTGTAATAGTTATGCCCAAAAAATTTATTATATTGTTCACTTCTGTTTCCATAGTGAATTGTATATTTTGTTGTATTGGATTTAAGTATTTTAAAATTTCACTTGGATCATTATTTTCGGTTATAATAAACGTATCATCTACATATCTAATCCATTGTATGTATAACTTGGTACTTCGTTTGTAGTGTATGCATAAAATTTAAAATGAATAAATATTATGTTATTATATAATTACATTAATTTAATTTGTATCCCCGCCCCCCTCAATTACCGATAACAGTTACTAAATTTATTATGGTTCAATGCTGGCCGAACGTCGGCAAATCGTACAGGCTAGATGCAGGTCATATGCTGGCCGAACGTCGGCAAATTGTGCCGGCACCAGCTATCGGCCGCTGTGTCACCACTTCGAGTTTGGCAAGGAGGTACTGGTTCGGTAAAGGGCCGATACAGGCGTGTTTGTTGGGTTCAGAATCTTTGAATGCCATAAAAGTGATTCTCTGCCTTTAGCAAAGGAAGCATTGGTATTTTTGATTGTAGGGGTCAATTGCAGATGGAAAATGCCAGTAGCTTACTTTTTAATAAATTCCATAACAGCTGAGGAGAAAGCTAATTTAGTAAAGGGTTGCTTACTCATGCTGCACAAGGCTGGAGTAAAAATTATTTCTTTAACATTTGATGGTGCAGCTACTAATTGGTCAGTGGCATCTTGTTTAGGTGCAGATTTAAATCTTCAAACAATAAAAACATTTTTTTTGCACCCTCAAACACGAGAGGAA
This sequence comes from Dascillus cervinus, assembly GCA_949768715.1. Lineage (NCBI taxonomy): Eukaryota > Metazoa > Arthropoda > Insecta > Coleoptera > Dascillidae > Dascillus > Dascillus cervinus. The sequence continues at coordinate 41,500,628 of OX458323.1, read as the reverse complement.
ATTTTCATTATTCTCGATCCGTGCCATGTAATAAAATTGTTACGAAATGCTTTAGAAGACTGGGGTGCATTTTTGGATAATAACAATCAAAAAATTTTATGGCAGCATTTCAAAGAAAGTGAAGGACTACATTTAGCAACTAAAATTAGAAGAAGGCACATCCAATATCAAAATGAAAAAATGGAAGTGAAATTAGCAGTACAGGTGTTTAGTTCGAGTGTTGCTGATGCCTTGGAATACTGCAATGAAGATTTAAAACTTCCTCAGTTTGTCAAATCAGATGCAACTGTAACTTTTTGTCGCACTGTAGATAAACTTTTTGATACTTTTAATACCCGTAATTCATTAAGTAAACATATATTTCGGAAATCACTCTCAGAAAAAAATCTGCCCTTTATAAAATCGTTTTTTGAAGAAACAAAAAGTTATATATCTGAGTTGAAAACTTTGGAGGGTGAGACGCAAAAGAGGTTTTGTTGGACTATTGATTAATATGTTATCAATCGAAGGTATTGTTCAAAAATACATTGTTGAGAAACAAGATTTCCCTTACTTGTTAACATACAAGCTTAGTCGGGACCACGAAACTTTTTTTTGTGCTATTAGATCTAAAGGAGGATTCAATAACAACCCCACTGCTTTACAGTTTGAAGCAGCTTATAAAAGACTTCTCATTCATGCAGAAATTGGGTCAAAGTTATCAGCAAATTGCTTGCCTCAAGACGATACCTATATATTAAATATTTCTTCTGCCAATAAAAAAACAATTAATGTTTCAAATGCCAATGTTGACAGTTTAGGCGACATTGAAAACATTGAATTTCATAATGTTCTTTTTAATGATGTTCATTCCCAATATAGTATTGATGTTGTTTCATACATAAGCGGCTTCATAGTCAGAAAATTGAAAAAGAAAATAAATTGTGTTGAATGTTGTTCCCAATTAGAGACCAACGTTTCATTTTCAAAACTGTTAATCAGAAAGGATAGAGGCGGATTAATTAGACCTTCTGCTGATGTGGTTACTCTCTGCAAAATAGCCGAAACTGTTTTTAGAAATCACACAAATTTTTGTAGTGGAAATATCATTTTACGACTTACGCATTTAGCTAAAAAACGCCTTAACATTTCAAATCTTTTTCAAAATTTAAATAGTCATATCTTAGATCAAGACCCCCTCAATAATCATTTGCTGCAATTAATAAATTTAGTATTAAAACATTATTTTACACTCCGCTTGCATCACAAAAATATGGAAATCACTGAAGTGAAAGGGAGAATACGTCATAAATACTCGAAATTAATAATATTTCAACGTCAATAAATATTTATACAATCTATTCATCTATTCCTTTTCATGTACTCGCAGTATAATTTATTACCTCGTTCTTCCCAATCTAAATTTTTGAAATGATTTCCTCTATTTTTACTTCTTATATCTCTATTAATATTACTAATAATATAAATAGGGTATAGATAAATCATCAGTGTGTACTGTTTTGTTGCATTTATTGTATATTTTTAATATGTGTAAGGGTATTTTGAAGACAACCACCAACCGAATCCAGTTTTTTGTTTTTAGAGGAGGCGCTTATCAACGCAATTGGAAAGGTTGAGTCCTAAAAATAAGGAAGTTGCGTATAATTTTTGTAAAGAGTCAGGCACTTTATGTATTTGTGATTATTGTATGATAATTATATTTTATAGGAATTATTATTGAGTAATTATTTATGACCAACTCATCATATCTTTTACATTTGCTATCGCGTTTTATTTATTTCATTCGTTTTATTATTATATCAAACGCATCTTGTGAAAAATCATGTTTTGGATTAAGATTTAAATGCAAGTTAAATAGGAAGCAAACGCAAGTTGCCAAATGTCACGTGGTATCAAAGTTGTGCTCCTTGTCGTTCTTGGAACTTTTCCGTTCTTGCCTTCTCTCTCTAATGTTAACGACCTCCAATACACAGCCGTAGCCATCGTTAAATACTAGCCATGGCGAGAAAAAGGCAACGTCGCATGACTCACTGCTAGCGGACCCATGTGAACATAGCGGCGGGTAAAAACGAGGACCTGTAAAAACGTATTAAGTTAGGCACAAACCAATTTCGGCGAAGCGTTCAAAAGCCGCATATTGTTTATAATAAACAAAAAAGGACAAGACAACAAAAATAATAAATGTTACAAGTAAACCCTACTTAGTAAATAAAATTAATTTTTCGTCTTAAAGCAATATGAAATACGGTATTTGCGAGGACATCTTTTATGAAGTGCGTGCCAACGAAAGATTGTCATTATGAATTAATTTTATACACACTTCGGAAAATTTGCAATAAAATATCTAATTGTGGGAAAGAAAAATTAATTTTATTCTTCAGCAAGAACCACGTGAAGGTGTAGGGCTGTCTCTTGCCACAGAGGAAAGGAAAATTGAAAAGGGGGCATTTAAGAGAAAAAGGTGAAAAGTTTTAAGAAAAGTGTTTTTAAGAAAGAAAAAAGAACGCTGAAAAAAAAAATTAAAAACAAAATGAACAAATAAAATAAAATAAAATTAAAATCAAATTAAACTAAAACGCAAAATTCTGGTGTGTGTGTGGCGTGGTTATTGTTAATTACGAAGGTTTTTCTACACCCATACTTTAATCGATTTATTAGACATTTACTACTTGTATTTTAATGATATTCATTAGGATACAAAATTTTCATTATGATACAAATTTAAAACCAATGGAATGCAACATCACTGCAATATCATAAACATGACGGATCTAAAATTTATCATTTTGACAGTTCGTAATTACTGTTAATCTAGTAAATTCCTGGGTAATAATAATAATTAATGAAATGTGTTCAATTTTCGTGTTTTGTTACTTTTACTTGACTCACTATTATCGTTATTCTTCTTTTTGGATACCGATTGATTATTTTTGTTTTTTACATAATTATTTAGACATACGTTAGCAAAAATGGAACAAATGGAATTTAGAAGATTTTTATAATTGTTTCCGCAATGACAAATTTCCATAAAATTTTGGTAATAGTAATCTAATTCAATACTAAGCATTGTTAACTTACATAAAAGCGTTTTTTGTTCAGTACAATTTAAAAATTTTGCTATACACGTTTCATTATTTATTATATATTCCAAAATTGAACACATATGTACAAAAATAAACATTACAGACTCAGTTGCAACAGATAACCCGTTTCTCTGCAAATTATCAAAATAAATATCATCCACGTATTTTCCCTTTTCTACTCTAATTACAGCAATACACTCAGGACATTTTAATTTTTTTGAGATAGAATGAGCGGCATAGCCAGCGGCATATATTTTTGCAGAATGATCTACATCAGAGATCTGCAGATAATCTGTCTCTAATATAAAAATAAAATCGTTAAAATTTGGAAAAGTACTGTCCATGTAATTATTGTTTAAATCTTCGTTGTCTTTACCATATATCAAAATTTTGTTTCATTTCAGTTATCGAGAAATTATTTGGATCCATTTTTTTAAATAATTTTTTAAGTCTAATTTTTTTTTCAGCCCCCAAAACATCGTCATAAGAAACATTATAATTACATCCAGAAAGTGACCGATAACGATAAGTGACCCAAAACGTTTTTCTAAATTGTCTGTACTAAATTTTCCCGCTAATATATATTTTAAATCACTGTAGGTTTTGAAGATATAGTCAATTAAAGAAATTAAAACTACAGTACTCTGGTGTAAAGCTTGAAAAGTTTGATTTGTTAATTTCCCGTTAAAATCTTTCAAACCATTATGCCACTTATCAATCCAAATAATAAATTTTCTCAAAAACTGCAATTTTTCATCTAAGTTGGGGTCAAGTTCTTTTTCAAATGGGGTACAAAATTTATTACTTTTTATTATTCCTTTATAGGTGGAAGTATTATTAACAATATCCCACCAATGTCTGAAAATTTCAGCGAATTGTGCAGTATCGTGCATTCCTTTGGATTTCAGACAAGCAATTGTTGAATTATGAAAAATATTATCAGCTAGTATAACCTTTTGACGTTCCAAAATTGATGGATACAGTGACTTATAACACAATTTGAAGGCCTGCTTAACTAAACAATTTTCTTCTTCCTGATAAATATCCCTAATATTTTGAAATTTTGCGTAACGCACTGTCTCTAGATCATTCCAATCGCAAAAAACAAAAGTCTGATGGACATTTTTTAGGTTAAGCCAGTTTTTCCAGATATTTTTAAAAATGTGAACAAAATCAAATGTTAAAAAGATTGTCTTATTGGTATCTTTGGGGTTATTAATTTCAAAAGACTTAGCACTAAAAGTTTTAAACATAGATCTATTGATGGAATGATTATCTGTTATAATGGCTAAAATTTCAAACCCACAATTTTGAATAAATTCGATTATTTTTGTTGTTATCTTAGCTGTCTCTGCTCCCTTGATATTATGTACAGGTAGTAATTTAACAACGTCTTTAAAGTTTCCAAAAGCAGAACTGATCATATATGTCAAAATAGTTTTGGCTGCTGTATCAGAAGCTACATTGGCAGCAGAACCTATTATACTTTTTGATCTATAATCTAAACGAGGGGTAATGTAAATTTCATCAATTAAGAGGACAACTACACGTTCCAATGAAGACAGAGGTCGGGCTATATTTATAAGATAATTTGTATTATTTAGATCAGAATTTGGCGATAATTCTAGTGAAGATGATATTAGTTGTAAATACCTTTTATGCGGTAATATAAAAAAATTTCGAATTAATTCGTAACATGAAGGTGATTGAGAATACAAAATAAACGCCATGAGAATGGTAGAAGAAGAATATTTTGGTTTTTGGTTTATAATTTGCCGTAATTGATCAATAATTATTTCTAATTGTTTACTTTTATCAAAGTTTTGTTCTGCCGCCAATTCTGCCGCTTTTATTAATAAATTCAGTCCCCTTTCCAAAAGATTTGAAGTGGGTTCCGAATAAATTTCACTCGAATCCTGATACCGGGACAATAAATTTGTTAATTGTGACCATCTAGAAAGTTTAAGATCAAAAGGCAGAACCCACTGTAAGTCACTGGAAGTGAGCTTTTGATTTTTTATGAAAACATTTGCCTTAAGATTTTGACTGATATGAACAGACGTGTCAATTTGCAAACCTTCCTGAAGATTCAAATTATAGAAGTAAATCTCACTTTGAAAAACCTTAAATTCCCACCCTGATAACTCTATTTCATTGGAAAAATTTTGTTTTAAATCGTCAAAGTCAACTATAAGATCAGATTTTAAAAAATTCTCAATTTCGTCATTTTGTCTTTCAAGAATTGCTTGTCGTCTAGCCTGTGGGTCAGTTCTCTCTTTAATGACTGTTTTGGATAAATATACCGGTAAATTTGGAAAAATGCTAGGGACTGCACCATCTTTCAAGCGTGGTCTCCTTAAAAGAATTTCGGTACAGGTTCCATCTGCCTGTTTGTATTTATCATGTGTAATCACATCAGCGCCGTTAAAATGTAATTGACAAACCACACTTGAAGATGATGGAATAAAGTCTTTCCTAGGGATTGCTTTGAGCCACGCTTTCTTATGTTCTTCGATTTTTGGAAACTTAAAGACACTGACACCACGGTTGTTTTGGCTAGATTTTAAAGAAGTATTATAATTGCTTTTGCATCCTGTCACACAACACCGACTGGGCATTTTGCAACCTGAAATTGTTGTTCACCGTTCAAACCACCAAACAAACACCAAAATTACGCACTTCAACACTTCACATACGTCGGAAACGTCTCTGCACTGCACCAACTTAGTATCACTCGAAAAACGGAACAAATTTGCCAAAAAAACAGTAAACAAATGATAAATACTGTATACGCACGCAAGCTGCCCGTTAAGCGACCATACTGAATCTTAGGAAGGTTGCGCGCACATGGGTCCGCAAGCGGTGTTGCCACGTTTCTTTGTACACGGCTAGTATTTAACGATGGCTACGACACAGCTCAGATACGGTACGCTCCATTATTTATTAGATCGTTGGCCAAACCTGTACCAATTATTACGAACATTTTCGTGCGTCAAAATATATTTTTCATTACATTTGTGATCAGCTCCGGACCAAGTTAACACACCTTAGCAGTAAAGATAAAGCAATAAGTGCTGAGAAGAAAGTGGCCTCGTGTTTATATTTTCCGGCAAGTTGTTGCCAATACAGAGTTGCAGGAAATCAATTTGGAGTCCACAAATCTACATTTTGCACAAGTTTACGCACCAATTTACCGACACTGTGTTGGAAGTTTTAACTCCACAATAACGAGGCAACAGAAATAGCTGGTCGTTTTCAATCTGTCACTCATTTGCCAAACATAATTGGGGCTATTGGAACACATGTCCCGATATTACCACCAACAGATGGATATCGAGATTTTGTGAACAGAAAATCATGGCCATCAATAGTAGTCGTGGACCACAAGTATAGGTTTAGCAATATTTGTGTAAAAAGTCCTGGATCCACCCATGATGCTGTGTTGTTGAAAAATTCTAGTCTATTTAAAAAATGGGACAAATTAATGCCGCAGGTAATTAGTAAACAATAATTTGATTACGCTACAGTAAGTTAAAAAAAATATTTTAAGGGAACAAAAGAAATATATGGAAAAAAGGTGCCGTATGTATAAATAATTTTTAATCATTCCGGGAAAATATTTAAGGAACATTGTTATGGAAAAAAGGAAAACAATTTCTGAATAAAAATTTCTTTAATCTGTTTAAAACATATCAACATATTCTGAAGCGCTTTTTTAAATTTGTTAACACGCTTGCAGCGATGTAATTTACTTTGTAATTTTTGCACTTACATAAAAATGTAACTTTTTAATTTCATCCAAAGTGTATTTACAACATTTGTAACAACAACAACAACATTTCAGAAGTAGACCATAATTGATTCACGGTGTATAGAGGCTTAACATCATAATATAGAGGAAAACATCATTATAGAGAAAAATCGTTATAGAGGAGTCGACTGTAATATAGATTGACACTCGGTCCAAATTCAATAAAAAATGTAAACAGTTGCATTTTGAAAAATCTGTTTAATCATTTTCTGACCCGTCAATTAAACAATACGAATATAAATTAAAATATTAAACAAGATTATTGCATAAAGAAAAATAATAAAGCAAATACGCCAAGTTACATTTTCAAATTATCGATTCTTAACATCTTCAATGCGTTCTTATCCATTTCGTTCAGCGGGTTATTATACAGATACAGCGACTTCAAATTGTGCAAACTATCAAAAATAGTTTCTTTCAAACGTACGATTTCATTATTATAAAGCCAGACTGTTTCCAACTGAACACAATCACCAAACAACTTTTCAGGGATACTTGTTAGATTATTATCCCCGAGTGAGCCGATTTAACCCCACCAACAAGTCTTCATCAAACACCGAAATTTTATTATCAGCCACAAAAATATGCTCCAAACTGTCCAACCCTCTAAACAATTGGGGAGGAATCGTGGTGAACAAATAAATCTTCCTTAATTTCTTCAAACCCGCGAAGACGTTTCGTTCCAAACAAGTAAGATTGTTATCATACAGCCACAAAGTAATCAGATTGGTCAAGTTGTTGAAAACCCCTTTTTCGAGAAAGGTCAAATCGCTACAACTAAAATTCAATTGGGTGAGTGAAGAAAGGTTGTCGAAGGTGCCAGGTGCCACGTAATTAATCATATTGTCTTGTATCCAGAGGGAGGTTGAATTGTTACAAAGCTTCGAGTGCACGACCACTTCATTCAAATCTCTTAGATTATAATTATTCTCAAGAAGGTTTTTTAAAGTTTGAATTTCTTTTTTGTTTGGATCTAATTCAGCAAGTGGTTCGGTTTCTTCGACTTTTTCTACAAGCTCTGTTTTGGTACATTTTAAGTCATCCTTTTCGGCTGTCGCTGTTGCAAGCATTTCTTTCAGCTGTTGCTCAACTGATGCGGTTCTTGCTTTTTCCGTTTTGATATCGTTTTGTAATTTCTGAATTGTTTCTGCGTACTTTGTCATCATTTTGTTAAGTACAGTTCTTGCATCTTTACAATCTGCCAATTCAGTTGTTAACTTCTGATTTTCAGATTTTAAATTTTGTATTTCCTTTTTGTGCGTTTCTAATTCACCGGCAGGTTCTTTTTGTGAATTCTTCATGTCATTTTCCTTCTCTTTTAATTGCGTCTCCAACAAAGTCTTTAATGACTCAATTTTGCTTATTAGTTCTTTGATTTGAACTTGAACTGCTTTTTTGTCGTCGTTCTTTTCTTCCAGGTGACTATCAAAACGATTTAGTAATATTTCAAAATTTATCATAAATAATTCTTACCTTTGACCTTCGGCCACATAGAATTTTGCTGAGCTACCTGGTTTTTGTTGTTTTGTATTAACTCCTTGATCCTAATTGCATAATCGATGTTGCATCACATTGTATATATAGATTGACACTCGTTCGAAATTCAATAAAAAATGTAAACAGCTGCATTTAAATAGTATATTATGCAACAAGCACAAAATGATGCTCATTTTGCACGAGTGTAAAATTGCCATTTTATGCGCGTTGCATACTATACTTTTTCTACGATAACCTCTGCTCAACGCGTTTAACATAATTTAAACAAAAAAAAGAGGTTATAAGTGCATTGATACATTTTCTTAGACGTTTCCGGTAATAAATTTAATGTTGTGAACTTTGCAACTTCAGTTATGTTTGGAAGTGTTAATTCCAAGTCATTATCACTATCACTTTCCATATTAATTGTATAATTTATCGAAAATAACTACGAAATTATCTGCAACGTAATGTTGACAGAAGCAAATTGATGACATTCGATTTCCTACGCAGTCTTAAAATTTGTGGCCAAAAACAGTGAATCGAATATGAAATATTTCATATCGCATTTGTTGTCTAGCAACTTGCCTAGCAACCGATGCGAAATGAAATTCTGTACAAAATGTTTATGATTGAATTTACGCTCGTGAAATAAACATATTTTGATATTGTCGTAGAAAAAGATCTATTTAATCAACACAAATTTATTATTGCATAAAGAAGCAAAAATAAAGCAATTAAGTCAAGTTATATATTTAAATAATTGATTTTTAACATTCTGAATGCGTTCTTATCCATCTCGTTCAGCGGATTATACTGCAGATGCAGTGACTTCAAATTGTGCAAACTATCAAAAGTAGTTTTTTTCAACCGTACGATTTTATTGTCGTTAAGGAAGACTTTTTCCAACTTAACACAATCCCCAAACAATTTTTCGGGAATGCTTGTGAGGATATTATTACTAGCAGCAAATTCAGTGAGTCGATTCAATCCCACCAACAAGTCTTCATCAAACACGGAAATTTTATTATCACTCAATTGGATAATCTCCAAATTCTCCAACCCTCTAAACAATTGGGGAGGAATCTTGGTGATGTTGTTGTCGTACAAATTAATCATCTTTAAATTCTTCAAACCCGCGAAGACGTTTCCCTCTCAAATAAATCAGATTGGTCAAGTTGTTGGAAACCCCTCTTTCGAGAAAGGTCAGACCGCAGCAAATCAAACTCAATTCGGTGAGTGAAGAGAGGTTTTCAAAGGTGCCAGGTGCCACGTAATTAATTGTTCTGTCTTGCATTCAGAGCGAGGTTGACTTCTTACTTAGGTTCGATTGCACGTCGACTTCATTCAATACTCTTAGACTTGGATTATTCTCGAGAAGGTTTCTTAAAGTTTGAATTTCCTTTTTGTTTGGGTCTAATTCTGCAAGTGGTTCGTTTTCTAATTTTTCTCTTCTTAATTCGTCACATTGTTCGGCTGTAACTGTTGCAAGCATATCTTTCAGCTGTTTCTCAACTGATGCGTTTTTTGCTTTTTCAATTTTAACAACGTTTTGTAATTTCTGAATTACCTCCTCTTTCTCAGTCATAATTTTGTTAACTTCAGTTTTTGCATCATCCTTGCAACTTGCCAATTCGTTTGTTAACTTCTGATTTTCAAATTTTAAAGTTTGTATTTCCTTTCTGTTTGTATCTAATTCACCGGCTGTTTTTTTTTGTAAATTCTTGATTTCATTTCCCTTCTCTTTTAATTGTGTCTCCAGCAAAGTCTTTAATGACTCAATTTGTTTCTTTTCTTCCAGGTGACTATCAAAATGATTAATCAATCTCTCCACATTTGTCATCAATAATTCATACTTCGTACTTGAAGCCATTCTGATAATTTACTTTTATCAACTGCGAACAGGAAAACATTTATTAAAAACTAAAATACAACTCTTACATTTATCAAATTCATTAGATTGAGGAAAGTACATTAATGTTAAGTTTATTTTCGTCTACAGAACCTTTGCATCAAATTACAATAAAATTTCCTCATTTGGCAATTAATAAGAACTGTTTAGTTCCAAATTAATTTAATCTGTGAATATTTATTGCAAGTTTTACGTACTTGTTACAACCCAACGTAAATGCGGTGCATTTCAGTGAATAATAAGTTCACAGTTTAATTGAATTCAAATTAAAAACATTACTTAAATTGTAATTCTTCAATCAGCTGTTTTATTTAAAATTGCAAGGAAAACAATGTAGCTCCACCTCTGACAAAAATGCGGTACTAAACGACTAAAGAGGAAAAACAATCCAACATTTGGTTAATAAATTATTGTTTACACTAATTTTGCGAACAGAAATAATAATCCACATGCAGTGATTGTTTCCTAACTAAAAACTATATGTTTCTTTGAATTTTATTTGTTATTATATTTTGCATTTTACCTTTCAAGCTTTCTTAACTGTCACAAGCGCACTTATCGAAAGTTGGTACTGGATTGTTAAATTAAAATGTAACCAGAATTCCCTAAAAACTCGCCGGTAAATTAGAGCAAAGCCTACTCCGACAATTTATTCATGTAATATTTTGTGACTGAGGAAATTCACGATAATTTTGCGAAAAAGAAATTCAAGACGACAAAATTGAATTTATTTCACTGTGTGTAAAAATGATTTTTCTGAAATAAGTTGCAATTATAAAAACAGTTTTAAAAAGAGATATAACAACCGAGCGTGGCTCCATCCCTGACATAAATTCGGTACTAAACGACTTATGGGAGAAAATAATTCAATATTTGGTCAATAAATGATTGTTTACACTATCTTTGTTGAGAGAAATAATAACCTCAGATGCAGTGATGGTTACCTGACTAAATGAAATTACGCTGTGTTTATGCAAACTTGAAAACTAAATAATTATTTACTATATTTTTTGTCGCTTATACTTGTGCCAGCGCGCTTTAAAATTCTCTTTCAAGTGATACCAATATTTCAAATTCGAATTGTTGGTCGTTTTGGTACAAATCCGTCTAACTTATTGAATTAAGCAATTAAGTATAATTTCTGCTTGTAAAAATTGCAAGTTTCTAAATATCGTTTATTTAATTGTACCAATGTATTTGCATAGTTTAAAAGACTTGGCATTTCAACGTTGTTCTTGAAATTTCATCTTTTTAAAAAACTAGAAATTTAAAGAAAAATGTTGCGAGTCACTTTTGCGCAATCCAAAGTTTCTACGCAATTAACTTTTGTTGTATGCAGAGTATTAAAGGGTTTTTGGACAATTTCTGCATCAGAAATATTGAACGTTATCAAGAAATTTATACAGTCTGTCTCCAAAAATCGGCCCGAGTCCATAACTGCCAATAGATCCGACAAAAAGAAAGTATCCGTTGGCAAAAGAAAATCGAAAATATTCACAGAAAAAAAATACAGGGCAAATTTTAAATTCGATAGCTACTTACCGTAAATTATTATTATAAATATGACGCTGGTACTTAATGAGTTAATAAAATATTTTGCTTGATATATTACCAAAATATTTTCTTCAATATATTATATAAAATATCATTTGTCAAAATATAACTAGTGACATGATTATTATCGATGATATTACGAGTGAAATTGAGCTGGAGATTCCACGAGTGTCATATTTATAGGACAGGCGATGTAATTTTTTTTTTAACTAAAATTTCTTCAAACCCGTGAAGACGTTTTCCTCCAAACAAGTAATATAGTTAGAAGACAGGTACAAAAAAACCAAATTGGTCAAGTTGTTGAAAACCCCGTTTTCGAGGAAGACCAGACCGCTGTCGCTCAAACTCAATGTGGTGAGTGAAGAGAGGTTGTCGAAGGTGCCAGGTGCCACGTAATTAATCATTCTGTCTTTTATAAAGAGGGAAGTCGAATTGTGATAAAGGTTCGATTGCACTTCCACTTCATTCAATTTTCTTAGACTATGATTCTTCTCGAGAAGGTTTTTTAAAGCTTGAATTTCTTTTTTGATTGGATCTAATTCAGCAAGTTCGTTTTCTGATTTTTCGCTTCTTAATTCTTCATATTGTTCGGCCGTAGCTGTTGTAAGCATTTCTTTCAGCTGTTGCTCAACTATTGTGGTTTTTGCTTTTTCAATTTTAATATCGTTTTGTAATTTCTGAATTGCTTCCTCTTTCACTGTCATCATTTTGTTGAGTTCAGTTCTTGCATTTTTACAACTTGACAATTCGGTTGTTAACTTCAGATTTTCAGATTTTAAATTTTGTATTTCCTTTTTGTTTGGATCTAATTCTTCATCTAACTCGATCACTTCTTCCTTTTCCGTACTTGAAGACATTCTGAAAATTTACTTTTATCAAATCAACGTCAACTGCGAACAGGAAAACATTTTAAAAACTAAAATACAATTCTTACACTTATCAGATTGATTAGATTGAGCAAAATACATTAATTTTATATTTATTTTCGCCTACAAAAACTTTGCATCAAATTACAATAAAATCTCCTTATTTGAAAACTAATAAGAATTGTTAAGTTCTAAATTAATTTAATCTGTGAATATTTATTGCAATTTTTCCTTACATGTTTCGTTGAAATGCTCCAAACCGGATGTGTTTCAGTGAATGATAAGTTCTTATCTTTATGTATAGATATGGATTTATTTATAAACTCATTTATTAAGTGTGCAAACTAATAAGTTCACAGTTCAATTTAATTCAAGTGAAAAATATTATTTCAGTTATAATTCTTCAACCTTGAAAATTGTCTTAAGGAAAAGAAGATCTCAACAATCTCTGAGAATATTATGTTGGAATATTTTCAAATCCTCCAAATCAAATTTTGTTTATCTTTTCGTGTTTCTCTTGCGGGGATATTTTAGAATTTAAAAAAAAACAAAACAAAATAAAGTGATGTATTAACTAATTACTGTAGAAGTTGTGTAAAATTTGAACAATTTTAATGATTAGAAAAAAGTCCTATAAATATGACGTTGGTACTTACTGGGTTAATGTTAACACAGACACTTAAAATCAGGCCTTCAACTCGGTAATCAAACAAACAAATTACAAATTAGTTTATTTCTTCCTTAGAATTAAAAACCAATCAAATTATCACTCGAACAATAACACACGCGCGTGACACGACGTGACGTCACGAACAGGAGCTCGCTCAGTTGCATTTATCGCCGCCAGAGTCGCATCCTCTTCTAGAATCGCCTATTTAAAGAAAAAAATCTCACATTCAATTCCGGTAATGTACTCAATTTATTTCAATAGCTATTATAGTAATTATATAATTTATGGGAAGATTTCAACAACTTTATTATTATTATACAACGTGTAGAATAGTTTTTGTGTGGAATTAAAATTAGTGTTCGTTAGATATTAGAAATGTGTAACAAAGTTTTCTTCAGTTTACGTACAAATTATGTACACAATAATCGTTTACAATAATTCTTTTCAAATCGCTATTACCACCTAAATAATACAAATTAATGTAAGGTGCCCTGTACAAACGTAGTGTGTCAAAGGAGAGCGAAAATAAATTGCGACGAACAAAAAACACAAAAACGGACCTTGAACTTGCATTTTAACCCATTCAGTACCAGCGTCCTATTTATTGGACAGAAAATGTATCATTTTTTAAAATCATTAATCAGTATTGATTGAAAAAAAAAATTATCTCCTGTCCTATAAATAGGACGATGGTACTAGTGTCCTATTTATAGGACGCTGGTACCATAATTAATCATTAATGGTTAAAAAAATTACATCTCCTGTAAATCTCCTGGATTAATCGTTAATGATTAAAAAAAACCAGTTACATCTCCTGTTCTATAAATAGGACGATGGTACCAGCGTCCTATTTATAAGACACTGGTACCATCATTAATCATTAATGGTTAAAAAAATTACATCTCCTGTAAATCTCCTGGATTAATCGTTAATGATTAAAAAAAACCAGTTACCTCTCCTGTTCTATAAATAGGACGATGGTACCAGCGTCCTATTTATAAGACACTGGTACCATCATTAATCATTAATGGTTAAAAAAATTACATCTCCTGTAAATCTCCTGGATTAATCGCTTATAATTAAAAAAAACAAGTTACATCTCCTGTCCTATAAATAGGACGATGGTACCATCAGTAATCATTAATGGTTAAAAAAATTACATCTCCTGTAAATCTCCTGGATTAATCGTTAATGATTAAAAAAAACCAGTTACTTCTCCTGTTCTATAAATAGGACGATGGTACCAGCGTCCTATTTATAAGACACTGGTACCATCATTAATCATTAATGGTTAAAAAAATTACATCTCCTGTAAATCTCCTGGATTAATCACTAATGATTAAAAAACAAGTTACATCTCCTGTCCTATAAATAGGACGCTGGTACTTAATGGCTTAAAAAATCGTCACTTTTAATTAGAAAATATCAGGAAGCCCCACAGGCACTAACAGAAGCCCGGCCAACAAACAGAGAACTGGCGAAATGTATAAGTTGGTTCCTTTCTTACAATTAGTATAATTTCGGCATTTCAAACAATTCTATCTACTGCGTATCACAATTTACAGTTTGTAATTGGTCCAAAGTGGAGTTGCCAATCGCTCGAGCGAGATATGCGAAATTGGTAGGACACACAGAGCAAATTTCGGAAAGTGAGCAAACAGGAAAACGATTTTCAGCCGATTGTGCAATATTTAATTTTGGTCCCGGTGCGAAAAAGTCAACGAAAATTGTACGTCGTCCACTTGGTACCATATGGATAAAATCATAGCCTAAGATTATGCGGTACTTACACTGTCCAACTAATGGAACTGTTGGCTTTAAGCTACAGGCCAAGCAATGAAGCGTTTTTTCATAACATAAATTCTACCTGGAAACTGATTGTGTCGTTGGAACTTGTCCCTTCGTCGAAAAACAAATTTAGATCATCGAATTTATCTATAAAGTTTTAAAATAATTCAATCAGATTGTCGGACTTTACAAACATTCCTCCGTTCGTCGAATTTGTCATCAAATTGGAAATAAAAATTAAATTAAATGCGAACTTTTATTAGAATTGTTTGCTTCATCGAAAACAAAATTCTAATCACCGAATTTGCGCTCAAAGTTTAAAAAAGAATCAAATTCGATGGTCAACTGAGATTTAGAACTTATTTCTTCATCAAAAAACAAATTTTGATCACCGAATTTATCTTCAAAGTTTTAAAATAATTCAATCAGATTGTCAGAACTTTAGAAACATTCTTCTGATCACCGAATTTGTCTTCGTTTCATCGAAAAACAAATTTAGATCATCGAATTTGTCTTCAAGGTTCCAAAATAACTCAATCAGATTGTCAGAACATTAGAAACATTCTTCTGGTCACCGAATTTGTCTTCGTTTCATCGAAAAACAAATTTAGATCATCGAATTTATCTACAAAGTTTTAAAATAATTCAATCAGATTGTCGGACTTTACAAACATTCCTCCGTTCGTCGAATTTGTCATCAAATTGGAAATAAAAATTAAATTAAATGCGAACTTTTATTAGAATTGTTTGCTTCATAGAAAACAAAATTCTAATCACCGAATTTGCGTTCAAAGTTTAAAAAAGAATCAAATTCGATGGCCAACTTGTGATTTAGAACTTATTCCTTCAACGAAAAACAAATTTTGATCAACGAATCTATCTTCAAAGTTCTAAAATGATTCAATCAGATTGCCAGAACTTTAGAAACGTTCTTCTGATCACCGAATTTGTCTTGAAATTGATGAAAAAATTAAATTAGCTATAAACTTTCATTAGAACTGTGTGGTTTATTGAAAAAAAATTCTAATCACCGAATTTGTGTCCAAAGTTTAAAAAAGAATTAAATTCGATGGCCGATTGTGATTTAGAACTTATTCCTCATCGAAAAACAAATTTTGATCACCGAATTTATCTTCAAAGTTCTAAAATGATTCAATCAGATTGTCAGAATTTTAGAAACATTCTTCTGATCACCGAATTTGTCTTCAAAT
This sequence comes from Dascillus cervinus, assembly GCA_949768715.1. Lineage (NCBI taxonomy): Eukaryota > Metazoa > Arthropoda > Insecta > Coleoptera > Dascillidae > Dascillus > Dascillus cervinus. The sequence continues at coordinate 41,484,257 of OX458323.1, read as the reverse complement.
TGATGAAAAAATTGAATTAACTGTAAACTTTCGTTAGAATTGTGTGGTTTATTGGAAAAAAATTCCCAATCACCGAATTAGTGTTAAAAGATTAACAAAAAAATTAAGTTGCTTCATCGAAAAACAAATTTTGATCACCGAATTTCTCTTCAAAGTTCTAAAACAATTCAGATTGTCAGAATTTTAGAAACATTCTTCTGATCACTGAATTTGTCTTCAAATTGATGAAAAATTTCAATGTTTCAGTTCTTTGTCAAAATCGCCAGGTTTCCAGGCAGTCAAATTATGACAGTTATTTTGCTCCGTTGCTTGGCAACTACGAATGAAAGGTATTTTCTTTTTCCCTGAACAACTTCTAATTACATGATTCTGCTTTCGCCGATAAAATCGCAGTTTTATCGACAACTCAACAAAAGTCAGATGTAACTATTTTAGAATAATGGAAGTGATCACAATTTTGGCCGCATTCGCGCGCCATCCAGCGCCGAAAATGCGAACCGGAATATCATATAGCTAGCTACATCCAAATTACAAATACACAAATTTTTAAAAGTCCAGAAATTTCCGCGTTACGCAGGATATGCACATGTATCAACTCGCGTTGCGCGCACAGATTCACAAATTTTAATAAAAACGTTTTTTTCGCGATTCAAACGTCTCTGTCCGCATATTTACACTGAATTTTGAATTCGCCGAGACCGTTATGTCTTTGGAGATTTCAAGGTCGTTGTGTAGCATTGGCCTGAGGCTTGCGCCAAATTCACTTGAGATGTGGAGAACTCCAGCTGGGGTTTTCCCATCGCCAGCGCCGGATTCGAATCCAGGCCGACGCCGTTCGGATTCAGCGACGTCGTGACGCCCAAGACGCCTAAACAGAGCCAACTAATTAGTTCAGACAGTTGGCGAAATGTCGCTGGGGTAGAAAACATCGAGTGCAGTGAAAGTCGCTTATAACGAGCGAAATTGGCCCAATTGAACAGCAAAATGAATTTTGTGGGAAACGATTCCACGAGTCCGAAGGACGAGTGGAATTTCCAGCTTGAATTTTACGAATTTAACACATTATACCAATGTATATATGTATTTACAGTATTTTTTCAATTTATTTTATTCATATTGATAAAATATTTTACTTAATATATTGATATTACTAAATTATTTTCTTAAAAACATTTTATTTATATTGATAAAATGTTTTCTGTTATAATATAACTAGTGCTGTGATTATTATCGATGATTAATGAGTGAAATTGAGCTGGAGATTTCACGAGTCCGAAGGACGAGTGGAATGTCCAGCTTCAATTTCCCAAATTTGATTTAAATATTCAGAAAAGAAAATATTTTGGGAAACAAATAGTTTTTTAAAATAATTTAAAAAAAGTATAAGTACGAAATTTACTAGGAGAAAATTGTTTTTTGTCGTCGTTATAAGCGACTTTCACTGTATTTGAACGCTAGAAAAAGGTTCTGACCAAACGTGCATGATGCAACACACTACACACTGTTTGCACACATAATATTTTTAAGAGTGAAGAAAAAATACACTGAAAATTGCTCCATCGAGTTATTCTTGCACGCGAAGCCACTTCATGAACTAACTTTTTGCTTTATAAAGTTGATACGTCGGAAAAGAGTTTTGATGATTAACTAGGGGGGCAAAGTTGTACGAAATGCGGGGATTTTCCATCTAACAGGTAAAAACATGCTGAGAAACACGGCTAATGTAAACAACATTCAAATACCAAACCGGATTATACCCATTGCGTTATTCCCGAGTCACTTCATGAAGTTTGGTGCCGTTGGTGCGCATATTGGAATTACGTCGTTCTCCATCTGCAAAACGTTTCTGGTTTTACATAACCTCAAAAAAAAAATACTACAACAGTGTTAAGGCGATTCTCGCAGAGATAATTGAGGAATTAATCGAACTGTTCTTTGTGGTTAAAATGTGGCGAAAATAACAAATAAATTTGCTAAAAAAAATATAGTATTATACAACTAGTCTGTTTTTTAATTAGAGAGACAGTGTCTTTTTCGCGTTTTTTAAAATCTCATGAGTTTGGGAATTGCCACATTTGCATTCAAAAGTAAGTTTTTGTTGTATTTGATAACATTTATGCGAATTTCCAAATTTAAAATCTCGTTTGGCCATTTTCTAAGCTATTCAACGACTGAAATACAACTGATACGATTTTTTTTCGTTCATAGTACCATTTTAAATATCCACACGAACCCACAAATACCGCATAAGAAAGTTGGGACCGAATTGAAGAACTGATTTATAAATTTATTACCGAAAGACAGGGAGAAAAAATTAAGTAAATTAAGTCAAAGTGTGTTACAAATGTCAGCATTGAAAAATGATAAGAATAAAAATTATACAGCGCTTCAATCTCCACAACTTTTTTTTCTAACATTTTTTTGTAATTCCAAAAATCGATCCCTTTTTTTGAAAATTGTTTAACAAGATCTTAACTTGTCGATAACTTAGAAACGGCGTCGGTTCAGAAAAAAGTGACAAGAACAAAAATTACAGAATTTTTCAGTGTCGACAACTTTTCCTACGAACATTTTCTCGTAACTGAAAAATTGGCGCCAAATTGGTTATACCGGGTGTCTCAAGAGAAAAATATTGTCTCTAAACAACGTCCAGTTGCTGGTTTTCTCAAGTAAATTGGAGGAGAAAAATCTAAAAATTCGCACACAATTAAGTCAAAGTGTGCTACAAATGTAATGAAATGAAAAATGATAAGAATCAAAATTATACACAACAATTTTTTCTAACTTTTTTTAGATATGTGAATTCGCCTTAAATAAGTGTCCAAATTGCAAAGATAAAATAAGTCGGCCTGCAAAATTTCATTTCTTGTTTACTTTGTGCTTTCGGACTCGTGAAATCCGGTCGACCACTTAACACAGCCAAAGCGAGTGCGACACATCACATCACACAAGCGTCGAATCAAACCTCCTCAATTCAGAGCATCTGGCCGCATCTGTTATGCTTCAGCATAGGCGCGAATTCCAAGTCGTCTATTTCAGATCCTAACCTCAAAAAAATCATAACATACGGCGATGAGACGGAAACAAGAGAAAATCGGCGATTTTAACTCACCCGCTTTCGGTCCAATTCCGATCATGTCTTTGGGGTGGTTGGTTTTGATTGCGTTCATTCTTCTGTTTTGGACGTTGACCCCTTGGGGGCAGGCGAGGCCGCCGGGGGGCGGCGCCGGGCCCGGTATTCGCGGCCCTCTGGTGGGTTCCACCGGCAGCACTCTTCGTCTCTTCTTGGGCAGTTTGGCCCTGGCCTGAAATTCAAGTGTCTCCAGGTAACACAGGGCGACCAATACAATGCATATCCCCTAACCTTGCAATTTTATTAGGGTTTGGAATGTCATTCTTTACCACGATTTTTAATGTTTTTAATTTATGTGACAAAATGTTAAATATGTTAAATGTGTTTAATGTTCAATGTTTAGTGAAAATTTGTGAAACATGAGTGAAAATGGTGGAAATAACAACAAAATGTAGTAATAACTAAAGTCGGTAGTTTTATTAGAATTGTTTTGTTTCATTGGAAACAAAATTCTAATCACCGAATTTGTGTTCAAAGTTTAAAAAAGAACTAAATTCAATGGCCATTGTGATTTAGAACTTGTTCCTTCATCGAAAAACAAATTTTGATCACCGAATTTGTCTTCAAAGTTCTAAAATAATTCAATCAGATTGTCAGAACTTTAGAAACATTCTTCCGATCACAAAAATTGTCTTCAAATTGATGAAAAAATTAAATTCACTGTAAACTTTCATTAGAACTGTGTGGTTTATTGGAAAAAAGTTTTTAATCACAGAATTTGTTTATAAAGATTACAAAAAATTAAATTAAATTGTCAAATGTTATTAGAACTTGTCGCTTCATCGAAAAACAAATTTAGGTCATTGAATTTATCTTCAAAGTTCTAAAATAATTCAATCGGATTGTCAGAACTTTAGAAACGTTCTTCTGATCACCGAATTTGTCTTGAAATTGATGTAAAAATTAAATTAGCTATAAACTTTCATTAGAACTGTGTGATTTATTGGAAAAAAGTTTCTAATCACCGAATTTGTGTCCAAAGTTTAAAAAAGAATTAAATTCGATGGCCGATTGTGATTTAGAACTTATTCCTCATCGAAAAACAAATTTTGATCACCGAATTTGTCTTCAAAGTTCTAAAATAATTCAATCAGATTGTCGGAACTTTACAAACATTTTTCTGATCACCGAATTTGTCTTCAAATTGATGAAAAAATTGAATTAAATTGTCAAGTGTCATTAAAATTTGTCGCTTCATCGAAAAACAAATTTAGATCATCGAATTGGTTTTCAAAGTTCTAAAATAAACAATAAACAATGTTGTGTAAATTTCTGAACTGGAACATTGACGGCAGATTTGGAATGCATTCTCCAACCAGGAAAATCTTTATAATTGGTTGAAGAACAAAACAATTTAACGTTTATATGAAGCAATGCCAATACAAAACTATATCTTAAAGTTTCTAAATTTTTAGAGAATTTGTAGAAAAACAATCAGAAACATTAACAGATTTAAAACGCTCTTTAGAAAAAACTAACAAAAAAATGTGAAATTGAAAGAAAACTTAGAAACAATCGAAAATAAAGTCGAATTTCTTTAATACTGTTACTTCAGCCAAAATAAAAATAAAAAACAAATTCTAAATCCATTCTCTCATCAATTAGATAAGTTGTCGAACCAAATACAACAACACATTCAGATTGTTAGTTGCGATGAAATAAAGAAAATTGAACAAACGCAAAAAGATAAGAATTTGTTTGTTAACAATTTAATAATCGAGTTGGCGACGAAAATAAGAATGCTTAAGTTACAGCTTGAAAACTTACAATTTAAGTAATGTTTTTAATTTGAATTGAATTGAATTTTTATTAAAGAAATGCGAAATGTAAAGTTATCAGTTTGCACACTTAATAAATGAGTTTATAGATAAATCCAAATCTTTAGATGAAGATAAGAACTTATCAATCGCTGAAACGCACCTGGTTTGAAGCATTTCAACGAAACATGTAAGTAAAAACTGCTATAAATGTTCACAAATTATGTTAATTTACAAGTAAATAATTCTTATTAATATTCAAATAAGGATATTGTATTGTAATTTGATATAAAGCTTTTGTAAACGACAATAAAAATTAAATTAATGTACTATGATCAATCTAATCAACCTGATAAATCTAAGAATCGTATTTTAGTTTTTAAAATGCTTTAAGAATTGCAAATGAAGTAATGTTTTTAATTTAAATTAAATTAAACTGTGAACTTACTAGTTTGCACACTTCATAAATGAGTTTATAGATAAATCCAAATCTTGAGATAAGGATAAGAACTTGTCATTCACTGAAACACACCTGGTTTGAATCATTTCAACGAAAGATGTAAGTAAAACTTGCAATAATGTTCACAGATTAAATTAATTTAGAACTAAACAATTGTTATTAATTTTCAAATAAGGAAATTTTATTGTTATATGATGCAAATGTATTGTAGGCGAAAATAAACCAAAAAATGAATGTACTTTGCTCAATCTAATCAATCTGATAAATGTAAAAATTGTATTTTAGTTTTTAAAATGTTTTCCTGTTCGCAGCTGATTTATTTAATAAAAGTTAATTTTTAGAATGTCGTCAAGTACGGAAAAGGAAGAAGTGATCGAATCAGATGAAGAATTAGACACAAATTGTTCCGCCAACACAGAACGACAAAAACCAGGTAGCTCAGGTCAAAGTCACGAATTAATGACAACAAAAGTGGAGAAATTTATAAATCATTTTGAAAGTGAAATAATAAAACTACAAAAAGAATCAGCCGCTGAATTAGAAACGTACAAAAAAGAAATACAAAATTTAAAATCTGAAAATCAGAAGTTAGCAACCGAATTGGCAAGTAAGAATGACGCAAGAACTGAAGTTAACAAAATGATGAAAGAGAAAGAGGAAGAAATTAATAAATTACAAAAGGACGCAGCTGCTAAACTAGAGACTCACACAATGAAATTCCAAACTTTAAAATTTGAAAATCTGAAGTTAAAAAACAAATTGGTACGTTGTGAGAATGATGAAAGAATAGAAGTTAACAAAATGATGAGAGCGAAAGAGGAAGTAGTTCAAAAGTTACATAAATTACAAAAAGAAGCAGCCGCCGAAATAGATACACTCAAAACAGGAATGCAAACTGTAAAATTTGAAAATCAGAAGTTAACAACCGAATTGGAAAGTTGTAAGAATGATGCAACAACTGAACTTAACAGAATGATGACAGAGAAAGAGGAAGCAAGTTATAAATTACAAAAATTACAAAAAGAAACAGCCGCCGAAATAGATACACACAAAAAAGGAATGCAAACTTTAAGAACTGAAAATCAGAAGTTAACAACCGAATTGACAAGTTGTAAGAAGGAAACCGAACGACACACAAAACTACTTCAGTCTGATAATTCCGGTTCACAGAAACAAATAGAAAAATTAGATCCAAACAAAAAAGAAACAGAAAGTTTAAAAAACCTTCTTGTGAATAGTCATCGTCTAAGACAATTGAAGGTAGGGGAACTGCAGACGAATCTAAGTGGCAATTCAACCTCCCTATTTATAAAAGACATAGAGTTTAATTACTTGGCACCTGGCACCTTCGACAACTTCTCTTCACTCACCAAATTTAATATTGATAGCAGCGGTTTGACCTTCCTCGAAAACGGGGTTTTCAACAACTTGACCAATCTGACCAGTTTGAGACTGGCTCATAACAATCTTACTTGTTTCGAGGGAAATGTCTTCACGGGTTTGAAGAAATTGACGTACATTTCTTTGTACTCCAACAAGATCACCAATTTACCTCCCCAATTGTTTAGAGGGTTGGACAGTTTGGAGATAATCGATTTGAGTTATAATAAAATTGCAGTGTTTGATGAAGACTTGTTGGTGGGGTTGAATCGGCTCATTCGTTTTTATGCTGGGAATAATAACCTCACAAGCATTTCCGAAAAGTTGTTTGAGGATTGTGTTAAGTTGGAAAAAATCCATCTTCAAAATAATAAAATCGTAGGGTTGAAAAAAACTATTTTCGATGGTTTGCACAATTTGAAGTTGCTGAATCTGCATAATAACCCGCTGAACGAGATGGATAAGAAGGCATTGAAGATGTTAATAATCGAGGATTTTAGGATATAGCTTTGTATAATTGCTGTATTATGTTTCTTTATGTAATAATGAATTTTTATTGTTTGGAGGTTAAATAATGGGTCAAAAATGATTAAATAGATTTTTTAAATCCAACTGTTTACATTTTTGATTGAATTTCGAACGAGTGTCAATCTATATATAATAAAATCCGGTTATAACGAACTTCATTCCAAGTCCCGACATTTTCCCCTACATAACAATGTAAAAATTAATCATTTACAACAAACTCTGATATAACGAACCTGAAAAAGCAGAAATTAATAAAATGTCAATCGACCATAACGAACTTTGCATTGTATATAACGCGTAATAACCTTTGAATCTGATGATAAATTTTCATTAATGAGTACTAATTACAAAAATAGAAACAGCAATTTCAGCAATTGAAGAAGGGCTTTATGTAAGAAGTACCTAAGTCACTGTTCATATGTCATATTTTAGATTTGATGTTTCAGTTTGATTTGGAAATCACATTGTTTTGACCTTAAATGATCTTTTTCTGCTAAAGTAAGTCTGCTTTAGCAAAAAAAGGTCAGTCAAAATCAAAACAACGTCATTTCCAGATCTCAAATATCACAGAATATGAAAAATGACTTGGGTACTTCTTACATAGAGGCCTACAATTAAAAAATTAAATTTTTGTCGAAAACTTGAACATAAATGACTATTATGTAAACAATTTATTAGTTGCGATTTATATATTTATAAAGTGGTTCTTAACCTTTTTCTGTTGTAACTTGAATTTAGTTATTATGAAAATAAATTCACGTTTTGATATTCTGGGACAGAAAAATCTCATTTTGTGTCAGAAAAAGGAGAATCTGAGACAGAAAATTCGATTCTAAGTGAGAAAAATCACTTTATGAGTGAAAAGTCACATTCTGAATTAAAAAATTCGATTCTGGGTCAGAAAAATCACTTCCTCAGACAGATAAAGCACATTCTGGGACAGAAAAAGCAGATTATTTAACAAAACATTCGATTCTAAGTTAGAAAAATCACATTCTGAGACAGAAAAATCGATTTTAAATCGGCAAAATCATATCCTCAGTCAGAAAAAGCAGATTCTGAGACAGGAAATTCGATTCTGAATCGGAAAAAGCAGATTCTGAGACAGAAAAATCGATTCTGAATCGGAAAAAGCAGATTATGAGACAGAAAAAGCCGATTCTGAGACAGAAAATTCGATTCTAAGTGAGAAAAATCACTTTATGAGTGAAAAGTCACATTCTGAATTAAAAAATTCGATTCTGGGTCAGAAAAATCACTTCCTCAGACAGATAAAGCACATTCTGGGACAGAAAAAGCAGATTATTTAACAAAACATTCGATTCTAAGTTAGAAAATCACATTCTGAGACAGAAAAATCGATTTTAAATCGGCAAAATCATATCCTCAGTCAGAAAAAGCAGATTCTGAGACAGGAAATTCGATTCTGAATCGGAAAAAGCAGATTCTGAGACAGAAAAATCGATTCTGAATCGGAAAAAGCAGATTATGAGACAGAAAAAGCCGATTCTGAGACAGAAAATTCGATTCTAAGTGAGAAAAATCACTTTATGAGTGAAAAGTCACATTCTGAATTATTAAATTCGATTCTGGGTCAGAAAAATCACTTCCTCAGACAGATAAAGCACATTCTGGGACAGAAAAAGCAGATTATTTAACAAAACATTCGATTCTAAGTTAGAAAAACCACATTCTGAGACAGAAAAATCGATTTTAAATCGGCAAAATCATATCCTCAGTCAGAAAATGCAGATTCTGGGACAGAAAAAGCAGATTCTGAGACAGAAAAGTCGATTCTTAGTTAGAAAAATCACATTCTGAGACAGAAAAATCGATTTTAAATCGGCAAAATCATATCCTCAGTCAGAAAAAGCAGATTCTGAGACAGGAAATTCGATTCTGAATCGGAAAAAGCAGATTCTGAGACAGAAAAATCGATTCTGAATCGGAAAAAGCAGATTATGAGACAGAAAAAGCCGATTCTGAGACAGAAAATTCGATTCTAAGTGAGAAAAATCATGAGTGAAAAGTCACATTCTGAATTAAAAAATTCGATTCTGGGTCAGAAAAATCACATCCTCAGACAGATAAAGCACATTCTGGAACAGAAAAAGCAGATTATTTAACAAAACATTCGATTCTAAGTTAGAAAAATCACATTCTGAGACAGAAAAATCGATTTTAAATCGGCAAAATCATATCCTCAGTCAGAAAATGCAGATTCTGGGACAGAAAAAGCAGATTATTTAACAAAACATTCGATTCTAAGTTAGAAAAATCACATTCTGAGACAGAAAAATCGATTTTAAATCGGCAAAATCATATCCTCAGTCAGAAAATGCAGATTCTGGGACAGAAAAAGCAGATTCTGAGACAGAAAAGTCGATTCTTAGTTAGAAAAATCACATTCTGAGACAGGAAATCGATTTTAAATCGGAAAAATCATATCCTCAGTCAGAAAATGCAGATTCTGGGACAGAAAAAGCAGATTCTGAGACAGAAAAGTCGATTCTTAGTTAGAAAAATCACATTCTGAGACAGGAAATCGATTTTAAATCGGAAAAATCATATCCTCAGTCAGAAAATGCAGATTCTGGGACAGAAAAAGCAGATTCTGAGACAGAAAAGTCGATTCTTAGTTAGAAAAATCACATTCTGAGACAGGAAATCGATTTTAAATCGGAAAAATCATATCCTCAGTCAGAAAATGCAGATTCTGGGACAGAAAAAGCAGATTCTGAGACAGAAAAGTCGATTCTTAGTTAGAAAAATCACATTCTGAGACAGGAAATCGATTTTAAATCGGAAAAATCATATCCTCAGTCAGAAAATGCAGATTCTGGGACAGAAAAAGCAGATTCTGAGACAGAAAAGTCGATTCTTAGTTAGAAAAATCACATTCTGAGACAGGAAATCGATTTTAAATCGGAAAAATCATATCCTCAGTCAGAAAATGCAGATTCTGGGACAGAAAAAGCAGATTCTGAGACAGAAAAGTCGATTCTTAGTTAGAAAAATCACATTCTGAGACAGGAAATCGATTTTAAATCGGAAAAATCATATCCTCAGTCAGAAAATGCAGATTCTGGGACAGAAAAAGCAGATTCTGAGACAGAAAAGTCGATTCTTAGTTAGAAAAATCACATTCTGAGACAGGAAATCGATTTTAAATCGGCAAAATCATATCCTCAGTCAGAAAATGCAGATTCTGGGACAGAAAAAGCAGATTCTGAGACAGAAAAGTCGATTCTTAGTTAGAAAAATCACATTCTGAGACAGGAAATCGATTTTAAATCGGAAAAATCATATCCTCAGTCAGAAAATGCAGATTCTGGGACAGAAAAAGCAGATTCTGAGACAGAAAAGTCGATTCTTAGTTAGAAAAATCACATTCTGAGACAGGAAATCGATTTTAAATCGGCAAAATCATATCCTCAGTCAGAAAATGCAGATTCTGGGACAGAAAAAGCAGATTCTGAGACAGAAAAGTCGATTCTTAGTTAGAAAAATCACATTCTGAGACAGGAAATCGATTTTAAATCGGCAAAATCATATCCTCAGTCAGAAAATGCAGATTCTGGGACAGAAAAAGCAGATTCTGAGACAGAAAAGTCGATTCTTAGTTAGAAAAATCACATTCTGAGACAGGAAATCGATTTTAAATCGGCAAAATCATATCCTCAGTCAGAAAATGCAGATTCTGGGACAGAAAAAGCAGATTCTGAGACAGAAAAGTCGATTCTTAGTTAGAAAAATCACATTCTGAGACAGGAAATCGATTTTAAATCGGAAAAATCATATCCTCAGTCAGAAAATGCAGATTCTGGGACAGAAAAAGCAGATTCTGAGACAGAAAAGTCGATTCTTAGTTAGAAAAATCACATTCTGAGACAGGAAATCGATTTTAAATCGGAAAAATCATATCCTCAGTCAGAAAATGCAGATTCTGGGACAGAAAAAGCAGATTCTGAGACAGAAAAGTCGATTCTTAGTTAGAAAAATCACATTCTGAGACAGGAAATCGATTTTAAATCGGCAAAATCATATCCTCAGTCAGAAAATGCAGATTCTGGGACAGAAAAAGCAGATTCTGAGACAGAAAAGTCGATTCTTAGTTAGAAAAATCACATTCTGAGACAGGAAATCGATTTTAAATCGGAAAAATTATATCCTCAGTCAAAAAATGCAAATTCTCGGACAGAAAAAGCAGATTCTGAGACAGAAAAGTCGATTCTTAGTTAGAAAAATCACATTCTGAGACAGGAAATCGATTTTAAATCGGAAAAATCATATCCTCAGTCAGAAAATGCAAATTCTCGGACAGAAAAAGCAGATTCTGAGACAGAAAAGTCGATTCTTAGTTAGAAAAATCACATTCTGAGACAGGAAATCGATTTTAAATCGGAAAAATTATATCCTCAGTCAGAAAATGCAAATTCTCGGACAGAAAAAGCAGATTCTGAGACAGAAAAGTCGATTCTTAGTTAGAAAAATCACATTCTGAGACAGGAAATCGATTTTAAATCGGAAAAATTATATCCTCAGTCAGAAAATGCAAATTCTCGGACAGAAAAAGCAGATTCTGAGACAGAAAAGTCGATTCTTAGTTAGAAAAATCACATTCTGAGACAGGAAATCGATTTTAAATCGGAAAAATTATATCCTCAGTCAGAAAATGCAAATTCTCGGACAGAAAAAGCAGATTCTGAGACAGAAAAGTCGATTCTTAGTTAGAAAAATCACATTCTGAGACAGGAAATCGATTTTAAATCGGAAAAATCATATCCTCAGTCAGAAAATGCAGATTCTGGGACAGAAAAAGCAGATTCTGAGACAGAAAAGTCGATTCTTAGTTAGAAAAATCACATTCTGAGACAGGAAATCGATTTTAAATCGGCAAAATCATATCCTCAGTCAGAAAATGCAGATTCTGGGACAGAAAAAGCAGATTCTGAGACAGAAAAGTCGATTCTTAGTTAGAAAAATCACATTCTGAGACAGGAAATCGATTTTAAATCGGAAAAATTATATCCTCAGTCAGAAAATGCAAATTCTCGGACAGAAAAAGCAGATTCTGAGACAGAAAAGTCGATTCTTAGTTAGAAAAATCACATTCTGAGACAGGAAATCGATTTTAAATCGGAAAAATTATATCCTCAGTCAGAAAATGCAAATTCTCGGACAGAAAAAGCAGATTCTGAGACAGAAAAGTCGATTCTTAGTTAGAAAAATCACATTCTGAGACAGGAAATCGATTTTAAATCGGAAAAATTATATCCTCAGTCAGAAAATGCAAATTCTCGGACAGAAAAAGCAGATTCTGAGACAGAAAAGTCGATTCTTAGTTAGAAAAATCACATTCTGAGACAGGAAATCGATTTTAAATCGGAAAAATCATATCCTCAGTCAGAAAATGCAGATTCTGGGACAGAAAAAGCAGATTCTGAGACAGAAAAGTCGATTCTTAGTTAGAAAAATCACATTCTGAGACAGGAAATCGATTTTAAATCGGCAAAATCATATCCTCAGTCAGAAAATGCAGATTCTGGGACAGAAAAAGCAGATTCTGAGACAGAAAAGTCGATTCTTAGTTAGAAAAATCACATTCTGAGACAGGAAATCGATTTTAAATCGGAAAAATTATATCCTCAGTCAGAAAATGCAAATTCTCGGACAGAAAAAGCAGATTCTGAGACAGAAAAATCGATTCTGAGCACACTTTATGAATATGTGCACTGCAATTTGTATGGTTTTACCTAGGAAAACCGACTCTTTTGTTGTAATCATTGAAAACGAAAAATTTGACCTGAGTACACTTTATGAAAATGTGGATTTTAACATAAGTCAAACAAAAGAAAAAGATAAAATGAAAAAAAATTTCTATTTATTTAGTTTGTTAATAGTTAAAGTGTAAGTGTAAAAGTTAAAAGGCGAAGAATTATCGAAACCTTGCAATTTTATTAGGGTTTGGAATGCCATTCCTTGACAAAGTTTCTAGCAATTTAGTTTGTTATTAGTTAAAGCGTAAGTGTAAGTGTAAAGGTGGAGAACTATAGAAACCTTGCAATTTTATTAGGGTTTGGTTTATTAAAGAAGTGCGAAATGTAAACTTATTAGTTTGGACACTTAATAAATGAGTTTATAGATAAATTAAATTCTTGAGATAAAGATAAAAACTTATCATTCGCTGAAACACACCTGGTTTGAAGCATTTCAACGAAACATGTAAGTAAATATGTAAATATTCACAGTTTAAATTAATTTAGAACTAAATAATTCTTATTAATATTCAAATGAGGAAATTTTATTGTAATTTGATGCAAAGGTTTTGTAGGCGAAAATAAACATAATATGAATGTACTTTGCGCTATCTAATCGAACTGATAAGTGTAAGAATTGTATTTTAGTTGTTAAAGTGTTTTCCTGTTCGCAGTTGATTTATTTAGTAACAGTAAATTTTTAGAATGTCGCCAAGTACGGAAAAGGAAGAAGTGATCGAATCAGCTGAAGAATTAGACACAAATTCTCCCATCAATACAATACAACAAAAACCAGGTAGCTCAGCAAAATTCTATGCGGTCGAAGGTCAAAGGTACGAATTATTGATGACAAATTTTGAAAGATTAATAAATCATTTTGATAATCACCTGGAAGAAAAGAACGATGAGAAAAAACCAATTCAAGTTCAAATCAACGAACTAACAAACAAAATTGAGTCAGTAAAGACTTTGCTGGAGAAGCAATTAAAGGAAAAAGAAAAAGAAATAAAGAATTTACAAATAGCAGCTGCCGGTGAATTAGAGACACTCAAAAAAGGAATGCAATCTTTAAAATCTGAAAATCAGAAGTTAATAACCGAATTGGAAGGTTGTAAGAATGAAGCGAGAACTGAACTTAACAAAATGATGGCAGTGAAAGAAGAAGCAATTAAGAACTTACAAAATGAAAAATCAAGAACCATATCAGTTGAGCAACAGCAGAAAGAAATGCTTGCAACTGCAACGGCCGAAAAGAATGACCTTAAATCTACCAAAACGAAACTTGAAGAAAAAGTTAATAAAACCGAAAATTCCGATTTACAGAAACAAATAGCAAACAAAAAAGAAATACAAAGTTTAAAAAAACTTCTTGACATTAATCACAATCTAAGAAAAGTAAATGAAGTGGACCTGAAATCGAAGCTTGGTGACAATTCGACTTCCCTCTGCATAAAAGACAGAATGATGTGGCACCTGGAACCTTCGACAATCTCTCTTCACTCACTAAATTGGAATTGCAATACTGCAGTCTGACCTTCCTCGAAAACGGGGTTTTCAACAACTTGACCAATCTGATTCATTTAGGCCTGTCTTGCTATGTGACTTGTTTGGAGGGAAAGATCTTCGCGGGTTTGAAGAAATTGAAGACTATTTCTTTGTCCTGGAACAACATCACCACGTTTCCTCCCCAATTGTTTAGAGGGTTGGACAGTTTGGAGATTATCGATTTGCGTTTTAATAAAATTTCCATGCTTGATGAAGACTTGTTGGCGGGATTGAATCGGCTCACTTCTTTTAATACGTCATTTAATAACCTCACAAGCATTCCCGAAAATTTGTTTCGGGATTGTGTTAAGTTGGAATACGTCTATCTTTTCATTAATAAAATCGTACGGTTGAGAAAAACTATTTTTGATAGTTTGCACAATTTGAAGTTGCTGGATTTGAGGAATAACCCGCTGGACGAGATGGATAAGAACGCATTGAAGCTGTTAAAAATCGAAGCTTTTGAAATATAACTTGTCGTAATTGCTTCATTATGTTTCTTTATGCAATAATAATTTTGTATTGTTTGAAGGTTAAATAAGGGGACATAAAATGATTAAATAAATTTTTTAAATGCAACTGTTTACATTTTTTATTGAATTTGGAACGAGCGTCAATCTATATACAGTTGAATCCGATTAAAACGACTTCGATTATAGCGAACCACCGGGTATAACGAACTTCATTCCAAGTCCCGACATTTTCCCCAATGCACTTATACTTAATAAAATAAATACATATTATTATAATACAAACAAAATCTCATTCATAACAAAATAAAAGAAATAAATGTCATACAAAACATAATTATTTATAATTCATTCATTTTGTTCTACGCTGTAAAAATAAATCAAGATTCCCTAGTTTGTGTCAGAAAAAGCAGATTCTGAGACAGAGAAAACGATTCTGAGCGAGAAAAATCATTTTCTGAGTCAGATAATTCGGTTCAGAAAAATCCATTCTGAGTCAGAGGAATCACATTATGAGACACCAGAATCGATTCTTAGTTAGAAAGATCACTTTCCGAGTCTGAAAATCTGAAAAATCATATCCTCAGTCAGAAAAAGCAGATTATGGGACAGAAAATTCGATTCTGAGTTAGAAAAATCAACCTTTATGAAAATGTGGATTCTAACATAACTAAAAAAACAAAAAAAAAGACCTGAGCAAACTTTATGAAAGTGTGCACTGCAATTTGTATGGTTTCGCTTAGGTAACCGGCCTCTTTTGTTGTAATCATTTGAAAACGAAAAAATTTACCTGAGCACACTTTATGAAAATGTGAATTCTAACATAAGTCGA
The DNA here is from genome assembly GCA_949768715.1 of Dascillus cervinus. Taxonomy (NCBI): domain Eukaryota; kingdom Metazoa; phylum Arthropoda; class Insecta; order Coleoptera; family Dascillidae; genus Dascillus; species Dascillus cervinus. Next base: position 41,468,393 of record OX458323.1, on the reverse strand, counting down.
AAAAAAAAGAAAAACTAATTATAGTTATTTAGTTTGTTAATAGTTAAAGTGTAAGTGTAAAAGTAAAAAGGCGAAGAACTATCGAAACCTTGCAATTTTATTAGGGTTTGAAATGTCATTCCTTGACAAACTATCGAAACCTTGCAATTTTATTAGGGTTTGAAATGTCATTCCTTGACAAACTATCGAAACCTTGCAATTTTATTAGGGTTTGAAATGTCATTCCTTGACAAACTATCGAAACCTTGCAATTTTATTAGGGTTTGAAATGTCATTCCTTGACAAACTATCGAAACCTTGCAATTTTATTAGGGTTTGAAATGTCATTCCTTGACAAACTATCGAAACCTTGCAATTTTATTAGGGTTTGAAATGTCATTCCTTGACAAACTATCGAAACCTTGCAATTTTATTAGGGTTTGAAATGTCATTCCTTGACAAACTATCGAAACCTTGCAATTTTATTAGGGTTTGAAATGTCATTCCTTGACAAACTATCGAAACCTTGCAATTTTATTAGGGTTTGAAATGTCATTCCTTGACAAACTATCGAAACCTTGCAATTTTATTAGGGTTTGAAATGTCATTCCTTGACAAACTATCGAAACCTTGCAATTTTATTAGGGTTTGAAATGTCATTCCTTGACAAACTATCGAAACCTTGCAATTTTATTAGGGTTTGAAATGTCATTCCTTGACAAACTATCGAAACCTTGCAATTTTATTAGGGTTTGGAATGCCATTCCTTGACAAACTATCGAAACCTTGCAATTTTATTAGGGTTTGAAATGTCATTCCTTGACAAACTATCGAAACCTTGCAATTTTATTAGGGTTTGAAATGTCATTCCTTGACAAACTATCGAAACCTTGCAATTTTATTAGGGTTTGAAATGTCATTCCTTGACAAACTATCGAAACCTTGCAATTTTATTAGGGTTTGAAATGTCATTCCTTGACAAACTATCGAAACCTTGCAATTTTATTAGGGTTTGGAATGCCATTCCTTGACAAACTATCGAAACCTTGCAATTTTATTAGGGTTTGGAATGCCATTCCTTGATAAAGTTTCAAGCAATTTAGTTTGTTATTAGCTAAAGTGTAAGTGTAAGTGTAAAAGTTAAAAGGCGAAGAACTACCAAAACCTTGCAATTTTATTAGGGTTTGAAATGTCATTCCTTGATAAAGTTTTTAGTTATTTAGTTTGTTAATAGTTAAAGTGTAAGTGTAAAAATTAAAAGGCGAAGAACTACCAAAACCTTGCAATTTTATCAGGGTTGGGAATGTCATTCCTTGACAAAGTTTCTAGTAATTTAATTTGTTAACAGTTAAAGTGTAAGTGTAAATATTTACCTTGCAATTTTATTAGGGTTTTGGAATGTTATTCCTTGACAACGTTTCCAGTTATTCAGTTTGTTAATAGTTAAAGACTTTTACACTTCAACTTACAATTAGTGTAAGTGTAAAAATTATAAGGTGAAGAAGCATCAATACCTTGCAATTTTATTAGGGTTTTGGAATGCCATTCCTTGACAAACTTTCTAGCAATTTAGTTTGTTATTAGCTAAAGTGTAAGTGTAAGTGTAAAAGTTAAAAGGCGAACAACTATCGAAACCTTGCACTTTTATTAGGGTTTGGAATGCCATTCCTTGACAAAGTTTCAAGCAATTTAATTTGTTATTAGCTAAAGTGTAAGTGTAAGTGTAAAGGTGGAAAACTATCGAAACGTTGCAATTTTATTAGGATTTGGAATGCCATTCCTTGACAAACCTTCTAGTTATTTAGTTTGTTAATAGTTAAAGTGTAAGTTGCCATTCCTTGTCAAAGTTTCTAGTAATTTAGTTTGTTAATACTTAAACTGTAAGTTGCTATTCCTTGATAAAGTTTCTAGTTATTTAGTTAGTTAATACTTAAAGTGTAAGTTGCCATTCCTTGATAAAGTTTCTAGTAATTTAGTTTGTTAATACTTAAAGTGTAAGTTGCCATTCCTCGATAAAGTTTCTAGTTATTTAGTTTGTTAATAGTAAAAGTCTAAGTGTAAAAGTTAAAAGACGAAAAACTATCGAAACCTTGCAATTTTATTAGGGTTTGGAATGCAATTCCTTGACAAACTTTCTAGCAATTTAGTTTGTTATTAGCTAAAGTGTAAGTGTAAGTGTAAAGGTGGAAAACTATCGAAACGTTGCAATTTTATTAGGGTTTGGAATGTCATTCCTTGTCAAACTTTCTAGCAATTTAGTTTGTTATTAGCTAAAGTGTAAGTGTAAGTGTAAAGGTGTAAAACTATCGAAATTGTCTGCTTACCTGCGTGTGACTGTAGTACATCGCAAAATTGGAAACAATAACAGGCACCGGCAGCGCAATCGTGAGAACCCCAGCCAGCGCGCACAGCGCCCCCACGAACATCCCAATGTAAGTCTTCGGCACCATATCCCCGTACCCCACAGTGGTCATCGTCACCAGCGCCCACCACAGCCCCAGCGGAATGCTCTTAAAATCATTATGAGGATTCGCCTGAATCCGCTCCGCGTAATACACCAAACTCGCGAAAATCACGATCCCCAGCACCAGGAAGAACACCAGCAGCGTCAGCTCCTTGGCCGACGCCCGGAACGTCTGGATCAGGATCTTCAGCCCGGAGGAGTGGCGCGTCAGCTTGAACAGCCGCATTATCCTGATGATGGAGAAGAACTCCATGATGTCGGCGTTCTCCAGGTGCGAGGCGAACTTGCGCAGCACCAGGTCGATGTAGAAGCTGGCGGTGGCGATGTAGTCGATGATGTTCACCGAGGAGTTGATGAACTCGCACTTGTTCGGGGAGGCCACGAACCGGATGAGGATCTCGAAGGTGAACCAGGCGTTGCAGATGCACTCGATGTAGAAGAAGGCCACGTGGGCGTCGGTGTCGGTCTTGTCGACGGTGTAGTCGGTGCCGTTGGCGGCGGTGCGGATGACGACGGTTTTTATCATGGGGACTTTCATGTCTGGGTGGGTTTTTAGGCAGAAGGAGAGGATGGAGACGCAGATGAAGAAGACGGACATGATGCCGATCACCTGAAAAACAAAACGAGCAATCAAGAACAAAACTGATTTTTGAAGGGGGAGATTTCGCTCGTTTTTCGGACTCGTGGAATTTCCAGTTCATATTTTATATATATATATTATACCATATTGAATCTTATCTGAATATTTAATTTAAATTTGGGAAATTGAAGCTGGAGATTCCGCTCGTTCTTCGGACTCGTGGAATTTCCAGTTCATAACATGCATTAATAAATTTGTATTGTTTGGGTCAGAAAATGTCGAAATAGATTTTTTAAATGCAACTGTTTACATTCATTATTGAATTTGCAACGAGTGTCAATCTATATGTACAACGTGATGCAACATCGATTATACAATTTCGATCGAGGAGTTAAATAACGGCGAAATTATTTTCCTTTCGTTTTGTGTTTAACCCATTAAGTACCAGCGTCATATTTATAGGACAGGCTTAAGGAACGTCATTTCGACAATTCCGATCTGTCGAATTTAATTTAGTTTTCTAATCTTCAAAAAGTAACTAAGATTGAAGTGGACGTAAAACAATTCAGCCAGCATTTAATTTAATCACAATTTATCCCATCAAGTACCAGTGTCATATTTATAGGACAAGCGATGTGACATTTTTGTTAAATAGTTTTCCTTCAATTTAAATAACAATTTTTCTACGCCCTTAATTGATTTATTTCGACTGTCAATAATAATATTGCTCCAACTCCACTTTTTCATGAAAATTTTTGATGATATTCATGTTCTGCGTGTCAAGAAAACGTATGTAGTGTATCAGATGAAAAAGGAGAATTTCAAAGCCTATCATGAAGTCGATGCCAATACTAATTTGAAGAAAACGCCCTATTCGAAAATAAAACGCGTTGTTTATGAGAAAGGAAACTATCCTTTACACAAAAATTCGAGACACTCTCGAGTATTTTATTGCAGAAGAAAACATCAAGAGAAAACAATAAACTTCACCAGTTCCTAACTTAATCACAGCTTTCAAGAATATATCAGAAGACAAAATAAATAATCTTTATCCCCAGTTCGCTCAAAAAAATTGCGAGACAGCAAAGAAAAAAAAAGAAGGATTGATCTTTTTATATTTTGTAATATTGTGTAATTAAATTCAGCAATAAGCTAAAAATTTGAATTTATTTATTTTATGTGGAAAAGATTTTGAATGATCCAAGTAAATTATAAATTGTCCCAACTCCTGGAAGATTGGACATTCTTCTTCTTGAAAATCCAACATCCACTGTCCTAACTCCAAAAAATTTATTGATATCTACAATGTGGGTTATGTGGGAGTTACAGAAATCTGTAGTATAATTCTACTGTAAGAAATTCCTCAAAAAATTAGTATTATAAAGCGGTATATTCTATAAATTAAAGAATGTATGTTGACAAACTTTCAACCTCCTCTCATGGACAAATCACATAAGTGGAGTTAGAATAATCTTATACTTATCAGGCGATTTACTAGTTGTACTTTAACCCATTAAGTACCAACGTCACATTTATAGGACAAGCAATGTAACTTTTTTTAACCATTCAAATTTATTCAAATTTTAAACAACTTCTACAGTAATTAGTTAATGCATCCACTACATTGTAGTGTATTTTTTTCTCGTGGCAGTTTTGTTTTAGTTTAAGAACAAAAAAATATTGAACTTTTTCGATGTGCATCAATTTATCAATTTATGACATGATTTTTGTTGAAAAACATGTCTCATCTATTACTGCCATGTTTATACTATAAAAAATTTTAAAAACTGTCTTGTCCTACGATTGTATATTATTTATCTAATTTTAACATTACTGGAGTGAAAAGGAGGACCTTGGTGTAGATATTATTACTGTATGCCAAGAAATAAATATCTAAAAATAAAACCTTTCAAATTTAAACCTTTGATTCAAATGGTTAATAATGAATTTAAAAAATACAGAATTTTAAAAAAATCTTTATCAGTTGATGAAATGTACAAATATTTATGGCACTGCGGACTAAAGACGTAATAAAGGAGTGTAGAGATAAATTAAATTCTTTAGATAAAGATAAGAACTTATCATTCACTGAAATTCACCTCATTTACAACAGTCTAACGTAACAAGTAAGTAAAAATTGCAATAAATGTTCGCAGATTTAATTAATTTAGATCTAAACAATTCTTATTAGTTTTCAAATAGGGAAATTTCATTGTAATTTGATGCAAAGGTTTTGTAGGCGAAAATAGATATTAACTTAATGTACTATGATCAATCTAATCAACCCGATAAATGTTTTTTAAATGTTTCCCTGTTCGAAGTTGATGTTGATTTAATTAATAAATAAATAATTAAAATTTTCCAACTGATAGTTTCATCCAATAATTTTTGATGAATTTATTTATCAAGTTTTGAAATGAAAAAATGTTGGATTGCGTGAAGTAACTTTGATAACGAATTTTGAAAAACTGGATTTTGATGATTCAATAAAAAAAATTTTACAATTTGATGAAACCGTCATTTATTATAATTAAAACTTTCTAACTGATACTTTCATGTAATATTTTTTTGTGAATTTATTTTATCAAGTTTTGAAATGAAAAATGTGTTTTATTGTATGGAGTAACTTTGACAGGAAATTTTGAAAAACCGAATTTTTATTATGATGAAGTGGCTTCGAAAATAAGAGCCCTGAAGTGCCACCTTGAAAAATTACAATTGAAATAATATTTTTAATTTGAATTAAATTGAACTTTGAACTTATTACTTTGCACACTTCATAAACGAGTTTATAGATAAATCAAATTGTTGAGATAAAGATAAAAACTTATCATTCGCTGAAACGCACCTGATTTGGAGCATTTGAACGAAACAAGTAAGTAAAAATTGCAATAAATGTTCACAGATTAAATTAATTTAGAATCAAACAATTCTTATTAATTGTCAAATATGGAAATTTCATTGTAATTTAATGCAACGGTATTGTAGACGAAAATAAACATAAAATTAATGTACTTTGTTCAATCTAATCAAACTGATAAGTGTAAGAATTGTATTTGAGTTTTTAAAATTTTTCCTATTCGCAGTTGATTTATTTAATAAAAGTCAATTTTCAGAATGGCGTCAAGAACGAATAACGATGAAGTGGTCGAATCAGCTGAAGAATTAGACACACATTATCCAGTCAACAGAGAACAACAACAAAAACCAGGTAGCTCAGCAAAATTCTATGGGGCTGAAAGTCAAAGGTAAGAATTATTGATGACAAATTTTGAAATATTAATAAATCGTTTTGATAGTCACCTGGAAGAAAAGAACGATGAAAAAAAAGCAATTCAATTTCAAATCACAGAACTAACAAACAAATTTGAGTCATTAAAGACTTTGTTGGAGACGCAATTAAAAGAAAAGGAAAATGAAATAAGGAATTCACAAAAAGAAGCTGTCGGTGAATTAGATGCGCAAAAAAAGGAAATACAAAATTTAAAATTTGAAAATCAGAAGTTAACAACCGAATTGGAAAGTTGTAAGAATAATGCAAGAACTGAACTTAATAAAATGAAGACAGAGAAAAAGAAAGCAATTAAGAAATTACAAAACGATATTAAATATGAAAAGACAAGAAGCGCATCAGTGGAGCAACAGCTTAAAGAATCGCTTGCAACAGCTACGGCCGAAAAGAATGACCTAAAATGTTCCAAAACGAAACTTGAAGAAAAAGTGAAAGAAACCGAACAGCACATAAAGCTGCTACAATATGAAAATTCCGTTTTACAGAAAGAAATAGCAGAAAAGCAAACCCAATATGATGAATTAAGAAGAGAGAAATTAGAAAACGAACGACTTGCTGAATTAGATTCAAACAAAAAGGAAATACAAAGTTTAAAAAACCTTCTTGAAAATAATCAAAGTCTAAGAAAATTGAATGAAGTGGAAGTGCAATCGAAGCTTAGTGACAATGTGACCGGCTTCTTCATAGAAGACATAGAGATTAATTACGTGGCACCTGGCACCTTCGACAACCCCTATTCACTCACCGAATTGTATTTTAATTACTGCGGTCTGACCTTCCTCGAAAAAGGGGTTTTCAACAACTTGACCAATCTGATTCATTTGTACCTGCATAAGAACAATCTTACTTGTTTGGAGGGAAACGTCTTCGCGGGTTTGAAGAAATTAAAAACGATTACTTTGTACAGAAACAACATCACCAAGTTTCCTCCTCAATTGTTTAGAGGGTTGGACAGTTTGGAGGAAATCGATTTGAGTTATAATAAAATTTCCGTGTTTGCTGAAGACTTGTTGGTGGGGTTGAATCGACTCACTCGTTTTGATGCTGGTAATAATAACCTCACAATCATCCCGGAAAAGTTGTTTGAGGATTGTGTTAAGTTGAAAGAAATCTATCTTCACGACAATAAAATCGTAGGGTTGAAAAAAATCATTTTTGATAGTTTGCACAATTTGAAGTTGCTGCGTCTGGATAATAACCCGCTGGACGAGATGGATAAGAACGCATTGAAGATGTTAACAATCGATAAGTTAATAATATAACGTTGCGTAATTTCTTTCTTATTTTTCTTTATGCAATAATCTTGTTTTATATTTAAATTTGTATTGTTTGGAGGTTAAATAACGGGTCAAAAAATAATTAAATAGATTTTTTAAATGCAACTGTTTACATTTTTTATTGAATTTGCAACGAGTGTCAATCAATATATACAACGTGATGCAACATCGATTATGCAATTAGGATCGAGGAGTTAAATAACGGATGCGCTTGCAGCTGGCGAAATTATTTTTCTTTGGTTTTGTGTTTAACCCAAGTACCAGCGTCATATTTATAGGACAGGCTTAAGGAACGTCATTTCGACAATTCCCATGTGGCAAATTTAATTTAGTTTCATAATCTTCAAAAAGTAACAAAGATCGAAGTGAACATAAAACAATTCAGCCACCATTTAATTAAATCACAATTTCTGCCATTAAGTACCATCGTCATATTTATAGGACAGAAGATGTAACATTTTGATGCACATAAAGAAAGTTCAATAGTTTTTTGTTCATAAACTGTAACAAAACTGACAAGAAAGTTGAGTAAAATTTGAACAAATTTTAGTTTAAAAAAGGTTAAATCGCCTGTCCTATAAATATGACGCTGGTGGAGTCTTCAGCCAATTTCAGTCATAATATCATCGATAATAATCATGCCACTAGTTATATTATAACAGATGATATTTTATCAATATAAATAAAATATATTCAAGAAAATATGTTGGTAATATGAATTCATCAAGCAAAATATTTTAGTAACTCATTAAGTACCAACGTCATATTTATAGGACAGGCGATGTGACATTTTGATGCACATAAAGAAAGTTCAATAGTTTTTTGTTCATAAACTGTAACAAAACTGACAAGAAAGTTGAGTAAAATTTGAACAAATTTTAGTTTAAAAAAGGTTAAATCGCCTGTCCTATAAATATGACGCTGGTGGAGTCTTCAGCCAATTTCAGTCATAATATCATCGATAATAATCATGCCACTAGTTATATTATAACAGATGATATTTTATCAATATAAATAAAATATATTCAAGAAAATATGTTGGTAATATGAATTCATCAAGCAAAATATTTTAGTAACTCATTAAGTACCAACGTCATATTTATAGGACAGGCGATGTGACATTTTGATGCACATAAAGAAAGTTCAATAGTTTTTTGTTCATAAACTGTAACAAAACTGACAAGAAAGTTGAGTAAAATTTGAACAAATTTTAGTTAAAAAAAAAAATTACATCGCCTGTCCTATAAATATGACGCTGGTACTTAATGGAATAAAGTACAAGTAGTAAATGTCTAGTAAATCAAGTAAAGTATGGGCGTAGAAAATTTATCATTTAAATTAACGGAAAACTATTTAAGAAAAATGTTGCATCGTTTGTCCTATAAATATGACACTCGTGGAATCTCCAGCTCAATTTCACTCGCAATATCATCGATAATAATCATGTCACTAGTAATATTTTGACAGATGATATTTTATATAATATATTGAAGAAAATATGTTGGTAATATGAATATATCAAGCATAATATTTTATTAACCTAAGTACCAACGTCCTATTTATAGGACAGACGATGCAACATTTTTCTTAAATAGTTTTCCTTCAATTTAAATAACAATTTTTTTACACAGATACTTTAATTGATTTACTAGACATTTGCTAGTTGTACTTTAAAATTGACTAGACACAAGAAAAATACAGAACCGGACTCAGTTATTATAAAATTCGAAACTGAGTTCGAATTAGGAAACCGCGCGAAGGGGATTTTGTTTTCCTCACCTTGGCGGCGGTCGACGAGTACGGCTCATCGAACAGAGACCAAATTTTGGGCTTCGTCAGTTGCCACCATGACAGGGTTCCTTTGAAGTAATCCTCCTCGAAACCGAATTTCCTCGCAATTTCCTCCTCGCTCGGCTTTTCCGTGTCCAGGTCGAGTCGATCCAGCACTGCCAAGGTTTCCTGAGTGTCGCGATGCTGAAATTTCATTCAGCTAACAGAATTATACCAAATTCGCGCATTTATACCGCATTTTCGCAAATCAGCTAATTTTGGGTCAAGTACAAACCTTGTGACGATATAAATTAATAGCTTTGATTTAAATTCACCCTTACTACACCCTATAATATCATTATCGTCATTCAGGGAACATTTTTGTCATTCCGGGAACGCCTCGTCATTTCCGAGAACGCTACCAAAATTAAATAAAACACATACAGTTTTAGTTGCTTCACAAAAACTGATTGTAGTTATATTAAAGAACCTTAATTCTGTGCATTGTAAATTTAATTATATAAGTTACTGATATTTCTGTATTTCTTAAATTGTATGCGTAAAAATAGCAACTAATCTTCGTTTTTGATGCATTGTTATTATTCTTTTAGATAATATTTATGAATATGTACCTACGTCATTGAATGGGGGAAAAGAGCACACTTTTGTATTTTTTGGACATTTCATTTACTTTACAAAAGCGTTCCCGAAATGACCGTTTTTAGCGAAAGCTTTGTTTCAAAGCAATATAAAAAAAAATAGTTATATTAAAAAACCTTAATTATGTGCATTGTAAATTTAATTATAAAAGTTACTGATATTTCTATATTTCTTAAATTATACGCATGAAAATTGCAACTAATCTTCATTGTTAATGAATTTTGTTCCAACAAGATTTTATGCTTATTATTGTTATTATTTTTTTAGATAATATTGAATAAAGCAAAAAAAAAACACTTTTGTATTTTTTTGGACATTTCATTTACTTTATAAAAGCGTTCCCGAAATGACTATTTTAAGCGAAAGCTCTGTTTCAAAGCAATATTACAAAAAAAGTCATTGATTATATGCGCCGCGCTATCACAGTATTGTTCAAACACAAATTTAGTGACATTGTCGTCATTGTACTATTTTTGGTCATAAAACTAATCTTGAAATTTTGCAGAAGTAAAATCTGTTAGGTTTCGTCGACAAAAAGCAATCCATAACAAGCGTGAACTCTTTTATGCATTATTTAGCTTGTAATCTAAATTCAATTGAACGAAATTAATCAAGTTTTATCTGTATATTAAAAATGAAAGGCCTTTTTAGTTGCGGTTTAACGCATTAACGCGAGCGTTGCAGTACAATGAAAGTTGTTAAGGGGTAAGCTATTGCGGTTGGCTTAATGCCGGCCGCAGATTAAATTACGAGCCCTGAAAGCGTCTGCGGTTTTTAAAAATTAGTTGCAACGCAAATTTTCCCTCGTTTCTTTTCAGTTATATTCGCTAAAAAAGCTGCCGCCCTTCAAATTTTACCGCATTATTGTCACTCTTCTTTTAAATAACATTGATGGACATATACGTCACTGAATATAGCAAAAAAAACGCACTTTTGTAGTTTTTGGACACTAAAGCGTTCCCGAAATGACGGTTTTCAGCGTAGGCTCTGCTCTTCTTTTAAATACTACTGGATATGTACCTACGTTATTGAATGAAGCAAGAAAAACGCCCTTTTGTTGTTTTTGGACATTTCATTGACTTTACAAGAGCGTTCCCGAAATGACAATTTTTAGCGTAGGCTCTGTTTCACAGTAATGTTAATGTTTCGGTCAGTTTTAAATGAAAAATAAAGCAACTTGCTTGAGTGTAGGTCATCCAGCAGCAAGGTTCGACCTGATTCGCGTCCAATCCCCAAAATTCCAGTTCCTCCTCGAATAGCGGGCCGCAAACGTCCGACGGGTAATGCAGCTTTCCCGTCCTGAAACGCCAAGTCGGTTAACGAAAAAAGGGAAAACATTTTCGCGTGTTGCTACCTGTAATAGTTGAGAACTTGCGCGAAGACGCCTGGATGTCGGTCGAAGAAGTACTCGTTGAGGATCGGGTCATAGTTGGCCAGGGCTTCGGTGAGGCGCGACAGTCGCGTGGCGGGAATTTTCTTGAGCGTCGCTTTGTACGTTTCATGCCTGATGCCGCCGACGTTCAGTACAACGCGGTTCTCCGCGTCCATGTTGATCAAATTCATGGCTGCAACGACGAAATAGAATGGTAATTATTTAAAATGGAAAAATATTATTAAATGTTATCAAAGGTGAAAAGGTAAGCTTTGTAAAAAAGGTGAAATGTCGATTTTTTTTAAAAAAGTTGAAATTTAGGGTTTCTTAAAAGGTAAAATTTCAACTTTTTTTAAAAAGATTAAATTTCAAGTTTTTTAAAAAAGGTGACATTTCAACTTTTTAACAAAAGTTGAATTTTCATGAAAAATGTTGAAATTTCAAGTTTCTTTTAAGAAAGGTGAAATGTGAACTTTTTTAAAAAATGTGAAATTTCAAGAAAAATGTTGAAATTTCAAGTTGTTTTTTTAAAAAGGTAAAATTTCAACTTTTTTTCGAAAGGTGAAATTACAACTTTTTTTTTTACTAAAATGTGAAATTTCAAGTTTTCTTAAAAAGGTGAAATTTGATTTTTTTTAAAAAGGTGAAATTTCAAGAAAAATGTTGAAATATAAATTTTTTAAAATATCAAATTTGACTTTTTTAACAAAAGATGAAATTTCAAGAAAAATGTTGAAATTCGATTTTTTTTTAAAAAAGGTCAAATTTCAACTTTTTTTAAGAAAGATGAAATTTCAATAAAAATGTTGAATTTCTTTTTAAAAAGGTCAAATTTCAACATTTCTTAAAAAAGATTAAATATCAACTTATTTTTAAAAGGGTGAAATATCAAGAAAAATGTTGAAATCTCAAGTTTTTTTTAAGAAAGGTGAAATTTCAATTTTTCCTAAAATGTGAAACTTCAAGTTTTCTTAAAAAGGTGAAATTTGGATTTTTTCAAAAGGTGAAATGTCAAGAAAAATGTTGAAATTTCAACTTCTTTTGAAAACGGTGAAATTTAAAGAAAAATGTTGAAATTTCAAGTTTTTTTAAAAAGGTGAAAATATTCAAGAAAAACGTCGAAATGTCCAGTTTTTAAAAAAAGTTGAAATTTCAGCTCTTTAAAAGAAGTTGACATGTCAACGTTTTTCTTTAAATTTCAAGTTTTTTATAAAAAGGTGAAATTTGAAGAAAAATGTTGAAATATGAATTTTTTAAAAAGTCAAATTTCAACTTTTTTAAGAAAAGGTGAAATTTCAAGAAAAATGTTGAAATTTTAATGTTTTTTTAAAAAGGTCAAATTTCAAGAAAAATGTTGAAATATAATTTTTTTAAAATATCAAATTTCAACTTTTTAAGAAAAGGTGAAATTTCAAGAAAAATGTTGAAATTTCAATTTTTTTAAGAAAGGTGAAGTTTCAATTTTTTCTAAAATATGAAACTTCAAGTTTTCTTAAAAAGGTGAAATTTTGATTTTTTAAAAAGGTGAAATGTCAAGAAAAATGTTGGAATATGAATTTTTTAAAAAGTCAAATTTCAACTTTTTTACCAAAAGGTGAAATATCAAGAAAAATGTTGAAATCTAAAGTTTTCTTTTAAAAAGGTCAAATTACATCATTTTTTAAAAAAGGTAAAATTTAAAGAAAAATGTTCAAAATTGAAGTTTTTTTAAAAAAGGTAAAATTTCAAAAAAAATGTTGAAATTCCAAGGTTTTTTTAAAAATGTGAAATTTCAACTTTTTTTTAAAAAGGTGCAATTTCAAGAAAAATGGTGAAATTTCAAGTTTTTTTTTTAATGGGTGAAATTTCAATAAAAATGACGTTTGAAGTTCTTTTTAAATAGGTCAAATTTAATCTTTTTTAAAAAAGGCGAAATATCAAGAAAAATGTTGAAATTTCAAGTTTCTTTTGAAAGTCAAATTTCAACTTTTTTTAAAAAAGGTGAAATTTCAAGAAAAATGTTGAAATTTCAAGTTTTTTTTAAAAAGGTGAAATTTAGAGAAAAATGTTGAACGTTCAAATTTTTTTAAAAAGGTAAAATTGCACGCAATATTTATTTAATGTTTATAAAACATTTAAAAATTATTCGAATGTTTTCGAATGCTTTTAAATTTTTTAAAACATTTTTAAAATACATCTAAAAACATTTATTTTTGCATATTTGAAAAATATTAGATATACACCAAGAAAAAATATGTATTTCTGCACATTCAAGAAATATTACACTTATATGCACAAAGAAAAAAATAATTATTTTTCCACATTAAAAAAATATGAGATT